>OY728131.1:1515825608-1517075608 GCA_963277665.1 Viscum album
AAATAATTTAAATAAATAAGTTTATAATGATTAAAAAATTATCCAATCCCTCTCCAATTCCTATTGAATGGTTTTATATCAACCATGAGTCATCTTATATTCGAAGATAATGATTTTTGGACCATTAGAAATTGAATTTTCTTATATAATAAAATAATGTTTTCACACTTTCCTAAAGAGCCCCTCCTCTCCCTTATAAAAGGAGACCACTTCTATCCAATTCCACACACCTATAAAGAATTTTGGCTCATACAAACTCTCCAAAATTAATCTCCCTACATCCCACTCCTTCTCCTAGAAGCCTTAATATAGGCAGAAGGAACTTCAAGGAGTCCTTCGGTTCAAACCAAAGGGTGTTACCCAAATTTAAGGTTACAGTTTCTCTTAAATTGTTTTCTTTAATTTTACTTATCCAACCCCTAAAGTATTTTTAACACATTAATTTCTAACAACACTAGTATAATCAATATACTAGAATGTTGTTATGAAAATTATTCAAACTACAATTACACACACCTCCATCAAATGGATGAAGAATATAATGTTTTTGTGGATGGAAAACTAAAACCTCACGAAATGATGATTGTTAAAATATCTCTAACCACCTCTCATGGTGGAAATTATGATAGAACTTTATATATATATGATATATATTATGTCTATATTTTCTTTATGCTTCTGTAATTTCCATTTATAGCTTTTCTTTATGGTTTCCATAATGGGTAAACGCAGTAATCTCATTAGAGGAAGTGCTCCAAGTGACGTGACTTTTTAATGCCTTATGTGGTATGTATAAAGGATGGAGTTAATGATATTATATATGATATTATACATTAATTATAATATAACTATTCCTCATTATGATTTAATTCCATAAAAACAATAAATAGAAATGAAAGTAGCATTCATGCATACGTACGACTTACTGTCTCCATGAACGGTGCATTTCATTTCTTACCTCTAAATGTTATGAACTATTATGAAACCATGTATATGATCTATTTATATGTTACATAAGATATCAAAATCGTGAATATATTTCTAGATATAATGAACCTTTTACCATATTAACAGCATGTAATTATAAGTAGTCCATTTTTTACTCAAGTACCAAATATCGAAAAAATGAACATTATTAACTTAAATGATTACATAATGTTTATAAAATTTTAAAAATTTATATAAAAGGAATAATAAACATGAAAAAATGTTATTAAACAAGGATAAATTAACAGTAGTTTAGTATTCAGTAGATAAAAAATGAACTGGTCAAGTCGGACTTGAGGTAAGGGACTTCTTCTCAATCTATTTTCATTGAGGCATATTTTGTTTTAGTACACAACTTTATTTTATACTCTGTATAAATACACTTGACTTTTCAAACAGAATATTTTTCTACAAAGAGTTTTACTAAACAGAAAAAATGATTGTTTCTTTTAACGTGAGGGGTGACAATGACCATTTCTTCTACTGTGAGTATTATTTGATCTTTGGCTTTCTTAACAAGCCGTAATGTTTTTAAAAGGAAAAATAAAAACCATATACTCTATTATGTATTTTGGAAATTAAAATGGTTCTGATAATAGATTTTTTATGTCAATATATTTAAGTGATATATTTAGATTGACATGTAGAAATGTTTTCATTCCTTTATATTTGTTGTATGTATTATGATTTTATAATGGTACATGGACATTTGATGGGTGGTTATGTGATAAACCAAATGATGGGTGGTTCCGTGAATACTTGGATGGGTGTTTACGTTATAACCTCCAATGCATTGGGTATGGAAGTCATCCATATGGCTATTAGATCTAGTGATATGTGTGGAAGTCGACCATGTGGTTATTCCATTTTTGTGTGTTTATGTATCATGTTACCTTTATATGTTATGAGTCCTTTATATAGGTTTTATGGTAATATTTTGGTTACAAAAGTGTATGTAATGATATTTTATTCAGTGAAGAGTATTTACTACTTCATAAAGTTGAAAATATTAATTATGTTAAAGTATTCATGGTTTACTTGTTGTTTTGAAAAACTAACAGTTTTCCTTCTTTGTATATACCTTACTGAGCTATTTATACTAATCCCAAGTTTTTGAAATTTTTTTCACAGGACATAATCTGGAATAGGGTCAAGGATGGGATCCACAAAAAGTCATGTTGTCTTTAACATGGAACTAGACATGACTTTTTTTTTCAGAAGTTCATGTTTTGTAAAAAAAGGAAATTGTGTAGAAGTGTCTACTTTGTAATATTTTGATATGTAATAGTTATGTCCTAATTCTCTAAAACGCTAAACCTGAAAAGATCCTCTATGTGAATTATTCATTTAATTCAATATTATGTATGGTTTAAGGCCAGGTCCTTATTGTTGGTATCAGAGGTCGGTTTAGACAACATTATGAGTTAGGGTATTGTTAAATTAATATCCATAAAGTAATTTATGTTAATATTGAAATCATATAGCATTTACATATTACCATTTTGCTTCACCTAAGATATTTCTGTGTTCAAATTGGTTTTCCGTAGAGGAAATAGGGCAGCTATGTTGGGACGACATCAAGATGAATACAACCTTCCAAATCCACAGCCTGATATGGTTAGAATTGGAACTGAACATTTTGTTGTAGTGATGGAACAGCTGACTCAGGCATGTACGAGATCAGCCAGATCAACCGCATGGGAACATGTTAGTAGTGGCACATTTCATGATGCAGCATCCCCCATCATTCAGAGGATCATCTAACCCTGTGCTAGAATAAGGGATGTTTAAATCACTGGAAAATATTTTCGATGTTATGGGTTGTTCAGAACATCAAAAGGTTAGTCTCACAGTTTACAATTTTGAAGGTGAAGCTGATTAGTGGTGGTCGATGGTGAAAAATATAAGGGATTGTGATGAGATTTATGCTCTTGATTGGGATGAATTGAAATGTGCATTTCTTGAGAAATATTTTCCTATGGTGGTTTATCTTTGGATGGAAAACAATTCCAAGAAATGAGGTAGGAGGATGAATCTGTGGCTACTTATGAAGCAAAGTTCACTTGACTGGCAAGGTATGCACCAAATTTCATCCGAGATCTTGATAGTAAGTTAAATCGATTTTCTCAGGACTGAATTCACGATATTGAAGAGTGTTAGCCTCTCATGAGTTCAAAAGTTATGAAAAAGTTTTTCGATGTGCGTAGAAGGTGAAAATGGAGTTTTCCAATGATCATGTGTTCTTTGACAAACAATACAATTAGTGGTCCAGTTTGCAGGAAAAGGGGAAGATTTCATCATAGAATCCTAGAGGTATGAAATCGAAATATCCATCTTGTGATATGTGAGGTAAAAAGCATCCCGGAGAATGTTTATCAATGTCTGTAAAGTTATTCTGGTGTGGTATGTCTGGTCATATTGCTCGTAAATGTAAGAAAGATGATCTTGATGGTAATGAAAATCCATCGGTAAGATGTTTTAAGTGTAATGAAATGTTTCATTATGAAAATGTGTGTCTAGAGAAGATTTCAACTGATGGATGAAGTCAGACTACAAGTAGAAAGGGGTGTTGAAATCCTTTGCAACTACTTTAGCAGATTTTTCACCATCAAATGTAGTTGTATCAGGTTCACTATTTGTTTGTTCAGATTATTCCAATGTGTTGTTTCATTAAGGTTCTACAAACTCTTTCATTATTGATAATTTTTCTAGTAAATTGGTAATTCCATCTAAAGATATGAATACAGAACATACGATAAAACACTCGATGAAAATTTTGAGACAAAAAGAAAACATAAGAACATTATTGTCCTTGTGTGCGGATAGAATATACCTGCAAACCATATTGTTTTCCCTCTATTAGAGTTTGATGTTATTATGGTCATGTATTGGATTTCAATATATCATTCTAAGATTGACTGTAGAGCTAAAGAGGTTTCCTTTTAGAAATATTTTCAATTTGTGTACAAGAATGGACCCTTGCTTTTGATAACATATAAGGATGTTCAAAAGTGGTAAATGAGGTAAATGAATGTTACCTTGCACATATTGTTGAAAAAAAGGGATTCATCAAATTAATCATGTGGCAGTGGTAAATGAGTACCTTGATGTTTTCCCTGATGAGTTGTGTGGTATAATACCTGATCGAAGAGTTTAATTTTATATTGACTTAGTTCTTGATGTTATACCAATTTCATAACCCCCTTATCAAATGGCTCAAATTGAACTTTTAGAGTTAAATAAGAAATTTCAAGAGTTTTTAGATAATGGTTTCATTTGACCTAGCACATCATCATGGGGTGATCCTGTCTTTTTTTTTAATGAAAGATCGTTAAATGAGACTTTTCATTGATTATTGAGCATTGCATAATATTACTGTTAGGAACATCTATAATTTTCCTCATATCAATGATTTGTTTGATCAGCTCCAGGGAGCTCAGTTTTTTTCAAATATTGAATTGAGGTCGGGGTACCATCAGTTGAAAGTAATAGAATAAGGCATTCTAAAGACCGCATATTGTACTAGATATGGCTATTATAAATTTGTAGTTATTCCTTTTTGGTTAACCAATTCACTTTCTGAATTCATGGATCTTATGAGTAGAATTTATCGTGAGTTCTTGGATATGTTTGTGGTTGTGTTCATTGATGATATTTTGTTTTATTCTAAAAGTAAATAGGAGCATGAACGTCATTTAAGGGTTGTCTTTCAATCCTTAAAAGAAAATAAACTATTTGGGAAATTCAGAAAGTGTGAGTTTTGGTTACAAAATATTTCTTTCGTTGGTCACATTATTTCAATAAATGGGATAACTATTGATCTTGCTAAAACAAAAGTTTGTGAAGAATGGAAAAGACCCACAAATATAACTGAGATTCGTAGTTTCCTTGGTTTTGTTGGTCATTACCAGAGGTTTGTTGAAACATTTTCACCGTTATCACGTCCAACGACTATGTTAACTCAAAAATGTGGTAAGTTCATCTGGACAAAATAATGTGATGATTTTTTTTTCAATAATTGAAGAAGAGATTGGTGAATTCTCCAATTTTGGCACTACCATATAGAAATGGTGATTTTGTTATCTATAGTGATGCTTCGTTGAAAGGACTATGTTGTGTCCTAATGCAAAATGATCAGGTAATTGCATATGCTACACTTCAGTTAAAACCTCATGAGTTAACTTACCCTACACATTATTTGGAATTAGTTGCTATTGTTTTTGATTTAAAAATTTTGAGGCATCATTTGAATGGAGTGATCTGTGAAATATATACTGATCACCAAAGTTTGATGTATATATTAATACAAAAATAATTGAACATGATAGAGAGGATATGGTTGGGATTAATCAAAGATTATGATTTCACAATTCATTACCATCTGCGAAAAGAAAATAATGTGGCTGATGCTTTGAGTAAATATAGTTATAAATCATTAACGATGTTACATTTGGAATGAGATCCGTTGGTTTTTTATTTGATGAACATTGGAATAGAAGTTGTTGGTGCATGAAATTTTTCTATTTTGTTTCAGGTGTTAGTGAAATCATCTATATTAAACAGAATAAATCAAGCGTATAAAGAAGACAATGAGTTGCAGAAAAAGGTAGTGTTGGTTCATAATGGTAGGTTGCATGGATTTAACATTGATAATGATTGTGTTTTGAGATTTGGAAAGAGATTATGTGTGCCTTTTGATTCACAGTTGAAGAATGAGTTGTTATGTGAAGCTCATAGTTCTCCGTTTTCAGTTCATCCTATTTGTACTCAGATGTATAGAGATCTTCGTGAATATTACTGGTGGGATGGAATGAAAATAGATATTTCTGAATTTACTGTGAAGTGTTTGGCTTGTCAGCAGGTAAAAGAAGTGTGACAGTT
Organism: Viscum album; assembly: GCA_963277665.1. Taxonomy (NCBI): domain Eukaryota; kingdom Viridiplantae; phylum Streptophyta; class Magnoliopsida; order Santalales; family Viscaceae; genus Viscum; species Viscum album. The sequence continues at coordinate 1,515,831,477 of OY728131.1, forward strand.
ACCGAAAGGAATGCTTCAGCCTTTACCGGTTCTAGAGTGGAAATGGGAAAATATATCCCTGGACTTCATTGTGGGATTACCGAAGACACTTGAGGTAATAATTTAATCTGGGTGATTGTTGATCGATTGACTAAATCAGCTCATTTCCTTTCTATTCGAGATACAATGTCTTTAGATCAACTTTCTTGATTGTATGTTAACGAGATAGTCAGGTTTCATGGTGTTCCCCTCTCCATTATATCTGTTCGTGATCCCACGTTAATTTCTAACTTTTGGAATGACCTTCAGATGTCATTGAGTACTGAATTAAATTTTAGTATAGATTTTCATCCTCAATCAGATGGACAATTTGAATGAACAATTCATATATTGGATGATATGTTATTTTCTTAATCAATAGATTATCAGGGAATTTGGGACCAACATCATTCTTTGGTTGAATTTTCATATAATAACATTTTTCATTCTAGTATACATATGGATTTATTTGAGGGATTATATGGAAAGGGTTGTCGAACTCATGATTTTTGGGATGAAGTAGGTGAAGGGAAGCTGATGGGATCCGAATTGGTTGAAGAGATGGCATAGAAAGGTCTGTTGATTCAAAATCATATGAGAACAGCTCAAAGAAGACAGAAAAGTTACGCTAATAAAAGGAGGAATTGTCTTTTTTTGAGGCAGGAGATCATGTATTTCTCAAAGATTCTCCCTGAAAAAGTGTGATACGTTTTGGTAAGAAGTGAAAGTTGAGTCCGAGGTTCATTGGACCTTATGATATTCTGGAGAAAGTTGGATCAGTTGTGTACAGAGTGGAATTACCTCCAGGTTTATCCCATATTCACAATGTTTTTCATGTTTCTATGTTGATAATGTATATACCAAATCCATCTCATGTTTCGAGCCTATAGGTAGTTCAGTTGAAAGAGAATCTCTTTTATGAAGAACAACCAATTCAGATTATTGACCGTAGAGAGATAGAGTTGCAGAATAACATAATTCACCAGGTAAATGTTTTGTGGAAAAACCATATAGTTTATGAGTCCACATGGGAATATAAAAATTCTGTGAAGGATAAATATCCCAACATATTTCGATAAGTAAATAATAATTGCGAGGATACAATTTCCCAAAAGGGGGAAGGATGTAACATCCTAGGTAAATGAAGAATAAGATATTTTAATACATATTAATATTTGTGAATTAAATATTAATTTTAATTAAAAAGGGTTGCTATGTTCGATAGCGTACCTGATATGCAACAATAGGTTTCTTTGAAATTTTACGTTGCACACTAATAATATATTATTAATATTTTAAATGGAAGTTAACTCCTAGTTGTTGTATTGGTGTTAATGAACATAACTAACTAAAATATGATTTTACATGATTGTTAAATGCATTTACATTTATCCAATAAAAAGTTAGAGGCTTAAAATTTGAAAGAATCTAATTTTAAGAAAAATTTACATTAAAAGGAAAATTTATCGCCTTTTACTGGAGAACCCTCTATAAATATAGTTTTGGTCACTTTAAGACATTTTAATTTACCATATAAAATCCTTCTTTAGAATGGGGACATCAAAATTTAATTTGTGTAATTTTTTGAAATTTTTCCGATAAAGTTCATTTTTTATTGAATAGTGAAAATAAAGTATTTTAATTCCAAACTATGTTTTAATATAATTTATTTATATTGTTATATTATCTTTTTAATTTATTTTTATGTATAATTATAATATATTTTTTTCCATTTAATCTAATGTTGGTCATTGAAATTAATAAATCTTTGAATTTGGGCATAAACAAGTGTCAATCTTTTGATTGTTATTTATTCTTAAAAACACACTATTTGTTTTGATAACGAGAATTAATTTTAATTAATTCCACTTCTATGTTTTTTATTTGGAAATATAGTCATCGTCTTTGAATTTGGAATATCAAATATATCTTAGGCTGATTTTTTTGTATTTTTCTGAAAAACGTCAATTTTTTATGAATAGTGAATCCACTTAGTAGTAGTTAAAAAACTGACTTTTTCATTTTAATGAAAATTTATGTAACAACCCAAGATTACATGGTACACTTATTTTTGAATAACACTATAGTGTTTGTTGTACACAACACTGAGTTCAAATGCACCACGACTCACCAAATTAGCGGTTCAAACGCGGTTATGAATAGTATTAACTGAATTTTAAATTTTATATTATCCTTATAATTTTAGAATCCATATTATGAGTGTCTAAAACATAATTTGAGAAAAAATTCATTTTTTAGATAAAAGAAATATATTTCAAAAAAATGAAATTTTACCGCCTTTTAATGGCGAAGCCTTTTTAAATCCAATATATGAAACTTTTATATATTTAATTAGACAAAATGAACTTCATATTTAGAATCGGGACATAATAATTTAGTTTCAATAATGTTTTGGTGTTTTTCTGATAAATTTCAAATTTGAGTGAATAGTTAAAAATACTATATTTTAACTGAAAACAAATTTTTTAATCAAAATAATTAATATTGTTAAATTATAAATTTTAATAGTTTTAAAGTATAAATAGATTAAATTTTTACCATTTAATCAAATGATGGTTATTGTAAGTAATTTCACTTTGAAATTGACATAAACACGTGTCAAACTTTTGATAGTTATTATTTCTTAAATATACGCCTTTTGGTTTTTACAGCGGAAATTAATTTAATAAATGAAACTTTTCTGTTATGAATTTGATAAATATACATCATTTTTTGATTCAGAATATTGAAATTAGCATAGGGAGAAATTTTGGTACTTTTCTGATAACTTTTATATTTTTAGAAATTGTTAAAATTACTAAATCAATATACATATTAAAGAAGGGTTTTTCCGGGACATGTGTCAACTCCAAATTATTCTACATCTCCAATATTTACCACTCCACACATTTTTTTCTCCATCTGACGCTATTCTCTATGCCTCTGTCCCGCGAAAAATCAATCCGCCGATCTTAGGGTTTCAACTCTACAGGTATCCGGCTTCCTCAAACTCGCATCTCTGAAACCACCTATGCCTCTGCCCTCAAACACACCATACCTCTTCCCTAGCTCCTGGAATTAGATCCTCATTCCTCTATGGCTTACAGTTCTTTCATGTTCTCTCTCTGCCTCCCCAGCTCCGCTCCGAAGCTCCGCCTCCCTCCGCATGCCCCACCTATGATCGCTCCACATCCTACAGCTTCGGCTCCTACGCCTATGGATTGTTCGCATCAGGCTCTGACAACTCCGGCTTTTACGCGTCTGTCTTCCCCAGCTCTAGCTCCCACAATCTGACTCCTCTTGCTTGTCCTCCGCTGCCTCCGACTCCTACACATCCACAAGTTCCTCTTCCACTTTCTCTGCCTATGCCTCCTCCACGATTCTAAAAAAAACATACTGAAAAATATACTTATTTTATCTGTTGAACAGTATCATAATAGTGTGTTTGTTTCAGCTCCTATGTTATATATAATTCCTTGAGTTCTCCCTCGTACCCTAGCTTCCCCCATATTCTCTAAACTAACCCACTGTCCATTCTAAATCTCCATCTGTAGTGATTTTTATTCATTTTTTCTGGATCCATTCTTGAATTTAATTTTTTTTAGAATTTTTTGGATCTTAACTTTGCCTTTTTCATGTCTTTTTTACTAAAAAGGATTTAAGATGATTGCATATGTAATTTTTCAATTATTTATGATCAATTTTGTTTGTTGGAGCCGCTTCTTGTGAATCTTAATCTTGGTAAACAGTACAGTAAATTCATTTTCATAGTGTTGGATATCATGTTTTAATTTTATTAGCTATGAGTCTCATGAAAATTGTTAGATACGCACAGATCGGCTCAAGAAGAGGAAGATGCAAAGTGCTTGAAAAACTCTTTAGCTTTCTTGACTGATTCTATCCCCCCTTCAAGAATCAGTATGAATTATGGTATAAGGAGGTTATGTACTATTTCATTTGACAATACATATTTTTATTGATTCCATAAAACACACATGCTTATAGGTTGTTCTAACATAATTTTTTCCAGATTGTTTACAAGAAAGTCACATTTAATTACTCATGCATAGATATTTCTGGATTGTTTGTAGAATTGTTTCACAATTTATCAAACACATTGTTCTTACATATTTCATTTCATTCCTAGATCCATGTGCGATGACCACATTCTCAATATAGCTTAGTTTGCGGATGCATTCTTTAGTTGCGGTTCTTGATTTTCCCTCTCTTAACCCATTAATTCCTCCACATTGCATATGATCTATTGCAATACATCTATATTTAGTCTCACATTTCTGTTTTTAGTATTTATATTTGTTTAATAAATTATATTTTGTCATTATAATACATTTATGTTTCCAATTCACCAATTATTAAATGTATTTAAATCTGTTTTGTTGTTTGACATCAATATTTGGTTGATACATATTTCTGCTGCATCTTCCAAGAAAACAGTATTTCACGTACTATTTGATATGTATATTTGATTCAATTCGTGTCTATTTTATTGCATGTAGTACTATTTCAATGTTGAATAATATTTGGTCAGATCTGTCAAGCTGGAGAAGAAATCAGGCTTAGAAATGCATCTCATAATGAGGCCTTATGTCCGTTCCCAATAGAATTTTGGGTAATTTTCAATGTTTTTAATTTGTATAAGAAATTAATGTGTTTGAATTCAAAAACTATTATTTCTTATTTATTTCTTTATAATGTAAATGTGTTTCCCTATTTGGAATAAATATTTGTGAGAATCAGTTTTAGAACTGATGATGGTCTTTTCACGGTTAGTTTCGCAACATATAATGGTCCATTCATGAACTTTTTTTATAATCTGGTTTCTTTTTGCGTTATTTTTTACAAGATTTTGTAATCATTGTGTATATTGATCTGTTTTTTTCATTTAACATGCTTTTTGGGTATTTACTAGCTTATCTATGATTTTTAGTATACCTTCTTAGATGGTTTTACGAAACTCTAGGGTTTTCCCTACACTACTCCAACAGTCACCCATCAACTAGAACATTCTCCATGTGTAATTTATTTTCCTCAAGAAAATATATGCACCTTCGGATGTTTATTATTCTCATATTGGATAACTCTTTACTAAATATGGGATGGTAGTTAATGAAAGAATCATGTATGGTATAGAAATGAACACCCATGAGGGGATCGCTTCATAACAATGTTGATCATTGGGGAAATGAATAATAACTTTTCTTCTCTTGATGACCAGGTGATTGGATTGTCACAGATTCAGATATGAGTCAGCTTTTCATTTTTGGTTCGTGCTGTTATATGTGTTGAATTCAAACATTTTATCCTATGACTATTCCAACAAATACATACATCTTGAAAAAAATCATGAACAGTGAATTTGGTAGCATATAACAGAAAACCTAATGAGCTCCCTAATAAGAAGACTCTGAAACAACTGAATCCTAATATAATTAATAGTTTCCTAATTTTCAATTTAATGAATTTTTTATAGCAATTACTACTAATAAATCATTTCAAATTTTTTTTGTTTTATTCTAAAAGATTAGATGGTAATTTTTCTCATTATAATTAATTTAGTCCAATTCAATATCAATGTTTATGAATGTATGATCTGTCTCAACACAATGAATATGTATGAAAACAATATATACAATACATATGAGTAGAATCCATTGTGAGTATAATTCATTTGAGGATAATCCATATGAATATAATACAATGAAATATAGTAAAAAATAATTATCCAAATTAGTAGAGTCCATTTTGTAATATTTTTCATATGTATTCCTGAAATACATTAATTTATTACTATTGACCATCCCACACATTATCCATTGTGTCCGATCACTTTTCATTTCAATTATCAATAATCATTCTATTCTTTTTACATTCTTTTTTACTTTTTTTTATCCAATTGATTAAAATATGTTGTTTTTTTGGGTAACAAAAATAGATTTTTTACATTCTTATTTCTGATAACTTTTTATTTCAATGTACAATAATTTTTAGTTTTTTAGATTTCAGGTGATGGCAGATAATATGAAGAGAGTGAAACCTGAGACTGAAGGGCTGCGTAGGGGAGCTACTATGGTGTGCCATTCTATGACTACATGATTTATATCACTGAAAAATAATCACATTATGTGTTTCGTATGTTTTACGGTATTTATAAACTAAGGGAATTTCATTTTTTAAAATTAAGAAATAATTTTGTTATATTAGAATAAATAGATATTATTATTGGTTACACACAGTTTCATTCATTTTTTATTACTCGGCTATTATTCCAACGGTTTTATACAGTTTTTTAGTTTCCAATATGTATTTCATATCCACTACATGCATTCCTGTTTAACCATATTTTATTTCAATATTTATTATGTACATGAAAAATACAAATATTATGTAGTGTATAAGTTCAGATACATGAATCAAATTTTAGATCATGTATTTACCATGTTAATTAATGCAAACCAGCCACCCATATGCATTTATTTTACTGATTGATAAAAATAGAAACATATTAATGTGTTGTAAATATCATTTTAACACTTAGTGATTAAACATTTATAAATTGATTCAATCTAATAATTGTACTTTTCACCAACCATTCTTCTCATTGATACTCTATTTGTCTGTACATGTACTCTAGCTTCCTCAATTTTATTTTCCATTCATTTTAATAGAATCCAATTTATTTCGATACTACATTTTAATTTTTGTACCAAAAATACTTTTTTTAATGGAAAATGTAAATTTTAATAGAATCCCATTACTTTCGATACTACATTTTAATTTTTGTACACAAAATAATTTTTTTAATGGAAAATGTAAATTTGGAATGTTATTGTTTGGTTTCCACCAAGGAGTGATATTTAAATCATTGTAGTAGAAAATTAAAATTCTTTTATGAATATAGTCTTAATTTTAATTTTTCATTGATGTATTCATCTTCTACCAGACCAGATGGATATAGTGAGTTTATCAGCAATTTCATGGAGAATCTAGAGGGAAAGCATCTCTTGGCTGCAAATTTTATTATTATATAATTGAATGTTAAAATAAAATATGGATTATTTTACAATAAAGAAGAAATTCCAAACTTGTTTCTCTTTAAGAATTATTTTGATATGGACCCTAATGACTTAGTGCATTTGGTTATGTTTTTTGTTAAAATTGTGTTCAATATCAGTCAATAAAAAACATTGTAAGAGTTTTATCACCCTTTTAGTCATGTCCAATTCAATTTATCTAATCCCCTTATTGTTAATCAAATGCTAGGTGAGTGGGTGAATGTTGTGGAGATTAGGAAGCCTAAAATGATGAATTATGTCACTACTCTTGTCATACCATATGGTGAGAGCACCATAATGGCTAAGCTTGTGAAAATATCACAATCTATTTTCTACCTTTTGAGGATTTGTTAAAACAAGGAAACCTATTTGGTGACATGTGCATGGCTTATTTTCTTGGAAAAATATTCTACCAGATATAATGAAAGAGGCCAAGATTTAGTTTGGGGCCTTTACTATAATGTTCATCAAATCATGTTTTGAATCAAGTTTCATATCATTGAGATTGAGCTTTCAGTTCCACAGCTCGTAGCCAAGAATGGTGGTCCGAAAACATTCTGTAGAGTGTTTATTCGAGCCCACTCCACAAGATACATTTTTGTATCTTTCTATAACTAAATTGTTTAACCTAAAATTTACTTATATTTGATTGAACCACCAATAGTTACTATTCTATTAAAGAGAAATAGTCTATTAAAACACTATGTATCATAGAACTTGAATTTGTGGCAATTAGTTTTCGAATTCCAGGAGCTACTTTAATTTTTTGTGAAAATACCCCTATCATACTGTGAATACATTATTGTTGTTAGAATTCATCGTTGTCATACTAATGGGGATTCCATTGATTTGTACATCGAGTTGATGAAGTATCAACAGTGAGGTCTCACTTCAATTTATTTCTCCGGTGAAGAGGTTCATTCTCTTCTCTCTGATCTCCGCTATGTGATTCTTAGTATATTTATCAAGTAAATACCCTTGATTTATTTACTAATATAAACCCTTGAATCGATTGGTTTTCAAAATTTTATTGTGGGACATTTGAATTCTTGCATGCGATCTTCTATTTCACATATGAAATTGAATACAATGGGAATCTCTAGCTTTTTTCACTAGATCATTTGCTTAAAAACAACAACACAATAGTCTTGACCTTGAGAAAAGAAATAGCGGCATTCAATTTTTCTTCATCTATTTATTTTATTCAATTTCATGTTGTCGGGTCATATGAAGTGGTTTTCGATGCTTCGTAGCATGGGTGATTGTCATAATTATAAAATATTCATAGTTTTTAGATTATATTCTTATTTATTGAACTAATATGTGACCTATATTTGATAGGTGGATAGTGTATGGAATTTATGGAAGAGACAGCTAACACATTTGGGTAGTAGTTTATATCCATATATCATAATCCTCATTTCTCATAATAAATATCTATGGGACATCAACTGGATAATATGTTCGAAAAGAGAGAAAAATAAATTACATGTATTCCATTTTTAATTAGAATTGTTAAAGAACACTTTTTTCTAAACTTAAATTTTCTTAGAATCTCCTACTATGAATTAAATTATTTCTTATTATGGTTTCTAAATTATAATAATTTATTTTTTTGTTGTTCATTGGTTTTAGCATGCTCATTGGGGAATTTGAGCGGATGTAAAGTTGCAACCATGAAATCAATTGTCTGTGGTATTTTTAGGAAAAATATTCCATATGTATGAACCATCCAATAATTTTATTTCCTATTACATATATATTCTAGATGATTATAAGTTAAATAGAATTGATCAAAATTGTCTATTTTTTCCACTTTCATAGGTTCAAAATACACCAGACTCATAAATATTCATCAAGAAGAACTCATGAGTTATTCATATTATTTATCTATTCTACTGTATATTTTTTTCATGGATGAAACCATGATTCCAGTAAAAAATAATAATCATATAATTTGACTATTTTGGTTTTCTTCTAGATATAATGACATATATATATATATATTAAACTAATGTTAAAATGTCCAATGAAATTTAATCAAGGGTGTGTGATAATATTTTGTATCATAAAGTGAAATTTATTTATGATGATGATAGGTTACAAATATGAACTCTCAACTACATTATCTATCAAAGAGACCCAACAGAATGCAACCATGTTTCGTACTAATCCTAACGCCAACATCTTCTAAATCCCATCCACATCAATAAAAATCCATAAACCTTGAAACTATATAGATTTCCTTCCATCAATTATTGTAATCTCTCCTCTTGGTTCCACCTCCGCCCTCACCTCCACCTTTTGTTTCATCTCTGTCTCGTATCTCTTCCTCTTCCATTCCATCATGTTCTATCACCATCACAATTAGTCTTTACATCATTTCCTTCTGTCATGGGAATCCCACTAACATCATTATCATTGTTTTATTCTAAAAATTATATTGAGTACAATGACATTACAATTTTCTTTGAAAGACGCTGAACTAGATGATTTTAAAGAAAATTGAATAGTCCCATGCATTTTCACGGGCAGATTAATAGTTTTTATTAAAAACGACTTTTTTAATTTAAATAATTAATAGTGATAAATTATGAATTTGAGTGTTTTTAAATTATATATAGAATTTATTTTCACCATTTAATAAAATTTTGGTCATTGGACATAGTTTTACAATTAAATCGGACATAAACAAGTATCAATCTATTGATAGTTATTATTTCTTAAAAACACGCTTTGTGTTTTGACAGTGGGAATTAAATTTAAATTAATTTCTACCACTTCTGTATCTTGAATTTGGAGAAATCAATTCCATATTTGGAATCAGTATGTCCAAATTGTGTAAATAGGTAACTTTCACTTTCAGACATTTTGAATAATTAATTCGGTAAATATTTTATTTTCCATGGTTAAAGGGTAAATCCGGTAAATAAGGGTAAAAAAGAATATTATAATAATAAAAAATCACCCTGAAACATGTCCTAACGTTATTGGTGGATGCATGTCCGACCATGGGAATCTTTGGGTCGATTTCGGGACCCTATGGAGACACTTGTAAGTGATAATGACACATTATATTAATTAAGTTAAAGTAAATAAAAAAATGATAAAAGCATATATTGTATGGAAAAACAATTTTTACATTGGGAGATATATGTTGTATTTTCGATTATAAATATTCATTAGAAAGCTAAAACACTTTCCTACACAATGTGGTTTTATTTATAATTTTTATACATTTAGTTTTTTAATTTATTTATGACACAATGATGATGCACTAATTACCGTATTAAGGAATGATTAAGATAATTGATATTATAAATACCCAAATAAATGTAATTTGAAACTTTTTATAAATTAAAAAAAAGGTTATTATGACATATTAGGATTGTTAATATAAATTGTTTTCGAAGAAATAATGCTGTTATGAATTTATCAAGAACAAAATACCCAAAAGTGTCAAAATTGACATAAAAGTGTTTTTAAAACAAATATTATTTTATTAATTTATATTCAATTCCTAAAAATATAAGGATCATAAAATGGACTTATATAATTGTAGGTGTATCATTAATGGACCACTTGTGGATCTCATGGAGGTATATAGGATGTTTGTTAACTATATAATATAAAAATACAAAGTGACATGGTAATTGTCAAACTAATTAACTAAGAGTTAAAACTAAAAGATAAGGTTAATATAATTACACAAACCTATCTAAATTATATTGGTTGAGTGGTTTTAGACCTATACCCACCTTAAAATTTACTTAATCAACTTTGGATCCATTAGAACCCGAATATTAATTTATTATAAAATAAAATTTCTAGATTTTTCTAAGGTGCCCCTCCTCCCCCTTATAAAAGGACACCAATTCTAACCAATTATTTACACTTTAAAAGCCTTTTGGTTCGGCCAACCAATGACCAAATACTCTATCAACTTCCCTCACGTAACCCAAAAGGCCTTATATTGATCAGAAAGCCATCCAAATGAGCCCTTTTGATCAAATCAAAATGAAGAACCTGAAGAAGAGATAATGTTTTCACCACCCATTTTCAAGTTCATTTCTTCATCAACTTCTTCTTTCTTTTTTATTAAAATTATAAAATAATAACTCCAGGATATACTATATACTATGATATTACTATAAATATGGTACAACCATATTCAGTATTCTATCCATCCTTTGAATGACATGTCACCATACGTCAGTACGTATGACTTACCGTCTCCACGTCGTGGTGTAATTGTTATTCAATATCTTATTATTTGGATGGTTATAATAATGATGTGTAATTCATGTAAATAATAAATATAACATGATAATGATTCTTTATATATGATATACCATCAAATTATAAATTATTTTAATATCAAAAGAATGATATTGTCGCTTTTGCGTATGTACGGACTACCGTCTCCACGAACTCGATGAGATTCATTCCCCATCGTATCCATTCAAGAAAAATTCTCATTTGATGACTAAATGTATTGTTTAACAACATTATATCATTCTGTATATGAATAATATATATCCTATCCATAACAAACTTGACTTATGTAACAAAACATATATAAGAAAACGAGTAAGTTAACACCAGAAACGACGATAATACTAAAGTATTATTAACAAAGAAGTATTAGAAGATCATATATGATATCATAATTAGGTATATGGTTATCGTATAATATAATAACAATTATTTCACCATTATACAGGAGAATAACCTACCCTTAATCAATTAAAATTACAAGGTAATGGGCTTTAATCTCACTCCTTATTCCTGTGAGATTCATGCTGTATTTCTACTATTACCTTTTCTGTGGTGTATGTACCAACCATAATTGTATTCATTGTGTAATACACCTTAATTTATGTGTATTTACATATTCATTATATGATACCTCTTTCAAGGGTTTTCTGTTTCGTAAGTTACCAAATTGGTAACTGTTATTTCACAATATCTTCATTATCCGAGGTTGTTTATACGTAATTATCTACTAGGACTTCTTTATCATCCACATCCATGTTTCTTAAAAATGTATTTCAAAAAATTATTGATATTTTACATAATATGGGTTAAAGTAATTTATACCCTTGATTGACTTTTTATAAGAAGTTTATAAAGGAATCTTTCCATCATTTTCCCAACTAGGTCCTTTTTAACCATTTCGATAGAATTAATGTAAGAATGTATTTTTTTAACTTATACAGCGGGTGTGGCTAATATTCGCTGTTACAAAATATTAGAATCTTACCTTACAAGCTTATAAGGATATTTTCAATGTAATAGTATTATTTTATAACAATGTGTGTTTAAAATTATTTAAAAAAATAGATATTTCTATCAAAAAGTTTTGATTTCATCTATGTCAACATCCTTTGATATATTTTAAGCTTATTTGAAGTTGAATTATTATGATACAAAACATTCATATTGTATTGAAGTTTTTGTGATATGTTTGACTTTGGATGTGTTATTTTTATAACATTCATGGTTTATGGTGAAATTATTTACATTTCGTATGCTAGTTTTAATACAAATGTTTATGTTATGTTGAAACCTTTTGATATGAGGAATGCATTGGACTTAATAAGTGACGGGTGGAGCCCGCTATAACTCATCGATGCATCGGTAGGTCTCATGAGACAAACTAGTTTCTTGGCACGAGGCCTTGACAATTTCTTATTTGTAGTCTTGGCACGAGGCATTGCCTACGTGGTTATGATAGTCTGGCATTATCCATTCCATCATTATAAAAGTTGTTATTGATATTGCATGTGATTATTCGACTAGTAGAATATCCATGTTAATAAGTAAATTAAATTATTTCATTAAATATTTTTCATATTATGTTGAGGTTCAAGTTTAAAACGATTTTGTTTTATCTATTCATTACCTTAAATGTTTATGCTTATTTATGAATGTTTCCACTATATTGTTATCCTTATTGAGCATCTGAGCTCACCCCTTTCAATGTTTTATTTTTCACATGATGTGAAGAAGTAATTTATGAATGACCGGCAGGGATAATATGAGGGGATATAAAGAAAAGATGTTGTTGTAGTAGTTTTCACTTTCTAATGTAATGTAAATTTTATGAATGTATCTAGTTATTCCAAGGCTACTAAACTAATCGGTGTTTTGAGAGATGATTTTTCTTGTGATCATGCCAATGTTATGTAATAATGCATCGACACTGGGCAACTGGGGTCAGGGCATTACAGTTGGTATCAGAGGAAGTTTAGTACAAACCATGGAAGCTATATTTTGATAAACTCTGATTAGATCACATATACCTAATATATACTTTGAGGATTAGTATAGAAGAACTTCATATAATTTTGTTATTGTAGAGATTTTGTGTATTTTCGGAGAAATACATCCCTGTCTGGATACGAGCAGGTAGAGGTAGCTCTGACATAGATGAACCTCAAGGTAAGACCCGAAAACACTGCTTTGAGCTAGACTCGAACAGGAACTGGTGCACAACAATGGGGCTTACAACACTCTTGGTTACGACACTCCTAGGGGATATGCTTAAGATAATTATCAATTTCCTTACAAACCATTATGAAGGGTTTATGAGTATATACATCCTCAATGAAAACATTTTTATGATTATGGATTATATCCATAAACAGATCAATGTATGTAAAGTTTATTACAAGTATGGAATGATGTATTTTGATTAATATAATGATATAGTTTATGACATTGTTTAGAAATGGCTCCCAATAGAAGGAATGGGAACTCCGAAAATATGCATGATCCAAAGACTATGAAGGATCATGTCTTTCATGGTCTTATGCAATAATTTAGAATGGAAATAATCTCCAACATATTATCATCATTTGAAGAAATAGTATCACATGTTGGTAAGATAAGTAAATAATTAACGGAGTCATTTGGCATTGAAGGGAAGCCATAGAAGGAAAGGATGGTAGAGAGAAAAACAGATAAAAGGAAGATGGTAAAGAAGGATTTCCCCATATGTGATAACTACGGAAAGAATCACCTTGGAAAATGCTTGAAGGTAATGTGAATATGTTATAAGTGTAGAGAAAAATGACACCAAGTACATGACAGTAAGGGTATGAAAAAGGATTCAAATATACAATGCTTCATCTACAAGGAGTTTGGATAATATGCGAACCAATGTCCCAGTCATTGTACTATGCCGCAAATGATGCTATTGGATAATTATCAAGTTATGATACTACCATAGATGAAGAGGAATGACTAGTGTTCTTATGTTGTTATTTTGTAATTATTTCATTGAATTATTGTATCAATGATGTACTGGAAAAAAATAAGGATTTTTCTCTCATACTATTTCATTGAGGATTTGAGATTTTATGTTACTATGAAATGTGATTGTACAGAAAGATAAAACTTTTGGAAACTACATGGTTGAAGGAATGATAAAACTTAATTTGGTCTTAATATTGAGGTACTAATTTTGGAATAAGAAATCGTCTATTTGGTTAATTATATTGGATATTATTGACTTCCTTGAAAATGATTAAAGATTTGTATATTCCATCACTATTTGAGTTTAGAACATTTTTTGATTGATGAAGTATATCCAGTATTCTATAAGGAATGAGGGAGAATGAATGTAATCAATAAGGTTTTATGGTATTTCAGGATGATTCAATGTTTTAATAGAATACATGATGAAGGTATTCATATGCTATTACCGGGTAAAAAGGATCTTTATTGTGTTCAACTTCCTTATAAATTCTGGATTGTGATTTAGGACAGAAGTATTTTGGATAATTCTAGTTTAGATAATTTTTGAATTACCATAAAAGGACAACTTGGAGGTTGGGTGACAACCACTCACGTCCGGCAAGGCTGCGAGACTTGAACCCACAACCGAAGGGCGAAAAGGGAGTATCACCTACCACTCGCCCACGTGATGTATTGGATTGAATAATTTAGTTATTTTTTAAAAAAAACCTGTTGATGAATTATAAATTCATTTAATTTTTTTTTGAACCATATACGAATAGGATAAATAGAATATTATTTTTATGTTCTTTATCTTTTCTAGTGAAAGATGAGTTTGTTCTAGAAATTAGTTAGAGGATGGGACTCTACTTCTCAAGTATACATTTTTATTCTTCTCTTATTCAATGAAGAAATTAATTCTTATACATTAGTTAAGGGATCTCATGACAAAAAAATGAGTTATCCGCATACCATATGTTTTGTTGACCCGATGGTATTTTAAAACATCATAGAATGATGGATTTAAGGCCCTCAATTTTAAACTTGTTTGTAATTGATGACCTCAATCACTACCTATAAATATTAATGTTTTTCCTCCAATTATGTGTCTATAATTTCCACCAATGTTCTCCCAATCGAGATCATGATTTGTTGGTTACCCTTTAATTTTTATTTCCTCTCATTAAGACTAAATTTTATTAACCCAATTTTCGGTGTGGGTTTTACCACAACGATATTTTCTATTTTCAACCTTTTATTTTGGATAAATAATTTCAAATTGTGAGGATGAAATTTATTGATGGAGTGGAAAATGTAAAACCACATGCTTCCATGGTACACTTCTCTTTGAATAATACAATAGTGTGTGTTGTACGCAACACTGAGTTTAAATGCACCACGACTCACCAAACTAGCCGTTCAAAAGCTGTTATGAATAGTATTAACTGAATTTTAAATTTTATATTATCCTTATTATTTTAGAATCCATATTCTGAGTTTCTAAGACATAATTTAAGAACAAATTAATTTTTTTAGATAAAAGAAGTATTTTTAAAAAATATGCAATTTTACCGCCTTTTAAGGGAGAATCCTTTTTAAATCCAATATTTGAAAATTTTATATATTCAATTTGAAAAAATGAACTTCTTATTTAGAATTGGGACATAATAATTTAGTTTTAATAATGTTTTTGTGTTTTTCTCATAACTTTCAAATTTGGGTGAATAGTGAATAATACTACATTTTAACTGAAAACAACTTTTGTAATCATAATAATTTATATTGTAAAATTATAGATTTCAATTGTTTGGAAGTATAAATAGATTAAATTTTTACCATTTAATCCAATGATGGTTATGGTAAGTAATTTCACATTAAAATTGACATAAACAAATGTCAAACTTTTGATAGTTATTATTTCTTAAAAATACGCCTTTTGGTTTTGCCAGTGGAAATTTATTTAATAAATGAAAATTTAATGTTTTGAATTTGTTAAAATAGACTTCATTTTTGATTTAGAATATCGAAATTATCTTCGGGTGAAATTTTAGTACTTTTCTGATAACTTTTATATTTTAATAAATAATAAAAATTACTAAATTCTTATTAAAAACAACTGTTTTAATCAAAATAATTAATAGTGATAATTTATAAATTTTAGTTATTTTAAAGTATATTTTGAATATATTTTTACCATTTAATAAAATTTTGGTCCTTGGACTTAATTTCACAATTAAACCGGACATAACCACGTATCAATCTTTTGATAGTTATTATTTCTTAAAAACACAGTTTTTGTTTTGACAGAGGGAATTAATTTTAAATTATTTTCTGCCTCATCTGTATTTTGAATTTGGAAAAATGGATTCCATATTTGGAATCAGGATTTCAAAGTTGTGTAAATAGGTAACTTTCATTTTCAGACATTTTGAATAATTATTTCGATAAATATTTTATTTACAATGGTTAAAGGGTAAATCCGGTAAATAAGGGTAAAAAATAACAATGTAATGTTAATAAATTAAACTAAAACGTGTCAAAACCATATGGGTGGATATATTTCCGACCATGGAAATCTTTGGGTCGATTTGGGGACACCATGGAGCCATTTTTATGTGATAATGACATATTATATTAATTAAGTTAAAGTAAATACAAAAATGACAAAAGCATATATTGTTTAGAAAAAAAAAATTTACATAGGGTTATATATGTTTTATTTTCGACTATCATTAGAATGATAATAATATTTCCTACATAATTATATTTTATTTACAATTTTAATAAATTAAATAATTTAATTAATTTTTTACTCAATGATGATATAGTAATTACCGGATTAATGATAGATTAAGATAATTGATATTATAAATACCCAAATAAATTTAATTTGAGACTTTTAATAAATTAAAATAATTTTATAGGTTACTATGACATATTAGTATTTTTCATATAAATTTATTTCGATGTAATAAGACAGTTATGAATTTATCAAGAACAAAATACTCAATAGTGTCAAAATTGACATAAAAGAGTTTTTAAAACAAATATAATATTATTAATTTATATTAAATTTCCTAAAATTATAATTTTCGTCCAAAAGACTTATATAATGATAGTTGTATCATTAATGGACCACTTGGGGGTCTCTTGTAGTTATATTGTATGATTATTAACTATATAATATAAAAATACAAAGTGACATGGTATGTGTCAAACTAATTAACTAAGTGTTAAAACTAAAAGATAAGGTTACTATAATGACACAAGGCTGTCTAAATTCTATTTGTTGAGTGGTTTTAGACCCATACCCACCTTAAAAATTATATAATCCACTTTGGAGACATTATAAACCGAATATGAATTTATTATAAAATAATATTTCTAGATTTTCCTATGGTTCCCCTCCTCCCCCTTATAAAAAGACACCACTTCTAACCAATTTTTAACACTTTCATAGCCTTTTGGATCGGACAAACCCTACCAAAATACACTCTAAACTTCCATAACTTCATCCTAAATGCATTATTTTGATCATAAAGCCAACCTAGGGAGCCCTTTTGGTCAAATCAAAATGAAGAATTGGAAGAAGAGGTAATGTTTTCAGCACCCTTTTTCATGTTCATTTCATCTTCAACTTCTTATTTCTTTGTTATTATCATTATAAAATAAAAACTATAGTATCTACTATATACTTTTATATTATTATAAATATTGTATAACCATATTTAGTATTCTATTCATCCTTGGAATGACATGTCACCATACATGCGTACGTACGACTTACCGTCTCCACATCGTGGTGTAATTGTTATTCAATATATTATTATTTGGATGGGTATAATAATGATGTGTTATTCATTTAAATAAAAAATATAATATTATAATGATTCTTTATATATGATATACCATCCAATTATATATTATTTTAATAGCAAAAGAATGATATTGTCGCTTGTGCGTACGTAAGGACAACCGTCTCCACGAACCCAATGAGATTCATTCCCCATCATATCAATTCAAGAATAACTATCATATGATGATTAGAATAAATGTTTAATAACTTTATATCATTATTGATATGAATACTATAACCCTTTCCATAACAAACATGACTTATGTAACAAAACGTATAAAATAAAATGAGTAAGTTAACACCAGAAACGATGATAATACTTAAGTATTATTAACAAAGCATTATTAGAAGTTCATATATGATATCATAATTATGTATATGGTTCTTGTATAATTTAATAACAATTATTTTACCATTATATAGGAGTATAACTAACCCTCAATCAAGGAAAAGTACAAGGTAATGGGTTTTCATCTCACTCCTTATTTTCGTGAGATTCATGTCGTGTTTCCACTATTACCTTTTGTGTGGTGTATGTACTACCCATAATTGTATTATTTATGTAATACACATTAATTTATGTGTATTTACATATTCATTGTATGATTAATCTTTCATGGGTTGTATGTTTCTTATGTTACCAAATTGGTAAAGGTTATTTCACAATCTCTTCATTATCCGAGATTGTTTATATGTAATTATCTACTGGGACCTCTTTATCATCAAAATCCATGTTTTTTAAAAATGTATTTCAAAACATTCTTGCTATTATAAATAATATTGTTTAATGTCATTTATACCCTTTTTTGACATTTTATAAGTGGTTTATAAAAGAATCTTTCCGTCATTTTCCAAACAAGGTCCTTTTTAACCTTTTATATATAATTAAGGTAGGAGTGACTTTTTTTAACTTATACAGTGGGTGCAGCTATTTTCTGCTATTATAAAATATTAGATACTTCCCTTAAAATATTATAAGGATATTTTGAATTTAAATGTTTTATTTTATAATTATGTTAACTTTAAATGATTTAAAAAAATAGATATTTCCCTCAAAAAGATTTGATTTCATCTATGTCAACATCCTTTGAAGGATTTTAAGCTTATTGGAAGATGATTTATTATGATACAAAAATTGCATATTGTATTGAAGGTTTTGTGATATGTTTAGCTGTAGATGTGTTATTTTTGTACCATTCATGGTTTATGGTGAATGTATTGACATTTCGTATGCTATTTTTAATAGGAATGTTTGTGTTATGTTGAAACCTAATACTATGAGGAATGCATTGGACATAAAAAGTGATGGGTGGAGCCCAATATAGCTCCTCGATACATCGATAGGTCTCATGAGACAAACTAGTGTCTTGGCATGAGTCCTTGACAAAATATTATATGTAGTCTTGGCATGATGCCTTTGTTACGTGGTTATAATAGTTTGGCATTATGCATTCCATCATTATGAATGTGGTTATTGATATTGTATGTGATTATTAAACTAGTAGAATGTTCATATGAATAAGTAAGTGATATTATTTCATTTTATCATTTCCATATTATGTTGATATTCATGTTTAAAAGGCTTTTGTTTTAGCTATACATTGCCTTAATTTTTTAATGCTTATTTATGAATGTTTCCGCTATATTGTTATCCTTACTGAGCATATGAGCTCACCCCTTTCAATGTTTTATTTTTCCCGGGATGTGAATAAGTAATATATGAATGACTTACATGGATAATATGAGGGGATACGAAGACAAGATTTTTTTGTCGATGTTTTCACTTTCCGATATAATGTAAAAATTATGAATGTATCTAGTCATTCCAAGAATACTAAACTAAGCGGTCTTTCGAGACTTGATATTTCTTGTGATCATGCTAATGTTATGTAATAATGCTCCAACTTTGGGAAACTGGGGTTGGGGCATTACTATTTACCACTACTATGATTTATATTTATAAAATCTAATAGAATGGTTATTATCAAAAAGTAAAATTTGGTACAATAAGATGAAAATATTTTTTGGTGAATAGTAACTTTTGAATTTTATTTACCGCGTTTAAAGGTAAATAGGGTAATCCATGGTTAAAATAATATTATAATAATTCAAAATTACCTTAACACTTGTCCAAAACTTAATGATTATGTCATTAACAACCATGGGATTCTTTAGATCGATTTTGGGACCCCATTGATCCATTTGAGAGTGATGATGACAGTTTAGATTAATTATCTTAAAGTAAAGGAAAAAAAGACAAAATCGAATATCTCTTAGTAAATTATTTTTCAGTAGGGGTTATATAAATTATCTTTTCAACAATAAATATTCCTTATAAATATAAAAAAATTTCTGAACTCATGGTATTTTTTTATAATTTTTAGACATCAAATAATTTAAATTATTTATGACACAATAATGATGCATTGTTTTCATCATTATCAAATGATTTAAATAAATAAGATTAAAATGATTAAAATATTAATAAAAACCTGTCCAATTTCTATTTGATGCTTTTATTTCGACCATTAGTCATCTTAGCTTCAACTATAATGAATTTTTGTCCATTAGAATCCGAATATCATTATATAATAAAATAATGTTTTCACACTTTCTTAAAGAGCCCCTCCTCTCTCTTATAAATGGAGACCACTTCTAACCAATTCCACCCACCACTAAAACCCTTTGGATTGTCCAAACTACAACTAATTAAGATCCCTACATCCCTCTACTCCTCCTTGAATCCTTACTTTAGGCAGAAGGAACTTCACAAAGTCCTTTGTTTCAATCCAAAAGAGTTACCCAAATTAAAGGTAACATTTTCTATTAAATTGTTTTTTTATTTTACTTATCCAACCCCTAAACTACATTTATTCAATTCTTTTGTAACAACACCAGTATCCTAAATATACTAGAATGTTTTTGTGATAAGGATTTGAACTACACATACAAACCCCACCATCTAATGAATTAAGAATATAATGTTTCTGTGGAAGAAAAACTAATGCCTCACGAAACGATGATTGTACAAATATCTCCAACCGCCTCACATGGTGGACATTATGATGTCACTATATTTATATATGATATATTTTATGTTTATGTTTTCTTTATGCATCTGTAATTTCAATTTATATCATACCATTATGGTTTCCATTCTGGGTAAACGTGATAATCTCATTAGAGGAAGTGCGGACTACCGCTCCCTCAAAGTGACGTGACTCGTTAATGCCTTATATGGGATGTATAAAGGATATATTTAATGATATTATATATGATATTATAATCTAATTATTATATACCTATTTATAATTATGATTTAATTCCATTAAAATAATAAATAGAAATGAAAGTAGTGTCCATGCGTACGCACGACTTACCGTCTCCATGAACGGTGCATTTCATTTCATACCTCTGAACGTTATGTACTATTATAAAAACATGTTTCTGATCGATATATATGATATTTAAGATATCCAAATTATTAATATAATTCTGGATATAATGAAACTTTTACCACATGAACAACATGTAATTATAAGATGTCCATTTTTGACTGAAGTACCAAATATTGACGAAACAAACATTATTAATTTAAATGATTACATAATTTTTATAACATTGTATTAAGTGATATGAAAGGAATAATAAAATTTAAAAGGTTCTTAAGAAAGTATAAATTAGCTTTAGTTTATTATTCAGGAGATTAAAGATCGAAGGGGTCATGTCGGACATGAGGTAAGGGACTTCGTCTCAATCTCCTTTCATTGAGGCATATTTTGTTTTAATACACAAAGTTATTTTATAAGCTATATAAACAACCTTGACATTTCAAAGGGGATATTTATCTAAGAAGCACTTTACTAAATGAAAAAATGGGATGTTTCTTTTAACGTGAGCAGTGACAACAACCTTTTCCGCTGCCGCGAGTATTATTTGATCTTTGGCTTCCTCAACAAGACGTAATGTTTTTTAAATGAAAAATAAATACCATATACTATATTATGTATTATGGTATTGAAAATGGTTTTTATAAAATATTTTTTATGTAAATATATTTAAGTGATATATTTTGATTGAAATGTGGAAATGTTTTCTTTCCTTTATATATGTTGTATGTGTTATGATTTTATAATGGTACATGGACATTTGAAGGGTGGTTACGTGATAAACCAAATGACGGGTGGTGCCGTGAATACTAGTATGGGTGGTTACATTATAAAATCCAATTCATTGGGTATGGATGGTGGCTATATGGCTATTCCATTTAGTGATTTGTGTGGAAGTCGACCGTATGGTTTTTCCATTTATGTATGTTTATGTCCCAAGTTACCTTTATATGTTATGTGTCCTTTATATGGGTTTTATGGTAATAGTTTGGTTATAAATGGCTATGTAACAATCTTTTATTAATTTAATAGTATTTACTAATTCATAAAGGTGAAAATTATTACTTATGTTAAACTAGTCATGGTTTACTTTTTGTTTTGAAAAACTAAGACTTTTCCTTATTTGAGTACCCCTTACTGAGCTTTTAATTCTCATACCATGTTTTTGAAATTTTTTTCACAGGACATAATCTGGAATAGGGTCAAGTATGGGATCCATGAAAAGTCATGATATATTTAACATGGAACTAGGCATGACTTTTGTTTTCAAGAGTTCATGATTTGTATAAAATTGAAACTGTGTAGAAGTGTCTACTTTGTAATCTTTTGAGATTAAATAGTTATGTCCTAATTTTCTAAAACTCTAAACCTGAAAAGATCCTCAATGTAAATTATTCATTTAATTCAATATTATTTAAGGTTTATGGTCGAGTCCTTATATGAGTAATCATTCATTCAAGGTATGATGTTTTTTTATCATTTATGATTCCAAATTACATCATTTTCATGAATTAAAAAATTAAATCCTTATGAATACTCATCATGTATAAGGTAGTGATAACGTTTCTAATTATATCATCGTCTACCTTAATCTCCTTTCAAATATATTATGGGATTAATATATTAGAGTGTCTCATTAGTTATAATCATAATCATTGGTACATGATGAGATCAGTCATTGTGAATATAAACTTTATGATCTTCTGATATGAATATATTTAAAATTTATTTGTATATATATAATTACTCAAAATAATTAATTTTATTATTACTATAGCCAACTGTAGTGTATTCATCCTAATGTTTTTTATTCAATTGTCATGAATTTTACTATTTTTTATGAGTACACAGCCAAAAACCTTCATTGATGCATCAATTCCTATTAGAAATATTTTCTCACATTTGGGTAGTGTGAGTACATGTTTTATAAATATACACTTATGAAGCTCCATTAATAACTATTTTCATTCATCAATAAAGAAAAATTTCACTATCTTCTGAATTATCTTGGTTACCAGGATTGAAAAAAATTATAACCTCCTCATAAATCGTTAATTGTTCCCTGATAATTCGAGGAAACAATGACTATCCATTATAAATGATGCAGTGGGATATGACTTAAAATCATTTTCCTTGAAATGATTCATATATAACACATTGTTTGTGATAACATTCCCTATGATTTTTTCTATCTCTATCCAAAAGTCAGATTTATTATATAATGCATATAACTTCTCATTTATCAACGTATTAAAAAAAGTACTCAAATTATTCACATATTACTACTTTTATTTAAGTTAAAATATAATATCATATATAAATACCATGATAAACATATCAATGTAATCTATAAATATTAAATCCATAAATTACATCAATACTTGTGGAGAATGTTTCAGTTGAAATTTAATCTCTATGAAAGCATATTGTCCTTACCTAGTGTGAAAGGAAATCATAGGAATATATATTTTTCCCCTTTAATTTTTGATATCCCATATTAAACTAGACATTTGGAAAGTACTGATATCCTCATAGTTTATCAAATATATTATTCATAAATTTCATTGGATGTATGTTCTTTATTGTGACCTTTTTTAGTTAATGATAATAAATTTAGTGATGGATTGACAGATCCATCTTCTTAAAAAATAGCACTGAAACACACATTGGTGATTCAGTTTGCTGTATAATACAATTATCCAAATTGAACTGCATTTTACATTAAATTATTCAAATTCAATATGGAAAATTGTTTTTCCAATCCTATATAATATAATATCACTAGGAATATATTCAATTGAGAACACAACATCTAAATTAAGTGGAAGGC
The DNA here is from genome assembly GCA_963277665.1 of Viscum album. Classification (NCBI taxonomy): domain Eukaryota; kingdom Viridiplantae; phylum Streptophyta; class Magnoliopsida; order Santalales; family Viscaceae; genus Viscum; species Viscum album. The sequence goes on from OY728131.1 coordinate 1,515,855,885, forward strand.
CATGCAACTATTTGAGGAATACACCAATCTATTCTCTTACACTATGAATGTACCCAAGGACTATACTCTCCTTTAGATCAACCATTTAATTTTGATTTTATTATTCAACCAGAAATAATATTCATATTTGAGAATCATTTTCCAAAGGAAAATTTTCATTATAATTAAACCGTTATAGAATTGGATTATGAGTTTTGATATTGAATTTGATATTATTATATTGAAAGATAATAATGGATTTATATGATGATTGTCAATAAATTCCCAGTATAGTAAGAAATTAAACTAAATAGATTGTAAAATAGTTTATTAGATTTTATTCACACATATTTTATTAGGGAATAGTTTTATACTTTATATGACTGAAATTCACCACTTATTGTTTTCATTGATAACATAACCTCATTATCTTGATATGGTGTTCGAATTGTTTTACAAAACATGCTTGATATAAATGTTGGTATAGAGATATAATTAAATACAAAATTCACAATTATTAAATGTATAATTAATTTACCTCTCACCACTTTATTTTCTTGATCAACATCAGTTGTAGTGATGGAATAATATTTTTACTTCTCTCTTGAACTTCATGGTTACTGTCATTGGTTATCTTTAATGACCCTTGGATTAATTAAATGACAAGTATATTTTCTGTATTCATTATATATGAAAAATTAAAAAATTTATGAGGGAGGTATTAACACATTATACTTTAAATCATATTAGATGATTATTCATATCTATTAAACATTCATCGGCTATATTCCCCAACATTCAATATTTGATGAATCTTTTTATACCCTTGAGGTATTTTTCTTGATTATTATTCCCTGACATGTGACACATGGGTACGTGTATTTTATCCCTCAAAAAGAATTATGAATTCACCCTCTAGAATTAAAATACATTCTATTCTTTTTATATGAATCCCCATCAGACTATTTTGAATCATAGTGTCAACCTAAATTGGACTGATGAGTTCTTTATTTTTTTATTCATATCCACCACTAAACCATTTCTCCATGTAAGAGATAAAAAACACAATAACATTATCTTCCTCAAATCATTATATGACAAATAATATCATCATAGTTGAATTTATAAATAGTTCTGATGAATATTGTATTATAAGATCCTCTAAATGTGGAAGGACATCATTTAATAAAAACTCAACCACACCATGTTCTCAATTGATAGAATGAATTTTTTCTAAAAGGTCATGTTATTATTCATGACTTCAGCTAGTTGATGATTTAACACCATGAGGTTATTGAATCACATTAATATAATGATAGAAATCTTATTTGGGAAGTCATTATATTTCCCAAAACATTTTTTGTTGACACAGTTCCAAATAATGAAAACATTTGAATGAAAATACTCAAATTAATAACCATATAAAAATGTGAACATAGAATATATAAATCATAAATGAAATATATATATTATTTTATGGACATGGACTTAAACATTACTTAATATTGAATTAAATGAATAATTCCAATTAAGGATATTTTTAGGTTTAGAGTTTTAGAAAATCAGATCATAACTATTACATCTCAAAAGATTAAACAGTAGACACTTCTACAAGGATTCTTTTTTTTTTACTAAACATGAACTCTTAAAAAAAGATTCATGTCTAGTTCCATGTTTAAGACAATAAGACTTTTCCTTTACCCCATCCTTGACCATATTCCACATTATGTCCTATGAAAAAAATTTAAAAAAATCTTGGGGTGAGCATAAAAATCTCCGCAAGGGATACACAAAGAAGGTAACTGTTAGTTTTCTAAATCAACAAATAAACCTGGAATACATTATCAATGTAATAAATTTCACCATTATAAAGTAGTAAATACTCTTCACGTAATAAAATATCATTACTTTCACTTTTGTAACCAAAATATTACCATAAAACCCACGAAAATAACACATAACATACAAAGGTAACTTGGGACATAAACATACATCAATGGAATGACCATATGATTGACATCCACACATATGACATAATGGAATAGCCATACGGCCGAATGCCATACCCAATGAATTGGAGGTTATAATGTAACCACTCGTCCTGGTATTCATGGCACCACCCGTCATATTGTTTATCACATAACCACCTGTCAAATTTCCAAGTAACATTATAAAATCAGAAGACATAAAACAAATATAATGGAAAGAAAACCTTTCCACATTTTGATCAAAATATATCACTTAAATATATTGAAATAAAAAATGCATTATAAAAACCATTTTTAATACCAAAATACATACAAGAGTATATGGTATTTATTTCATATTAAAAACATTACAGCTTGTTGAGGAAGCCAAAGACGAAATAATACTCGCAGCGGCGGAAAAGGTCGTTGTCACCACGTACGTTAAAATAAACATTATTTTTTTGTCGTTTAGTAAAACGCTTCATAGAAAAAGATTCCCTAATAATGAAATGAAAAGTCAAAGGTGTTTTATACAGCGTATAAAAGAAAGTCTTGTATTAGAACAAAATATGCCTCAACGAAAAGAGATTGAGACAAAGTCCCTTACCACGTGTCTGACTTGACTCGATCACTCTTTAATCTCCTAAATAATAAACTACTGTTGATTTAAAATTTCTTAAGAACCTTTTTCATGATTATTATTCCTTTTATATCAATTATTTCCATGTTATAAACATTATGTAATCATTTAAGTTAATAATGGTCGTTTTGTCGATATTTGGTTCTTAAGTAAAAAATGGACTTCTTACAATTACATGTTGTTCATGTGGTCAATGGTTCATTATATATACTGAATGATATTCATGATTTGGATATCATATATATCATATATATCCATAATATACATGTATTTATAATATTATATAACATTTAGAGGTAAGAAATGAAATGCACTATTCAGGGAGATGGTAAGCCGTACGTACGCATGAATGCTACTTTCATTTCTATTTCATATTTAATGGAGTGAAATAATAATGATATAAAGGTATATTATAATTCCAGTGTAATATAATATATAATATCATTAACTCCATCCTTTATATGTCCCACATATGGCATTAACGAATCAAATCACTTTGAGGGGGCGGTAGTCCTCACTTTCTAAAATGAAATTATCGTGTTTACCCATAATGGAAACAAAAAATATATATCATAAATGAAAAATAAAGAAGCATAAGGAAATCATAAACATAATATATATCATATATAAAAATAGTTACATCTTAATTTCCACCATGAAAGGTATTAAATGATGATTGAATAATCGTCGTTTTGTGAGGCAGAAAATGGCCAACCACAGAAACAATATGTTCTTTAACCATTAGGCGGAGGTGTGTGTAAGTGTAAATCAAATAATTCTCATAAAAACATACTAGTATATTTATGATAATATTTTTCTTAAAAAATAAATTAATTAAAATAGTTTAGGGGGATGGAGAAGCAAAAGAAAACAAAATAACACAAGTGAAGACATTACCTTTAAATCAGGTAACACCAATTGGTTTGAAAAAAGGGTTACTTGAAGGGAATAATGACTAAGGTAAGGCTTCTAGGATGAGTAGAGGGATGTGGAGATATAAAATCAGCATTGTTGGGTCGAGCAAAAGGCTTGAGAGATGTGGGTATAGTGGTAGAGGTGGGGGCCTTTTATAAGAGGAATGAGGGGCACTCTTTGAATGTTATAAAATGATACTTTAATATATGTTGAGTTTCAGATCATAAAGGTCCCAAAATTATATATTTCTAGGATAAGTTGATAAGAGTTCTAAATCCACACATCCAATAGGTTTTTTCCATTGTAGGTCTTATATTTTACATCATCTTTTCAATTTTTAAATCATTAAATAATGAGATAATCGATGCATCATTATGGTGTCATAAATAATTTAATTTATTTAATATCTAGAAATTATAAAAAAATAATGATGTAGGAAATATTTTTATCTTTTTAATTAACATTTATAGTAAAAAATATAAATTTTATAACCCCATGTAAAAATTGTTTTAGTAAAACAATACATGTTTGTGCCATTTTTATTTTAACTTTGAATAAAAAGTTATTAATGTCATTTTCATACCCATGTGGATCCATGGGGTCCCCAATTTGACCCATGTATTTTATTGGTCTTCCATGACACATTAAATAAGGGTAGGAAATGTGTCAAGGTAATTTCATATTATTATAACATTATTTCTACCTAAAATTACACTAATTACCTCTAATCGCGATTAATAAAACTTAAAAGTTATTATTCACCAAAAAATTGTTTTAATCCCATTGAACAAATTTTTACAAACTAATGACAATAATGTATTTAATATTTTTGAAATTCAATTCACAAAAGTTTTAATGTTTCATTTAATCGAAAAATCAGTTTTTTAACTACCACTTAGTGGTATCACTATTCATCAAAAATTGAAGTTTTTCAGTAAAATACCAAATATTCACCCTAAGATATATTTGATATTACGAATTCAAAAATGATGTATATTTTAAAAAATTAAAAACATATAAGTTGCATTAAAGAATTTAATAATTAATTCCTGTTGTCAAAACAAATAACATGTTTTTATGAAACAATATATCTCACAAGATTGACAGTAGTGTAAGTCCAATTTCAAATTGAAATTAATTTTAATTAACACCATTGGATTAAATGGAACAAATATATTCTAATTTAACTTCAAACCCAATTCAAAAGATAATATAATCATATAAATAAATTATATTAAGAAGTGGGTTTGAATTAAAATACCACATTTTTCACTATTCATTAAAAAATGAACTTTATCAGAAAAATACCAAAAATTTACACAAGGTAAATTTTGATATCTTGATTCTAAAGAAGAATTTTATTTGGTCCATTAGAATGTATAAGAGTGAAAAAAACTATATTTAAAGAGGTTTCTCCATCAAAAGGAGATAAGTCAACCTTTTAGTGAATATTAGAGTATGTATTCCTAAAATTGAATTCTTTTCATATTTTAAGCCTTAATATTTTATTGTATAAATGTAAAAACATTAAAAAAAAATATATAATCATATTTTAGTTATTTCTATTCATTCCAACCAATGCCACGGCTACGTGTTAACAAAATTTAAAATAATATCAATATATTACTAGTGTGCATCGTAAGATTAAAAATAAACTCTTTGTTGCGTATCGGGTACGCTATCAAAGATAAAAACCCCTTTAAAGTAAAATTAATTTTTAATTCGCAAATATTAATAAAAATGAAAATGTATTATTCTTTATTTACCTAGGATGTTACATCCTCCCCCCTTTTGAGAACTGCGTCCACGCAATTTTATTCACATATCAAAATAAGTGGGGGTATTTATCCCTCATAGAATTTTCAGATTCCCACGTTGCCTCTTCAACCATATGGTTTTTCCACAAAACCTTTACCTGTTAAATTAACTTATTCCGCAACACTTGCTCTCTATGGTCAAGAATCAAGACATGTTGTTCTTCATAAGAGAGATTCTCTTCCAACTGAACTACCTCTGGGCTCAAAACATGAGATGGATCTGGCATATACATTATCAACACCGAAATATGAAAAAACATTGTGTACCTGGGACAAACATGGAGGTAAAGCCACTCGGTAAGCAACTGATCCAACTCTCTCTAGATTTTCATATGGTCAAATGAACATCAGACTCGGCTTTCCTTTCTTACCAAATCACATCACTCTTTTCCAAGGTGAAACATTGAGAAAAACATGATCACCTACCTAAAATGATTGATCCTTCCTCCGGTTATCCGCATAACTTTTCTACCTACTTTGTGTTGTTCTCAAGAGTTTCTGACTCAAATGAAATTTTTCTGCCATCTCTTCTACCAATTCTGGTCCCATCAGCTTCCTTTCCCCTACTTCATCCCAAAAAGCTGAAGTTCGACACAGTTTTCCATATAATGTATCAAATAGAGACATTTTTATACTGAAATGAAAACTGTTATTATATGAAAACTCAACCAACGAAAGATGTTGGTCCCAACTTCCTTGATAATCCATCGAGAAAGCACATAGCATATCCTCCAATGCTTGAATTTTTCGTTCTGACTGCCCATCTGGCTGAGGATGAAAAGCTCTACTAAAATTTAATTCAGTACCCAACAAATTTTGAAGGCCTTTACAAAAGATAGAAGTAAACGTGGGATCACGATCAGATACAATGGAGAGGGGAACTCTATGCAACCTGACTATATCTTTATGATACAATAGAGAAAGTTGATCTTGATAGAATGTATCTCGAATAGGAAGGAAATGAGAATAATTAGTCAATCGATCAACAATCACCCAGATTGCATTATTACCTAGAGATGTCTTTGGTAATCCCACAATGAAGTCCGTGGATATATTTTCCCATTTCCACTCTGGCACTGGTAATGACTATTGAATCCCTTTCGATAACCGCCGCTTTGCTTTAACCTGCTGACAAGTCAAACACTTCACAGTTAATCGGCAATATCCCTTTTCATTCCATCCCACTAGTAATACTCCCGTAGATCACTGCTCATCTTAGTACAGCTAGGATGAACTGAAAACAGGGAACTATGAGCCTCACATAATAACTCATTCATCAACTGTGAATCACAAGTCACACATAACATCTTCCCAAACCTCAATACACAATCATTATCAATGTTAAATTTAGGAAACATACCCTTCTGAACCAGCTCTCCCTTTTTCTGCAACCCACTGTCTTTCTTCTGCGCTTGCTTAATTCTGTCTGATAGAGATGATCTCACTGACACCTGAAAAAAAAAACATAAGAACATCATGCACCAACAACTTCTATTCCAAAGTTAATCAAATGAAAAACCTAAGGATCTTGTTCCAAACGATGAATGTTTAATGAAGAATTAATTTTCCGACTCAAAGCATCATCCACTTTATTTGATTTTCCATGATGGTAATGAATTTTAAAATCGTAATCCTTGATTAATTCTATCTATCTCCTCTGTCTCATGTTCAATTGTTTCTGAGTGAATATATACTTTAATCTTTTGTGTTCGGTATATATTTCACACTTTACTCCATACAAATGATGCATCCTAATTTTTAAAGTGAATACCACATCAGCTAATTCCAAATCATGTGTAGGGTAATTTATCTCATGAGTTTTAACTGAGGTGAAGCATAAGCAATTACCTGATCATTCTTCATAAGGACACAACCAAGTCCCTTCAACGAAGCATCATTGTAGATAACAAAATCTCCATTCCGGGAAGGAAGTTCCAAAACTGGAGCATTCACCAATCTTCTTTTCAACTCCTGAAAACAATCATCACATATTTTTGTACAGATAAACATAACACCCTTCTGAGTTAGCTTGGTCATTGGACTAGATAACCGTGAAAATTTTTCAACAAACCATTGTTATTAACCTACCAAACCAAGAAAACTATGAATATCAGTTACATTTGTGGGTCTTGTCCATTCTTCAACAACTTTTGTTTTAGAAGGATCAATAGTTATGCCATTTTTTTGAAACAATGTGACCAAGGAAAGAAATTTTTTATAACCAAAACTCACACTTTCTGAGTTTTCCATATAATATCTTTTCATTTAAGGTTTGAAAGATAACCCTTAAATGAAATTCATGATCCTATTTACTTTTAGAAATCACCAAAATGTCATCAATGAAAACAACCACATACTTATCCAATAACTCATGGAAACTTCTATTCATAAGGTCCATGAATACAGTAGGTGAATTGGTTAACCCAAAAGGAATAACTAAAAATTCATAATGGCCATATATTGTACAGAACACAGTCTTCATAATTTCTTCTTAATTTACTTTGAACTGATGGTACCATGACCTAAAGTCAATATTCGAAAAATATTGTGCTCCCTGGAGCTAAACAAACAAATCATCGATATGAGGAAAAGGATACTTGTTATTAACATTAATGTTATTCAAGGTTCTATAATCAATTCAATGTCTCATTAAACCATCTTTGTTTTTAACAAACAAGACACAATCACCCCATGGTGATGTGCTAGGTCGAATGAAACCATTATCTAATAAATCCTGTAATTGCTTCTTTAACTCTAAAAGTTCAACTTGAGCCATTCTATAAGGGGGTTTTGAAATTGGCTTAGAATCAGGAACAAAGTCAACAGTAAATTCAACTTCCTAATCATGAATAATACTAGGAAACTAATCAGGAAAAATATCAAGATACTCATTTACCAGTGGCACATCATTAATCTGAACAGTTCCTTTATTTTCAACAATATGTGAAAGGTAATATTTATTTCCATCTTTTACTAGTTTCTAAACTTACTGATATGTTATCAAACCCAAGGGTTCAATATTATACACAAACTGAAAATCATTCTGAAAAGAAACCATTTTAGCTCTACAGTCAATCATAGAATGATAAACACAAAACCAATGCATGCCTAAAATAACATCAAACTCTACTAGAGGCAAAACAATAAGGTTTTTATGTAGATTCTTTTCGCACAAAAGGATAGGAATGTTCTTATCATTTCTTTTTGTCTCAACATTTCCTCTGGGTGTTTTTACCATAAGTTCATGATTCATATATTGAGAAGGAATTTCCAATTTACTAGAAAACATCTAAAAAATGAAAGAATGTATAGACCCTGAATCAAACAACACATTGGGATAATCTGAACAAACAAACAATGTACCCGATACTACTTCATTCGATGGCCCAACATCTTCTCAAGTACTTGCAAAGGATTTCACCACCCCTTTCTACTTGTAGTTTGTCTTCTTTCCCTCAGTTGAGTTCTTCATTAGACACTCATTTTCATAATGACCCATTTTTTTACACTTAAAACATCTTACCGCTGGCTTTTCATTGCCTACTTGATCATCTTCCTTACAGTTACGAGAAATATTACCAGACTTAACACACCGAAAGCAATTTATATACTTGGATAAACATTCTCCAGGATGTATTTTACCACACTTCTCACAGGATGGATATTTTTATTTTCTTACCTCCTTGCTTCTCTGATGAATTCATCCCCTTTTCCTGCCAACTAGACCTGTTATTCGGTTGTTTTTTAATGAACACATGATCATCAGCAAACTCCATTTCCACCTTCTCCGCACATTGAACAGGTTTTTCGTAACTTTTTAACTCACGAGAAGCTAAACCCCTTCGATAATTTGGCTTTATCCCTGAGTAAAAACAGATTATTTTACTATCAATATCTCATATAAAATTTGAATCAAACCTTTCCAGTCATGTGAAATTTGCATCATAAGCAGCCACTGAGTCATCCTCCTGCCTCAATTCTAGGAATTGTTTTTCCATCGTATGAAAAACCACCATAGGAAAATATTTCTCATGAAACATACCTTTGAATTAGTCCTAGTGAAGATCATCAATCTCATCACTATCCCTGATATTTTTCATCATCGACCACCACTGATCATCTTCACATTCAAAACATAAAACATCAAGACTAAACTTTTGATGTTCTGAACACCCCATGATATCAAAAATCTTATCCAGTGATTTAATCCACCCATCATCTAGCACATGGTCAGATGATCCTATGAATGATGGAGGATGTTGACTCATTAAATATTCCACCACTGAAATGTTCTTCTGCGGTTGATCTCGCTGATCTTGTGCATGGATACCACCACCATTTATAGCCTGAGTCAACTATGCCATCACTATAACAAATTGGTCGGTTCCAATTCGGACCATCTCCGGTTGCAGATTTTGAAGGTTTTCTTCCTCCGGATGTCATCCCAACATAGATTCCCTATTTCCTCTATGGAAAACCATTCTGAACACAAAAATATCTTAGGAGAAGCAACATGGTAATCTTTAAATGTTATATCATTTGAATCATACTATAAAATAATTTATAATTTAACAATTTTCTATCTCCTAAAGTTGTCAAAACCGACCTCTGATTCCAATTATAAGGACCCGAGAACAAACATTACTTAATATTGAATTAAATGAATAATTTCCATTGAGGATATTTTCAGGTTTACAGTTTTATAGAATTTGATCATAACTGTTACATCACAAAAGATTACACATTAAACACTTCTATAAAGTTTTCCTTTTTTACAAAAAAATGAACTCTTAAAAAAATATTCATTTATAGTTCCATGTTTATGACAATATGACTTTTCCTTGATCCCATCCTTGACCCAATTCCACATTATATACTGTGAAAAACATTTCAAAAAAACTTGGGGTGAGCATAAAAAGCTCAGTAAGGGATACACAAAGAAGGAAAACTGTTAGTTTTTCAAAACAACAAGTAAACCATGAATACTTTATCAAAGTAATACGTTTCACCTTTATGAAGTAGTAAATACTCTTCAATAAATAAAATATCATTACATAACCTTTTGTAACAAAAATATTACCATAAAACCCATATAAAGAACACAAAAACATATAAAGGTATCTCGGGACAAAAACGTACTTAAATAATATAACCATACGATCAAATTCCTCACATATCACTTAATGGAATAGCCATACGGCCGAATTCCATACCCAATGAATTGGAGGTTATAACGTAACCACCCATCCTGGTATTCACGGCACCAACCGTCATATGGTTTATCACATAACCACCCATCAAATGTACAAGTACCTTTATAAAATGATAAGATATAAAATAAATATAATGGAAAGAAAACATTTCCACATTTTGATCAAAATATATTACTTAAATATATTGACATAAAAAATCCATTATAAAAACCATGTACAATACCAAAATACATAAAAGTGTATATGCTATTTATTTCATTTTAAAAACATTATGGCTTGTTGAGGAAACCAAAGACCAAATAATAATCGTGGCGGCAGAAAAGGTCGTTGTCACCACGTACGTTAAAATAAACACTACATTTTTTCATTTAGTAAACAGCTTAGTAGAAAAATATTCCCATTAAATGAAATGAAAAGTAAAGGTTGTTTTATACAGCGTATAAAATAAATTCTTGTATTAGAACAAAATATGCCCCAATGAATGGTGATTGATATGATGTACCTTACCTCGTGTCCGACTTGACATGATCGCTCTTTAATCTCCTGAATAATAATCTACTGTTAATTTATACTTTCTTAAGAACCTTTTTCAAGCTTATTATTCCTTTTATATAACTTATTTCTTTGTCATAAACATTATGTAATCATTTAAGTTAATAATGTTTGTTTTGTCGATATTTGGTTCTTAAGTCAAAAATAGACCTCTTAAAATTACATGTTGTTCATGTGGTCAAAGGGTCATTATATCCAAAATGATATTCATGATTTGGATATCATATTTATCATATATATCCATAATATACATGTATTTATAATATTATATAACATTTAGAGGTAAGAAATGAAATACACCGTTCATTGAGACTGTAAGCCATACATACGCATGAAAGCTAATTTCATTTCCATTTTGTATTTAATGGAGTGAAATAATAATGATAAAAAGGTATATTATAATTCTAGTATAATATCATATATAATATCATTAACTCCACCCTTTATACGTCCCACACATGGCATTAATAAATCAAATCACTTTTAGGGGGCGATAGTCCGCACTTCCTAAAATGAAATTATCGTGTTTACCCATAATGGAAACCACAAAGGTATGAAATAAATGAAAAAAAATAAGCTTAAAGAAAACATAAACATAATTTATATCATATATAAAAATAGTTACTTCTTAATGTCCACCATGAAAGGTGTTAAAATAATATTGAACAATCATCGTTTCGTGAGGCAGAAATTCGCCAACCACAGAAACAATATGTCCTTTAACCATTAGACGGATGTGTGTGTAGGTTTAAATCAAATAATTCTCATAATAACATCCTAGTATATTTAAGATACTAGTTTTGTTACAAAATAAACTAATAAAAAGAGTTTATAGGGATAGTGAAGCAAAATAAAACAAAAGAACCCAAGTGAAGACATTACCTTTAAATCGGGAAACTCCTCTTGGTTTGAACAAAAAGGGTTTCTTGAAGAGATTTATACCTAAGTTAAGGCTTATAGGATTAGAATAGGAATGTGTATAGATAAAATGTTCAGGGTTTGGTCGATCCAAAGGCTTGAGAGGTGTGGGTAAAGTGGTAGAGGTGTGGACCTTTTATAAGAGGGAGGATGGGAACTTTTGGAATGTTATCAAATTTTACTTTATTATATAATGAGTTTAGGATTTTAAAGGTCCCAAAATTATATATTTCGATTATAAGGTGATAAGAGTTCGAAATACACCCCTCCAATAGGTTTTTGGAAAGTGTAGGTCTTATATTTTACATTTTATTTTCATTTTATTTAAATTGTTAAATAATGAGGTAATCACTGCATCATCATGGCGTCATAAAAAATTTAATTTATATAATGTCTAAAGAATATAAAAAAAAATCATGATGTTGGAAATATTTTTACATTTCTAATAAATCTTTATAGTCAAAAATATGACTTGTATAACACCATTAAAAAATTGTTTTAGTAAAACAATACATGTTTGTAACATTTTTATTTTAACTTTAAATAAAAAGTTATTAATGTCATTTTCTTACCCAAGTGGAACCATGGGGTCCCCATGTTGACCAATGTATTGTATTGGTTGGCCATGACACATAAAATATGGGTAGTACATGTGTCAAGGTAATTTCATTTTATTATAACATTATTTCTACCTTAAATTACACTTATAACCTCTAATCGCAATTAATAAAACATAAATGTTATTGTTCACCAGAAAATTATTATCATCTCATTGAACCAAATTTTACAGACTAATGAAAACCATGTATGTCTGATTTTTGAAATTAAATTCACAAAAGTTGTAATGTTTCATTTAAACGAAAAATCAGTTTTTTAACTACCACATAGTTGTTTCACTATTCATCAAAAAATGATGTTTTTCAAGAAAATAACAAAACATTCACCCTAAGATATATTTGATATTCTGAATTCCAAAATTATGTCTATTTTAAAATTTTCAAAACAAATAAGTTTCATTAATTAATTTAATAATTAATTACCGTTGTCAAATCAAATAGCGTGTTTTTATGAAACAATATATACCAAAAGATTAACACTATTTCAAGTCCAATTTTAAGGTATAATTAATTAGAATGACCACCATTGGATTAAATGGTAAACATATATTCTAATATCACTTTAAAACCAATTAAAAAGATAACATATTAATTTAAATAAATTATATTAAAAAGAGGTTTTGAATTAAAATTCAACATTTGTCACTATTCATTAAAAATGAACTTTATCGGAAAAATACCAAAAAATTACACAAAGTAAAGTTTGATGTCCCAATTCTAAAGAATAATTTTATTTGGTCCAATATAATGTATAAGAGTGACCAAAACTATATTTAAAGAGGGTTCGCCATCAAAAGGAAATAAGTCAACCTTTTAGTGAATATTTGAGTGTCTATGCCTAAAATTGAATTGTTTTCTAATTTTAAGCCTTAATATTTTTTTGGATAAATGTAAAAACTTTTAAAAAACATATATATTAATATTCTAGTAATTTCTATTCATTACTTCCAATTCCACGGCTACGAGTTAACTACCATATAAAATAATATTATTATATTACTAGTATGCAACGTAAGATTTCAAAGAAACTCTTTGTTGCGTATCGGGTATGCTATCGAACATAACAACCCCTTTAAAGTAAAATTAATATTTTATTCGCAAATATTCATAAATATGAAAATGTATTATTCTTTATTTACCAGAGATGTTACAATTATCTTTTGAATTTCTATGTTTAAATCAATGTTACTCATTTTTCTTTTATGACCAGGTCCACAAATTTAATCTCCAGAAATAATAAGACCTTTATCTGATACATATTATAGAAACTCAATTTTCATTCACATATTAATAAAAGTTTTTTAATAAAAAATTAATAAATTAAAACACAATAATATATAGGATAATAATCATTGGGATATTATATAAATAATAACAAAAATAAAAAATAAAAAACATCATCTATATTTTGATATCTATAATGTACTCATTTATCATGTTGATCTTTTATTACAGCATAAGATACCATCTGAACAAACATTAATGAAAATAGTGACCTATAAATCCCAATAAGGGAATAATAATGATAATGAAATATGTCATATTATTCCAAAGAAGGTCATTGATGTTATAGAATAGTAATATCACAAATATTCATTCTTAAACATGAAATAAAGATTATAATATCATAATATATTTGAAACAAAATAATTTGGAAAAAATATTATACAAGATATCCTAAAAATATTTCCAAGTTCACATCATTTATAACATGACATAAGGTGAAAAATTTATTTCCAATTCTCCATAAACCATGAATTCAATCTCATTTAAAAAAACATCACTCAATCAATTGGGGAATTTATAATTATAGGCCCATCCATCACATCATAAAATTAAAATACTTAACTATTCTATATGAAATTAAATATTACATATAATTATTAGAAACCCTATGATATGTGAATTGTTTATATAATAATCTTATAAAAATAAACAAAAAAGATATCATAAGTTTGCAAAAAATGAATGAATGAAGTATTTTTTACTTCCATAATTGAATAATGAATCATCAGTCATGGTTATAGAGTTAATGTAACACCCCGAGATTTTATGAGATATATTATTTTTAATTTATTTGATGTATTCTATTATACACTACACCAAGATTATCTTGTACTATACGCAACACTGTATTAGCTTGCAGTATAGAAAACACTATTCTTGGCTCGTGTTACACACAATTTGAAGTTTGTTTTGTGGAAATTATTCTAGGCAACATTGAGTGTCTATATATATATATTCAATGTATAAATTTAATATTTTTGGATTCTATTATACAAAACAACAAAGGAATATTTCACTACATGCAACCCTGACATGTCGTTCTTTACACACAATCATGACCTTCCACGATAGCACGTGTTGTACGCAAAACCGAGTTTCACAAAACAACGATGTGTTATAATAATATTATATAAACAAGCCGTTATGGATAGTAATACACACTTTTTTGAAATTTTATACATTTTATCTTTCAAAATGGACTTCATTTTTTGATTTGAAATATCAGAATTACTATAGGGTGGTATTTTGGTATTTTTCTAAAAACATTCAATTTTTTTTAATAGTGGAAACACTGAGTTATTAGATAAAACCGACTTTTTATTTAAATAATAATATATTTTATTCATATATATTATAGGTCAAAATAGACAAATAATAGTTATATAAGTTCAATGTAATTAATTGGAGTCATTTTATAATAATTTCATATATATAAAAATTTGTTGAACTTTTCACCTTCTTTTACCCACCTCCTAAAAGCATTATCAAATTTACATAAAATGTTAGTTCACCGCTTCTATGAGTGGAATTTCTAAAATATGAGAGACATGGTTAATATCAAGGAGTTAAATGTGGTTCAATAAGATAAAAATAATTTTGGTGAGTAGTAACATTTTACTTTTATTTACCACGGTTAAAAGTAAATAGGGTAATTAAGGGTAAAAATGATTTTATTATTACACTAAAACATGTAATAATTCTATTGGATAAGTATAATTAGACCAATAATAACCTTAGGAATAACATATTACCCTTTAGGTCCACTTGGATTATATTAGGACGCTTATTATTATTTTATTTAAAGAAGAGTTAAAATAGTTAAAATCAATGTTTAATAAATAAAAAATTTTAATATTGAGTTATACATAAGATAAATTCGACTATAAATATTCATTAGAAATATAAAAATATTTCCTAAATAATAGTATTTTATTTATAAAATTTAGACATTAAATAGTTTAATTCATTTATGACACAATGATGTTAAATACTCACCTTATTAATGAAGTATTAACATAATTAATGTCATAAATACCCAAATAAATGTAATTTGAAACTTTTAATGAATTCCATTAATTTTCTAGGTTAAAATTACATTTTATTATTTATTAAATTAACTTTCATAGAACTAATAATGCTATTATTATTTTTAAAAAAAATCAATTACCAAATAGTGTCAAAATTGACTTAAAATAGTTTTTAAAACAAATATTATATTACTAATTGATATTCTATTCCTAAAAATATAAGGTTCGTCCAAATGACTTATATAAGGTTATATATATGAATAATGAACCACTTGGGTTTCTTTTTTCTTGTTATAGTATGTTTATTAACCATATAGTGTAAGAAAACAGGAAGAAATGGTAAATGTTAAATTATATAACTTAGAGTTAAATCTAAATGATAAGGTTAAAATAGTAATGTATAATTTTCTAAAACCTATTGGATGAGAGGATTTAGACCCATCCTTACTTTAGCTTCAAAATAAATTAATTTAGAGCTATTTAAACTCATTATGACTTTATTATAAATAATATTTTATGTTTTTCATATGGTGCCCCTATCCTCCCTTATAAAAGGGCACCTCCTCCCTCTCCTCATTACACAATTTTTAGGCTTGATGCTCGGCCAAACCCTGACCATTTCCCTTTTCAACTTCCCTAGAAACATTATAGAGGTTTCAGTCTCCCCAAAAGACCATCTCTAGTTCCATAAGAGGAGGTTAAGAAAAGGCGCGTCAAAGAAGAGGTAATGTCCTTTACCGATTCGTTCCAATTTATTTCTTCTTCTACATGTTCTTATTTTTTTGTTTCGTTATAATTTAATTACAGAAGTATCAATAATGTACTTATATGTTATTAAATATATGAAACAACCTTGTTTCACCTTCTATCCATCCTACGGAAAAAGAAATCACCGCGCGTGCGTACGTACGGAATACCGTCTCCACGTCGTGGTGTAATCTGTTTTCCACCACCACCTTACATGGATGGGTATAATGGTGTAAATAAATAACTATATATGTTTATTTTAAAGTTATATTGATTATTAAATATTATAAATACACTTTAATACAATTTCACGATCTTGGGAATGATATCATCGCTCGTGCGTACGTACAGACTACCGTCTCCACGAACGCGATGAGATTCATTTTACATGATTGACCATTAAAGTATGACTATAAAGTATATATAATAAATAATCATGAAATAAATTACATAATAATTATACTAGATTTATGTATATGTATTTTTCATTTACTTAATTCCTTTTAATTCAATAAGGAAATGAAAATAGTGTTCATGCGTATGTACGACCAACCGTCTCAATGAACGGTTTATTTCGTTCCATTTATCTATCCATTATATATATTTATATGATAAATATATATTATATATAAATCATTTTTTACATTCTGGAATTAAGTAAATCAGGATATAAGTAATAAGATCAAGAACAACATGTCAAAACACGTACGATAAATGAAACGATTTTACCCAAAACACGACTTTAACATGAAATCTAAAAAAGAATGGTTAATATAATGTCATAAGTGAACCATATATGATATCATAACAATTAATATGATTCTGTAATAAGTCAATTAGATTATTTAAATCATTATACAGGAGGTTCAGATACGTATGAAGCATATCGGACCTAAGGTAAGAGATAAAGTTTCAAATCTCGTTTTTATCTAACATTGTTTATTTGTATCAATTTGCTGGGGTTATTGTTATCATCCATTCCCATGTTTTCTAAAAATGTTTTCATGTATTTTTAATGTCATTTTTACCCATTTTTGAAATTTATCACATGTTATGAATGTAATCTTACTTTTTTTACCACACGAGGATCTTTTTGACTTTTCTGAAAAAAGAACGAGAAGAATGTTTTTTAACATATATGGTAAGAACAGATTTTTACGGTTTCATAACGCCTTATTTTCAGGAAGTTTACTCTATACTATATCATGGTTATTTTCAAATAAAATCATTTTATTTTAAAATTTCATGGAATTTTGTGAAAAGAAAATTATTTTTAAGAAGTAAGGATATTTCCCTCAAGAATTCTTTTCAAGTGTTTTATCAAAACCATTTTCCATCTAAGGTGAAATTATTCCATATGTGTGTGTTTCAAGTATAATGCCTCTATGATTTACATTGTTTAACATTTTTTATGTTGAAATGATATCCATTTGTTTTATATGGATTATTTTATGATGGGATGATGTTTATGAAACCCATTTTTTATTCTATGGGTTATGATGAATGATTTATGTCTATGTTGTGGAATAAGAAAGAATGATTTCATTTTGGGATGGGTGGGACCTATATCTCCCTCCAATGCATTGGGTAAAGATTTATATCTCATGAGATAGACATGGCTGGAATGGTAAGTCTATCTTGTTCAGTGATACAGGACTGGAGTGAGTGGTGAACTCGATTCAGAAAGGGACTTTGTCCACTATGATTGTCTTGGAAGCAATGCCTTGTCTATAATGGAAATAATATCATGTGCTTAATGGTTTTCCACAATTAAATGTTTTATTCCCATGCTATTTTATCATGATTGATGTTCATTTATGATATATTCTTTACATACATCCATGATTTATGTCATTTCTCTAGATTTTGATGTTTATATTTTATGTTCATGTTTTTGCATTCGAATGTTTATTGATTGTTTTATGTTATCTATGTTTACACTTACTGAGCATTTGAGCTCACCCTTTACATGCTTCATTTTTCCAAGGATTTAAAAAATGAATTAGGTAAGAAAGAAAAAGGAATATCTCTATGGGAGATGTTGAAGATATTTCACCAGGATTAGAAGATTATATTTCGAGTTTCCAAAGGCACTAAAATGTTACATTACTTTGGTGTCTGCTTATGTTATGTATTAGGTATTCCGCAAAAGTAATGTAATGTCCATATACATCAAGATTTGGGTCTCTACAGTTGGTATCATAAGAATGGTTTAGTTAAACTTTGGAAACTAGGATGTGAATACTTTATTGAGATCCCTAGAGATATTTCTATGGTATGTATAGGGATGTCCCTATGGATAAGTATAAGTATAAGTTATATTCCTAGAATTATGGTAACACACATAGAATTAACCCTAAGATGTTATATATTTAAGTTACACTCCCTTTATTATGTTGTTTTCCATAGTATGATTTTTTCCTCTCACACTATTCATTTTGGGTTATAGAACATAGATAGAAACAGGAAGATTCACGATAATGGGGGATATGATGGAAAATTGAAGGATATTCTTCATGAGAAACCAAATGAAACAGGATTTGGAAGTCCAAATATTGTTATAATGATTAATCCGAAATCTCATAATATGATCAATAATCTCATCTTTGCTATGTTTCCTGACTCAGCTAATAAGAGAAAGATGGAGTTATATGATGATCACATAGGAAATAAAGATCAATTTCCATCATGTAAATCATGTGGTAAGAGGCATCAGGGAGAATGTATCAAACGAACTAGATGATGCTTTATGTGTGAAAATAAAGGAGACAATGCCATTTATTATAAAGTAAAAGGTTCAATTAACACCATGGACAAGGATAATGGTATTTATAAGACATCAACAACAGTTAAATGTTTTAAATGTAGAATGTACGGGCATTATGAAAACCAATTATCTAAGGGAAAATTTCATGAAGAGAATCAACATGGTCGTATTGGTAGTATTTATGTTTTTGATGAAGAAGAGACTACAAATGATATATAAGATGAATGAAATGATGAAGCTCAGTCAGTGGTTTAAGAAGGTGGTGTAGTTATTTTATTTTTGTCAAGAATAATATATGGTACTATGGAATAAATAAAAAACTAAGGATTGTTACACTATTGTCATTCCTTGAGATTTTGAAATTATATGATGAATGGTAGCGGTAACCACGAAAGGTTATTCAAATATTTTTGGAAGGTAGATGATATGTGCATAATGATAGGATAAGGAGATAATGAGATGTTTGATAGTATTAATGATCTAATTACTAGTATAAGGACAATGTGATATCATGGTTTGAGTATACAGATTTTTGGGATTTTGGTATGTGGAATGAGTTAACTTTTGACAACATTTATGCTTACACTATGGTTCAATGGGTATTAATTCTTCAAGAGAATACATGATTAAGGTATTCACATGTTTGGAATGTTACCAACAAGATATATCATCTGATATATGGGTGATAAGTGATGGTATTCACATGCTCAGAAGATGAAATTTCAAGTAATCGTTTTCTTTATACTAGGAGATTGGGCAGATGTATTTTGGATAAGCCTAATGATTGGAATGGATTATGTTGGACATCAGATATTATTATTTAAGGATAGAAGTTGTTTTTCGATATTATTTCTGTAATTTTATAATATTATAGTCTTAGAAGAAGGACAGCATGTAGAATGGGTGACAACCCTAAGCGTCAGACAAGGTTGGGGGAATCGAACCCACAACGGAAGTACGACATGCCTTTATCGCCTACCACTGACCTACAAAAAGTCCCTGGTTTGTAGAAACTAGTTTTATTTTATTAAGAGGTATGATAGATGAAGTATAAGTCCATTTTCGGAATCATATACCATTAACCTTACCATAGATGGACTTATGTATATTTGATAACTTTTGAGACAGATGGAATGACCTATCATTCTATCGCATGCTCTACTAACACTTCACTGGAGAAAAATTCAACTTCATTTCATTAAGAGATGGTGTAGAAATTGATCAAGGCACAGACAACAGTGATATTGTACCAAAATCAAGTAAGTATTTATTTTAAGTATTCTTCAAGTTTAGGGAAATGATCTTGAAAACCAAAAATATTGTCCTAGTGTACTCATATCTGATGAATCAGATGATACCTTAGATCATCACAAATATATGGCTTTGTGATTGTTGGCTTTTTCATATCCATGTCCTCTACCACTCTCCATCAGAACATGAGGGTTACGTTTTTCTTCTATATCCATATTTCCACATATGTTCTTCTATGTGGAAACCCTGTGATGAGTTAATCTAGGTAACTGTTACATTTCTTATTTTACTTTTTAAATTAAGTTTTTGTATACCTTTTACGATGTGGGTTTCTAAGAACAAAACTTTTAAGTAGTAAAAGATTTATAACCCCGACAAATTTCAAGGGGAAATTAATTTCAAGGGGGGTATAATTTAACACCGTGAGATTTTATGAGATATATTATTTTTAATTTCTTTGATGTCTTCTATTATACACTACACCACAATTATCTTGTACTATACGCAACACCGTATTAGCTTGCAGTATAAGCAACACTATTCTTGGCTCATGTTACAGACAATTTCATGTTCGTTTTGTGGAAATTATTATATGAAACATTGATTGTACATATATATATATATATATTCAAATTATAAATTAAATATGGTAGGATTCTATTATACACAACAATAAAGGAATCTTTCACTTCATCCTACCCTGACTTGGCTTGCTTTACACGCAATCATGACCTTCCACGATATCGTGTGTTGTACGCAATATAGAGTTTCATTAAACAATGATATGTTATTAAAATATTATATAAATTATCCATTTTGAATATTAATACCCACTTTTTGAAATTTTATATATTTTATCTTTCAAAAGGGGCATCAATTTTGGATTCGAAATATTAGAATTACCCTAGGGTGAAATTTTGGAATTTTTCTGAAAACATTCAATTTTTGATTAATAGTGAAAACACTGAGTTATTTGTTTAAACAGAGTTTTTATTTTAATAATAATTTATTTTGTTTAAATTTATTTGAGGTAAAAATAGACACATAATACTTATATAAGTTCAATGTAATTTATTGGAGTCATTTTATAATAATTTAAGATATATAAAAAACTTATTGAAATTTTCACCGTCATTTACCCACCTCCTAGGAACATTTACATATTTAAATAAAACATAATTTTACCGCTTATGTGAGTGGAATTTCAAAAATCTAAGAGACATGGTAAATATCAATGAGTAAAATGTGGTTCAATAAGATAAAAATAATTTTTTAGTGAATAGTAACTTTTTACTTTTATTTACCACGTTTAAAAGTAAATAGGGTAATTAAGGGTAAAAATTTTATTATTATTAACCTAACACATGTCCTAATTCTAATGGATAAGTATAATTCGACCAAAAACAACCTTATGAATAAAATATTACCCATTAGAGCCACTTGGATTAGATTAGGACACTTATTATTATTTTATTTAAAGAAGAGTTAAAATATTTAAAATCAATGTTTAATAACTACATCATTTTTAATATAGGGTTATACATAAGATAAATTCGACTATAAATATTAATTAGATATATAAAATTATTTCCTACATAATGGTATTTTATTTATAATTTTTAGACATTAAATATTTTATTTTATTTATGACACAATGATGTTGCAGAATTATCTTATTAATGTAATATTAACATAATTGATGTTGTAAATAAATGTATTATGAATCTTTTTATGAATTAAAATAATTTTATAGATTAATATAACATATTAGTATTTATTTAATTATCTTTTTTAGAACTAATCATGCTGTTATGATTTTCACAAAAATCAATTTCCAAATAGTGTCAAAATTGACATAAAATAGTTTTTAAAACAAATATTATATTATTATCTGATATCATGTTCCTAAAAATAAAAGGTTTATCCGAATGACATAGTTATGGTTATCTATATTAATAATGAACAATTTGGGGTTAATTTGGCTTTTATAGTTAGTTTATTAACCATATAGTGTAAGAAAACAAGAAGACACGGTAAAAGTTAAATTATTTAACTTATAGTTAATTCTAAATGATAAGGTAAAAATTGTAAATTAAACTTGTATAAAAACTATTAGTTGAGAATATTGAGACCCATAATTACTTTATCTTGAAAATAAATCAATTTGGAGCTATTATAAACGGAATATGAAAATATTATAAAATAATATTTTATGTTTTTTCTATGGTGCCCCTCTACTCCCTTACTAAAGGGAACCTCCTCCCTCTTCTCTTTATACAATTTTGTGCCTTGATTGTCGGCCAAACCTAGAAAATTTCATTTATCAACTTCCCTAGGAACATTATAGAGGTTCTTGTCTCCTCAAAAGACCATCTCTAGTGCCTAAAGAGGAGGTTAAGAAGAGGCATGTCAAAGAAGAGTTAAGATCTTTTACCGATTCTTTCCAACTTATTTCATCTTCTACTTCTTCTTCATTAGTTGTTTCATTATAAAGTAATAACATAAGTATCACTAATATACTGATATGTTATTATAAATATTAAACACCTCATTTCAACTTCTATCAATCCTACAGAAAATGAAATCACCGCACGTGCGTATGTACGGAATACCGTCTCCACGCCGTGGTGTCATTGGTTTCCCACCACCACCTTACTTGGATGGGTATAATGGTGTAAATAAATAACTATAAATGATAAATGTAAATTTATATTTATTATTAAGTATTATACATACGCTTTAATAAAATTCAAAAAACATGGAAATGATATCATCCCATGTGCGTACATACGGACTACCGTCTCCACGAACGAGATGATTTTCATTTTCCCTGATTAACCATTCAAGTATGAATATAAATTATATATAATAAATAATAATGAAATATATTACATAATAATGATACTGTATTTATGTACATTGATGTTTCATTTAATTAATTCCATTTAATTCAATAAGGAAACGGAAACAGCGTTCGTGCGTACGTACGACCTACTGTCTCCATGAACGGTTTATTTCATTCCATTTATCTATCTATCATATATGTTTATATGCTGAATATATATTATATATAAATCATGTTTTACATTCTGGAATTAAGTAAATCAGGGTATAATTAATAATTTCAAGAACGACATGTTGAAACACGTACAATAAATGAAACGATTTTACCCAAAACGCTGCTTTAACATGAAATTTACAATAAAACGGGTAATATAAAGTCAGAAGTGAACCATATATGATATAATAACAATGAATATGATTCTGTAATAATTCAATGACATTATTTAAATCATTATACATGATTTTTAGATACGTACGAAGCATATCTGACCTAAGGTAAGGGATAAATTTTCTAATCTCGTTTTTATCTGAGAATGTTTATTCGTAAGTATTTGCTGGGGTAATTGTTATCATCCATGCCCATGTTTTCTAAAAATTCTTTCATGTATGTTTAATGTCCTTTTTACCCATTTTTGAAATTTATTACATGTTATTAAAGGAATCTTAATTTTGTTTACCATATATGGAACTTTTTGACTTTTTGTCAAAAATACAAGGAAAATGTTTTTTTAACTTATACGGCATGAACAAATTTTTATAGTTTCATAATGCCTTATTTCCACGAAGTTTACTATACACTATTTCATGATTATTATCAAATAAAATCTTTTTATTTTAAAATTTCATGGAATTTTGTGAAAAGAGAATGATTTTTAAGAAGAAAGGATATTTTCCTCAATAATTCTTTTCATGTTTTTTTATCCAAACCATTTTCCATCTAAGATGATATTATTTAATATGTTTATGTTTCTAGTATAATGTCTCTATGATTTACATTGTTTCAATTTTATTATGATGAAATGATATCCATTTGTTTTATATGGATTATGTTTTAATGGGATGATGTTTATGAAGCCCATTTTTTATTCTTTGGTTTATGATGAATGATTTATGTTTATGTTATGGAACAAGTAAGAATGATTTCATCATGAGATTGGTGTGACCTATATCTCCCTACAATTAATAGGGTAATGATTTATATCTCATGAGATATACATGGCTGGAATGGTATGTTAATCCGGTTCAGTGATACAGGACTGGAACGAGGAGTGAACTCAATTCAGAAAGGGACTTTGTCCACTAAGATTGTCTTAGCAGTAATACCTTGGCTACAATGGTAATCATATCATGTTATTATTGGTTTTCCTCAATTTAATGTTTTATTCCAATGCCATTTTACCCTTATGGATATTCCATTATGATATATTCATTATTTACTTCCATGATATATTTCATTGCTCATGATTTTGATGTTTAGATTTTATGTTTAAGTTTTTGCATTCAAATGTTTATGGATTGTTTTATGTTCTCTATGTTTACCCTTAATGAGCATTTGTGCTCACCCTTTATATGTTTTCTTTTTCCCCATAATTTAAGAAGGGTTTTAGGTAAGAAATAAAAAGGAATATCTCTATGGGATATGATAAATATCTTTCACCAAGATTAGATGATGATATTCTGAGATTCCAAAGGCACTAAACTATTACGGTCCTTTAGTGTCTATTTTTTTTAATGTATTAGGTATTCTGAAAATGTAATGTAATGTGCAAGTACGTCAAGCTTTCGGTCTCTATAGTTAATGTTAAATAAATCTATAGAATCAGTTGTAGAATTTTTTTTAGATATAAAAATATTAATTATGATTTATATAAATAATAATGAACAACTAAATAGAAAAATAATTTAAATGTTCTTTCCTTAAAAACAACATAAAAAACCTCAAGGATCATATATATCATTCCTTTTGTAACATAAAATTGGTATTTTGAGGAGACTAATACCACCAAAACATTTATTAGGATGCTTATATGAGTAATGAGTTGCAATTTTTCGAGCTCTAGGGTGCAAATTGATGTATATAAGATAGTTAGGGGTTCCATTTTATAATTTAGTCAGGGAAATTTTCAAATCTCAATCAAATATTAAATTATAATAAGAATATTCGGAAGAAAAATGGTTCCAAATAATCAATATTTAATATAAAAATGGAGATAATTTTAATAAAACCATAAAAATATTTTTATATAGGTTTTCATAAAATTTTAATACTTAATTATTTTTATAGACCAGCTGTTTAATTAATTTTGACCATAACCACAGTAATCACTATTATAATAATGGAAAATATATTCATTAAAAATGTATAAGTGATTATAAATTTATTATTAATGATTTTTTAATCCATTTTCCATT
The DNA here is from genome assembly GCA_963277665.1 of Viscum album. Classification (NCBI taxonomy): domain Eukaryota; kingdom Viridiplantae; phylum Streptophyta; class Magnoliopsida; order Santalales; family Viscaceae; genus Viscum; species Viscum album. Next base: position 1,515,881,838 of record OY728131.1, read on the forward strand.
GACATGTTTGATGAAAATATTTATATGAATTCTAAAAAATTTTAAAAAATATATTACAATGATAAAATTTTATTATCATTAATTTGAAAATATTTGATTATTTTAACATTAAATAAAGATATAAAAATGGTTAAAATGAATATAATAATATAAATCGTATTAATAATTTCATATTGATCTATAAAATTCATAGGCCACATTAATTATTTAAAATTATAAGAGCTTTCATATTATGAAACCATTTAATTAATTTTTGATATTAATTAAAAAAATAATGTATCAGCATTGCACAACCATTTAAGGCAAGTATATAATTTTTAATAATTTCAAATACATTTCTATCTCAAAAATAATTTTCTAAATTGAGTATATAATTTTCGTGTCGTTTATTTATTACATTTTTCTTTATGAGCAAGTACAATATATATTTAAAACAAAGAGAGTGAAATTTTGTATCTTTCTTTGATTTAAATTTTATATGGTCACTTTCATTGAAATGTGTTCATTAAAAATGTTATGTCTGGGAATTATCTGATTAGGGTTGAATTTAATTCATCCATAAATAATTACGATGTATAATTTTATCATTATAACTTAGTTTTAACCTAGATTTAGTTGAATTACATTTTACTAGGTATATTAATTTTACCATAGTTATTTTTCACAATTACTAAAATTGAAGAGAGTTATTCCGAAATATGAACCTCCAATTTCAAAATAGGGAAACAAATGTTACAAAATTCCAGATATGATTATTTTTTAAAATAAATTTTAAAAATAGGGGTAAAAAACGTGATTATAACCACTTTTTAGAGAAATTCATTTTTTTCTAAAACAAGAATTTTTTATAAAAAAATGATTTATACAAAATTATATTATAAATTTAATTCTAATAAACCTAACTGGGTTATAAATAATATAATAGAAATAATTTTACATTTAAGACATTTTAAAATTAAATGTACTTTTTCAACATGGTTGAATCAAAACATCAATTTTCAATAAAAATTGATATTATTTACTATAAACTGAAAAATTTAAATTTTCAAAAAATTCAATAAATATCATTATGATAATTTTTTAAATATGATTTACAAGATTAATTTATTTTTGTTAAGAAATTATAGAATATATAAAAATTATATATTATATTTCCTCACAAGAAGTAATAAAATCATTTTTGAGGAACACATATTATTGAAATATAAAAGAAATTTACTAACAATTGATTGAATATTTACCAAAAAATTATAAATAAATTGATATTTAGTATAAAATATATATGTATTTAATTTTATAGTTAATCATATTTATATTTGAAAAATTAACATCTAGGTTATAAATGTAACATTAGAAAATAATTTTTTAATTTGTATCATGTATTGTTTAAAAACAGAATCAGTTGTTTTGATAAAAACAATTATTTGAAAATATTTGTTTTTATAGAATATCATGGAGTTATATGAAAGGACCTCATAAATCTCTACTGATGGACCATTCTAATTCACCCTCAACACTCTACTACGTTAAAACAACAATTAAACTTCTTGTGACCATGCCTTCCACAATAATGGCTTACCATATTTCAACCAAGGCTTATAATCTGACTACCAATTCCCTAATGACAAGTATCAATGAAAAAAATCATTCCACTAAAGGAACCACATAACTGCCTTGGTATTGAACCACAATGCTTTGTATCTTTTTCCACCCTATGATTATGTCCAAAGATGAGGGAATCATTCAACAACTTATAGATGGTAGTAAATAGAAATATTTTCACCTAGGATAAAATGGAATACATTATCTAATCCTCAAAACCCATGGCCTTAAATAGTTCATCACTATCATGAGTGTGTGAGAAATCCAGAAGCTTAGTGTTGTGAGATGAGTAATCCTTGATGGATATAGTACCCTACACCAGATGCATGAATCACCATGTTTGATTAGCTCTCAAAAACTCTGGGAAAAAAATACTCTTAGAAAGTATTTTTGACGTCCCTCCATAAAATGAATTAATGTTGATATATTTGAATAAGTATGTTAAACCATCACTTTTTGGATCCAAACATCATATAGATTGTGAGATTCACCCTCCATTTCCGTGGTATATCAATATTATCAAAGATTCTATGTATAGAACTGATACACAACTCAAATTACTTGGGACCACATCCCCCTAATAAAGTAGATGGGTGATGCTTTCGGAATCCCTAGTAAATTCCACCATGGCTGTTGTCTTTTTTGGATCACCATTTAAGGAAAATAATTGGAATAAGATACCCTCTATGATCTCTAAATCAATTCCCAAACATGGTATGATAGGTATGAAATCAATATCTATCACTGATAGAATTAATTATTGCACCCCATGCGGGTCAGGTCCAATAACCATCGAATCATGATTTTTTACACTTTCCCAGTGCTCGACCTAAGGCTGTCATAAGGGCATATATCTATAATTCAAAAATATGTCTTAGAATAGTATCTAATGAAATTGTGATTATATATAAAAAATGGGATATCTAGAATTCCTAACCAAAATATGTGCACTCAACCAACTACTCATATCAATTATCTAGTTATAAGGTAATGTTTCATGTTTTAATCATAATGGCTTGGTTATATGGGATTTCAATTTCAACTTATAGAGGAAAACACTCTATAAGAATCATTGGACATCCATATTTAACAGTAATTTATTTAATATACACAATATAATAATATTTTTTTTAATGCATTAGTTATACGGGTCTCTATCCCTATTTTATAAGGACATAAACATTATAATTGTAATTAGAACTCCATTTAAATATAACCATGTACAAAAAATTGTCTAAAAAAATGTATCATTTTTATATATGAATGATCCATTGTATATATTTCCATTCCATTTTTTCAAATGAGTTAAAATATTAATTAAAATTAGATATCTATTTAAATGAAAATCAACAAAATGTTTTACCTCATGGACCAAAATTTACCTGGATTAACTAGGTGGAAATTTGTTAGTTAAGATATCGTAATCAATATATGTGGGAAAATTAAATTAGATTGAAGAAGTCAATTTATGTAATGAATATTTTTATTCATTTTACAACATGAAATTTTATATATCAAAAGAATATAAAAAATGCACACACATTAAAAATAAGAAAGAAAATTTTCATGACATGGAATATGAGTGACATATAGTCGAATAAGTCTCAATTAGGACTCATGAGATAAAACCACCTTATCATACAATCCCTAGGGTAGAAATACATCAAACATAACATTATAAGTTATTTTTATCATCCATGGGTGAAAATAATTTAAATTTAACATACAGTATCTAAAAAAACAAGTCCCATCCCATGAAATTTGAGTTTTCTTTCCAATTAGGTTAGCTAATCCAAGGCATGGATTATTACCAAATTACTACACATACCATTCTCTTATATACAAACCCAAATTTTTATAACAAATGAGAAATACATTATATATATACCATTTTGATGTGCTTGTCCTGGTTCATAACCACATGATTGGTTCGGTTAGACAGAAACACACATGAACGCTTTCCTATATGCCAGATGCTACCAACTAGTAGTGGGGGTGTATGTGGTATATATAGGACACTATAAACACTATATTAGAGTGGAATAAAATATAAATAATAATAAACACTTAATCTATCATGGTAATATATCACTGATGTTATTATTAAATATTTTCACTTACAGATGATGTCTTGAAGGAAAAAATATGGGGCACGAATAAATCGATAGTTGGCATATAATAGTATAGTGTAATAAAAAGCAAAGAAAATACCAAAATAAAACTATATATATATGAATACTAAGTACTAAATAAATCCTCATCTCTGATGCTCCCAACATTAAAAGAGTTCGAACATCCCTAGTAGGGTAATTCTTCTTATCTATTTCTGCATCCATGAAATATTCTAGGGTACCTATTTTTATCCAAAATGTGGTGTGAGGAGAGCTCAAAAAGACATCACCAATAGTCTAATAAATGAAAATTTATGTTGTGAATATAAGATTTAATAGTGTGATGGAGTGTTAAAAAAGTTGTAAAAAATAGAAACCATGTCTGGAATGGAATTCTAAATGGATACCAAGCAGACCATACCTATGTCATCGTATGTAGAATATATATTTTCATATGAAATATTATTTTATTCATGGGACCAAAGTTGTATAGACATGGAGCCCATGTATAATGATTCATAAAGAATACAATGAAGACTGATGTCATTATTGACATTTGGATGTCGAGTCCATATATAGTGATCTACAGATGATATTTTCTTTTAGGTTTTAAGTGGAATCCAAGAATTTAACCCCTAGAGTTATACTCTAAATAATATATTACCAAATCAAGTAAAACATCATTTTTTTGGGTATGCTCTATTTGTAACCAAGAGTCCTTCCCGTATTTCCTATGCAGAGACATTTTGTCGAGCATTGGAAATTATCCTAAGAATTGTATATTTTTTGGGGTGCAAGATGAATTCACTTTGTCAATCAAAGGCATTAAACAAAGTAACACTAACTCTAAATCCAAGATGGGTATTATTATTTTCATTCACATACATGAATCAAGTGTTATCCAATGATTTTTCTCATGATATTCATAAAATAATTTACGGTTTTATCAAGGTAGGCCACACAATTAACAATGTTGTCTAGATCGATAATAATAAATAGAACATAATTATTATTATAAAAATAAATAAATTTATAAAAATTATTTAAAAAAATTATTTTTAATAATAAATTCTAATTGATAGTGAAGAGACACACACACTATAGGGGGCAGTTCATGTTACATTGGATGTAGGTTTTTTCTTGAATGAAATATAAAAAAACCACAAGTGGGAATTTTTTATTGATAAATGAAATTTTATTGTGGGAATTAAATCAAACACACCCTAAGAATGGTTTTTATTTAAAAATAATAATGTTTATTGACAGAATTTAATCAGTCATATACTAAAGAGTGGTTAATTTTGAGGTCATAAACCTCTAACATAGTTAAATGGTCTTATAGAATATTTAAGTCAATGTTTAGATAAATAATAATGTTTTATTAATTTTAGGGGAAACCCACAAAATATTCACAATGTGCCGAAAAAACTGAAAATATAAACAATAATAATTTTTAGAAAAACTAGTTTACCTCATACCTAAACCCCTTATATTTCATCCAATCTTGTATCAAAATTATATTTGGGATGAAATGTTATAATTTTGGAATCTATAAAACATAGAAAATAAAATCATATCTTTTGTTGTATGAATATAACACCAACTAAGGGGAATAATACATACATAAGAATATGGAGGAGTGTTATCCTTACTAAGGGTGTTACAAAGAGATCAGCATTGAAGGATTTAGAGGCCAGATGAGTGGGATCGATAGAAAATCTATATAATAAGGGGGAGTGATATGGTGTAAATACATTGCAATTGAGGTTTGTGGATAATGAATATTATATATTAAGGTAATAATTTCAAATGATAATTTCAATAATTTTTAATAGGTCACATGGTCTGGCCTCATGATTTTCAAAAAAATTTTCCAAACATGAATTTATACTATTTCTGATCCCTACTCACCCAATTTAGGTAACAAGTTAATTTAAACCTTTATAAAAAATTTGAAGTTAAAATTCAATTAAATGCATTGCACAGAAGGATTATAGGCCCCATTTTAATATTTTTTAAAACCATTAACCTCTCTTTATTGGACGCATGGTAAAGGGGAATGGTGAACCAAACCATGTTCTAATTGTTTGCCTCATCGTTCATCTCCAAAAACCAATAACTCTATAAACCTTAACATTCCAGAATATTTTGAATCCTCCAATACCCATTTTGAAATGTTCTTTATGAAAAAACATAGATATTTAATAAATCATAAAAATTTGTTTTCCATGATGTAGAATATGGATATTACAAAGGACAATCCAGTATATAAATGAATCAAATTTGATTTGGAATGAACATATGGGAATATAATGTTGGAATGTATTCTAATGATAACTAAACATATAATTACCTATAATTAACATTGAAATGTACATACTTCATGGTTGAGAGAAATAATGTGTGATAATGTATAATTACATAAGTAACCCATAATGTAGTGACCATAAGGTCTAAAAAACTTAATTGTTTTAAAGAGATACAAAATAAATATCATTGGAAAATAAAAAATTAAACTTAATAAACAATTGGTGTTAAATTGTATCTCAGATTTATCTTCCATTAGAAAAATAAATTTTCATTAATTGGTAATAGACTGTGGAATAAGAAAAATTGACCTATGTTTTAATTACAATCCCTACTGATAATGGAATTTATAATGATTTTTTTGGAACATATGAAGATGAAATATTATATGTGGGGAGAAAATATAAAAATACCTGGATGAATAAAAAAATTAAAATGAATTTTTTTGAAAAAAGATATAATGATGTCAGAAAACTGTGGAAAATTAAGATATAAAATACCATATAAATAAAATGTGTTTTAAAATGTAATGACCTATCTTTTCAAAAGGTATAGTTTTTATGATTTTCATTTTAATCGTTTTTTAAATCATGGTAAACATTTTCTACAGCCTAAATAATGATCTTAGAAATTTCAAGGAATTTTCAGAACCTAGAGCATAAAGAATTTGAAAAAATGGTAGGTCATATAGTAATCACATGGTCAGTACTAACTGTATATGATAACTATATGAGAAACCTTTTGATGTAGTATAGGCCGCACAAATTTTAAAAAAGTATGATACCCAAGTAGCATGATTGTGCAAGATTTCAAACATGTTAGATAAAGTATTGTTTTTATGGGTTGTCATTGCTAATGGAAACTATGTGCCTTAAAAATTCATGGTTTCCATTTTGATAATGAGGGGAGAAAAGTTTGGGAATTTTTTTAAAAACCCTCTTGACAAACCATTTACCCATATTTTGAGAGTGGAATTTATAAAATAAATAATGATCTTTTAAACTAAAACCTCTAGTTATCATATTCATTAACAATATATTAGCAGTACATTTCACTCACATATGATCACTTCTCCTTACATATTGGTTATTTATTATTTCCTTGATCTGAACTATGAATCCCGATCTATTAGAATTACTGGATAGCTAGAAAAATTCTATTGGTTCCTATTATTTCTATTTTATGTTTATCATCAAATATGTTTCACTGTTTAGGTGAAAGGTATTTTTCATTATATTCATGGGGTTATAAAATTCATTGATTTGTTCCAAAGTATTTTGAATCTGAGATTGATATTAAGTGATGATACTTATACAACATTAAGTTATGTGGTGCAGTTGATTTCCTTTAAATATGATTTGTTTTAATAGCCCCTCTATTGTTCAACACGCTGGGTGATACCGCATGTTTCCTTAATTTGAGTTCACTATTTTTTAATTGATATACACATATTATATTATTCTTTGGGATCATTTTTAATTAATTAGAAAATTTCAACCTCAATTATGGATACTCCTTGGGGGTGATGGCTTGAAATTACCCTTTATAATTAATTGATTAAATTACTAGAATGTGTTCAAAGGGTTTGTATTGGGTTTTAATATAAATTACCTAATTCCATGTAAATATTTTTTGAACCAAATAACCTCCTTAGTTCTTTTTGAGACTAACAAATGGAGTTTACCCCTTGTAGGTTAATTCCTATGTTATAATGGAACTTTATAGGTGCTTCATTGAACCATGAAATCAAATTACCATGTTTTGATAAATTAAATGAAATGTTTTAGTTTGAGGGCTTGTTTAATTATTTTTTGCCTCAGCTAATTTAATTAAATGTACTAGTTGAATAAATGTTAAACAGTGGCATGACGATACCTCTTGTTAGGTTTTTATTAAATTATAATTAAAATACCCCTGGTTATAATTGGTTATGATAAACATAACTAATGAGGGTTAATTCCACATGACTATTATTATAAATATTATTACGCATTTAATATAGGTTAAGGGATGATGGTTGAGGGTTCTGTTTGGAAGGACATTTCATGATCCCTTAAATAGGGTGTCGATCTTAACATCTCAAACCATTGATACTATTTTTATAGTTAGAATGACATAACTCATCCGATGATTTGAGTGTTGGCATGAAGAAAACCCCACCATCTTGAGTGTCGACCATGACAACTCACATTTAATACGAGATGTAGTGTTTTTATTCCTTATGGGAGCTTATAGGATTGATTAGTCTAGTTATGGATGACTGAGATATTCCCATGTCTGACCATCACCTAGTCTTAAAATTATGTGGTTATATATATCTGGACGTACATTTCTAATATTGGTGTATTAATTATATTACAATATTATATATATATTATTAATATATATATATAGTGACTGATTGGAAATTTATTTTGGCATGAGCTAATGCTTGTAAATAATATAAGTGTCATATAGGATGTTGAGTGGGATGGTAATTATTTATTTTGAATTTTTTTATTATTAGATATACCTCCATAGTATTTCTTATCTATGAACACTACTAGGATAAAATCATCACATGGTTGGTGGTGTCCTATTAGGGTTTTATCTCACACCCTAATTGATCAAACATTGGTACCCATTTAGGTAACTCTTCTATGAAAATAGACATGTAAAATTCCCTCAATAGATACGTGATATGACTTAATAATAGTTGGAGCATGGGGGCATATGACCGATCATATGCTTAGAATACTAGTGCAATAGTATTTGTTCTATTTGTATTTTTGTATATAATTTTGTGTATAACCTTCCCTTATTCCAATTTTTATATTGGCATGCCATGAAATCTTGTATATGAAACTGCTTAATGGTTTTTGATAATATTATTCATTTTGTCAATTTTTTGCTTCTTCCGTATTTTATTTATTTTATATATTTTATATGTTTTCTATATTGGTGGGTTACTTGTAGTGTCTTTCAAGTCTGTTTATATTATTCTTATTCGTTTGTTTTCCATTTATTTTATCTTTTGTTCAACTATGATATGTGGGTATTGTATTTCCAATATACCCTATTTACACCATAACATCTTTTCAGGAGCCTTTAGCATATAGGGAGGTCCACTTAAGGTCATGTGACACACCTATTTTGGGTACAAGTTATGAGGATTAGGGGTTGGTATATTAAAAAGTGGTATCAGAGGTTTCATTTTAATATTTCATACTATTTTTTATTATAAAAGATACTAGGATTCAAATAAACTTACAAATTGAAAATTTTCCTAGGTGTATGTAACCCTTATACTGAGGAAAAAACAAATTACCTAGGATGGTTAATTGTAATGATTACATTCAGCAGTTATGGTTAAAACTAATTCATCATTCAGTGATTCACACATCATGTGATGTGATGTTATTTTTATGATTGATATAATATTTATTTCAACAAATCCAAATAAAAATAGGGTGTTTAGTCTGTTCATAAATCATTATAGGAATAATAGGACTAACATGACATGCATTTTTTAATGTCACGTATACTTTTAGAATGTATTTTATTAGTAAATTTTATTAGTTCCTTAATTATTATGTATTGAAAAAAATATAGTATTGGACAAAATAATTGAAACATAATGAGAATTCATTATTATAGTAGTTTTTTCTTGCATTGGTTAAAGCATAAACATTAAGATGTTAGTTATGGAAAATTGAGAAATGGACCATTGGTCGCATGGGTTGGAATGTGTTATTGTAAGGGTTACGTCTACTCCATATTTTGGTTCATGAGTATGGGACCACATGTATTGGAAATAATTATCTATATAATTCAACCATTTAAAGATATTTACAAATTAGAACAATCCCAAATTTAAAATTACTATGTCTTTTAATGTGAGAACTTATATCTTTTACTTGTGAAATAGAGTACTAGACCAAGACTCATCCATAGTTGGGGTTGATGGTGTATCTCTTATATTCTAATAGCCTACTATGGTTTTTTCTATTTCCTAATCATAGATTTTGGAGAAAAACAAAGGGGTATCATCTGTCGTTGGAAGGGGACACACATGTCTTAGTTTTCGGTCATTAATCTTTTAATCTATTAATATGTATTCTGAGGCGTACATCTATAATTGTAGTCACATTATATCATGAATACCTCTAGTAATTTTATTTAATGGCATTGATGGCCAGGCACCATTGCTGGCGGCACCTGAGCCTTAATTGATCCCACATGAAGTGACATGTATTTCACAAATTCTTATTCTTGATATGGGAACCAACACCCAATTCTGAAAGGGATTCCACCATATTTTGATGAATATGGAATGTATTATTTTGATCTACCCTAATTATGGAATTATTGACTTCAAATATATAGTATTAACATCATCCATCCAATTTAGTGGATGGAAGACCACACACTGATGAGTTGTGACACAAATATATTCTTTTTATATTCAAGCACCAGGAGACACATATATATTATAGGGCCAAACATGATTCTTATATTCTTCCTGATTCTATTAAAAAATTGTTGTACTTCATTACCTAGGATGTTGGGTACATATATTTTTTTTGGAGAGACTAAAATACAATATTCAATGAAAAATACATTCCTTAGACCCTAAGGGATGATAATGCTACATAATTCATGAACCTAAGGTAGGGAGACATGTTTGATGTGGAATACTCTACTCGTTTTACTAATCTGTATTGTTTCCCTCATACTATAGTAGGTTATGATCTTATGTATGATAGGATATTCGTGGATGGGTTGGTATACACCATCTAGTCACATGTCAATGTATTTCAGTTGATGACTATATATGAGTTATTCAAGTAGTACGTTAAAATATAGAGGAATTTATGGGATTAAAATGGTGAGAATAAGGGTTTTTTTGGCTCTCATAAGAGCAAATTGTTCTTATTTCGGGTGCAATTAAAATTTTGAGGCTACTCATGTCGGCAGCCTTAGTATGTATCCTTGTACTGATAGTTTCATGATAAGTCACCAATGCCAAAATCCATGACATAAGAGACCCTATGATTTACGAGATCCATTGGATTGTAGAGGATGTGGTTGTATGGGGAATATCCTGCACTTATGAAGATCTTTTCCATCAGTTCATAGTGATAAGGGATCTACACATACTACACATTCAAGAGAAGTTCCTACAGTTTATCATCAGGTAATAAGAGGGACTACCACCATTCTTTTAGGATGAAGTAGTAGTTGAGGTTCAGGAAGTCATACACGTGATTCATAAAGCCTCCAGAGTTGGATTTATTAGGTAAATTAGCCTTCGAATTAGGTCTTCAGTACATTCTAGTAAAATTTAGTGAAACATATTACAGATGATTATAATGTGGGGCCTTCTACTGTATGAGTTACCATTCTAGTAGCCTCCAATTTAGTGTTTGTTTTATTTGACATTGAAGTATATGATTCCATTATATCTGAGATGACTATGAATATCTTGCACCTCAATATAAAATAATATTGTGTTGTAATGAAACTCGATACCCAATTAGGTATCTGATCATAGGGTGTATGCTGGTGTAATTAATCTCTTCCTGAGACAGGTGGATACCTCCTTATATGAAAATTTTAATGCCTTGAAATGATGAGATATAATTTAATCATAGAGATTGAATGGTTGGTTACTTATTGGTCCCATATTGACTGATGTTGTCATAGGGTATGATTTACATCACTAGAGGGTCGTAGGAACATGCATAAGTGGGACTATTAGGTTCATGCAACTAGAGATGTACATAAGCAGCAGAGGTTAGATAGTGTGATAGCTTGGACTATAGGTATCTTCATAGATGATCTCGGGTTAATACCAGAAATTTTTTCCTCATATAGTGGATCATTTTTTGTGACGTATTCCTTTATGTTTATTTGGGTTACAACCATTGTTAGATGAATAGTTTAAAATTAATCTTGTGTCAGGATAAACTAAACTGTCCAATCATCCTTATAGTATAACACCTATGAATCTTATAGAGCTCTAGATGAAGTTAGAGAATCTAGATGATAAAGGCTTTATACACCCCAACACTTCCATTTTGCGTTCACTAGAAATTTTTTTTCAAGAAGGTAGATGGTACCCACAAGTATTGTCTAGATTACAGACGGTTAAACTAAACCCTAGTTAAGAATCAATATCCATTACATCAAATAGATGAACCATTTTACCATCTCTGAGTTGAGAATGTTTTTATGGAGAGAGGTCTGATTCCGGACTATCATTATGTGCATTTAAAATCATCATAAATACCTCAAAAAACATTCATAAGTATGTATGGTATTTACAAGTACATGGTCATGCTATTCAGCATCATGAATGCACCAAAAATGTTTATGGGTATAATAAATCAGGGTTTTGATCAAATTTTCTAATCAATCACGGTATAATTTTTTGATTATATCTTATTGCATTCTCAATTTGGAAAATACAATAAAACTAATCTTGATATCATTATGAGTTCACTGAGTGAGAATCAGCTCTATGCTATGATTAGTAAATTACACTTCTAGATAAGCAAGGTTTGCTTCATGGGTAAAATCACGAGAATTTCTATAGTTCCAATAGATATAGGTTATGTGAGAGGTGTAGTTTAATGGGATAATCCCATGAGTATTTTAGTTAAAATATCTTCTTGGGGAATTCTATAAATTAAAGGCACTTCCTCTATGATTTCTCTGGCCTTTCATTACTACATTTGGGTTAGAAAAAAATATGTGAAATTGATATGGTCAAAAGCTTGTTAAGAATCCATTAAATATCTGAAAGGAAAATTGACATAGACACCAATACTGATCTTCATGGTTATTGGTAGGGGCTACAATTTACACTATATTGAATTAGCTATTAATGTGGGAGTTGTTCAAATATAGTCTGAGTGATTCATTGCATAAGAGTCTGGTCATTTGATACATCATGAATAGAATTACAAAAATTTTAACATCGACATAGATGTTGTGGTTTATACTCTAAACTATTTTATAAATTAGTTAATTAGAGATAATATTTTAGTATTCACATTTCACAAAAATTTCAGGTATATCTTTACACAGTGAGATCAAAATACATGGAAGCATAAACTGGTTCTGTACCTATAGTCATTTGATTTCACGATTTCTGAAATTCATGGTAAAGGTAATGTTGTAGTTGATGATATTATGTGAAAGACTTAGAAATAAGTTGTTCTGGAGGATAGTGCTGAGTTGTAGCTCATGGATTTGTTCTTAGAGGTGAATGTTGAGGTTCAAGAGGATCATGGATATATTATCCTTTCAACATTAGAGGTGAACTATACTCTTATGGAATGGTTAATAATGAAGAAATTATGAAATCCCTATGTAATTTTCCTAAGGTAATGAATCTCATATGATTACATGTCTTTAGTTTCAACCATGTATAGTGATAATAAATACTAATCAATGGGTGTGTATACATCCTAGTCGACACCATATAGAAGCGGATGTGGAAATTTTATTTCATAGAATGAGTTTCTCATCTCCATGTCACCAATATGTATCATGATATAAAAATATAGTGTTGGTGGCCTAGTGTGGAATATTGGATTGTTAGCTTTATAACAAAATGTTCCACATGTTGGCAGGTAAATTTTGAATGTCAGCAACCAACATGGGAATTATAGCCGTTGTCCGTTCTTGATTGGAAATGGGATGATGTTTCAATTGATTTCATGACTGTTTAACAGAAATCAACTAAGAGAAATCATATAGTGTGTGTTTTCCTTGAATGATTTATGGTCATAAAACATTTTTACATATTTCGGAGACCTTTACAGTAGATGATATTTAGAGGATTTATATCATGGAGGATTTATGTGTTCCTAGAGCTCTAGATTCTATAGTATCTTATATAGATATTCACTTTAAACCACTCTTATGGAAGGGGATATATAAGGATTTGGTTCCACATGTGCTTTTATGAATGTTTTATCAACATCAGAATAATAGAAATATGGTGCATATGATTCAGGTTCTAGAGGAAATACTTTATTCATGTGTCCTTTAATTATGGGATTCATGGGAGAACACATTCCCCTGGATGAGTTCTCCAATTATAATGGGTTTCTGTATACCATCAAAATGTATCTTTATGAAGCTATATTTGGTAGGCCTTTCAATTCACCATTGTGGTAGTTATAGTTAGTAGAGGAATCATTTCTTGGAATACATCTTATTCAGGAGACTAAAGAGTAGGTCCATTTGATTAGAAACGTGTGATGATAGCTCAGTCTAGAGAGAATTCATATGCCAACAGACAGTAACAACATCTTGAGATAGTTATTGGAGATTGGATTTTATTTCAACGCTCACCCAGGCAGGGCTATATACATTTTCAGAGGTAGGATAATATATCACCTAGGTATGTTGGACCCTTTGAGTATTTTATATGGAATATACTAGTGGCTTTCTATTTTTCACATCCATATAGATATCAATATATAAAAGATGTATTTCCTATATGTCGTGTTTTTTTATATCATTCACACCCATCACATTTATGTCATTAGGATGTGTTTGAGTTGGATTCAAATTATTCCTTTGAGAAGTATCTCGTTATTCTTGTTCATTAGGGCATAATGAAATTCCAAGGTAGGTTAGTCACATTGATATGAGTGCTACAGAAGTATAGCTGAGTACATGATGATTCCTAAGAAAAGGAAGTTGATATATGGGGATAGTGGATGGAACACATTGATGACCATCATAAGGTGAACAATTTGAAGGAATAATTTAAGGAGTGATGGTTATAGGGACCCATAAATTAAATAAGTTATGGCTCATTAGTTTTTTAGATAAATCATTTTCTTAATCATGGTAAATGTGATATATGGCATGTGGAATGATCTAATTGTGTCTAAGGCTGGTTAAGATCATGAAAATATGAAAATTAAGGAAAATCGTAGTCCCCATGTCTACCACATAGTTAGTACTGACCATGTAGGGTAACTAAACGATGCTCCTTTTGAATCAGTAGGGGATGCACAACTTGTTTTAAAATATGTGACCCGATACGTAAAACGAAGTAGTATTTCAAACATTTTGGAATGTGATTTTTTTCACAGTTTCACAATGTTTAGGGAAACTATATGCCTTATCCATGAGAACATCTCCTTTGGAAAGTGATAGGGGTGTAGTTTGGCTAAATCCTAATGCCAAACTATGCACCCCCTAATTTGATAATCATATGTTCTAATTTCATTTAATGTTATTTTAATCTAAATCATATATTCCTCCCATTCACATCTAGTATATGAGATACCTATTTCTCTCTCGTGGTCTCGCTTATCCTCCTATCTATATTCTTAAATATGTCCTCGATCCAAACTCTAGGACAATATCAATTGAAAGAGTTGGATAGATAGGGGTATTCTATCAATTCATGATGCATCTATTCTATGTTTGTCTTTAGATATGTTTATCTATTTGGGTGAAATCTATTTTACCATATTTTTGGGATGTTGGATCGTTTCATATATATCAACCAAACTGAATTTTTGAATTTACTAGACATCCCTTAAATATTGTTCTTTTTTTGTTTTAAATTGATATAAACATGTCATAATGCACATATAGAATGTTTTTATGTAATTACATTAGGTAGAACCCAACTATTGACACCTCATGAGTGTTCTGGTTTGAAATTTCCCTTCATAATTAAATGAATAAATTTATAGAATTCTTTATAATAATTCATCATGGGTTGAAAATAATATTTACAACATATATGAAAATGTATATTGAACCAAAAAATTGTACTATGTTCTTGGCCTAACTTATAAGTAGAATTTACCCTAGGTGAGTGATTTTATAATTGACAATGGAACCTTCTAAGTTCATTATTGAACAAAAAAATTGAATTTACATGTTTTGATAAATAAGATTTAATGTATTATTAGGATGGATTGCTTCATGATGGTTTTCCTTTCCTAAATGAGTTAAATGAAAAGATTGATAAAATGTTAAATAATGTAATGGACACACATCTTATTATGTTTTGGGACATGAATATTTTCATTTCTATAGATATATATGTTCTCGATTAATATAATGTGTGAGAGGAATTGTATCATAGATATGATTATAAATTTGATAAATCCCTTGATATAAGACTTGTAATGATGGTTAATGTTTCTAGTGGAAATGAATTTTCCTTCTCCCTATCATCGGGTGTTGAGAATGACGTCTCAACCAATTGAATCTGTTTGGAATGTGAGAATTATTTCACATGTCCCTTGTTTCAGGTGATGGCATGATAACACTAACAACATCAAGAGTATCGTGGATGAATACTAGAATTTATAATGATATGTAGGGTTTATACCAAAAATTTAATTTTATACGATCATTTAGACTGGAAATGGATGACTGAGTTATTCCCCTATCAAGTTATCACAAATTATTCTAGGTATTTTTCTACATGAGTATTCTTTTACATAGCTTATATAAGTGTATAGAACATAATTATATGCTATATAAATATATATTATATCTATATATATAGTAACCAGTCCAAAATTTATTCTTGCCAGATTTGTAGTAGGTAGAAAAACTGGGTGTCTGATAGGAACCTGACTGGGATGGTAACTATTTATTCAGTAGTGTCAATTATATTATATACATAATCACTATTATTTAGAAGTGTACAATACATGAGGTTCATATAGACCCTATTTCTGGTTGAATATTTGGACTTTACTTCACACCATACTCAGGATGCCTTTAAAACCCAAGTCGATTACATTTATGTGGGAATGGTTATGAGAAAGAACCCTGCTATAGATTCTTTATATGAATTAATTAATATTGGACCATGGGATTAGTGGATTGAGAATATGTTAGATATACTATTGGAGAATCATTTTTCTTATCTAAATATCATTTGGTATATTCCTTCCCTCCTTTCAACTTTTCATATTATCAGGCCATGAAATCCTTTATACGACACTACCTAATGTTTTATGAAAATATTATTTAGTTTCTCAGTTATTTATTCTTCAATATATTATTTTTTATATCTATTATATATTGTTTTCACTATATTGGGATACTTTTAGTGAATTTAGTGTCTATTTATATCAACCATATGATATTTTATTTTATTTATTGAATCATTTGGCCCACTCCAAAATGTGGTTAAAGTATCCCCATTGTACCCCCTTTACATTCTCACTAATAGTGTGTAACCTCTAGCATCTGCGGAGGTTCTCAAGAGGTCATGTGACCTACCCTCTTGGGGTATGGGTTATGTGCATCCCTATTTGGTAAATTTAAAAAAATATAAAAGGTAATAAAACATTCTAAGGATCATAATAATGTATCCACCGACATCTACAATTTAATGTATCCTCAAAAAAATGATGACATGGTGTGATGAAAGGATAGTAATATGTGGGAGTCATTGAGAGATTACATATTTATAGATGATTTACTCTACTAGAGAATCTAGAAGGGTTTATTGAAGTAAATTATCCATTTCCGATTAACTGTTATCATATAGGGGAATTACTAATTTTTAAACTATATAACCCAAAATAGTTATTCATTAGTCACAGTATGTGGTCTAATCAAGTGGGAATAAATAATAAACTTTTATAACTATATTCATTCAGTATAATGTAGGAAATTTCCACCAATGTGTAAAGAGATATAAGGGATGCAATAGTTATGGGAATACATGGTCTCTCCTTACATATTATGAAGTTCTAATATGAGTAACTTAATATATTCTAAAAATACAAAATCTAAAATTTCATATGTTCACCTATATCTAAACGTCTAACATTACAATTTTTTATAAAAAAATTTATTGTTCTACACCTCTATTGGTAGGAGATATATTTTTCTAATAACAATACCATTAGGTAACGTTTATATTGGGGTTTTAACAGTTATAATATATGTTGATAGTATATCATCTATGAACTCACTCAAAACATTAGTAATATTCTCTACAACTTTTTCCATCATTATCATAACATACTTATTTGAAATATAATCATGATCATTAGTTTGGGGTTGATATGTAGTGGATACATTATGAATTACCCCATAAATAAGAAATTTCTTTCCATGTTGTAATTAATTAAAATTTATCCTCTATAGATAATGATAAATCTCGACCAACATGAGTTTCAAAAAATTTGAGATATCATGAATTAAATAACCATTTGGGAGTTATCGGTATTAGTTTCCTTTTATTTGACCCATATTGATATATAATCAACTACAAGATTTATATAAAAAAATCTAAAATAACATGAAAATTCCTCAATGAATTTTATACTGAAAATATCAGATATCTCATAAAAGATTACATGTTGGGGGGGTGGAATTTGAATCCTCTGAAACAGATTTAGAATAAATTGGTATTTTTCACAAGACATACAAAATCATTGCAAATCTTGATATAAATTTTTATAAAAGGAAAAAATTTAATACATTTCATGATGTTACATGTTTACCAAAGTGACCCCCACATGCATGGGTGTTGCAAAATGTGAGGTTACATCTAAACACATGGTGGGGTAAACAAAGCCATATGCCTTTGTCAGTACTGATTTTCAAAAAAATATGACTCATTCATATTGTAAAACCTTGAATTACTTTGACTTATATATTGTAGCTACTTATTATATTATGGAGGTTCTTATGAGGACACAAAATAGATCATTAAGTCAGGAATCCAAGGGATGGTGTGACACAAAATGTATAGTTTCACATTTAGTAGGGGTTAAATAATTGTGGATTTTATTAATGTATAAATGTCAAGGTTAATGGGGATGTGGATAAAATATTCAAAAACTAAATTTTCTACTCTCCATTTTCCATGAAATTTGAAATCATACTCTTCATATAAAAAATCCATTAAATAAGGAATTGTTTAGCATATTGATTTATTAATAATTATTTAATTATAGAATGGTTAGAAAACATCAATACTTTACCTAAAAATATTTTAATAAAATTTATTCAAAGTGACCACTATGGGAAATTAACTTATTTTCATTTATTAGGTAGTTTTCTTATGTTCGGTCTATAGGGTGATATTCATCTGAAATAACTTTTCATGTGTGATCTAACTCTTCTAAAAAGAAAAATTGAATATAATTTTTAAATCCATCACACATGATTTAAATGGGTAGATCCCACCATTAGTGATATCAAGATTTGTGGGGAAGCGATAAACTTTTTCAAATCATCAAATACTACTTTATTATTATTAAAAAACAGTAAATTAAATGTTTGTTTCAAATTTTTGAAAAATAGGAATGCAGTTCTACTAAAATATTTAATAAATTGATAATAAAAAGATTCATTTCTGGTTAATTAATTCGCATATAGAACATAATATTGGTAGGTTAGTAAGGAAATAACATTCATTTTTGACATATAAATATGGAAACCCTAACTAGAAACAACATGACATAACAAATGCAACACACCAAAATAAAAGGACATTTTTTATAATTGAAATTAATATATTTTTTTAATGAAGTGGTAAAGCCTAAAACATATATTATACATTAATTTATCAATAGAGGAACCATAAATTGATATATCATTCATATATAACATGTTCAATTTCTCTAATAAATTGGTGAAAATAACTACCGTAAAATAATAGAATGTTTAACATGTTGGGGAAATGTTATGAGTTGAATTTATTTTCCATGACATGAATGGTATTATTTAATCCAATATAATAAATAATATCATAATTTTAATTACTTTTATTTTCCCGATTTTATTTTTCAAAAATTTATGGGAAAACTTTCAGACCTAGAACTATGACGACATGCGATTTTGAGGCTCAGTGTTCCAGAAATGGGCCTTCAAAAAAATTTATGTTTTTAAATAACATGTATGAGTTGTTTTCATGATAAAGTTTAATAACTCATAAAAAGGTTCCCAAATAATAATTCTGAAGGCACCAATGAGTTCATGATGGTAGATTTACTCTAATTTCAACTTAAGTTTCATTGGTGTGGGCCTCTAGTGAGAAAACCATAAAATGGAATAACTGAAAATAAAATAAACAAAAAATATTATTTTATTTTTCAATTCCTTATAACTCATGAATGGTGAATCATATTGAAAATCTGAGACAACCATTGAGATTATAATGGTTGGTCGGCCTATGCCAACTGTGCAATGTTGTTTTTTGAATGTGACAATAAAAATAAAAATTAAATAATGATTATTTTATTCTCAAATCATTATAACTAAAAAACAGTAACTCATATTTAAAATTTGAGAGTACTTTTGATCTCTTGAGGTGATGCTTTACATATGTGGGGCCTAACAGAGAACATCACGACTTGAGGGTAAAAGTTATTTTATAGATGTTACAATAATAAAACTAAAATAGTCTTATGAATTATGTTTTAAAAAGACTGTTTAGCTACAACGTAACATCGAGTGAGAAATTTCAATTCATAAATGAAATAGAAAATCAATGTATTAACTCAAGAATAATAGAAATGACACTTCATAGATGAAACAATGTAATGAAACAACAACTCAGCATTATAGAAATGTGGAGACACATTTCCTTCATTCAATTAATTAACAGAGATACAAGATTGTGGTAAAGTTCGTGGATTTTCATTAAGGCTTTGGAAGACCACCATTGGAATGAGGTGAATGGAGAAGAAAGATGATTCTCCATAAGTTCCTTCCTTCACATTCTATTTTTCCCACCTCAAATGACGAATCAAGGAATGAAGAATGACAATTCTGCGATATTCGTCAACGAATAATCCAACTATAAAGTAGGAGTTTTATTCCTTGTGACCTAGATTCCCCATTCCTTCTTTCCAAATGATGAACATAGATCAACCCACTAACATGTTGTTCTATGGGTTGTTTTTTCATACAAGTTAGGTTAATTATTTTGGGACTTCAATGGTAGAAATGTGGTAATTACCCACCCCCTTCTCAATTTTTTATTGATTGGATGAAAGAACACCGATACGACTAGTCCATCATCCATCCCTCTAGTTTTATTGGTCCTCTTCTTACCCATGTCATATTAATTCTTTGAGGAAGGACCCACATGGTTGTATTGAACATTTCCAAGAGGATTTTAGTGCATAGGACCCTCGAATCGACGTCGATATTACTTAGAGCATGTAGTAGTGATGGTGACGAATTGAGATTTATGGAGGACCTCACAGATCAGAGAATGGACCATCGAAGTAAGTCTAATGGCCTGTAGAGGAAACTGATGGTGCACACCGGTGAAAATCACTCGTGATGCACCATGGTGGTGGAGGTCCAAGTGGTATCATACACTGGGTGGGTGGTGGGAAAGGGCCGCCAAAAATGGTCGGCATCGAGTCGGGTCACACTGTAGTAGAGCCCCGTGGTAACCCATGTGGCAGCCATGTGACGACCGCTGCCATGTCCAGGTGTGGAGAGCCGATATTCTCATCACAGGCCGGGACTAGCAGATTGCGATGGTTTAGGGGAGTCGGTCCATGCATGGTTGGTCCAACCAGACCTGGACCCCACCAGACCCTTCTTATTAAAGCATACATAACATCAAAACTGTGTGTCTGATTGATGGTCTTAATGCGGCATTGGGACCCTCTTGATGAGATGGTCCTTTTGATATAATCCAAGGGAATTTTCATGGATATTTAAATATTATAGTTGTCTTGAGGTTACAAATTTATTAGAATCAAGTGCACTATGAGAATTAGTTGAGTGGACATCAGTGTACTTGCAGACGAATAGCCATGCAGACCTTCGTGTGCTGACAAAAGAATAGTTGTGGGAACCTCAGTGGCTTGAAAAATGAATAGTTTTTAAAACCACAGTGTCCTAGAAAATGAGTATCCATGCATACCTCAGTGTCCCGACAAAAAATTATTCATGCAGACCTCAGTGGACTGACAGACGATAACCCATGTGGACCTTAGTGCCCCGACGAAGGAGCATTCCAGTGAATCATAGTGGCCCAACAGATGAGCATTCCCTAGTGACTCATCAGGGATTAGTTCCTAAATAGTAAAAGAAGTTCATCATTACGACTGAAGTGGTGTACCTCAGGTAGTTCATAGTGTGTTCTCTTTGGGCGGCTCCCAAATAATTGGGACCTCTTTACGTAGGTATCACATTACTTGATGGCTCTTGGTGAAAGTCCTCTAGGGACGAGATTTCCTTGTGTAGAATCCTATGAATAAGGAATGGATGTGTTATCAAGAATTCATATCTCAGTGGGACTAGCCGTCTCATTGAAACATAATGATTTATAATGAACCGTTGTTTCCTTAGATACATTAGGTAGACTTGGTCTACCAAGTTATTATCAGATAGATCGAGGAGTGGGATCGACTGTAATTGACTGTGGTACACATGGTACCATATGGATGGTGGCAGATGAGGTTATACCTTTTGAAATCTTTTATAAGTATACCAGCATATTCTTGATATATGTGTTGATGAAATAGACATATGTTGAGATGGATGTACATTTTGGAAGGACTTTTCCATTGTGGTTTCCAAGTTCCCCTACATAGAATTTTTTTTATTCACGCCTACATGGTCTCTTCCTGCACATGATTTTTCATGGAAAAACAATCGAGGCTTTTGGTGAAGTCGTATATGGAGAAGGAAAAGGACGAGGACTCGGTGGTGCCATTTGAGATCAGATGAGTTGAGGAGTTTCAGTGAGTTTCCTACAATAGCTTGAGTACTCCAACTTGTGTGTTAGTATTTTTTGTTGTCTTTCTATTATTGGGCATGTATTTTGGCCCAATTTTACTTTAATATTTTACATTCATTCTTATTATATCTGTGGGTCATAGTTGTATATTCATAAATATTTCATTACATAGTGTTTTCACTCTCATTTCCGGTGGCTTTTGTTTGTGTGAAAATATCAATGTTCTTAGGAAAATGCATCCCATTTATGGGATATACCTACTCGGTGATAGTGTCCATCCCCTAACCTATCGAAGGTGGGCTTGGAGTTTCCCTGACACAAACCCAAGGGGATGAGTCATGGCATAGAGGTATCTGAGTATGTGATTTCGACATTAAGAACCCATAGTCTATGAGTTGGATTGGGGATACAATGTTATGTGTTTTGATTTTGGATTTCATGATTGGGAATCTAGTGTTGATGTAGTTGAAAATGTATCCATACACAATGACCCTGAATTCTGGTTTTCGACTCGGTACATGAAAACCAAAGTTTTAGGGAAAAAATATGGTATATGCCTTGTGTTGGAATGGGTTATGCTTTCCATGTCATTCTTGATTCAGCTCACCAAGTATACTCTATTGATCATGGAACATCTTTTTTTTTAATTCAAGATTCTTCTATGTAGATATCCATACATGATTTCATCACGGGATCACGAGGATGATCTACGAGGTGACAAGATGGGTACATGGGTTCGTTCTAGAGACAACACCACATGGGGTTGTACCAGTTATACCACAACCTATGGAGTATCACATTATACTCGTATTACCAGTGCTTGAGATGCGCTAACAGAGTTGACTTCAGGAGTTTGAGGGAAAAAGACCCCTCATATTCCAAGGTAATCCCAAATCACAGGCATCTAAGGAATCATATGAGGTATTGATTGAGTTTTTTTTCTAGTTAGTTAACATTAGGTCATTTCGATGTCCTGGATGTGATCCTTCTACGTGGATTTGTAGGCAGATGGTGGGGTTTAGACTATATGATCATATGATGAGGTGTCTAATTCATGGTCAGATCTTGAAAACCTTTCTCAAAGAAGCGTCTCTTTCCATAAAATCTAAGGGAAATGCATGCCCATGAACATATAATATTTCATCAGGATGACATGTCTGTTGTTGCATATTCATTGAGACATACCGACCTTTCTAGGTACTCGTTGAGTATGATATGATGAGTGCTTCAGGGCTGGACATCTATTCATGATGATTTTAGGGACACCTGATCCATTAATATTCCTCTGTGCATACCTAATTATTCTAGGGTTATAGAGAGAATCATTGGGGATGAAAGACAATTTGATGAGAAAATATTGCAAGTGGATGTAAGCAGTGGAAAAACTAGAAGCTGATGTATGTCTTAGAGACTTGGACGTCTGAGACATTCTGAGAAGATCTCCCATGATAGAGGATCTATAGATCTAAGATTATATGGTGAGTCTAGTTTGCTTAGAAAGAGGTAATGATTTTCAAAATATTGTTGGGGACATCTTTCTAAGGATATTCCTTCCCATCGTGCTAACAGTGAAATGGTGGATGGGACACCAGGGTCGAGATAGTGTCAGGAAAATATTAATGTGTAGGGATGAATATGTGGAGATGAGTAGGGAGATTAAAAAGGACGATATACATTTTGAAATGTCACAACCACCACCCCAATGTGGTCTACACTAGGATCAGGGTACAGGAGGATAGGGGAAGGGGTAGCTGCATATAGATAATGATTATGACCTAAGGTATCCAAGAATGATTCGATGTATGTTATATGTCTACTCTTAACTTTTGTATTAATAGAAATAGGTGCTAATCAGTCCTTCTTCACAATAATCTAGTTCAATACATAGTGTTTTTGGTTAAAAGATTAAATGGCCCCTTAAATTGGGATATACCTATAAGAGGAGACTAAATAATCAAATTTATGCAGATGTTGTGATCTGACTCTGGAGGTAATAGATTCAGTTAGAACCTCTTAGAGGAAGTGTCAAGGTCGTACGACGTTAGTTTGGGTATGGACTAGTCATCCACATTTCATGCTCATATTGTCTATTTTAGGAAAAAGGATTTGGTATGTATGCAGAGTTGGAATGGGGTTTTCCATTGTCAGTGAAAAAATGAAACCCATGCATAACGGGAAAGACTCATGCATAGGAGGATACAAGAGATCACTATAGAGTCAGCTAGCCCTTCCCTAGGGGCAGTTGATGTCAGGTTTTTCAGTTACCAGTATTAGTGGTGGAATATGAAGACTTATTACTAAAATAAGTTAAATGTTTAACACTCCATTGGGTGATAGACATCAATATTTTTCTATATCAATGACGTGTAACCAAAATAATCATCAGTATATCAGATGGCATTCACTTAGAGTCACGGACTTAGGGTGCAGGTGGAGGTCTTATAGGGGAATGGCTTAATATGACTCAGTGATTGAGTTTATTTTTGGATAACCTAAACATTAACCAAGTGACCATAGAGAATGAAAACCCACTACCACAGATATAATTAATGCATCAATCGGTTGAAAGGGGTAGACTTTCGCAAGGATGGAAAGTTGCATGAAATCTTTTCAGAAGATGAGTCTGAGATAACAGATGGGGTTCTTCTGGGACTATGAATTTGATGTATTCCATAATTATAGTAAAGGAAGTTTTGTATCTGATAATCTCTATAAGAGATCCAATTTATTGTTTTTGGATGGGGACATATTTCAGTTATCCTCATTATAATTATCCTTTATTCAAGTAGATAATGCAGATTACATCTAATCAGTGGTTGTAACCCCTTCCAATCATAATTTGAGTCAGTGAGGTAAAACATGATTTTGTTGACTATGAGTCATTGAGTTAATAGTTTTTGACACGGAATACACATGATGGATTTTCGAAAGGTGGGGAATATGTTGTTCCATTTAGATGATGCAAAGTGGTGGTAGTGGATTCCATGACAATAAAGATGTGTCGCTTTATACATGTGGTTGTTAAGGTGGACACTGGGGATGACAGAAAATGGTAATGTTTTCATTCCTATTGAAAAAATTTGAATGATTTTTTAATATGTTTTTTTTGGTGTTTCAACACACCATTTTGAGCATCTGTGCATTGAAAGGGTTTAAATTTATTTCATTGGGTGCCAAGAAGGGAGTTAGAATGAATATTCATAAACATTGTGATATTTTTATTAGGTTGGTCCGGGGGACACGGTACCGTATGGGTGCTCGTTGACCAACTCACCATGTCATTAAATTTTTAGCTTTTAGGGAATGGAGTCACATAGAGAGACAAGGAAACCTCTATGTGCATGAGATATGTACAAATCCCTTCACAGGTCATTGACTGCAGCAAGATGGACATTTATAGTGGGGTATATTTTGCAGAGCTCTGATGGAGATCATGGATCGACATGATATGACCCTCCATGGTAGATTGATCCTCTAGTGCACATTCTATGGTAGCGCAATAATATCTTGGAGGGCATGTGGGAGAGGGAGGCATAGGTTCATACTCGTACAAACATCTATTTGGGAATCTCATGGTTTGGATTTTGGAGACATAAAGTCTCAAGGTGGGGAAGATTTATTGACTCATATTTTCCTTGTATAACTTTTCTAAAATTTCTAGGAAAATTATGAGACCAGGCGTAGAGACGGTGTGAGATTCTAAGGCCCGGTGCGCCCGTAATGGTCTATAGAAAATTGTTTTGATTTTAGATAGCACGAATGCATAGTTTTCCTAAAAATGTGTGATAACAATAAAAATGTTTACTGAATCAGAAATTCAAGGGCACCACTGCATTCAGGATGGCTATTTAACCCTAGTCATGACTTATGTTTAGTAGGCACATACCTCTATCAAGAAAACCAAAAAATGACAGAACTATAAATAAAATAATAAAATAATTTTATTTTGAATTCATTATAACTCAAAAATGGTGAATCATATTTAAAATATGAAACCATTGTTGATATGGTGAGATCATGATTTCCTTAGGAAGAGCGTAACATTGGTTGGTGCAGGAAAATAATAGAAAGTAGTTTTTTTGGACGAGAAGGAAATTAAAATAATTATAAAATGATTAGTTTATTTTTAAATCTTTATAACACATAAACATTAACATGTATTTGAAATTTGAGAGTATCGTTTCACTTATGAGGGTGTGATTTACATTGGTCAGATCTAACTCTGACTGGTGTGGGATGAGGGTAAAAGTTTATTTTTGGATGTTTTAATGAAAAAATAAAATATAATTAAGAAAATTTATTTCATTCAAAAAGTGTGTGTTCATGTAACGCAACATTGAGTGAGTTATTTAAATTCATAAATTATATAGTGTAATGTTGCTACAACTCAAGAATAATAAAAAACAATTTTATAAATGAAATAGTGCATCGAAGTGATGACTTAGCGTAGCGGAAACGCTGAAACACATTTCCTACATTTCATTTTTTAATAAAGATATGGGATCACTTGCACAATCCTGGATTTTCTCTGAATATGTAGAGGTGTGGTGTTGGAAGTAATTTTTTGATGAATAATGAAAAATCACCACACATATTTTCCTTCTTGTTCGATGGATCCCGCCAATAACGATGGATCATGCAACGAATAATGACATCAGTGGGATATTAACCAACGAACGATCCATCCTTGAGATAAGTTTCTTATTCATTATGATCTAGATTTCTTATTTGTTCTTTACAAATGATAAAAATAGATTAACTATCAAATAGGTTCATCTGTTGGTTATTCATTTATGTGGGACGCGTTAGATATTATGAGACATGATGGGTAGAAACATGGTAATTACCCTTTCTCAGTTTCCTTCTAATGAGACAAAGGAAGGCTGAATGAACAAGGACATCATCCGTCCCATTTCTTTTCTTGGTGCTCTTCCTACCTCTAACCTATTGATTTTTCGAGAACAAACCCACATGATCACATATGACATTTTCATGAGGATCCAGGTGTGACCGGACTCGAGGATCGATGGTGAGATGACATAGATCATATAGTAGTGATGTTGACGACCTTTGAATTTAGAAGGTTATTGCAGATTATGGAATAGGTGAACGAATAAATTCTGCTAGCCCTTAGAAGAATCTAATAGTGTGTAGTAGCGATGGAAGTCCCCATAGCATTGTCCGTGAGGCGACAGATAAGGGAACATGGCGACAAGCAAGGCCCGCCAGCATAAACCAGTGGATGGGTCTCCGGTTGACACTACATAAACAAATGTCGTGTCGATGGATGTTCATGATCTACTAGGGCTGTGATAATAGGGCCTTGTGGGGACGTGTGTGGTGCTAATTCAAGAAACCCGCCACATTGATTTGGAGTAGACTTGGCGACTACCTCTGCATCGAAGCATGGCGAGCCAGCCCACTCACAGAGGGCTGAGCTGGAGAAGGTTGGTTGAGCCACCCCATAGGTCCCGACCCATGGCCCAATTGGTTAGGGTAGGGCCGATTGGATTGGGTCATGTTGAGTCGGACAAACCGGTTCAGACCAGACCCAGACCCCATAACTCCTTTTTAAGAAGACATCAATAACTTCCAAATTGTGTGTCTGATTGATGAGATGTTTGCGAAATTGTGACCATCCTGACGAAAAAGTAATTTTGACATGTTAAGTGTGATTTTTCAGGGATGTTTAGATACAATAACTGGAACGAGGGTATGATTCTCATGAAATCAAGAGTGCTACGAACTATTTCCAAGTGAACCATAGTGGACTGGCATATGAATAGTCATTCTAACATTATTGGCCTAGTAGAGGAATAACTGGGGGACCTCAGTGGCTCGACACACAAATAGTCATGGAGATATCCATGGCCCAAAAATGTGTAGCTATACAGACCTCAGGGTCTCGGATGGCGATTTGTCATTCAGACCTCAGTTGCACAAAAAACGAATAGTTGTGCGGACATCAACGACCCGACAAACGAGAAACCAAGTGGAGATTAGTGGCCTTTAGAGGAGAAGAGATCGGTGAATCATTAGGAATGATTCCCTCAGTAGTACAATATGATCAGTGTTACGACAGATGTGGTGTAAATAGGGTAGTTCTCAGTGTGTTCTTTTTGTTTGGGGGACAAATAATTGTAATATCTTTGTATAGGTGTCTGATGTCTTGATGGTTGAAGGATAATGACCTCTCGTGAAAAACGTGCCATGAGTACAATATATTTGTGAAGGATTAGATGTGATATAGATACTTCCTATCTCAGTGAGACTAGATGCCTCATTGAAACATCAGGATGTATCGATACCCGATTTTTTATCAGATAACTTTTTGTATACATTCTCAACATGGTTACTATTAGATATCTCGAGGATTGGGATATCCTAGAATTGAGTGTGCTAGACAACGAACCATATGACTACCTATGGATGATATGTTTCATCATTGAGTCCTTTAATTGTATACCTAGATATTCATGTTATATGTGTTGAAGAAATATACTTTTTTTGAGTAGACTATACCATTTTGGTGGTTTTTTCCTTTGGGGATTTTATGGTCCCCTATTAAGTATTCTTTTACTCAACCCTTAACGGGCTTTCCAATAATGTGCTATGTCTTGTGAAGATGACCAACACTTTGGTGACATATTATATGGAGTTTGACTAGGAACAGGACCATAATGTGACTTGTGAGATCAGACAAGCCGAGGTGTTTCGGGCATCTTCATGTAGCAGCTTCTGTACCCATTTTTTCGGGTCAGGATTTTTTGTTGTCTTTCATTTTGTGGTCCTGTATTTAGGCCTAGTTATACAAAACAGAATTAATTTTTTTTCATACTATTTTGTTTTCATATAGTGGTATATGCTTTCATTTTTAATTACATTGTGTTTTCACAATATATTCACATGGATTTCAGTTGGGTGTGTGTGTGTACATGTTCATAGGAAAATGCCTCCCATTTGTTGGAAATGCCTACTTGACACTATTCACCAACCCCGGGCCTATGGGAGGTGCACTTGGGGTTGTCACGGAATGTGCCGCGGTGGACGGTTCATGACCCTAATGGAATTTAGATTATAATTGAATTAATTTATATAGATTATATTACGTTTAATGAGTATAGTATGAAATAATAGTGCAAGGAATATGGAAGCGGAGACCACACCAAATGCTATATTCTAGTTATCGAAATAAATTGGAAAGAGTCTTACATCATAGAATACGGTATATATCATGGAGATACTATATTTGGAATTGGAATAAAAAATAGTCTACATGGCCTCTTGTTGAAGGGTGAGACACCATTCTATAGTGGATACTTGGTGATAGTTCTCTATGCCACTATTAAAATGGTGGAACCATAGTCTGAATTGAATGTAGATTCAACATTCTATAAAGAACATTATGTAGTATTAGAGGATTCAGTCAAATTTTGTTGGACTAGAAGACTGTAGGACCTCCACACCATTTGGGATATGTTATTCTCTTGTAAAGATAATTTTTAGTGGAATAAGATGTCATTAATGGAAAATTCTATAATAAAATATTCAATGGTTTTTTGTGTCACATTAATATCTAAAAGATCCATATAAAAACCTATATACAGTGTCACAAATTAACATAAAATTTGTGTGGAATCAATTGAAATCTAGGTGGCTACGTCCTCTTGATATTCTTTATGCCGCAATGCCACTACCCACCCCACGAAATATATGGCCACACAAAAAATGTATATTTCAAGGCATATAATGGGTAGTGTGAACATCCATCCTAATATATATTCACTCTACATGTTTAGTGGTAATTTTAACTCAATATAACATCCATTTTGAGTGTGATGGTGAAGATTAAATTGAAATATAATATAATATCTCTTAAAGAAGTTGTTAAATGAAGTTGACTATTTTATTTTTTTATTTTAAATTCTATTTCATACATTAAGAATGTAATGATAAATAATTTTATCAATTGAATTTCCCTTCATATTATCATATTTTATTTAGTAATGTAGTGTAATGTAGATTCACCACATGGTGAAACAAATAAAATTTTATTATATTAATTTGATTATTATATTTAAAGAAAAATATTCTTATACTCATTAAAAATAATATAATGGGATAAAAATAGATAATAAGATTCCTAAAATAATAGCATTTTAATATAGTTGATCTACAAAAATAATCTCACTCATAAATAATGATCAATAATACAGTTGAATATTAATACAGAAATATTCATCTTGAAAATGAAAATTATATTAATAATTTATAGAAAATAATTGAAATTGAAGTGTAATTTAAATATGAGGTATTAGTAATATGTAGGGATATGACGGATGGAATAGTAATCTGACTATTAGAATAGTAAGATGAGCATTTTACATTTAATATGACCATATGAAATATAAAACTAGATATTAATATAGTGTCCCAACCTATAGAAGTGTTATAATATATTTATGTATATTTTGAAAAAAATCACATATTTATATCTAGATACAACTAAATAATTGTTATGGAAATGATAAAATGAATGATTTATTTTTTAATAAAAAATCATAAATGTATTATCATTTAAAAAAATTAAATTATTTAAATAATATATAATTTTCATGAAATAGGTTTATAAATTAATTTTATATCTTCTAATGATAATATAATTTTATGTGACTAAAATAAGTTTTTTAAAGTGTCATATAATTTACCATAATAGAAATATTGTCATGTGTTTTGAATAAATAACGGATTTAATTAAAAATAAAATTTATCATATATAGAAAATTATTTTAAAAAATGGATATAATTTTTTGAATTTAAAAAATAAAAAAATGAGTTCTTTTTTTACAATCATTCAAAAATAGTAGTTTTTTTAAATAGAGAAATGCGACCAAATAGAAGAGGCAACATTATATAATAAAGACATGAGTTTTTAAATATTGATTGTTGGTGAAAATTTGTTTGGAAACCTCAAAACATTTAATATTTATTGTCACAACAACTAATACTATTTGTAGGATGGTGCTAATATATATACTAATGAATATAATATTCAAAAATACCATATCTGCCCCATATAAATACCAGCACATCACTCCATATCCTCAAAATATATAAGCCTATGATCTTTCAAAATACCTATGAATGTCTCTTTTAAATCAAAAAAACAACTTCTATGTACTACTGGTCTCAGTAGAAGACAAATTCCATGTTTTATAAAGAATATTTCAAATAGACAACATTTAAGAGGTAATTTTTGTCAATTTAAATATTTAAAATTCCATTATCCTTATACCCTCTACTTACTTTTCTCATACAATATGAAATAACTACTTTAGAATCGAAAATGTGACTTAATTTTTTAAAACAACTAAAATCCATATTCTGACATCACTTCATATTATTTTTAAATTAATACACTGTGCAAAATATGATTGGTCTATATCCTACATGAACCAGGTACATTGTTTTCCACAACTGTCATCATAGATGGTAATAAATATAATATGTCCAAATAATATGATAATAATTATATTATAACATATTTCATTTTCTATAATAAATATATGTCTATAATGTTAAATAAAATTAAACTTTTTCATGAAGGTTATCAAAACCACCCAAATAAAATAACCATGTCACTATAACATTTTTAAAGCATTGATTTGTCCCTCTATCTAGTCATAAAGGTACACATTGGATAATTTAAATTCATTGAATTTCATGCAACAAATATAATTTCAATTCCATATTTTTAGTCCCATATGACAAGAACTTATATACTTTTCCCTAAGTTATCTGACCAAAAAATCATGAAAAAATTTTCCACAGAACAATGAAATTAGACATTATATCTCTTATATTTTTTTATAAATGTTCAAAAAAACATTATAATAGATAAAATATATTTGGGAATGTTTTCAATTAAGAAATTAATTAATCTAATTCTTTTATAAATGATGTTAATAACACGTGCAATGTAATTCTAGAATCAAAGGTAAGGGATCATTCGGAACAACAATTTTTTATTGTGTTATGAACTTTATTTCACTAAATGAATTTATATTTATATTTTCATAATTTAATTATTCATTAATATATATATATATATTTATATATTTGTATGTCAAATTTATACTAAGGTTATTATATTTTCCTTTTATTGGATAATACCTTCTTTTTGTTCATTTCACAAATTCCTTATTTATAAAATCACATTCGATTAAGTTATGAGGTAAGAGTATGCAACCCATTCCTTTATATGGTTGAATATTTTATTCACTCCTTATGAATAAATTATTTTTTCCATAGATAAAAATTAAAAATTTTGTGGTTGGTTTACCTAGCTAATACATTAATGCATTGGAAAATGTGTTTGTCTCATGAGATGATATGTATGAGATTAAAGAGTGACCCTAATCCATGATGGAAATAATTCCACCATGTGGTGTTGTATCGAACATAGTATTGAATTATTCATATCTAATGTTATATTTTTTCCACATTCATATTTATCCTTGACTATATAATTCGTTATTAATTATGTTAAACCACTATGTGACTATTCATCAGCCGTGAATTTTATGATATCATGTTATACCTTCTATCAGATATACTATGTTTCATTACAGTGTTTATTCCATAGCTCTAATTTATAAATATCATCATCCTTTTATATATTACCTAGGTTATACTATCATGTTTAAGGTGATCAAAGGTATGTAAGAGCTCATTATGGAGAAGAATATAATTATATATTATTTTAATCTAATGAGGATGGTTTATATACAATGCCTTACAAATACAATAGGTATCTTAGTACATTAATTATATTTGATATATATTTATGTAAAAAATCATGTATAATTATATGTAAAAGGATTACGAGAAAATAGTTTTTATTAATTTATTGTATAGTAATTTTTAGTGAGTTTAAGTAGACCAATTTAGTGAGAACTCTTGGGATAATTCTATGTATAAGAAAATATCCTAGAATTTAGGTGAAGAATAGAGTTTGTGGTTTCCATGAAATTACATCCCCATCTATATAGTACAATTAGACTTGGATCTGGAATATGTGTAACTATATGTAATATCCCCAAAAGGGTTCATTGGGTATAAACATGATTTTGACATGGTGAATGATATAGTTTACATGATGTACACCTGGTTTGAAACTCATGTGGGATATGGTTTCTAAAAATCATGAACTAATTAAAAAACATTGTGAAGGATTTTCTGGTTAGATTACATAGATAAAAAATTACAATCGATACATTGATTAAATACTAGTGACATATAAATAAGAATATATTTATGATTTACAAGTTATTCCTTATCTATTCCAAGTTCCCCTTTTAAGAATTGTCACAGAAATGTATTCTCATCAATATTTTTATTTCGATAAATTATTTTTTAGAAGCAGAATGAAATTTTGAAATGGGTGTTCATTATCAATTCATATGTATTTAATGTCATATATTATTATAGTTAAATTAATTCTTTCACATCTTTCACATTTATTAGAACAATTAAAACACAACCTCAAAACAATTTTTTTGACCTATCTGTGAGAACACAAAATATAGAAATTATTTCATACCATGTATATAAATCCTCCTTAGAAAATGTATGTCTATTGAACATCCTATAATGTCATGTCCTATTTATTGTAGTGTATTTGGATGTTATTTTGGGCATGGATTGGTTTTCCATATATAAATAAAACATAAATTGATGGGATAGGGGGATCAACCATTACATCCCAAGTCATTATTTGATTAAATGTATGTTTAATGGGTGGTGAATCTTCTTTTGAATATTTATATAAAATGTGGATATTATTAACTTATGAGATAGAATATCTTACTCTATAGATTGAGACAAAGTAGACGATCATTTTAATGACCTTCATATGCCATGATCCATCCAAATATCCAATAATCAGTATTACATAGACACCATTACATTATAATAAATAAAGATATAATCACAAGATATTCCACACATGGGTTTCAGATACCAAAGTACTTCCTTCTGGGGTGTGCTGGTCCTATTATTCTTGAATAATTATGGGTAATGGTCATATGCATCTATTATCAGGAACTCGAAAAAATAATTATAAATAAAAAGTATCCTCTAACACTAATAGATTAATTGTTCGATCTACTACATGGGTAATTGATTTTTCTAATTTTGGATGTTTATTCATTATATCACCAATTAATATTGACTAGAGACAATATTATCCAAACTGACTCTTGAACTTGTTATGGAATATATGATTTCAAAAATATTCCATTCAGCCTCACAAATTCTCTAGAAATATTTTTCATCTTAATGAATAAATTATTTTTATATTACCTAGACAACATTGTGGTATTATTTATAATAAAAATACTAATATACTCTAAAATCATGGAGCATTGGTAATTAATAATTTGTTTCCTAATTGCTATATGAAAGTATAATCAACATAAAAATTCAGGAAAATGCATGTTATCAAGAGAGAATGTATCATTCTTATGAAATATTATCACTGGTAAATATTTTTTTATAGACACTTATATGAGAAAATCTATCGAGGTTTGGACAATAAAAATAACTGTAATGGTCGTCTGTACATTCATATAATAGATTTTTAATACGAATGATTTGAGAAAATATTCAAAGGATCTTCAAACCCACTAACAAAAATGAATGGTATGGGAGTATATATTGACTAGACTGATGAATGTGAAGAGAGATTTAAGGAATTTAAATATAGGATTATAAATACTCTAGTCTTTGCAATGCCAAAAGATAATGAACCATAAAAAACATGCATGGATATTACTTCATTTTATATGAATATTTAGTACAATAAAAAAATACATGATTGAGGACTATAATAGTATAGTTTCTTTGGAAACATAGAAAAAAATATTCGATCATGGTAAAAGTTATTCAACATCTCCCATAAAGATATACACCATTAGAAATTATACCTAAAACCATTCTTTATATCCTTGAGAAAGGAAAGACAAAAAATGGGTTATCTCATCTTCTCACAAAGGGTAAACAACGAAGACATTTAAGCATTAACATGAACAAAGTAGTATAAAAATATGATCATAAAATTAGTTGATCATACCCTTTATATCAAAGGTCATAAACATGATAATTTGGATAAATCCTAGAAGTTCATAAGACATGAATAATAAGTAAGTAGACATCATGACCCATGATATCATAACAATGTAATAAGACATAGGAGTTATGGAATTCATAAATAAATAAGAACATTTACATCAGGGAAACCTTCCATGAACATTATAACATGTTAGGATTGAGATATGTTCCATGTAACTACATCCATTTTATTATAGCAACCAGTGTACCCAATTTCTTATCACCTTGGGCTAATACTCATTTACATTATTGTTTTCAAGATTGCGCAACTACATGTGTACCCATATTCACTTAGTATTTAGATACAACCAATACATTGTCTTTATTTTTGGTATTGGTGTATAACTCATACAACCTCTTTATTTTTGAGTATGAGGTACAACCCATGTACCATATCATCTCATATAAATATTTTCATTACACTACACATTGGTTTTATATATAGGTCCCACCCATATCTTAGGAAAATCATTCACACATGTGACATAATATTATGGAAATTCATCATATCATGACTTATAAAATGATATAGGTATTACAATCATCAAATCATAACCCATAAACTAAAATGAGTATCATTAAAATTTCATCACATAATATCTAATTGAAAATAGATATGTTTCATAACCATTTCATATAAGAAAAACCCACGAATGAGAATCCAATAACCCATGAAAGGGAAACATGTTTCATAATGACCATGTCATTAATCATGACCCATTCATTTAAAGGATATGAATGAATACATTTGAGTATTTTTAAAAAGGGAATGATTAACATTAATGTATTCCATCTTATATGAAATATAGTTTTGAAATATATTTTAAAAACTTTTATTGTGGAAAATATCATTTCTTCTTAGAGAAAGGCGTTTTATTACATAAAACCATTTAAAAATATTTTCTCAAGAATTTACCTTTGAGTCATATAAAGAAGTCATCAAACCATTTTGAAAAACATTACAATTAAAATATAATTTAAAATAATTTCATAAATATTAAACTTTTAATAATGAAATTGAACATTCAAAATAAAGATGTTGTGTATAGCCTTACATGTTATACAAAGTAAATAGTTTAATGATTTTTTATAGTAGATTTGTTCTATTGAATGAATTGATTGGAAACTAACAAGATTATTCCCTTGAAAAGGCTGGTAAAATAAAAAGAGGGAAAAAATTCATTAAAATCTTATAGGATAATGGTATAATATTCTAAAAAAATCTTCTTAGGTAATAATTATATCAGACCGTAGAATGGGTAAAGTCGAGAATTACTAAAAAAACATTCTTAACTATATTATGTACCAAATAGTAAAATATGGGACTAATAAATGAGTATATAATGAAATAATATAATGAATTTAAGATCATTAATATTATTAAGAGATTGATCATATTATTTCCTCAATGGAAGTAATAACATAAAAAATCCTGGAAAGGGATGTGATTATCTCAAGGAACTCTGTTAACTCGGTAAATTGGGATCACAATATCCATGTAAAAAAAAATTACATGATTATTAAGATATTAGTAAAAGAGTAAATTATTGATAATAAATATAAAATATAAGTCAATACACATTGAAAATAATTTTTTGGTTCAAAAAAATCATGAATCTCCAAGAGGGAAAATTGAGACAAAACTATTTTACCAATTTTGTATCTTTTGATAGCTGACCCACGTGGAAGAAGGTTCAAAAAATAGTAATGTGAGTAATAATATATTATTTAAATTATATATATAATAAAATCATTGTCATTACATACACCACACAAAAGGAAATAGTGGCGAACATCGCTTATATCTCACTGAAAGTAGAAGTGAGATGAAACCCCCATTTCCTTATGTCTTGACCTCTTCATACTCAAAAAAAATTCTAATATAATAAATATAAGTATATTATAAAAATTTTACATTATAATATTATTATATATATATTACCAAATATTGGTGTATTAAAACCTTATATTACACACTTGTGAATGATCCCATATTAAAGTTAATATTCGGGTAATATTCTATTTGTTCTTCACATGGGTCTTGATTTGTTATATCCTCAGTCCTTATACTGATATCATGGTTATATAAGTTATATCATGAAATAAATAACAGTTTTATCCAGTATTTTCATATTATAATAATATATAGAATATAGATTTATGAAATGAAAAACACCGTTAATGGAGAAAGTAAGTTATATGTACGAATGAACGTTGTATCTATTTTTATTGTTGTATTGAATTAATTTATGTAAATAACATATGAATATATATATATATATATATAATTATGAAATTAGATTAAATATATCAAATAATTTCATTGAACCCATTAATAATTCATTCAATGTGGAGTGTGAATGTATAATGTCACTTTGAGGGGCGGTCGTCCATATTTCCTCAAATGAGATTATCATATTAACACCAAAAGGAAAGTAAAAAAATGTTTGCTGTAAAAGTAATACATAATACTAAATAATTAATATATATAATATATTTTCTATCATAATGGACACCATGATTGGTGGTAATGTAGAAATAAACAATCATCATTTCGTGAGGATGTAGTTCACCTTACATAGAAACAATATGGTCAACATCTATTAGATGCAGGTGTATGTATGTGTGGGTCCTAAAATATTCATAAAAACATAAAATTATATGGATGATAATTTTTAGTGACAAAAGAAGAAAATAAAGAGATTTTAGGGGTGGATAATGATAAAAATGGAAAGTATCTTGAGAGAAAATGTCACCTCTTAATCGGGAAACTCGTTTTGGTTTGTGACCAAATAATTCATCGAGAGGGTTTACTAAAAAAGGGAGGAATCATGGTCTAAGGGGGGATTATTGAGAGGAAATTTTGGTAGATATTTTATTCGATTAATAGTCATTAGAGGTGTGAGTAAAGGGTAGAGGTGGTTTCCTTTTATAGGGAAGGAGAAGGATTCACATGGAATTTTTTGAAACAAATTAGGTGTTCATATGTTCTTAACTAACAATATTGTTACCAAAAATAACAAAACGTAATAATGGAAGGTGTATAGATATAATATAGATATAAAATGGGAGTTATACAAGTGTATAGGTCTTTTGGGACCTTAATTTTATGATTTCGTCCCTAATTAAGTGGAATTTGGCCTTAACCGCTGTGATTAATTTTAATCACTTTTACAAATCATTTTGGCCAAAAAATAAGATTGTATTATTATAAAAAAACAATACACTGAATTCAATGGTGTAATCAGGATTTTTTAAATTCCATAGATGGAATGGGAAAATTATGATTTGTGATAATCCAGCTGACGTGACAAAATAACGGGGTTTTAAAGTAGGGAAATGTTCAAATGTTTGTTAAGATTTTTCTTCATCATAAAAGTGAAGTTGATACTAATGAATATCATTTTATTATTAGATTTCATATTCATAAAATTATTAATAAAATATATTTATAATATTATTTATTATTAATAATTAATTATATAGATGTTGGTTTCAAACTAAAAAGCAGTATATTTCACTATTCATCAAAAAATGTTTTTTCTTAGAAAAGTCCTAAAAATTATCCATAGACCAATTTTGATGAAATGAATTCAAAAATGAATATTATTTTATCAAATTAAATTTATAAAAGTGTATAAAATTAATTTTATTATTAAAAGTTATTCATTCAAGAAAACCAAAATTTTAACATAAAAGACATTACCAAAAATATTATCATTCATTATCAATATGTCTTATTTACATAAAATGTTAATATTTGAAAATTTGTATTTAATATGTTTAAAAATAATGTTATTATTATATTATATAAAAAATTACAATAATAGAAATATTTTTTTCGTAGAAACTCAGTGTTGTGTGCATCGTACACCAGGTCAGTGTTTCTTGTAGCGCAAGCCAAATTGATATTTCTTTTTGCGCAATCCAAGTTGGTATTTCATGTGAAATGAATATTTGACAAAAAAAATTATATACATATATATATCAATAACTATTATAATTTTTATGTGAATAAAAAAATATTTAAAATTTAAATTATTTGGAAACAAAATAATTCTCAAAATGTCAAGGTGTTACATTCTACCCCCATTAAAATGTATTTCGACCTCTAAATTTTTTTAGGTTATCAAAGGTTTTATAAGTGAAAATCTCATTCATAGAAATCCAGATCATAAAAAATGATAATAAAACATCCCTTAAAATGGGATATTTCGAACCATAACAGTAACCCAATATTACATATAACTTGGTTTCCATATGGCAGAAGAAAGGTTGAAATTGAATACATGGATATGGGAGATAAATCTAACCATATTTTTCTATCATAGAGGGGTAGAGGTCATGATCATGATAATGTTACCAATATGAAATCAATAAATTTGTAGGGACCTAAGGGACCATCTAATTCTTAGGAAATGATGGTACTAGACTATATATTTTGCATTAAATATCCATTATCCTAATTTTAAATAATTTTCATTAACAGGATTATCTATAGGATTTTAGAACATTATCATTCTTTGTTGTTCATTGATCTAATTCACACATTTCTATAAAAATGAAGTTTATTTTTTTTTCATTCCTGTAGTACTAAAATTTCATTACATCAATCATATGCCTTCTAATTTATCATAAGTTTCCATCAACAAATGTTTTTTTGAACATGCTATCAAGTATGAAAGAAAATAATTATATATAAGATTACACTTTAATCTTATGGACATAATATGATGTTTAACTTAAAAATTCCATAAATTGTTTTAATTCACCTTTTATTCCTTAGATAAGATATTCTCTTACAAAATTATTTATATAAAAACATGGGTCCATCCATGCAGTTATAGAATATCAAATGTGATTTTCTTGTTCTATATTCCATGTCGAGAATGATATTCACATGAAATAATACCAAAGGATGAAAAATAATACATTCATAGGGATTATTCATATAAAATAAAATATAAAAGTATCAACGAAGGAATGATATGTAATTCATAAATATCTGGGTTCACTATATCCATTATTATCATACATTATTTCTATTTGAGATTTTTATTTAGATGTTTTTGGTGCTAATCATTGTTATTAACCCTCTGATTTGGGCACTTTCTTTTGAAAATTCTAGTCTCCTGGTAATTGAAGTAATAAATGTAGAGGCTAAATCATGAGGAGTTATTCAATAATTTTCATCATTATATAACTGTTTCCAAACACTTTTGCACACAATCGATCTATGAACATCCTTTATACACATAAAACGTTTACTATCCCCATTAATAAAATTCTCACCATGCACCTTTCCACAAATTGATCACAAAGGAAGCCTCAACTTCTTATCTACATGATTTTTTTTATTTTCATTAGAACATTATCATATTCTACTTTTTAAAACCAAGAGATTTATAAATAACTCCAGCCTCAATTTCACCATTGATTTTACAATGCACAATTTATTCATATCTACCAAAGTCTCTTAGGGGAAATTACATTTTGAGACTTGGTTTTATGTCACTGAAGAACCTATCAACAATATTTTTTGATTGGATGATAATAAAAGAATCATATCTTGAATGTCTTGTGAAATTATCCTTATAGGTATCAAAAGATTCATCATCCTATTTCTTTAACAGAAGGAACTTCTTTTCCATCATTGTATAAAGGACACGAGGAAAGACATTATTTAAGAATATGTTATTGAACTCATCCCAATCCATTAATTAAATTTCATATTTTTATTTATAATCTTGATTTGATTCAATCATTGGTCTGTATGACCTTCTAACCTATAAATAGCCAGAATGAAATTCTAATGACCCATTCAATTAATAAAAAAATTATGTTTTCAGTGGTACTGATCCACTATCCAAC
Source organism: Viscum album (assembly GCA_963277665.1). Taxonomy (NCBI): domain Eukaryota; kingdom Viridiplantae; phylum Streptophyta; class Magnoliopsida; order Santalales; family Viscaceae; genus Viscum; species Viscum album. Next base: position 1,515,923,604 of record OY728131.1, read on the forward strand.
AGTAAGTGGACTAGATGACCCACTTAAATAAGTTGTAAGATTCCTCATGAAGGACCTCATAAAACATTACCCCCTCCATCTCTCTTTTGGAAAATCACTATGATTCATAGATTGAGAATGTTGTGAATATATGGATATAACGTTTTGTATTCCATCCACCATAGCATTTGGACCTTTAAGAGGGAATTCACTACACTTATTATCACAAAAATTATTAACATGATACATTCGTGTTTCATCCATTGACTAAACCAAAACCATATAGTAAGAAACAATTTTCATAATGAGGAACAAAATAATCAGGAATAGCCACTTATTAGATTTCTAAAGTATGAATCATTCTGTCTTATATGACCCATTAGGTTTATTCTAGGTTATTTATATCCAAAATATAATTAAATCCTTCATGATGATTTGTGTAGAGTTTTTGAATTCCCAATGAAAATCCCCTGGGTTTGTCAAACTTTCTATGAAACAAGGTCTATTATTGTATTCCAGATCACCCAGAGTCAAGCCTATATCATCTTGTTGTAGTTGTTACTCCTGGGTACATCTGTTCCAGATCCATATCCACAGCAGTATCCATAAATTAATTTATCCCTAGGAAACAACATACTCTATCATTAACCAAAATTCCATGAAATTTTCTAGAACATTAATTCATCCTTATACATATCCATAGATACATCCCCATAACTATCCTTAGAAATAAACCTAGGGACCTCACTATGGTTTTCTCATCCTGCATTCCAAAGGCTAACAAAACCTCTCCTTTGATATAAACTGTAGTTACCTTGGCATACCGTACATTTATATTACATTAATTTAGACTAATATTTGATACATCAAAAAACTACTTGCCTAAGGACCGTAGTAGTTTAGAGTCTTTGGATACATTGAAATAAAATCATATATCATGGTAAAAAAATTTCAACATCTTCTATAATGATCTACACCATTAGCACATCTACCTAAAAACTCTCTTCATAACCTGGAGTGGATATATAAGAAAGGGTTGAGATCATATGCTCATTAAGGGAAAACAAGGGAGACATGAATGCATAAACATGAACATAGTAGTTTGATAATGTGATCATAATATTAAGAGGTTGTACCTTACATTTAAAATGTCATAAAAATGAGCTATGCGATAAAGCTTTGAATTTTATAAGACATGAAATATATGTAAATAAACTTCATTATCCACAAAATGATACCTATAGAATAATACATATGATTTGTGGCATAAATAAAATAATAGAACCATTTATTCCCGTGCAAAATACCAAGAACTTTTTAACATGTTAGGATTGGGCCACCACCAATGTACCTACATTGGGCTTGTGCTAGCAATCTGTGTACCCACATTCTTTTTCCATGCGATAGAAACTTGTGTACCCACATTCTTTTACACTTAGTCTAGAAACTCAGGTACGTTCTTGTTTTTTGGCTTGGGCTACTACCCATGTACCATCGTTCATTTAGGATTTGGATACAACCAGTACACCATCTTTTTTCAGGATGTGGCTACAACCCATATACCCTCTCTCCTTTCATAATTACTATACAACCCATTTACCCATTGAGATCATATAAAACATATCATTACCCTGTGAATTGGAGGTAGATATAGTTTTCCACTATCTCATAATAAAATCATTCACATATGTTCCACATGATTGTAAAACATTCTTCATATCATGATCCATAAAAAGTTATTGGTCTTATAAATATTATATCAAAGCCTATAAAATTAAATGGGGATCATTAACCTTTAAACACATTATAATATATCTAAAAGAGGTAGGATTAGAAACCATTTATTTAATGAATAACCTATTAAAGGGAAATAGATTTCATAAACATATAAACTTTGAATGCGAAACAGGTATCAAAAAGACCATGACATTAAGCATGACACATTCAATGAAAAGATATGAATGTACCTTTTAGAGTGTATCAAAAAAGTTAATGATTAAATTCAATGGATGTATTCTTAGATGGAAAATATTTTTTAAATATCATTAAAATTTTTCTTGAGGAAAATATCCTTCTTTCGTTGAAAAATTATTTTTAATACATAAAACCATATGAATTTTTTTTCTCATAAAATACATTGAAAACACAAAGAATATTTGAAACACTTTTGAAATACTTTTTACAAGAAAATAAATAATAAAATAATTTATTAATGATTAACCTTTATAAAATGAAATGGAATATTCAATGTAATGATGGTGGGTAAATCTGTACATGTCGTACGAAGTAAAAAGAATATTGTTTTTTCATTGTTAAAAGGATTGATAGAAAGAGATGTTCATAAACAAAAAATAACATTCCATTAAATACATTTAAAAAAACGTAAAAAATTTATTTAATATCTTATACTATAATACACTTGTAAATACTTTTTATAAAACATATATTTCTGACCAAAGAAATGGTATAGTCAGGCATTCCAAAAAAAACATTCATAACTATCTTATGTACCAAAGAGAATAATATGGTAATAATAAATGGTTATATAATGATGTAACATTGGGGAATAAGAATCATGAATATTCTTTATATATGTATCATAATATTTCAACAATGGATGTAATAACATAATCAATATCAGAAACTGATGAAATTGTCTCAGTAAACTCTTATAACTTGGTAACATGGGATAAATCTCTCCATCTAAAAAAAAGAAATTAAATGTTGCTTAATATTTTATTAAAATAATTTTATTCATGAAATAACATAGGAAATATAATTCTATACTCTTTTATGAATATTTTTTGTTCATAACAAAACATGAATCTCCAAGAAAGAAAATAATGAAAAAACTGTTTTAGCGATTTGGTATCTTTTGAAAACTAATCCCCATTGAAGGTGGATCATAAAATGGGAAATTTAATAAAAATAATTTTATTTAAAATATTAAAATAATAAATTCAGGGTATTTACATACAACACAATAAGAATATAGTGGTGAACATAGATTAAATCTCACATAAATTAGAAGAGAGATGAAACCACCTTACCTTGTATTTTGAATCTCTCTGTACATGTACATGATTTAGGTATAATAAATATGAGTTTATTATAAATATTATATAGAATAATATTATTATATAGATTACCATATATGGTTTTATTATATACATATATTAACTACTTCTTAACAATCCAAAATTAATGATTCAGTTTGAGTAATATTCGACTTGTTATACACATGTGTCTTAATTAGTTATATTGCTGAAACATATACATATATCATGATTCCGTAATGTATATCATGATTTAAATATCGATTATATAATTTATATTAATATATCACTAATTTATAGAATATATATGTACAAAATGGAATATATCTTTCATGTAGATGGCAAGTCGTACGTACCCATGCACGAGGTTTTCATTTTTATTTATATATTTAAAGAATATATGTAAATGAAATATGTATATATATGTAATTATATATATATAATTATTAAATTAGAATTAATATATCATATAATTTCATTAAATAAATTCTTAATACATTATTTTTGGTGTGTGGATGAATCACAACGCTTTGATGGGGCAGTAGTCAATACTTCCTCAAACAAGATTATTGTATTTAAAATAAATAAATTATAAAAATATCTTCACTATAACAGGAATATTTAATATTAAATACATAAAAATATAATATAATAAATATATAAATATATTTTCCTTAATAATGGTCAATATGATTTGAGGTAAAAAAATGAACAATCATCATTTCATGAGGCAGTAGTTCACAGAACACATAAACTGTATGATCAAAATCCATTAGATGGTGGTGTGTGAAAGTGTATTACAGACGAATTTCATGAAAACTCTCTAGTATATGGTGGATAATGGCGTTTTCACAATACAAGGGAATAAATGTAGTGGATGGGATAGAGAAGTAATATAATAGAAAGGATCTTGAGAGAAGATTTTACCTCTTAATCGGGTAACTCCTTTTGGTTTGGGCTAAAATGATTTTTTGTTAGGATTTTTTTACCAAAGGAAGGATTCATGGTCCAATATATGATTTTTCAAAATAAATTCTGGCATTTCATGGATGAACGTATTATTGTTGAGTGGTGTGAGGAATTGGTAGAGGGCGTGGCCATTTATAAAGAAGGAAAAGGACTCACATGGAATTTTTAGAAATAAATTAGATGTGAAAATGTTCATACCTAAAAAAACTATTACCATAACAAATTAAATAAATAATGATATATTTTTTCCCTAAATAAAGAAATAAAATGGGTTTAGACAAGTTTATAAGTTATTTGGGCCCTTATTTTCAAGGCTTAGTCTCCAATTAAGCTTAATTTTCCCTTAACCGCTGTGACAAATTTTAATCACTTTTACTAATAATTTTATTTAAAAATTATCATAGTATTATTATAATATAAGCATTAGAATTAATAAAATTAAGTATTTATTATATTTTAAGATTATAACAATATAATTTTAATAAGTACAATTTGTGTTAATCCTGCAGATAGGACGAAATAACGAGGTTTTAACGTATGAAAGAGGTCTAATGATTTTTAACAATTTATATTCAGTTTCAACGTGAAGATTATCATAATTAATTTCATCGTATGATAATATGTAATATTAATAAAATTTATCCTTAAATAATATTTATAATATCATTTGTAATTAATAATATGTTCAATTAAAAGGCAGTTTTTAATTAAAAAGCAGTATTTTCAGTATTCATTAAAAATTGATTTTTCTCAGAAAAATACCAAAAAATCACCTCTAGATAATTTCAATTCAATGATTTTAAAAATGAATTTTATTTCACCCCATTAAATATATAAATTTTTATAAAATTACTTTTATTATTAAAAGAGATTCATTTAAGAGAAAAAATTTTTTAACATAAAAGGACTTTACAAAAAATACTATCATTCATTATCAATATGTTTAATTTATATAAAAATAAATATATGAAAATTATTTATTACATTGTCTAATTTATAGGTCCTAATAATATAATTTAAATATTTTAATAAATATAAAGAGATTCTTCATTAAAATCTAGGGTTGCATGCATCACACGCCATGTCGGTGTTTCTTGTAGCACAAGGCTAGTTGGAATTATGTGCATCACAAGAAAAGTTAGTAATGCATGTGAAAATAATGTTTGACATAGTGTTTATATATATATATATATATATATATATATATATAACTATTTACGGTATCTTTTGAAATAAAAAATATTGAATAATGAAATTAAATCAAGAAAAATAATTGTCAGAATCTCAGGGTGTTTCACCACCAGTGGGGAACATTTCATGGTATACACTGATTATTCAAAGTATGTCTTTAGCTGTGTATATATAAAAAATTATAATTTGATACACTCTTCCATAAGTTAGTTGAATTTTCATGAATAGAAAAATATAATTCATGATCAAGAGTTATATATAATGATCAGCACATTAAAACATCGTTGTAGTTTCTCTATGTAGAGATGTGTGAAAAAAATACATATTATACGAATCTCATGTATGTATTAAAATAGAAGGATTTGAATATGAACAAATTAATATGGTTAGATTTGATCATGGAATATAATTATTCAATACACAATTATCCTGGTGATGAAAATATAATTGAATATTATCTATGTTGAAATAACATTGAAACCCTATCAATGATTAGAATTCAAAAAGACCCTATATATATATACATTAATACTATATACATGGGAGTAATAAAATTAATAACATCATTATTTCATTCTAACATTATTCTATAAGAATTTATTATTGATAAGATAAAATATTATCATATAGTTTATTTGTAAATTCAAAATAATGTTAATGATATAAGAAATGGGAAATATTTTGAGTTAAAAATTGATGAATACAGTGTTGTTCAGTATAGTAAATGACTATTTATATAATAAAATCATGAGTTAAAAATGACCTTCTGAATAATATAAATTACATTACCATCTCTATAAAACCAAGGAAGATAAATATGTATCAAGAAATATAAGAGAAATATTGGTGGGACAATATAAATATGGATATCAAATAATATAAATTTGTGTACCTAATATGAAAAAAGTGAAAGATTAATAGACATAGTCTAATGGGATTATACAAATATTGCACATAACTATATGAAATCTAGAAAATAACTATGAAATGTTTCACTCATTTTATGTAGAAGAAAATACGAAATTAATCCATCTGGGTTGTAGTGGATCATATAACAATGACTATAAAATTTATTCCCATTAAAGTGGACCTCTCAGAAAATCACCTCATAGAGATATAAAATAATGAAGTGGTGAGTATCGTTTTAAAACAAAAATCAATTGTATATAATTATGATATTAGATTCACCAAAAAAAATATAAAATTATCAGACATTATATAATCACTAAATTGAACTTTAGTATGCCTTATCACCCACAATATGATGACTAATCTAAGAATACTATCTAAATAAAGTAGCAGATTTTGGGATCAATCTCGTTGATCTTCATTGCTATATGTGATTAGCATCGTCATATGGTAAACTTCCAATAAAATAGTAGATTCTACTAAAGAATTTAAATAGATCCATATAAATACCTTTATGGGAGGATATGTAGAACACATACATGCTAGGATGAAGCTATTGAACCTTAGCTATTAGAAACCAAAATGGTCAAGGAAATGATAGATAAGGTCAATTTCATTCATTATACCATCATAGATACTTAAAGTTGAAATAAGATCTATGATAAAATTTGTTGTTGAGATCTAGAGTTTTTGTTTAGGGGAAAATTATTCCTACACATATCTCCATGGAAGAGAGCCATGAAATTTTTTATAAAGGGTAATGCATGTCCCAAGTACATTAGACCATTTGAGATTCATGATCACATCAGACCCATGACTTGTTGAAAATACTCATATGAACCATTTATGAAGTATATGAAAAATTATACATATCCATATTGATAAATTACATACAATCTAGATAACATGAACTAAATTTAGAGTTTTTATAGATATAAAAGTATAAATCATATGAGTTGCATTCTGTGAATATCATGTCCTATAGGGATAATGTTCTATGAAAGAAGAATACTCACCCTGTCAAAGTACTATGGTGGAAACATATGTATGAGGAGGAGAAATATAAATAGAAGGAATACATGTAGTAATGTACCCCCATATATTTTCACATTAGAATATAAAATAAAATTTAATGGTAAGACATTAATTTAAGGGGATAAGAATGAAAAGTATAGGAATTATTTCTATTTAACTTCCTTTCTAACAAAGTTGTAATATTTAGTAATAAATATAAAATCAAAAGAACTACAAGATGATTACAAAAAATTTTTTTATATTAACATGAATATTAAATTTTCAGAATAAAATGGATGTGCAGACTGAAAATAGTAATAATAGGAATAAATAAAAAATAAGATTAGAAAAATATGATTGATCCATCATAATAATCAGACATATGAAAAAAAACCTATAAATGATGATAAATGATAGTAATGAAATATTAATCATAGAAATGGATATATATAACCACGATATACAATAAAAGTGAATATATAATTAATGGAATATGAGTTATGTATAAGAAGTTGTGAATGTATATGACCATTAGAAATCATAACATCAGAGTAGAAATATGGCCATTCAAATAGAAACATAATCATTAGAATAGTATCCTCAATAATGTAAGTGAAAAAAAAATTTAGGAATATTTTGAAATGATAATATCACACACACACACACATATATATATATTGGTCTGTGTAAATAAATTCTTTAAAACTGGTAATATAATTATTTGTATTACATAAACATATATTTTTAATATTTTTATTTTTAATCAAATAAAATTATTAAGAATAATTATTATTTTTTATAATAGGTTTATAAACTAATATATTGTTTTATTGTAATTAAAATATAAATAAATGAGGATATAATGTTTTTCTAAATTTTTTAAATATTTATTACAATATTATAATTTGTATTTTTCAGAAGGATTTGGATTTTTTTTTCAATAGTTAAATTTATAATATTTATAAAATAAATTTCTAAAATAAATGTTTTTTAAATAATTTTTTAAAAATGGTAAATTTAATTTTTTTTATAAAATTGATGAAATTTTAGTGTATAGTGAAATACTATAAAATAATATATTTATTATTATAAGCTAAATAAATGAATTTTTGATTCATGGAATCTTTAATAACCCATTAGTTCAAATTAAAGTGACTGAGTTACTATATATAGTCATAAGAATCAATAATTCTTTATTTTTTTTAGCCTAAATAAAAAAAATAATGAATATAGTAAGTGAAAACACCCCTCCCACCTCTTTATAAAAAATACTCATCACCCCTACTTTTCATATGTTACTCTATGCTTTGTATATTTCCAAATATCTAGCTAAATATTTTCACAAAAATATCCCCCATGTCATACTTCTTCCACTATTTAAAAAATATAAATTCCTGGTACCTTAATGAATATTTAAAGGGGAAGGATTTTATTAGGTAATATTCTCAATTAACATTTATAAATATATTCTTCATCTACCATCTCCAAAAATAATCATAAAACATTTATTCATTACTCCAATATCATATATATTATAAATAATTACAATTTTATAGTAATATATATCTTATATCGTTCCTTCTTTTGACTCTTAAATGAATTTTTTGTTCATGGTATGGTTGGATCACAGCCTCGATGAACAACACACTTAATATACCACCACCGTCCAAAAGGATGTTAATAAAAAAATATTAGGGTTAAATAAGAATGAAACAAATATATTATAACTTATTCATGTTCTATAATGAATAAATTTCCATTATATTTAATAAAAATAATTTATTGAACGGTTGACAGTGAAACCAACAAAATAAAATAACCAAGTAATGGCAAAATAAATTTCAATTAATTTCTTGTATATTGGATAAAATAGATAAATGGGACCATTTAAATTTATAAAAGTCCATTAATACAATTTCCATTCAATTTTGGAGTATTAAAACAATTTTACATGAATTTCTATAATTTAGCATAATAGATCTAATCATTGATCCCAGAAACAAATGCCCACAAAATAGAGAAATTAATACTTAAAAAAATAGTTATAAATGAACATAATAAAATTATATTAAATAAATTATATATAGAGAATTTCTAAATTAACAAATTTAATAATTTATTTCTTTATCATTTATTTTATAGTGATGTTCAAATGTGATTCTAGATCCGAAGGTAAGGGTTCTCTTCAAACCATAATTTTTCATTAGGATATTAAACATCTATCTCTAACTTAATTTATATCTTTCTTTATTGTTATTCGATTCAAATAAATTTGATATATTTGTACCTGAAATATATACTTATCTTATTATCCCTTTCTTTTATGGGGATATACATTCCTTATGATAATTTTTTGAAAGACTTATTTATAGAATTATCGTTGTTTATGATATGAGGCGAGACTATGAAACCATTTATTTTTATATTCTATTATTATATTTTTTTCATTATTATTGATTTTAATTTTTTTTGGATAACATTAAACTGTACATGTTCTGATTTTTACACCCAGATATCATTCTAATTCATTGGATATTATTGTTTATCATGATACAATGCATATGGGATTATGGAGTGAACCTAATCTATGACTGGATTATATCTACCTTGTGATGTTACCTCAAATGTTTTTCACGATTTATTCTTATTTCAGGTAAAATTTTGATTCCACTATCCAATGTTTTGATGATATTATGATTCCAGAATCATAATTTTTTCCTGTAGGTGAATATTCAAGTGCCTTAACTTTTATATTTTATATTTTTTCTTATTAATATTATATTATTTTTTATTACCATATTGTTTCCTAATTATTTAGATCTCAACCATTTAATTTTATATTAACCAGGTACTCATATGTAGTTTTAAGAGGTATAAGAGATTTAATATCTCAATATAGAGAATAAAATAATTATTTCATATTTTGGTTTGATTGTAATTTTTTGTGTATGTAGTTTTCCAAAGACACTTGGTCACACAATCCATCGGTTTTATTTATTCTCAACATAGTATAAATACATGTAATAACATTTTTAAATTATTGGGTCACTATAGTATCTATTATAGGGTGGTATAGTTACTTTTTAGGATTGTGAAAATAATAATTTAGTGATAACTCTTAGGATAATTCTATGTAAAAGAGACTATCCTCAATTATTAGTGACTTATAGAGCATATGATTCCCAATAAATTAAATCCCTATATTGATACCACTAGTTGATGTGGATCGAGAATAATTTTTCCAATGGTAAACTCCCCAAGAAATGGTTTAGTGGGTATTAATTTCATCATCACCAAGTAAATGGAAAAGTGTAATTATTGCACACATGGTTTGATTCTCCTGGGGGACATACTTTGAAAAATCCGCATACTCTTTATAAACTAGTATAAAGGATTTTTTTGGTAGAAATCGAAATAAAAATTAACAGGGATGACATAGATTTAAACATAGAAAATAATAAGTTTGGATACACTTTTCATATATATTTTATTCCGTATATGTTCATATTTTCCAATTTTATATGAGTTTTATTTTAGGTATTCTCATACCCATGCTTTTTTGGATTTCGTAAATGACTAGAACTAGAATCAAAAAATGAAGGGGAACTCATTATCAATTATTGAGATTAAAATGTTTTTTTATTATAGTTTTACTTATTCTTTTATAGAATTCATGTTTAGTAAAATAATTCAATCACCAACTCAAAATAGTGGGGAAGATAAATATGTGATGACCAAAAATATATTAATTAATATTTCCTTCAAATATATCTTCTTCTTGGACAATTTTCCTCAAAAATTATTTCCAAAATCCTTTAGAGTATTTTTATGGTATATTGGGAATGGATTGGATATCCTTATTAAAATAGAACATTTACATTCAACCTAGAGAGAGATAACTCTTCACATCCTAAGTCATTATCCATTTCAATACATGTGTTATGAGGATGATTAATCTTTATTCGAATCATTATATCAAGTGGGGATGGAATTTTCTTATGATAAATAATATCTATATCATATTACTAAGACAAATGATTGAATAATGATAAATGATATACCAATTGTGTGGAACTAAACTAAAGCATCCCATTAGTATTTGTCTAGTCTTCCTCCTAGAAGAGATGTTGAATTCTCAATTGACCTTATTCGCCAATATCTTCATGTATCAAAGAATATATAATGAATTACCATCATTCAGTTAGAATAAATAATGATAATGTAATAATATAACATGTAGGAGGTTTTCACATCAATAATGGATTTACTATGGGTTTCGTTGTTTTTATTCTTCGAGAAAAAGGGTAGGTCAATGTGCCTACTCGTCTATAACAATTAACACAATAAAATCCTGATAAAGAACAATTAAATTCTTCAATAGGTAGATTAAATTTTCAATTTACTATTTGGGACCAATATTTCATGAAGGTGGATCTTCTATTATGATATCACTATGTAATGGTGATGAAGGAAGATATCGTCAAGCTACAATTCAAACAAGGTAGAAATACTATGAGTTGAATGTGATTCCCATCAACCGCACAATTTTTATAAACATATTTATGGAATTAATGAAAAAAATTAGATATTACCTGTAAATAGTATTTGTAAGTTTTATAGTTGATAGTATAATTTACTTCAAATGAAAATAAGACAATGATAATAATATGAATATTCTACTAAATAACTAGAAAAAGGTGAATATAAATGAAAAGTACCATAAATTTTTGTTATGGATGGATGATGTTTAATTATGGGGGAAATTTATCACTACTAAAGTGATATATGTGGACCCTTATAATACAAATGAAATTAATTAGCAGTCTACGATGACATTTATATGAGGGATATATAGTTCCCTTCGACATGACTGGAAAAACCTATGATTTTTGATAAACGTAACATGATTTTCATTCCATCTAACCAACAAAACTTAAAAGGGATAAAATATTATCTATAATAATGAATGAAAAGTTATATTTAAAATTTTGTAAAGGTTCTTATAACTAAACTAGTCCTTACACTACCCACATGTGATGAAATTATTGTGGTATATAACGATTTATAAAATAATGGATTATGTCATGTAACAATAAAAAATGATAAGGTGACAACATGAACCACTAGGAGTTCTGAATTTCATGAGTATAACCTAAGAACATAAAATTTGGTGTCAATTGGAGTGATCTTCATGATGACGATTTCGTTGAACTGTCTATATGGTGAGAAGTTTTAAATCTATTCAAATTATTATATCCTAATATATATATCACAATAAAGGATATTATTATGCATCTATAATTATGTTTAGATTTTATCAAGAACTACTATTGTTCAATCTCATTGTATATAGGTGAAAAATGAAGTTACATATTCTATAAATATAAAGGATATGGAAACATTATCATTGAATTGTATTAATAAGTACCCAATAATTTTATAATTGAAAACGATTGACATGGGAATCATAAAGGAGTAAACATCATTAATTATTTCATAAATTACAGCCCAACCATCTCTTATAGAAAATATAAAGTGTGATTAAAGGGAAGATGTTGAAATAAATAAGAAGGTGGAAGGTGTATGAAATTTTAAAGCCATGGAGTTAAGAATTAATTAAGGAGCTATCATTCAAGGTTTGTTACATTGTGGTCCACCGATTCTTAAGAAAAATATGAATATTTTGAATGTTATACATAGGTGGACATTCTCTAACTACCCAAGGGAATAAATATTTATCGTGGTATTTGAGATGATTTTGTATTTTTCATATGAAGAAGGCGATCCTAAAATATACATAAATGTTCTTATAATTTCATCAAGTGAATTAATATAGTAAATAATATCCAAGGATTAAGAAACAATTTCTAATACCTTAATAGAAATGGGAAATCATTCCCATGAACTTTTTAACTTTTAATCATAATAAATCAAGTATAAATAATTTAATATGGGTTACAGTAGATAATTTAACAAATAACTCCCACATTATAATTATTCAAGAGGAAATCTCACTCGATCAACTAGAAATGATATACATCATATATGTGGTTAGGATGCATGGAACACCAGCATCAATTACATTGGTATGAGATATGAGATTTAACATTATTTTTTGTAAAAGTATCTAACATGATCTAAGGAGTGAACTGAACATTATTATATATTATCACCCAAAAATTTATTGAAAGTATATGCATACTATCTAGAAACAAGACATCATATTGAAAAAATTATCAACATACTTCAAAGGAGGATGAGATTAGTATCTCTCTCTAGTATTGTTCTCATTAAATATTAGTTTACACTAAAATAGAAAAAAGGGTCAATATGAATCTATTTGTGGGAGAGTATGTAGAACACCATTGTTCATAGATAATGATGTTTAATTATAGATTTTGTGAAAAGATAGAGGAGACGAAATGGTAGAAATGTTCATGACCACACAGTAACACATCGGGGTTGTTCATAGTAAATAGAAGAGTTATGATGATAATAATTTAGGAGAACCAAATTTTGAGGATAGATATAAATTTTTCCATTGAATATCACTATGGAAACAGTTAATGATATATAGGAATAAGGATAAGCTATTTACCAGGTACACAATACCCTTATATATTCATAATCTTATTAGATATGTGGCTTATCAACTAAAACTACCACCAATCCTATCTCAAGTAAAAAAAATCTATGTGTCCAACATGATACATTACATAGTAGATATATAAAATATTCTAAATATTTTGTTTTTAAAATTAGAAAATAATCACTCTTATGAGGAGCATCTTTTGACAATGATGGACCATATAGAGAATGTTTTACATAATAAGACTACTTATCTAGTCATTTAATATAGAGAAACCATATGTATATGGATATGTGAAAAAAACAAACCATAATGATTAAGTACACTTATATATCATCATATTAGTATGTGAAATAAATTTTTAGTGGAAAAAAATATTAATGGGGGATAATGAACCACCCATAATTTTATCAATTGAATTTCCCTTCTTATAAGTTTTTTTATTTAGTAATGTTGTATAAAGAACCAAGAATACACGATGAAACAAATTTTTTATTAAAATAATTTAAAATTTATCTTTAGGGAATAAACCTATCACTAAGAAATAAAAATATTAAAATGTAATCAATATTTGGTAATAGTAATATTGTAAAAATTAAATAATGAATATAATATTGAAAAACAACCATCTCTTACCCTTATAAATATCACCCCTCATATCAAAAACTTATAATCATTGTATAATTAATACATTCTATGAAAATATCATCCAAAAACTGTCCCTGACAACCTATTTCTTTTGGTCTCACAAAAGAACAATTTCAGGTTTTTAAAAAATGTATGAAGGAGAAAACATTTAAGAAGTAATATTCTCAATTTCCCTCTTGGGAATTAGTTTCTTCTACAGAATTTTCCCCAACAACCACATCTAACGTGACATAAATAATCTAGTATAATAAGGATTATGAAATTTTTAATGAAATATCCATATTCTACCCTCCCTTCATTTTATTCATTAATGAATAAATTCTTCATAATATGTTTAGTTCCCCACCTCTATGAATAATACACCATAGTTTCCTCTCCCTCTTCCAAGGTAGGTCATTAAAATATTATTATTCTTAAATAATATGATAGAAGGTATGTTAAAACCTATTTCACATACTATAATTTATATAGTGTTGTAATATTAAATAATATTAATATAGTTCTTGATACTTTTTATATCCACATAAATGAACTAAGAAAAGAATGATAACATTTTTACTCTACGATTTTCCCTATGTCTGAATGAAAACAATTATGTGGGACCATTTAAATTTCCCTATCTTTTTAAAACCCATATAACCTAACATTTTTAGTAGTAGAAACATTTTATAATATCTTTAATATTTAACCCTACGTTATCTGATCATTTAACTATGATGTGAATTCCCTCAGAACAATAAAAATGAACATTATATCTCATAAAAATGGTTTTAAATGAACATAATTAAATTATCATAAAACATTGACAGATGAAAATGTTTATTCATTATGTAACTAATAAATATTATTTCATTATCCGAGCCATTACATGAAAGGGAGGACTGATTTTTGAACCAATGTTAATTAATCTCTATATACCACCATTTTTCATTAGCTTATGACCTCTCAATCTCTATCTCACTTTACATCTCTATTTAATGTTATGAAAATATTGTAATTATAAAACAAATATATATCTCTCACATATATACATGTCTTGTTATTAAATCCTATAATGGGGTAATACATTCGAAATGTGCACTTATAACATGACTTCATTATGAAATCTCCTTTGATTATGATATGACGAAATACTATGAAAACAATATTATTACATAGGTAGTTATTATGTTTGTGAATTATGACTGATTTATTATGGGAAAAAAATAATCATGTACGAGTTATGATGTGTTCAACCAGATATCACTATAATTAATTGGGTAATGATTATGTATCCTGAGATGATATGTATATGATTAGTGAGTAAACGAAAAAAATCTTGGTACTATATCCACCATATGATATTGACTTTATAATTGGACTTGATTTATGCTTATGTAATGTTATATTTATGTACCTCATTCCTATATTTCAGTGATATTAGTATTATATGTTCATTATGTGATAACTCCACTGGATTATTTATTATCCTTACTATTTATGTTATCATGTATTACATATGACTAATATATTATGCTTCATTTCCATGTTTTTTTATCATATTAGGATTCGTAGATCACCGCATCAATTTACTTATTCCTATTATTATCCTAGGTAGGTTTATGAATTTAATTTAATTATTGAGGAAATTATCAAGATACAATTAGTGATATTTTATTTCAGATTCATGATGATGTTTTATGTTTATAATAGTTTAAATAGTAACTAATTATCTCAACTCATTGGTTATATTTTTTCATGATTTCTGCTCAAAACCATGTAATATAATTTTTTAAAATCCGAGGTCCCAATAAAAAATTATTTTGAAATCTACATTGTATATTTATATGTTTTTACAGTTTATTTAAAAGTGATAATATTTATTGATAAAAAGTTAAAGCATAAGAATTTTCTGATAGGATGATGTTTGAATCGTTAAGACCATTTATAAATGTATAAGACATATTTCCAATGTATTTGAAATAATTAGGATCCATATCACTAAAAATACGTTTGTGGTTTCATGGCCAAAAAATTGAACATCATTATAAATAGTTAATGATCTATACAGAGTATGCCTATAATGTATAGAGTATCATATAATCATATAGGGTGATTACTATGTCATGTGGTGAAAGAGAAAACTAGTATAATTTTATTATATTTCTTTATTGGGTGATCAATATTTAGAGTTCTTTGAATTCTAGTGGATTATAGAAGTTGTGGAACCCGATGGATACATTTTTTTAAACCATTATTATAGATAAAATGGAATTTATGTTCGGGGGGAATAACCAACTTGAAAAAGTGTAGGCTTTGGATAAAGACCTTGTAAATTTCTGTGTTCTTAAATTTCATATTATTTATCTACATGTTGGTATAAGAGACTATATAGAGTGGATAATGAAATTTGATATGTTCTGTAGGTTTTATTAATAATAATAATTCATAAAAATTGTTTTCAATTGATTCACCCAATCATAGTGGCACCAAAATATATCCTAAGAAGCTTCAATTTTGATAAAATATTGATTTAATCTAAACATCCAAAAGAATTTATTGTGGAGATGGAAAATTTTAATTCATTGAAAAAATGATGCATTCCTACCTTTAATTATAAACATGATAATAGTTAGAGGAATAATTTAATTCCCTACCAATATCCACTTGGTATTGATATAATAGATGCTACTTTAGTGGGATTTCAAACCATTAATGATAATTATAATATAACACAAACTTAAATAATGAATTATGAGAAGGATGAAAAGGTAAAAAATTCTATTTTTAAGTCTTTATAAGAAATGATTTATAAAAAATTAATGCGTCTTACTACTAAAAAAGTATGTGGGAAAAAATTAGAATATTTTTTTAAGGGAAATATCAAAGTGAAGGATGTCAATGTATAAGTATAACATAGAATATTTGAGGATGTTATAGTGGATAATGAAGAGAATATAGATAACTATTTTCTATTGGTGAATAAGATAGTCAAAAAAATATGGATTTAGGGAAAAAAGAGGAACCCTCTATGGTAAAAAATCTTATTATGTATATTTTTAGATAGATTTGAACCCATGGTTTCATATTTAGAAGATATAGAGGATTGTCTTTATATGAGACTTACAATATTATTATCGATTATGAAATAAGTTAATTCATGTTTTTATGGAAATTAAAAATGGTGACACATCCTTTGAATCCCGGAGAAAAATAAAATACTAATATTAATGAAGAGTTCAGTATTTATAATTTCATGGATGATGTAGATTTTATATAGACTAACTCTCTATTCGCCATGTGATTTATAAATTTTTAATGGAATTTAAATGGTGTGAAATTCATTAGATGTTTTAATTCTAATGATATTGGGAATATTTTAAATTTTATCCCAAGGAATCTGTTTTAAAAATACAATTAAGATGAGATATAAAAATGTGCATGATAGAAGTAGGATAACAATACGAAGAATCCCATTAACTGTAAAAGGAATAATTTCATATTAAATTTTGAGAAAAATTAATTATCAAGTAATTATTTATATTATGAAATTGTTTTAATTACCTGTGTGGATAATAACCTCGAATCACCATTTACTGGTGATGAGGGATAAGTATGAATAGAAATTGTTTTGGAGTTAGATGAAAAAATTTCATCATTTATAGGACAAATAAAATACCTCATGATAGAAATTATGACGGTTTAGAAGGAAAAACATTTATATTAAATAAATGAAGAGTATGTAAAGAATGATACAATGTGTATTGTTGAGTTCTATACACACGTGTTGAAGATTACTGAATAATAAAAAAATAACATATCATCATGAAGTGATGTTGGATACCACATAAGAGGAGTTTTTCTATAAAAATCCTAAATTTTTATTGTAAAAAAGAAGATTAAATAGTGAAAATAAGGCTTGAATAGATTAGTGTATGTTATTTGAGAATATTATCAACAATATAACTTGAAGGGTTCTAGTTACTAGGTAATGTATTGATCATTTAACATTCAATACACACATCTTACAATAGTTAGTGAAGGTATCAATAACAAATATTTAAATTGTTATACTGAGTAATTTTTAAAGAGACACTCTTACACATTAAAGGAAGATGTGAAAACCCATTAGAAAAAATAACCACAATATTTTATCATGATAACATTAATATTAATATTTATTGAATTATAATCAACACAGAAAATATCATTTTAGTGGTTTTTATTCTTTTTTGTAGGTTATATACATAATGATTTCATATAAGTTTGACATTAATTTTATAGGAATGAGGAAATACTAAAAGGGGGAATATCGTGAATAAAATAGAATAAAATAAATAAATACAGGAAATGAAATTTTTTATTGAAAATGCTTCTAAATTTTTTTTATATAAATAGGGAGTTATGTGGTAAGTGTGGATAGTTGGGTCTCTATGATGAGAATTTAATGACTTGAATACATGGAGAGATTATTTTTGGTTAAAGGAGGATAAAATTTCATAAGAGAAAGGATGTTAAAGAATTCTCATGATATGGAAATTTTGTCATGAAGATAAATTAGAAGCGTAAAGAAAACTATTAAGAAAAGTGTTTCATCATCTTGGGAAATCCACTATAAATGGTCATGATGATGGATGTTTCTTATTTTAAATAATGTAAAATGGTTCTAGAAGACATTGTTTAGAAAAATGAAAATCTATCGATAGTGGAGAAAACAAATCTAGATGGAAAGAGGTTTTAGAAAATAAATTTTGTAAACATCCTAGTGAAGTTGTTGGAAGAAAAATTACTGAGATTGGAAGAATAGAGTTACCTAGGGGGAAAATTTTCCTTTTTATTATTACTTGTTATTAATAAAAAATATACTTCATATTCTATTTTATTATTCAATATTTTTGTTAAATCATCAGAAATGAAAGATGTTTTAGTATATCTTGTATGGAAAAAATGAAGTCTTTTTTACCTGGAGTTCTACTTCATGATGAACTGGAAAGAGTGCATCCCGAGAGGGGTGAAATATTTGAGATAAATTTACCATGTAATATTACTGAAGATATGAAAACCTACATGAAATATGGAACTAATGTATGGAATGCACAATTATTGTATATTTTTTGAATATATTCAAAATATTTTATCTGGGGATAATGTTTGTTGATCAAATGATAAAAAAGTGTAGTTAATGTATTTGACAATAATTTTTATGATGTTTTTAATCAAGTGTTTAATGAATCATTTATTTATTGTTATTTTTTTAGAAGTCCCAATTGTAAAATTGGGATAATTTGATCACATGATAAATTGTTCTTGAAAATTTTCATTACATTTATTTAATACCTCATTTATTACACCATTTTTTCCAAAAATACATAAAGTGAGTTAATCGTGGGATATTTTTTAAGGAACCAAATGATAAAATAAACTTTTTTAGATATATAAAGGTAGGAGAATAAAATATTAAGTGTGGCTTTTTCCTATATTATCCCATTTCAATTATATCTAATAACATAGAGTTGTATTTAGCTTTGAGTCATACATATAATCATAAAATTTCTACAGGTATTTCCAAAATATATTAATACCTTGTGAGTTGTATTTGTTGTAAATAATGGAATTTATTTTGTTTATTTTAATATATTATTGTAGAAATACATGAAATTGTAACTATTATTTATATTTTTTGTAGCCAATAGATATCATGGATGGAGTTCATGATGAAAGTTGTTTGAAATGAATAATAAAGAATAAAACACATAACAAGTTTTATATCAAACCATAAAAATATAGTCAAAATAATATTACACCATATTATATTTTATATTCTACATAGTTTATTAAAATAGATGTGGTATGACTACTACTATATAGGAACTCACTCCATAGAGTAATAGATCCAACTATATGGGTCGCTTAATTTGAGGTCTCCAGACCATAGTGAAAATTGTTACACAGGGGGATGAATTGGAATGAGATGTTACACTCAATTGTAATATGGTACATCATAATGGAGGATTATTGTGTCACCCATCATGTCACTAGTATATATAATTTTGAATAATATTTATCTTTTAATGAAATCATGGATTACTTATGGGATATGGATCAAAACCTATAGTTTTGGGGAGATGGACAAGGGAACCGGGTTAGCACATTGTTTGTTTAAACCCCATGGAATCTATAAGATGGGTGATATAGTTCTGATAGTGTGGGTTTTTTTTTGGTTGGATCATGGTATATCAATATTTTTGATTCCCAATGAAAAACATGAATCAGATTTTAGGTGGACTATGTCACCAACATGGTTGGATTATAGATTTTTAAACTATGAGGCTAAACCATTGGACCATATCTAGCTCACTAGAATGTCTAAATTTACCCTTTTCCATTAACAAATTTTATCATATTTGTCCCAAATTTATCTTCTTCCATCATGTGGAAGCCTCCCCCTTATCATGGATATTATCCTATCTCTATTGATGTGTATTTTTACATGGTTTCTTGGTGGTTCTTCTTGAGGTACATTGATATCACTTTTATTTCTTATTTATTTCCCCTCCTCAAGAAATTTTCATCCTTGAACCTGATTGGTGGTGTTTGATGAATTTTGGGGTTTTAAGTGGGGTATGGGTTTATATATTATGGATCAAGCATGTGAGGCATGGTTATACAAATTTTGGGTGATCTTTATCCAGATAAATGATATTTAGATTGAATCCAAGGAATGTTTCTCCAATTAAGTGTGTTTTGGTGATACCCCAACACTAGTAACCTAGATTCAGTGAATTATTACATAACATTAGCCTAATAACAAGAGATCAAGTCCCAATAGACTGATTAGGTTAGAAGACTTGGAATTACTAGAGACATAAAAATTTTTTATATTAAACTATGTAATAAAAAAACCACAACATTGTTTCCGCTTTGAAAACACTCAAATACCTTATCCTATCACTATAGGTTAATCACAATATAATTCTTCACATATTGGGAAAAAGAAAACATAATAATTAGGCAAGCTCAAATGATCATAAAGGATAATATATATAGCATAAACTATCATAAATAAGACAAAACATTTTAGGTAATGTATAAGACCAAAAGACAAGAATTATAAACATAATCTTCAGAATAATATAGAAAAGATAATCCAATAATTACTTTAAATTATTCACATGGATATTCTACTAGTTGAATAATCACCTATAATAACAATATATAATTTCACAACGATCGAATGAATAATGTTGGACATCATAACCACATAGTCAATGCCTCATTCCATGACTACAAATAAATATTGTGTCATGGCCTTGTGCGAAGACATTTGTTTGTCTCATGAGATCTACTGATGCATCCAGGGGTTGTACCAAGCCCCACCCAACACTTACCAAGTCAAATTAATTCCTCATATGAAAATGGTTAAACATAATCTAAACATTTTTTTAATACTAGCATATGAAATGTCTATACTTTTACAACAAATCGTTAATGGTATAAAAATAGCTCATCTACAGTCAAACATAACTCATTAAATAAAATTTGAAATATTGTATTATAATAAATCAACCTCAGTCAATAATAAAACACATAGAAGGATATTGATATAGATGAAAATAATTAATAAAACTGTTTGAAAGAAATATCCCCTTTTATCTTGAAATAATTTAAAAGATGTACTAAATATCAAGAATATATTTAAAAGATATTTTTGAATCAAAGTGTAACATACCAATATAAAACACTCTAAATGAATTTTAATTTTAAAACATTCATGCCCATATAAATAAATCATTGAAACCATTTTTAAAATGTGTATATTAATGAGAAATATTTAGAAAAATAAATCTCTAAAACATTTAAAATGATATATTAATTAGAGTTCTGAACCAAATGATTGATGCTTGAATACAAATAATTGAGGTAATAAAAACATTACTATATCATCGGAATAAATTTATTGATGATATACAATGTCAAAGGAAAGTATATACACCATATAAAAGTGATTTGGGGTATAAAAATAAAAAGTATCAATGGAATATAAATTTAGATGAGAACTCTTATAAATACTGTAACCTTAGATTATGGATAAATCAATGATATAATTATGTGTGAAAAATATAAATACACTCAATATTATTGTATATTAAATGTAAATCAATCATAAAAAATTCACACATATTCATGTCAAAACAACACCAATGACTGGGATATTTAACTTAGAGAATGGAAATTGAGTTAATAATACCCATACCAAGTTAATATCAATTACATTAGAATTTATAAATGTAGTGATTATGGGTATAAAATTTTTATCCAAACACAAGGGAGTGGAAATTACTAAATAAATTATTAAATAGTTATTTCACACTTAACCAGGGACTAAATTTGTAAATGAAGTATGCGTAAAACCAAATGAGCAGCAACTAAATTTAGAAACTCCCTTACAGATTTGATAATATATGATTTATACACCCCCTGAAATAAAGATCATAAAATGGAGATTGAAATACCCATAAATTTAGTTATATATCACAAATATTACAA
The DNA here is from genome assembly GCA_963277665.1 of Viscum album. NCBI lineage: Eukaryota > Viridiplantae > Streptophyta > Magnoliopsida > Santalales > Viscaceae > Viscum > Viscum album. The sequence goes on from OY728131.1 coordinate 1,515,946,485, forward strand.
TCATGGGTAGTACATAAAATGCTCAAAAGGAAATAGTGGAAAATATATCCTGAATCTAATGGGAAAAAAAGTGATATGACACCCCCTTACCTTGTATTTTTCTTAATCGATTTTAAAATAACCTCAGGTATAATTGTTAAATAATTTTGATTTAATTATAAAAGAAACACATAACTAAATATGATATCATATATGATCTTTTAGTTTTAGTTTTTTAATAATATTTCAGTAGTATCATTGTCTTTGGTGTTAACTAATTTGTTTTCCTTTATATGTTATGTTACGTAAGTCTTTATTTTTTGATAGGATGTATTTTATTAATATCCAGAATTATATTATTTTCTTAAAAATCATTTTTAATCATAAAATGAATGTTATTCTTGAATTGTTAGGATGTATATTGAATTCAATTGTGTTTGTGGAGATGGTAATTTGTACTTACGTACGAGCGAAAATATCATTCTGTTGATGGTGGAATCGTATGTAATTGGATGGTATATCATATATATATATATATAGTAATTACAATGTTTTATTTATTATTAACATCAATTATATTCATTATTATACCCATTATAATAATTTAGTGTTGAATATCAAACTACACTACGACATGGAGACAGTAAGCCGTGCGTAGGCACGTATGGTGACTTTGTCATTAATAGGATGGATAGAATAATAAAGATGGTTGTACCTTATTAATAATAACATCAAAGTATGTAGAAGGTACTGTATTTTTTATTTTTTAATGGAAAAAACTATGAAATTTGAAGTGGAAGAATAAATGAAATTTGAAATAGGTGATAAATTATTACTATTTCTTCGAGGGCATCCATTGGATTTTATAAAAAGGGCACCATATATCGGTTTCTGATCAAATTAAGGACTTTAAGATTATGTGATGGTATATGGGAGGATATTTAATCTGGGTTGGCTTGTCCAAATGGTTTTAGATGTGTGAAATTAAGATAATGAGAAGTAGCCTTTTATAAGAGAGGTGATCGTCACTTTAAGAAAAATGGATATATTATTTTATTATAAAATAATATTCATATTATAATGTATTAAAATGGTTTTATTTGTAGGATAAGGTGTGTATGTGTAGATATATTATCATACTATTGGTTTTGGACATGTTTATGTCACCATATTTACCTTATCATTTAGATTTAATTCATAGTAAAATAGTTTAACTTTTACCTTGTTTCTTGATTTTTATATTTCATGGTTAAAAAACGCACAATAAAATCTAGGAGAACCTAATGTGTTACATTAATAAAATACCAATAATTATATATTTCTTTTCGGCGAACAATATATTTTTTAGCCATATTATATCATTTAACAATATAGTATTTGTTTTAAAAACTCATTTTTGTCAATTTTGATAGTATCTAGTATTTAGTTTTTGTGAAAGTCAAAAAAATTTGATTACATAAAAAAAATAAATTAAATAAACTCTATTATTTCATATAAATCTATAAATTTTTTGTAATTCTTTAAAAGTATCAATTTAAATTTATTTGGAAATTTATAATTTCAATTATTTTAATCTTTAATTAATAAGGTAATTAATTCATCATCATTATGTCATTAATAAATTTAATTACTTCATGTCTAAAAATAATAAATATAATAACATGACGTTGGAAATATTTTAAAAATTATAATTAATATTTATTGTCAAATTTATCTTATGTATAACCGTATATTAAAAATGTTTTAGTGATTAAACATTGAATTTTAAGCTCTTAACTCTTCTTGATTTAAAATAATAATAAATGTCCTAATAAAATACAAGTGGATCAAATAAGATCACAATTTATCCATGAGGTAGATTTTGGTCGAAATAAACTTATCAAATTGAATTTGGACATGTTTTAGGGTAATTATAATAACATTTTTACATTTAATTACCATATTTACTTTTAACTGGGGTAAATAAAATTCAAAATTTTTAGATCACCAAAAAATTTATTCACTCTCTTGGATGAAATTTTACATACTGATGTCAACCGTCTATCTTGGATTTTTGAAATTCAATTCAATGAAGTGGTGAAATTAGGTTTTATGTAAATTTGCAAATGTGTATTGATGGTGGGAAAAATTTGTTAAAAAGTTCCAAAAAATTATATACATCTAATATAATTTTAAAATGACTAAAATGAATTAAATTGAACTATTAGAGGTATTATGTATTTATATATAAATTATTAATAATAATAATAATAATTTAAATAAAAGATTGTTTTAAACAATAATGCATTATTTTTCACTATTCATCAAAAATTGATAGTTTTCAGAAAAACACCAAAACGTTACCCTAATATAATTTTTATATTTAGAATATAAAAATCATTTCTATTATATCAAATTCAATACATATATGTATCATTAATTAATTTAAAATTAATTTCCATTGTGAAAACAAGAAACTGGGTTTTTAAGAAATGAAAACTATCTAAAGATTGACTTGTTTTTATATCCAATTTAAATGTGAAATTACATACAATGTCCTAAACTATAAAAAATGATAAAAATATAATCTATATATACTCTAAAAACAATTAATAGGATACTCTACAAATATAAAAAAATTATTTGAAAATGCTGTTTTGAATTAAAACGCAGTATTTTTCATTGTTAATTAAAAAATGATACTTCTCATAAAATTCTCAAACATTCTCCCTAATATAATATCGGTTTTCTAAATTCAAAAATTACTTCAATTTCACAAAATTTAATTTATAATAGGTTCTAAAATTAATTTTATTATTTTTCACAAAAGGACATAAGAAGTAGTTCCTTTATCGAAATAGTGCATATATTTTAATGAAACTAATACATTTACTTATAAATATTGATTATTTATGTAATATAATTATAAATGAAATTTAACATATATTTTATACTATACCTATTACTATATTTAATTATTATGTTATAATTATATCATTGGAATAATTAATGTGTTGTTTTTTAGAAACTCATTCTTTTATATAATGTAAGCCAATGTAGTGTTGCATGAAGTATAATCTATTAGAATTAATTTAATGATATAAAATTCTAAGAAATATAGGGGTGTTACATTATCACTTTCTTCAAATAGTTTTTTCCTCAAAATTTATAATCGGGCACCAACACTAGGTTTTTGATATTTCAAAACAACTTTGATGAAATCCTGCAACGGAAAAGGAGAAAATAATATTATCACATTAAAATTAAGAAAGAGAAGTACAAAGGTCACCCGAGTTAAACCATACTAAGGTTCCATGTAGTAAAATAATGATATGTAAGAGAAAAAACATCATGTTCTGATGGAGAGTGATAGAAAACATGATCAAGAGAATGTTAAATACCAGAAAACCATAAATTTGTGATGGGTTAGGCAGTCTTTGATTACCCAGTAGGAAGAGTAAATAGACAAAATTATTGTTTTCTATTTCTTTTAATAATGTTTTGGCCTTCATTTATGATATTGATTGTGAACATAATTATATATACTTACTTCTCATGTATAGTTTCATCCTTTAATAAATTTCTACAATGATCTCATCTTTTCTCCAAACGATGAGTATTCAAGAAAACATGGTCACACTTGAAGCACTAGAATAAACATCTAGATAGTCACATAATCCAAAAAAGATGAAATATGCATCCCTTATCATTAGACATTAACCAAAACCAAAATGGATAGTACAAGATTAGATAATCCCCAAAAGGAAAATCCATTATAGAATGAAATACTACTCTTAATCTCCACAAATAAACAAAAAATACACGAAGTTCAACAAAAACCATTCCAAAAACAATTGCCTTCAAAATCATTCAAAATAATCCATACTAAGATTGAAACCCAAAATTAAGAAGGATTTGATCACATAGTGTTCAACAAAAAATCTTATTATTAATCTCCAAACAACATTGACTACGCATAAAGTCACGTAAATAAAAGTAATTAACCTAATCACATTTTCCTTATGATAGGTTAATCATTTCCATAAATAAATCAAATATATAGAAGTCCAAAATAAAAACATACATTTATCCAAATTAAAAAACCACTATTACACCATAAATGAAATCCCATAGTATTATATTTTCATTAGGAATATAGTGTTTCCAACAGAGTGAACATCTTCCAAAATAACATTTATTACATAATCACCAAGTCATTTTCCAATGATAAAGATAAATCATATGTTCCCAAAATCAACATATTGCGAATATATACAATCATTTATATTAAAATAATAAGGATTAATAACTAAGGACATCACGTAGTACAGTGGTAGGTGATAAGTCTCAGTCACACTTTGGTTGTGGGTTTGATTCCTGTAGCTTTTTCTAACGCGACAGGTTGTCATATAGTCTACGTGTTATCCTTTTTCAAAAACTATATAATTTTATAACACTCTCATTAAATAAGATAAATTCCTCAAAAATAATCATGAAATATTTTAACCATAATTGTTATCTCATACCTTGTATTTTCATCCCAAAAAGTAATAACATATAGTTGGATCAAATTAGAGGATAATATAAACCCAAATGATTTGTTATAACTATATCCACAAAAAAATATAATTCTACATCAAATAGAATTTTCACATAACAAAATATTGGGTTACACATGTAAGATTATCTTCATATAATTCAATCCCTTCAACAAATAGAATTAATTCATTTAAAAATTTCTCTATCCATTTATTTCCACATAGAATCTTCCTTGACTTACATGTTATCCTATAGAATAAGAACATAACTTGGGTAATTCCCATGTACCCTACATTTATGAAAAAAGACTATAAATGAATTATTAGTATCATTTTTATTTTCTTCCATAGTAATTATAATTTTACATTGAAAAATCATTACTTTGTGTCCTTATTTCCCACACACAAAGAATTTATTTGATCTATTAAGGAACTTTCTTGGGTGTCTCCTTCCACATTTCCTACAAGATGGAAAATAGTATTTTTTTTCTCCAAGGCATCCACTGATGGATCACTTGTCATTATCCACCTTTCTCTTCTTTTTTATGTTTAGGAGTTTGTTAATTTATATATTTTTTATAATGTTTTATAGAAATTTGATTTGGCATGAACATGATATCTTTTACGCTTACCAACATTCCATTTTTTGGCTCATTTCCACCAATGTTCCCACCTTGTACATCATGTTCAATGTTACGATGACCTCCATGGAATCCAGCCATTGACTAAAATCAGAAAGTAGAGTGTCTATAGAAATATTCATAAAATCATTTAGAGAATATAATGACACCTTATATTCAATCTCAAACAAGTTAGGGTTAACCAAGGTTATTTATTCTCATCTTATATTAAAATCCATCAAATAGGTCTGTAATGAATATGGGAATTATCATAAGCATATACAATCAGAGTTTCAGTAACAAGAGTGCATCAAGGCTAGTTTTCGTGTACTAGGATACCTCGGGTCCAGCCCGAAACTCTTTGTCGGAGTTTTCACTCCTAGGTACATCTGTGTCAAAGCCACCTCTATATGTATGTATCTAGACATTGATTTATATTCATGAAAAAATGACATAATATTTACATTAACAAATTTTTGTGATGTTCTTATATACTAATAATCAAATTCTATCATAGGATAATGTTCTCTAATTAGAGTTTATCTAAATCATGTTTCTGTGGTTTATACTAAACTTCATCAGATAAAAACTGTAACACCCCAAACCAAGTTACCCATAGTTTGTGCATTATTACATAACATTGGAATGATCACAAGAAATCAAGACATGAAAGACCGATTAGTTTAGTATCTTATGAAGTACTATATATATACATATGTTTTACATTACATAATGAAATAAAAAAACAACCAGTTTGTGTCCCCTTCGAACACACGCATATCCCTTAGCCTATCCCAGAAGGTCAATCATTATATAATTCGTCACATCCTAGGAAAAAGAAAATATAAGAAAGGGTGAGATCAGATGCTCTGTAAGGATAACAATATAGTATAAACTATCATAAATAAGAATAATAATTTAAGGCATTGTATAAGACTAAAACACAAGCCTATTAAATGTAAACATCACCATAATATGGCAATGATAAATCATATAATGCCATATATGAATTCAATTGAATATTCTACTAGTCGAATAATCCCATGTAATATCAATAGAAAAAATCATAGTGATGGAATTCATAATATTGTACATCCCAACCACATAGTCAAGTCCTCGTGCCAAGACAACAGATAAAGACATTAATAAGGCCTTATGCCAAGATAGTAGTTTGTCACATGAGACATACTGATCCATCGAGGGGCTATAGAGGGCCCCTCCAATCACTCACTAATTCAAATTCATTCCTCATATGAAAATGATAAAACATAATATAAAAATTAGTATTCAAACTAGCATATGAAATGAATATACTTTTAACACAAACCATGAACACTATAAAAATAGCACATCCACAGTCAGACATAATTCATTAAATACAATATGGAAGATTGTATTATAATAAATCAACATCAATAAAGAAAAAAACACACTGAATTATATTGACATAAATGAAAATAATCAAAAAACTATTTGAGAGAAATATCCAATGTTTCTTGAAAACATTTAAAAACCACACTATTTATCAAGAAGATTCTTAAAATAGATTATTGAATCAAAGTGTCACATACCACTTTGAAACTCTTGAAATGAAATTTAATTATAAAATATTCATTCCCATATAAATAAATCCCTAAAAAAATTTTAAAACATGGAAATTAATGATAATGAATTAGAAGAATAAATATTTAAAACATTTAAAATGAAATTTTAGTTAGATTTCCTAACCAAAGGAGACACACTTGAATACAAATAATTGAGTCAATAAAAAAATTATAATATCATGACAATAATGGTAATAATGATATATTATGTCAAAGGGAAATATATACACCATATAAAAGTTATTTGGATCATAACAATAAATAAGTCTCAATGGAATGTAAATTGATATGAAATCCCTTATAAAGGCAGTATCCTAAGATTAAAGATAATTCAATGACATAATTATGTGTAAAAAATATAAATAAACAAAATATGATTTGATATTTAGTGTAAATCGATCAGAGGAAATTGACACAAATTATTGTAAAAACAACACCAATGACTTGGATTTTTAACTCAATGAATGGAAATTGAGTCAAGATTTGCCTTACCAAGTTCATATCAATAACATGAAAATTTATAAATGGAGAGATTTTGTGTATCAAAATTATATCCCCACAAATGGGAGTGGAATGTACTAAATAAAAAAATAAATCATGATTTCACATATAATTTTAGAGTAAAATAGTCAATGAATAACGTATAAGACCAAATGAGTGGAAATTGATATTAGAAATCCCCTTAACGATTTGTTAACATATGAAACATACACCCAATGAAATAAGGATCACAAAATAAAGTTTTAAATAACCATAAATTTAATTATATTAGAAAAATAATACAATCAGGGTCTGTATATATGCTAATCAAAAGGAAATAGTGGAAAATATAGCATGAATCTCATGGGAATAAAAAGTGATATGAAAACCCCTTCCGTTGTATTGTTCCTTAGTCGAGGCTAAGTTAACCTCCTTTACAGTAGATAAAACCATGTTGTTAAATTATAGAAGAACCACATGACTAATTATAATATTATATATTATCTTCTAATATTTCGTTGTTAATAATATTTCACTGGTATAATTGTTTTAGGTGTGAACTAATTCGTTTCCATTTATTTGTTTTATTACGTAAGAAATGTATGTTATTTATAAGATTTATTTTATTTGAATAAATAATGATAATAAGTTCTTAAACATAATTTTTAATCATAAAGTGAAAATTATTCATGAATGATTATGATTGGGAATTAATTTCATCGCTTTCGTGATGTAATTATTACCTCTTCTTCAGGGGCTTCCTTTTGATTAGATAAAAAGGAAACCTTGGGTAAGATTTATGATCAAATTAATTCCTCTAGGTTAATGTTATGGTTGTTTTGAGGATATTGGAGCAGGGGGATTCCATAAGAAATGGATATGGAGTTGTGAAATTAAGATAAGTGGAAGTACCATTTTATAAGAGAGGTGAGGGTCACTTTGGGAAATGCTTGAAATATTATTTTATTGTAAATACATTTTCGGGATATATGGGCTCCAAATAGATTTATATATAGAATAAGGTGGGAATGGGTCTAAATATTCTCTAGAAATAGGTTTTATACATTTTTAGTTTACCATATTAACCTTATCTTTTAGATTTATTTCATAGTTAAAAAATTTTACTTTTACAATGTCTTCTTGTATTTTTATATTATATGGTTAATAATTATACTATAAAATTCCAAGAGAAACCCAGGTGTCATTAATTTCATATGTATAATTATATATTTCATTTGTCTGAAACTTATATTTTGATAAATATTATATCATTTAAAAATATAGTATCTATAATAATAAATCATTTATGTCTATTTTGACACTATTTAGTATTTGGATTTTTTGAATGTCAAAACAAATTGATTACATTAAAAAAATACATTAAATAAACCATATCATGTCATATTACCCTATGAAATTATTTTAATTCAAAAAATGTATCAATTTACATTCATTTTTATATTTATAATATCCAATATTTTAATCATTCATTAATAAGGGAATTATGTCATCATCATTGTGTCATAAATAAATATAATTACTTTTTTTAAAATTAAAAATAAAATAACATGATGTAGGAAATATTTTCATCTTTCTAATAAATATTTATAGTAAAAGTTATCTTATTTATAACATTATATTAAAAATGGTTCAGTTATTGAACTTTGAATTTTACACTTTTAACTATTCTTTAATAAAAATAATTATAAATGTCTTAATCTAATACTATTGGATTATAATTTATTCTTAATAGTGATTTTGGTCAAAAAACACTTATCTAATAGAATTAATACATGTGTTAGGGTAATTATAATATAATTTTTACCTTCAATTACCCTATTTTCTTTTAACTGTGGTAAATAAAATTAATAAGTTACTAATTTGAATTAATGATTTCAACTATTTGTCTACAATTTTTTAAATTCAATTAACAGATGTCGTTAAATTACATTTTATGTATGTTTTCAAATGTTCCTAGAAGTTGGGTAAAAAATGTTACATAATTCATTAAAAATTAACACATATAATATAATTATAAAATGAATCCAATGAATTACATCATACTAATATAGGTATTATATTTTTATTTTTACTTTAAAATAATTTTAAATTATAAAAAATATTTTTATAAAATTTGGTTTTAAACAATAACTCAATTTTTTCACGATTCATTAAAATTTTAATGTTTTAAGAAAAATTGAAAAAATTCACCCTTAGATAATTTTGATATTTCAAATTTAAAAATGAATTATATTTTACCAAATTCAAGACATGTATGTTTCATTAGTTAATTTAAAATTAATTCTCATTGTGAAAAAAAGAAATCTGTTTTTTAAGAAATAAAAAATATAAAAAGATTGACATGTGTTTATATCCAATATAAAGGTGAAATTACTTCCAATGTCCAAAATTATACAAAATTATAAATATAATATATATATATACTCTAAAACAAATAATTAGGATAATCTTACAATATAAATAAATTGGGTGAGAAGGCAGTTTTGATTTAAAACACAGTATATTTCATTATTCATTAAAAGTGATACATCTCATAATATTACTAAACATTAACCATAATCTAATATTGATATTCTGAATTAAAAAATGAATTCAATTACACCAAATTGAATTTATAATAGTTTCTATAATTAATGTTATTATTTTTCACAAAAGTAGAAAAGAAGTTATACCTTTATCAAAATAGTACTTTTATTTTAATGAATCTTATACATGTCCTTATAAATATTCATTATTTATATTATAGAATTATAAATGATTTTTAAAATTTATTTTTTACTATTCTTATTTCTATATTTAATTGCTTTGTCATAAATATAATATTTGAATAATTGAAGTGTTGTTTTCCAGAAAATCCATTTTCTGTATAATGTATGCCAAGTCAATGTTGCATGTAGTACAAGATATTTAATTACATTGATGATATAACTTACTATGAAATCTTGAGGTTTTATAGTTTTACAAGGTTTACATTTAAATATCATATCACCCCTGATTTTTTTTATTAAATTCCCATTTAATGGATTTATGTGTGGTTTTTATTCTAGGTTTTATGTGTTATATAGATTATTATGGAATTTTGGGTTTATAATGGAGGGTTCTCAATATGACTGTGTATTATATTCCCACCAAGTGTTTGATAAAATAGATTAATGATGATTCTTTAATTTAAATGGATCTATAAAGTGTTTTAAAAAATGATTATACCATGAAATGAGTTTTTTGAATGAATTGGGAATGTTTGTTCATGGAATGTCATATGTTATTGATTTATTAAAATGGGGAGTCACTTGGGATGTGTTGGAATAGAGTACAACATGGGATGAAAAAGTTGTGAGAGAAGGGTTTTTTTCCTAGTGATCTCATTATCCTTATAAGGGAGACTGTGTGAGCTTCAATTTTGGTTTGTTTGAGTGAATGTGTGATCCTAAATGGTAGGATTGTTTGATAATTAATTTTTTTTACATGGGAATGAGTTATAATTTTGGTAGTAAGCCAACATAATCTGAAATTTCTATTTGTAATTATTTTTTACCCACTCACATTAGACCATATAGTGAGATTCTGTAGGTGATCTTACTCATTCTAGATTGGTTGACATGCTCTATTCATTGCATTAGTTATATTTTATTTTATTAGGTGTATTATGGAAATTAATAATTTTATAATTATATTTTTATAATATGTTTACCTTATGTTTACCCTTATTATGTCCTTGGATATGTTTGATCATGTTTTTCCATGAACATTGTTTATATTTTTTATCCATTTTTGGAATTTCATTTTGGAAAAAAAATTTGTGTTGATGGGAATTCCATAAGGATTTGAAATTTTTACCACAAAAATTATTTTTAATGGAATATTTTTTATATCTTTTCCAATTTTATTTATTCATTTTAACGGGTGAAAGAATTAAATTGATTAATGGAGGTTTCGTACTGAGATTTGTTACTCACACAATTATTGGTCCCTTTTGGGGTGTTTATACGTTTTCTTACATTCCAAATGTAGTGGTAACATATATATGTTTTATTGTGTATATTATTGACTACATTTATCTACTGTTTTGGGGATAAGTCTTGGTCTCATAAATATGGACTCTTGTGGATTATTTTTTTGTGTTTTCACCCATTGGGTTGTACGTTGGCCTTTTTTTGAAAAAGTTCAATTTCTTTTTTGTTTAGGTTGTTTATTTTTACATACTATTTATATATCTTATTATAGAATGATTGAATTTTTTACATGTCATTCCTGATGGAATATTCTTAAATATTTTTATAGAATATGATGATTATTTTAGGCCACCCTATTTTAAAGATGAGTTATGAAAGATTACCTATGATGAAATCATTCGAAAGTAGAGGTCGATTATTCTCAGTGATTTTCAACAGCCAGGGCTGATCAGGAACATGCTTTGAGTAATTTGGGAGGCTGACTCAGGTTTTGGATTAGGTCCACATAGGTTGGTTCATTACAAAATTGTATCAGAGGAATGGTTTGTGATTTGGATTCAATGTTATATTGGGATTAGGAAAGTCAAGACTAGAGGGGTAGGAATAAGGGAGTTCCAGAAAAACTCTTCTTCATGTCAATCCTCAATTTCCAATGGATTTTTTAGGAATATGGTTATTATTTGAGAACATTTATTGGTTATTTTTTTTATTGTTTGATCCTTATTATTGATGTTTTTATTATTTATAGGTTGTGAGTTTTCTGTTAATATATTTTATTGTTATTTGATGTTGGGTTACATGTGATGAATCTTTTTCTTCATGTCTTACAAACAAGGCCTCCCAAAAAAACTCATCTAGGTGTATATAGATTGTAGTAGATATTACCCCATATGAGGACACTCACTTTGAACCTACTTTGGTGTAATTAGTGATATATATGGTCCAATCCATCTGTGAAATGGTTATTTTTTAGAAAAAAATAACCATGGACCATTCTTAAGAATTTTTCAAGACTAATCCTCCATTATTTTTGTGTAACAAAGGATCCCAATGTGCTAGAAAAGTGGTTGGCCCATATTGGGTGGATATTCACATTTTTAATACCCCCAGGATCTATAACATGGGATTTCCATCATACGTTCTATAAAGACCATCTATGAAGTGGGTCAAGTCAATGGTTGTATCAGGAAAGAATTTGGATCTCAAGTGGATCACTTTCAAATGTGAAATTTAATGATCATTTCTTCCTGGAGACCTTTAGAGTATTGATGGTCTATGAGTTATTATAGCTAGATTTGGGTGACTATTCAGTGATGGGTAATCCCACTATGTTAACTGAATTGGTTCATGTATCTATGATTCTATTTATAAATTAGTACATTAAATATAATTGTTTTAATACGGTCTTCACGAAAGAGACCAGATCTATACTCAATCATATATGTCTACTAGCCTACATAGATGTGGTTGAAAGAAATGGATGAGGCATATTTTCCTGGAATGAAATTTCATGGAATTTTTACTTCTTTTGTAGGGAGATACAGTTTCTCTTCATTATAGATGCATGAGTGGTATGCGTTATAGAGAATTAATAGAAAGAGTATCTAGTAGTCTTGGGATCTGCTCCAAATGGATTCCATAGAGATTATAAAACTTGTCATTAATCAATGTGGACTAGATTGACACACAAGGATTAATTTCTGAAAGGCTCTAATATAAATCCACGAGTGTGGGATGTCCAGTAGTATCTAGTGATTTTATCAACAAGAATTACATGGGAGTGCTGTGGGCTATTTTTTCTCAATAGTATCTATTATGTAGTCAGATGCATCTAAGGGTAGATAATTTTACCCAAATTGTATAGGGATTCTCACCAGGTGATTAGGAATTGTAGTAGGTTTTACCCATGTAAACTCTATAAATTAGAGGTCATTTGAGAGGAATCGGATTCCAGGCTATCCATCATTTGAGGTACAAAGTTTTCTTATTCTTCTAAATAATGTATTTTATTTGACATAGGTTCATCGTATAATTTCATTTCACTTAAGGTAATATATTAATTCTATATGATATCTAATTTTATTTCTTATGTCATGTTTTTTATCCTTTTTGGTAGAAATAATGAGCAAGGTCTTAACTACCCTTACTATCATGTTTTGGTTTCAGGTGTGGCGGGTGTTTGGGACTACCTATTTTGTGATTGTATATGTTCGATATCATAATAATTATGAAAAATTTGATCATATTTAATGACCTATTCTATTTATACTACCATATTTTCCACCACTTTAATACAAATGGTAGGACCACATATTTTCAGGTAAGTGGGATCTACAATTAGGGAAGAACAGCCTAGTATCTTATGATATTGGGTTGATCAAGTTTTAGTTCCCTAGGTTATTCATTGAAAATATTGAGAAGCATTATTTGGGTGATCATAAGAGGATGTAGAATTTTACATATATTTGTTTCAAGAAGATTTCATGGAACTTGCAATGTAGTGGGAGGATTTTAAAATATTGATATACCTTTCGAGGAAAGCCCATTTTCCTTACCATCATATTAGATTTCATGGTCGGGCTAATGGAGACGAACATATATCTAGAGTATCTTGTGGGGAAGGGTTATATTTTCCCTATTTTAACATGTATGGATTCACCAATACTATTTTCAAATTAGTTGTATGTTATCTTATGAAAGTTCATAGACTATCATATGTTTAACCAGGTTAAAATGAAGACTAAAATCTCAATTCCTAAAATCGATTCTCAGTTTGACCAGCTTAGAGGGGCCCATTTGACTTTAAAATTTGACATGATATTTTTATAACACCAATTGAGGGTCTTTGAAGAGGGAGTTCCAAAGACCACCATTCAATTTTAGTATGTAAATTTTTATTATTTTTTATTCCATTTTGTATTTCCTATTCACCATTTATTATAGTGTTTATGAACCTGATCATTATTTACATTCTATACTCCTTCATGCTCCTATATATAGACAAAATATCAGTGCATTTTATGTTAGTGGAAGAGTATCTTGGCCATATGGAATATTTTTTAGTCTTTTGAGAGTTAATCATCTATATTTTGAATTTATCATGATCAATTTTTGGATTGAGGATGTAAATTTTTCGAGTCAATAGATTTTTGGGGAATGTGTTTCTATGGATATAGAAATGGTTTATGTATTCATGTCTTGGGAAAATTCCAAAAATATAGTTAAGAGTCAAATAATTATAGGATTGATAAATTATTGTTGGATATTATTTGGGGACTTCTCTAATGTAGATTTACCCATACCATCATTGAATTTTAATAGAGTGATGTTTCAATGGAATGAGAAATTACAAAGTGATTTTGAACAGTTAAATCCCCATATGACATCTACTTTTATTTTGTTTCTACCTGATTATGTGATAGATTATATACTATTTTTTTATTCTTCTATTGAGGGTTTGGGTTCAGTGATGATGAAGGATTTCCATGTTGTATCTTATGGATCCCAAAATCTATTCCAACATTATGGGAATTTCCCACCCATGACTCTGATTTCGCAACATTTATACATTTTATGAAAGTGTGATGATGTTACCATTACAGGGAGAATTTCACAATGTTTTCTAGTCATACTTTATAGATGAACCTTTTATTTAGTATAACCCAAAACTGAAATATAAACTCTAGGTTGAGTACCATAAAATTTTTTATTTTTATATATTTTTTACACCATATAAGTGAAATATGGTCACAAAATCATTTTAAAGGAAGATTCCAATGACATGTTTTCATGAATCAGTAGATGAGTGGGGTCTAGTGAGCTTCTTTACTAATCATTAAAAATATTTCCATGAGGATGGATGGTAGGTATTTTTGTCCACATTTAAAATTACACGCTCTCTTATCAATTGGTTTAGGACTAAGTTGTTTTACAACCCCATGTTCTAGTGGGTTATAAATGATTAAATGGTGGGGAGACCTTGGGTGATTTGTCTTGGTCTCTCAATGGTACTATTATCTTCTAAAAACATATTTTTGTTCCATTGAATCTGAAGAATGACATGATTCATGAGGTGAATCATCCTCATTTTGATTTTCACATCATTTACATCCTGATGTTTTAAATCATAAGGGGATAGTATAGTTGTCCCATGATTCAACTTGATGTGGAAGAATTTGATTCTAGATGCTTGACCAACCAAAGGATCAAAGAAAATCTCTAGAGACCAATTTTTTTTATCAACATCATATTCTTGTTTCCATGTGGAATGATATCTCTCTGTACTTAATTACAGGATACCTCTTACTCTATTTATGAAATATTACATTAGGTTTAAATATGATCTCCGAATGATATTATACCATTTTTAAACATTTAATGACCTGATGAAGGTGGAGGACCTTTGTTATATTTTTCTGAGAGGTTTTTCGATTCCCTGGAGTCCCATTTGATGTAGTTTTAGAGTGGGATGACCATTTAACATATACCTTTTGGAAGGTACTCCAAGAGGATTTGGGATCCTAGTTTAGGTTGATCCCCACATATCACCAATAAATGGATGACCATACTATGTGGACCATCCAGACACTCAAGGATATTTTTCAGGAAGGTGTGCTTCATTTTGGTGGTTTATAGGAAATCAAAATACTATTGGAAGTGTTTTTTTTTATAATAATAGATATAATTTCATGATTTGGATTCCCCTATTTAAGGAATTGTATATTTAACCGTTCGAATCCTAATTTTTTTGGGAAGGGTAGGCGAGTGTTCATGGGATAAACATAGACTCCTCTAGGAGATGCCTGAGACAGTGAGGTAGATTAATAGCTAGATTTCCCTATATCAGTGCTTGCAGACATTGTATGTTGACCTTCATCATCTTCCATTTGATTTTTAAGTGGTTATTCAATTATATCAATGGTTATCAGTTAATTTGGGTTTCCTCTATTACGGTAATAATGAGATGTTTTATCAATATTATTAAAGGAAATTTTATTTTTTGTATGGTCCTGAGAATGTATATAATTATTTTGACCTTCAACTATTGCTAAATTGATCCATGAAGTCTTTCATGTCTCCAAGATAAATGGATACCATCCATACCTATGTCATGAAATCAAATGGGATGATTTTGAGTTAAATATTTATTCCACTATAGTGGTGAAACATATCTTTATCATGGTTGTTCATAACATAGTGATTCATGGGAAGCTGACCCATTAATCCATTTTTTTCATCATGGTGGAGATATCCTTGAGGCATGAGACTGAGTATATTGGGAGATATAGATGTTTCCTCACATGTTTTCTAAAAATTAATTCTAGGGAACATTTGGATGATGAAAGTGAGATTATGGGGTGTTTTTGGCATCTACTAGGTAACCGGTACATTTGGATTTTTATTTATACATGAGTTCATTTATGGTTTTTCCAAGGTCCTTGTGTCACAATCGGGGTTTTTGGAGAAAAATAGGGATAATGGTTAGATCATGGTTTGTCTAAATTGTGGGTAAATTATAAACGTGATGCCTTAGTTTTTACAGTGTAGTTTCACATGTTTTGAGCATGGGTTTTCAATCAATAGAACACAAAGAGAAAAAAATGATGCTTATTTTTTTGTCGAATGTGTGACCTGAACAGTTATCACACAATATGACTATAAGTAAATAAAAAAATTTGATGTTATACAACTCATTAAAAAGTGAAAATTTACATATTTTCCCATGTAAAATTTTAATGTTTTTCTATATTATCTCTCATCCTCAATTTTTTTCTACCCACCCCCTTGGAATTTCCCTTCTCTCATCTCCTTTGGGAAGATATATCCTATGTTTAGTGGATTTTACTGAGTTTTATTGATTTAAATTTCATTTCTTCTTTATTTACCCTCCTCATTCATATTTCTTCCATTATAATGGAGTTATTGAACCCTAGGGGTGGTGTTGGTCAATGTTTTTGTTTTTAATGTGGGTTTTAGTTTTATTTATTATGGATCAAGTGTTTGAGGAATGGTTCTACATCTTTAAGGAGGCCTTTGTCTAGTATAATGAGATTTAGACTAAATCTATGGTTGGTTTCATTATTTGAGGGTGTTTAACAATAACTAACTTCAAATTTATTTTTTACTTTTTTGTTTAAAATTTCATTTAAAGAATTATTTAGATTCTTCTTCCTAGTTATTTGGGTATTATGAATTGTTATTGAAATTTGGGGGTTTAATGTGTGTTATTTAAAAAGTGTGTGGTATGTTTGACCAAAAACTATTTTGTATGTTAGATTAATGAGTATTTTTTCTGACTTTAAATGAATTTATTTAATTGTTTTAGAAATATCTGTACCTTGAAAAAGGGTGTTTCATGTTATTGGGAATGTATATTTATGGACTGAGTTTTTTTATTAGTCGTTTAATTTGGACACATTAATTTTATTTCTTATCAGATAATATCACATGGGTTTATATGGGTTGAACCTTGATATTGTCTATGTGACTAGATGATACTCGTAGAGAAGACTGTGCGAGATTCAATTTTAGTTTATCAGAGTGACCATGTTGTCCTCTTAAAGAGGACCATGAAAACCTCTATTTTTTCCATGGGTCCAAGTGATCCATTATGTTGGAATATGACATGAGATCCTATTTTTAGTAGGTAGACTTGTTTACTTTTTCACAGTAGCCCTTATGGTAAGAGCCCTTAGGTAAGCATACTCATGAGAGATCAGTTTATGTGATTTATAGATTTGAATAGATCCATACGATGTGGTGACATGTATTTTGGCAAATTTTATTTTTACATTTATACTGTTAAATTATAATTTTGTTATTATCAAACTTATTATTCTATTGGATATGCTTGAAAATGCTTTTCATTGTGTCATTATTTATATATTTGATCCTTGTTGTGAAATTGTTTTGCAAAAATATTTTTGTTTTGAATGGGAAGACAATTTGGGGTTTATTATTTTACATAAAATTAATTTCAATATATTGTATTGCATATCATGGTTAAAATACTGGAATAGATTCACAATGTTATCCTATTAGGATTCATGTGTGAAACCCATCTAGGGCCCCGTTTGGGGTCATTTTTATTTCATTTTGTTGGATAGAGTTAATGGCAAGGGAGCTATTTTCCATGGTTTCTACTCATTATTAAAATCATATAGTGTTTTATGGGGTGATGTGGTCTTTTAGGGATTTACTATTGGGGGTTTGGGTGTGTTACTTTTTACCAAATTGGTTTTAATAGGTCAATGTTTTGAATTGTACCGTTTATTTGGACTTTGGGTTGCATATTTTGAGATACCAAGTATATGTATTATTGGGTCATGTTTTCATTTAGTGTATATCATATTTCATGGGATCTAATTGCCTCCTTATATTGACTATTATGATATTGTTTGGTTCATACCATTTTATGGATGTTTCTTGCTGGTTTATATGTAGAGAAATCATTACCATGTGATGGTTAGTTATACCATGTGCTTATCACCCACCCACAGAGATATAAAATGCACATCCATCCATGTGGGGGGATTACATCAGTAATATGTTTTAGGAAAACCAATTTAAGGTCCTTACAATTGGGATACATTTTACTGGCTTATAAATATGGTATTATTCAGGCCATACGTGTTATACTACACCTTAGTTTGGAAATTTGATGATGAATATTCCAAAATATATAGACCATACCTCAACACCAACTGTAAAGGTTTAAAATGTCACTATAAAATCCATGGACTCAACACTATAGAAAATAGTCCACATAACAATGTCATATAATAGACGTGAATAATCCACTAAAACACAAATGAATATTTGATAGTGAAATTAATCATGTGGGAATGAGACCTCACATAAT
The DNA here is from genome assembly GCA_963277665.1 of Viscum album. Classification (NCBI taxonomy): domain Eukaryota; kingdom Viridiplantae; phylum Streptophyta; class Magnoliopsida; order Santalales; family Viscaceae; genus Viscum; species Viscum album. The sequence goes on from OY728131.1 coordinate 1,515,965,520, forward strand.
TGAATATCTAGACATGATATAAAAGTAAATTTCTAGTAATATTATTTGAAGATTAATAATCCATTATGATATGGATAAAACCAAATTTAAATTATTTTTATAACACACCATAATTTATATTTTTAGTTTTATGTTATAGATCAAATTTAGTTATGATAAAAGGGTTGTTAAAGAAGTCATTGATGGATTTTGATTATTTGAAATAGAATTTGAAATTCAAATTCAATAATGATGATTTATTTTAAATTCTATTGTATGGATTTCTGATAAGTATTATTTTTCATGATAGGTTATAAAATGGAGAAAAATAAATTTTATAGTTAAACTATGAATCCAAGAGATTATTCCTTACTTTTGGAGATCTATTTACTAATTATAATGAATATTAAGGATCGAGAAAATTCAATATCTTTTAGATGTTTTTGGACAAGTAGTATAATAATCACAATCCTTTGATCAAGGACATTAAGGAGTTAAATTTTATAGCTTTCTGATCAATGTACTCGTTGATGAAGATTAAATGTTATGATGACATAAGAGAAACTTTAGAGATGAAAAATAGGTTTTTCTTAATCATAATTGTTTTTATAGTAGTTTCATCTAGTGGATTATGTAAGAGGTGTAACACAGTGGATAAATTTTTCAAAAAATATTATTACTGTTAATATAAATTCCCTTTTATTGGAAGACTAACCACCATAATACAGATAAGTTTTTACCTCTGAATGTTTTAAATTTTGGGTGATTACTTTTCATAAAATTTCTACAAATGTTATGAATGTGATACTATATTAAGTGGATTTTTAAATTTAGTAGGTCCTATAGGTATCATTATGAATAAAAATTCATAAGAAGACATTTCCACAGATTCCCTACCGACCTCTCAATGATACAATAACATATCCTTGGAAATTTCTCCATAATAATTACATTGGATGAAAAAAAATCCCATTATAGAAAAAAAATGGTCATATAAATGTAATATTTTTTATCATAATATGATATATAAATTTGGATGTATCTACAGAACTCATCATGGAAATATTATTGATACTTATCTGTTAATATTTCCAAAATTTAGTTAATAAAGTGTAGTTGAAAATTGTTCTTAAAAGTAAAAAGGATAATCATGCATTATTATATGAAGACTCAAACTATTTTTCACTCATGATAGAATTAATTCTTTATTATTATCATTAAAAACTATAAAAATGATTTATTGTAAAAAATAATAATATATTAACCTCTTTAATATTATAGATAAGATATATTATCTGAACTACTAATTGTTTTCTGACATCCCTTTTGAAAATTTCAAAAATGGTGGGGTTTAATTGATATTGTGGTTTCCATATTAGTTTATTCGCATCCTAGAGTAGATTTTTCTGCATGCATATAGATGGAATAATTTTAGGGGTACCATTCTCTTTCTATCCGAATTTAATACAACACTCTCTCAAAAGGTCTATAAATTGTATTTCATTATCTAGAAGTATTTTATAATAAAAATGATTTGTAATTGGCTGAAAGTATCAAGGAATATATATTTTAAGACACACTGAAGTGGTTTAAATTCAATTGATGGTGGATTTTTTATTTAAGGAAAATATTTAATTAGAGGAATGAAATTTATATCATATATCTACTAACTATATATCTCCATAATTGTAAAAAAAATATCATTGGTCATTTTTGAATCATTGATGGTTTCTAGACTGTTAAAATGTTATAAATCAATGATATTGTTATAAGTTTTAAATTTTTAAACACCAATATTGTAATTTATTTATTACTAATAAAACAATTTATAAAAAAGATGATAAAATAGATCCGTTGATTATAAGAGGGATTTGGAATAAAAAAATCGATTGGAATCCAATTTCTTGAAAAATGTGATGATCAAAATGCTCCACAATTGGGTGGTTTAGTTTATTAGGGAAATTGAAACATAACATTAATCAATCAAACAAAATTTAAAATTTTCAAATATAAACATCATTAATAGAAATTTTCATTAAAAAATGTCCTCTCGATTATGAGGGGAGAATTTCCTAAGAATTAATTATTTCTTATCCCAATGATATTAAATTCTACATGGAATATGATACTGTTCACTTACCCAAGGATTTCATTGACCTCTCATGTAGGGTGTGTTGTGATATGGTTGTCATTTTACAATTTTATTCCTATGGGATGAAGATCCCTAATAAGAAATGATATTTACGATGAGCAAGTTATTCTATTTAATATTGTAATTTTTGCAACCATTTCATCTAAAAAGTATCCCATTTGGTTAATGGTATCTTAAATATTATTAGATATTGGGATTTAGATGAAACATGAAGTCTTCTTTTATAAATAATACATTCCTTAAAAGGGTTACACTATCATACTTGTTCATCTTCTTCATGTATCTTCAATATTTATTAAAGAATTTGGAATAGTGTGGAATTTTTTTAACTCTATCCATGTTAAGATTGTTAACATTAACATTTTTAAGTGTATCCATGATTTATTTATCAAATTCACTCTCAAATTCTTTCTAACATTGAGATATTTTTAGAGGAATAGAATGTGGAATGCATATTTAATGGTAATCCTCATGTATGAAATTTTTACTACATTGTTATATTTATATTCTCAAAAATATTTTTCTAGTTGAGTATGAGATATTTAAAGAAAAATATTTTACCATTATGTAGAATAATTAGATGGACAAACTAATTCCCCACTGTGGGGTGTGATGGATGATTCATTTTCTTTTTATTTTGGATAAAAAATCGTTTGGGAAGGTAGTTTTCGAAAACTATGGATCCTTACCTCTTTAATGGTGTTTTGTAAAAATCCTCATGACATTGTTGAGGTATTGGTTGCGGTTTTTGGAATCTTCGTTCTGGTTGATGATGATATTTTTGTGGCAGTGAATGATTATTAACTTTCCTTTGGTATTTCCATGATTATTGATATTGGTTTGAATACCTCGTTTCATATACTATTTATTATATATCGATCAAAATTTGGATGGATAAAATGCTTCATTCCTAGTGGGATTGTTATACATATAAGGATGGAAATTTTCACCACACCTCTAATAAGGTGATCTTAATTAAGTGAATTGGTATGATTAGTGGGGTTTCAAGGAAGATTTACTATAATGAATTTGAGTAGGTGGTTTGTATTTCTAATGAAAAGTTTTATGTAGTTATGGTTGGTTACTTACCTATTTAAATCTCATATCCACATTCTCCTTGATGTTAGAAATTTTCAACACATAGATTCCCTAGATAGGTAAACTGGACATTAACCTAAATTATTGAGTGTTATTTTTCATGTATTTAAAGAGGTTCCTTACATTGAATGGATTCCTGTCCACAAGGTAACCAAATAAAAATTCATCAATTATATTATTATAAAAACATATTATAAAATAATAAAAACACTATATGAAAATATTATTTTTTATTTTTTAATATAGACAACTTGGGAAAATACATTTAGATATATCCCACTATAACTGAATTTTTTTCCCATTGTATTTTCATATTCAAAAAATTTATTATCATATTTTTTACATTGATTAGCTGAGGTGTATTTTATAGTAAAATGGAATTTCATGTCCAGACATTGTATAGATTGATAGTTACCCAACTATAGATAATATATTTCAGTGTCTTATAATTGACATGTAAAATTTGTAGGTTTTACAATTTACATATCCTAATTCATAAGACTTAATGGTGAGGAAATAGTATAGAATTACCATAAATGATTAATTAGGCCTTCACTACAATGTTAATTAACATTTGGTAATAATTGAATAAGTTCAGTTTCTTGTTCAATCTTTAGTATTTCTCCATGTATTTGAATATACGTATGTATCGTATCATTAACAGGTGTTGTTAATTAATTTAATGTTTGATATTTATAGATAATTGAGGCATTTTTATTTCATTTTTTATTTCAATTCCATAATAAGATAATGGTTTTAGTGGGGTCTCAATGGGTTTTCTATCCTCTGTCTAATGATTTTTTAGTGCATCTTATTGTTATGGATTTATAATCATTTATAGTTTGTTATCAAAATATGGTAGTTTACTTGAATAAAAATTATTCACAAAAAAACCCAATGAATAATATAATTATAAATTTTACATGATGCACAATGTAATAATATATAAAATATTCAAATAAAAATATATAATAAAAAATGTTATTTCTTAAAATATAAACTAAAAACCAGTGTTATTCTCTGAAACAATTCCAAAAAAGGATCATATTATATTGATGTATCAAATTTAGTAGGTTTTATTAGATTAAAAAAATTTAATGGAGACCCATTTTCATCAATTAATATGTATAAGAGAAAAGAGATTTGTATTTCCAATAATTTTTTCAGAAGAAAAACTGATAACATTGAGGTGGATTGAATGTCTTTTTATCAAAATTTATTTGGGTGAGGTTAAGATATAATAAAGATAATTTCATTTAAAATGATAGAGAAAGATGAGATAAATTCATGTTTAATACATAGCATAGAAAGTTTATTATTGATAAATGATTATGAGGTTTTCTTATAATTCAATTTTTGATGTTTAACAATGATTTCCTCCAATGGCCCAAAGGCCTTCATTTTTTTGATTTCAGATAATCCGCCTTTAAGGGGTGAGGTGGAACCCTTAAAAGGCCCATAGGAGTAAGTATTACATGGCCCATAGGCCTTAGTGAAATTAATTTTCCATAGTCTTCAAACATTATATACAACCCTGACTAACTACTTGGAACTACTCCCCCCCCAACATCTTCATCGTGAAATCAGTTCTCCACCCTCACAAGGATGCTCAGCTAGGCATTCCCGTGCATGCACAGGATTTTCATAATGGAAATTTCCATACACTCTAATTCTTGCAATCCGTTTATCTTCTGATCATGTGAATGCTCCTTGCTCATCCTCCTTGTAGAGCTTGTTCCTCGTAGGTCATCCTATTTGCATCTGCACTTAAGGTGGCCCAATGGCCTTGAGGTGGCCCGGAGGCCTTACTAACCCGGAGGCCTGGGTGGCTCGAAGGCCTTAATGGACTCAGGGACCAAATCGATGTCCTGAAGTCCCAAACAGGGGCATATTTCCGGCTACTACAGTGCCAAACAGTACCTGCTACAGTTCCCACGATAGTACCTGCTACAGTACTGCACAGTTCTTGCTATAGTACCTACTATAGTACTGTACAGTTCCCGCTACAGTTCCCACTATATTACATGCTACATTACCTGCTACAGTACCCCTGGAAATGATGTATCCACCTGTATTTGATCCCAGGTCTCCCGGATGCACTTATTAAGTCCTTACCAACTAGGCTAAGGGTCATTTTCTTTAACCATGATTTTGGATACTCAAAAAGGCAATAGAATGACACTATATTACCAACCTGTGGTATAAAAAAAATTTAGTCAAATTACAATCTATATGAATGATTAAAGGACTACCAATGAATATTGAAATGTCAAATTCATTAGAATGAATATTTTTTTTTCTTATCAGATCAACAAAATAAATACAATAAATACTGAAATCTAATATGTGAGTAAATAAACAGTTTTCCATGAAAATACTTCCCATCATTGACCACAAGTTAATATAATTATAAATAAAAAAGATCTAATATCAATTTATACCAATTAAAAATTAAATATATACTATAAATCCCGTCAACAATTCTGTGTCCCTCTTATAATTAATGCCTTCCATTTAGCTCCCCATCGATTATAGGAAGTTGACACCCTTATGTAATCATGGTGGTGGTTTTTATATTATTTATTTAGTTTGAGGATCATTTTATGTTTTTTTGATGTTTTAGCTCGATATATGGAAATTTTTAAGGATTTTTTATGATTTATTGAGGGACACAACTAATAACATATAATGTGAGTCATATTTGGAAATATTTATGGCCTTTTGTGAGTCTGAGTTTGGGGACACAACTTTCAAATGGTTAGGTAAAAAATATGAAAATTGATTTGATCAGATATATAATTTTATAGTGAAATTTGGAATGTTTTGATAATGATTATTCCAGTCATGGGGTTTCCATAAAAAAATTATGCGAGTTTTTTTAGGTAAGCTAGAGCACATGGTTACTTCATGGTTAGGAAATATGTGTATCCTACCATTTAGGTCATATATGGGTTTAAATATTTTTTTATTTTGTACTATATTTCTAATTATTTTTAATTGAACCCTTAAAACTCAATACCCATCTCCCTTAAACCGCTCTCCCTCAGGTGACATGCCTTAAGGGATTACCTCCACCTCTTCATGTGACAACTACATCCCCCATCATCAACCCTCTTCCTCATCTGATTCATTTCATAATTCTATCTGATCTTGAGTGTTATGCCTATAATTCCCTCGTCTTAAGTGTTCAAATTCATTCTTTCACCTGATTCTATTCGTCCAGTGAACCCTAATCATTCTTTTCATTCAAATTATGGTTTGGGATTATTCTAAAATTCTATTTTTGGGTGCTTGGTGTTTTAGTGGACTCCCACTTTTACGTGGGATCCTGCACCATCTAAGTAGACATGAATTATCCTTCAAAAACATTATTCTTTGTCGATAGTCATTTTTCTGAGGTAGGTGTTTATTTTACAAACAATTTTAATAAATTACCTCTAAAATATTTTCTATAGTGATTTATCATCCATGAGTGATTATATATATGACTCAATTATGTGAAATTTTTATATAAAAATGAATTTTAACCAATGTAATGAGATGTGAAAGCAACACTAGTGTTTAGGAAATTCCTAATTGGCTTCTATATAATGATTAATATTTTTAAAAGAATTGGTGAGCATTTTATTAGTGTTTTAAAATGTTTTATAGTATTTATGTTTATTTCAAACAAATTGTTTGAGGTTGTTTGTTATCAAAGTGATGTTGTAACATTTTTTTGAGGTCTAAAGGTTTTGAGATATCCGAATGATCTTGGGTATTTTCAAATGGTTGAGTACTCAAATGTGGATTATATTTCAAATCTCATTTGGGATTTAAATATTGTCAATGGTGATTTAAAAAGGAATAGTGAGTTTCCATTTGAGTTTCAAAATAGATTTGGTAAAATAGATTGAAATTTTATACATGTTTTATTTTAATGAGATGTCTCATTTGTTATTTTATGATAATAATTTTTCATAAATTATGTGATACCCACTTTATCCCCATATTATATTTTGTTGACCATAGTGTCATGTGATCCACTATGGGGATGTTTTATTTTATGAAATGAATATACATCTTGTACTTGATTAAGGGTATTAACTTGTGAAGGGAAAGAGTGGGTTAATGTGTCATTTAACATTTTTATTATTGAGTAATAATGTTTGATTGTACCCATCGCCTTTAATTTTTTATTTAATTATGTTTGTTATTTAGTGTCACTTGGGGCAACCAGTCTGTGAGCATGTGTTTTCTGAGGGATCATGAGATCCAATGGCGGGAAGACCATGGGAGATTACTTTTTCCCATGATTACATAAGAGAAATTGGTAATAATACCATGAGAACTTCTACTCTTTTTGATAAGATACTATGAATGTTCTTGAAGTTAAATCACAATGATGACTATGATATCTTTCAAATTTTTCATCTAGTTAGAAAAAATTGATTTCACTCACTCACATTATACCCATATGGTAGGAGAACTAGTGAAAATTACTCATTCCATGTTGATATCTATGATTTAAAGCATTGTATTACCGAATTGTTTGAAATTATATCATGTGTTTTGACCATTTTCTCAAAAATGGATTTATGTTGGTGATGTCCATGGTATTGGATTTGTTTTTAGAATTTTTATGGGATTTACCTTCATGTTTTAATTTCATTACTTTTATTTATTATTTACCAAACATTCCCTTTTATATTTTTATCCCTCATTGGTTTACATGACATAATGGAGCCTCCTTGTGTGATTTCATCCTTCTTATGTGGATTTAATTTTAAATGGTTTAATAATGATTTTGGGAGGTAATAAATATGGGAACAATAATAAATAATGGAATTAATGTTCTTTAAAACTTATAAAAATGAGGTTTAAAAATAGGGAACTAGGCTATTATAACACATTATAAAATTGGATGGACGTTATATGTGTTTTCTAAAACTCTGTGATGGATATAATCCTCTTTGAGTTTTAGGATGTGTATTTCCAAAAATAGTGTGTATGAAATGATTTTAAAATTGGGAGGCTATAATAGTGTTTTGGATATGTGGTTTAGGTTAGGCAAATGAATTTTCTAAGTCATTTTTTTCATTTTGAAAAAATAGCTGAAAATATTTATTTACACACACGTGATGTGTAATTTAATTTTACATAAATATTTAATATTTTTTTCAATTTTTCTTTAGAATATAATTTTGATAATGTAATATGAAATTGGATGCTTAGATTCAATTGGTTGTTGTTGACGAGTGGGTTCTTCTTTGATCACACTAATTTTCTCTTAATTTCAGGTTATCCATATAGTTCATTTGAAAACATGATAGTATTGATCCTTTTGAGGTTAGTGTTTTATATTTTGAATTCAAAAGTTTGTTCAAAATAACTAGTTTTATTTCGGAATTCATTTATACTCCAATAATGTCTGACTGAATATTAATTTTAAATGATAAACTCTGGATAATTTGTATTAACATAATTCTATAGTTTGAGTTGTAGTTTTATGTTTGAAGTCAATAATAGGGATTCGGTAGTAATATTTTCCATGTATAAGAGGGAGATTGGGGTTTGGGGTAGGTGTTTAGTGCTCATGTTATTTAGTACATTCCTTATATTTTGTTGTTTTTTTCTTATTTCCCATCCTTTTTTCGGTGTGGACAGTAGATACATGTATGTGTTATTCTATATGTTTTTCTAACACTATTTTAAAATTTTATTTGAATAATTGGTGAATCCGTTCTCAATATTACACCTATGATATGAAGCCATTTGTTTCTAGCTCCTGGGGATTGAGTAGTACCTTCAGGTTAGTAGTTGGTAGGTTAGGTAAGAATCAGATAGAATACCTTAGGTATAAAATTTTAAATTCTATCAATGGTTTGGTATATAATTTTTTATAGGATCCTTAGCCTTTGGAATCCCATTTTTTTATATATTATATTGGTTTTTTGGAGATAATTTTGTGGGGGTAATCAAGATGTAGGTCTGAGGAGAGTAACAAAAGACCATTATTATAATGATCCTGAAGTTTCAATGTGTCGTTTTGATTTTAATGCAAATTCATGTTTTCTTTTTTTGGAGGATTTTGTATTATAGTATGTTTCACATATACAGTGACCTAGAATTTTATACATAAATATCCCATTTTTTATGAATATTCAATAAATTTCATAAACACACAATTGAGGAATATAATATTTTAGTATCTTTGGAGACTAGAAACACAATCTTCTAATTTCATGATTGATCTACGATATCTCTCATTGTGATCCTATCATAAAATAACCCACTTAGTGATACCATACCAAAAACACTCTTCATAACCTACAGAAGGAAGAATATGAAAGTGTGATCTAAAATTCTCATTAAAGGTAAACATATGAGATATAAATATATGATAATATGAAATGTTATGATAAAAATAAGGGTATTTGATCATGAACACAACTTTGGAATTACATTCCCAACCGATCATTGATCATAAACATGAGTCATTGTATAAAAAGTTATAATTTTAGATACTATGTCCCATAATAATGATAAATTATCAAAAACCAAACATTAATCATAAAATCATTTAATAAATGTGTGGAACCATCATAAATATATAAAAATAATTTCATCTATGAAGTTTAAATACCAATACCATTAATATAGTATAACATTAAATATCAAATATTTCCAATTATAGATCATGATGAACATATTTCCTATAGTAGATCATGATTCCCTTGTTTTCTACAGTGGATTAGGACGCACCTATTTTGCATGCTAGATATTGTCCATCGAAGTATTTTTTGACAATTATCTCATGGTATATAAAGAGTTAGACAATAAATTTTGGGGAGATATATGTCCCACAAATATCATAATGAAAATAATGACTATGAGTAGCATAATATCATAAAACATTCATCATATCATCACATCACAAACCATATACTAAAAACATGTTACATAAAAATTTCATCAATTCACCATATTATATAATATAAAAAATAAATGTGTTTCATAAATATTTAATCAAAATTCACATTAATAATCCCTAGAAAAAATAAGGTTGGTATCACTTAATATTATCCCAATAATGCATAATTAACTTTAATGGATTTCATATTATATGAAAAATGATATTAAAATATTATTTGGAACATTTTTTAGAGAATAAAACCATTCATTTTAAAAAACACTTTTTAAAACATAAAAACTTCTCAAATTACATTTCATTAAAAATGAACATGGATACGTATAATGGGATCCTTATAAATATTTGAAAACATTTATTGATAAAATAACCATTTTATTTTGAAAGTCACATTCAAAAAATTTCATAAAACAGTTGGGAAAAACATTTAATTGAATAAAATAATTTAAAATTATATATTAATCCTTAAAATATTATTAGGTCATGAATATGAAAACATTTATTCAAGAAATTCTAGTTAAAATGATTTTTTTGATATAATTATTAAAATTAAAACATGCACTATTTAGAAAATAAATGATGATTAAATTAAAAATATTAAAAATAAAAAACAGGGTAAAAATAATTCTAATAAATCATTTGAAGAAACATCAATAAATTATAACATTTTTTGAAAATATAGTTATGGATGAAAAAGTGTATTTCACTGAAGAGTGAAATAAAAAAGAATTTTCTTACAAAAATTATTCTAAACCCAAGAGTACATAAAGAGAAGAAACATAATGGAAACATTTATTCCCTAGAAATAACAATTTAATGAAATGATACATATATTTTCTTAATGATATATTACATAATATCATCATTAGATGCATAATAAAGTGTAATCCCGATAAACGATGAGATTGTAACATAATAACCTTTAAAACGTTTTGAAGAATTGAATCATAGGCCCAATGAAATAATGAAATTAATTAATACTTATAATTCCTTGAGAATAAAAAAATTCTTGATATTACAAGTCTAAGTGAATTTAGATACACCTTATAAAATATTCTATAAGCATGACATAACATATGTCTCAAAGAAAGAAAATTAATACTAAAACCCATTACAGATTTGGTAACATTTGAACAATAAATTCTTTAAAGTGAGATAATCAAATGGTTATTTAAATAAAAATAAATATAACTATAATAATTATTTATAAATTCATGGGACGTATATACAGCTCATAATACAAAAAAGTGGTGAATATGGATTGGGTCTCAGGAAGTAAAAATTGAGATAGAAATCTCTTAGTATAGGTATCGACATCATTTGTACTATTTTTTGAATCCTTTATAATAAAAATAAGTTTCTTAAAAATATATTAAATAATAATAATTATATATATCTTAATATATATTATTTACTTATGGTCATTCATTTATTATTTTTTAACATTTCAATGTTATTGACCCATTTTATGTTGTAATTGCTTTGTTTTTCTTGTATGTTTTGATTTGTTAAATTTTTCCCTAATAATTTATTCATGGATAAACCATATTAAAAATAATACCCTTTATATAACTATAATATATATTCACTATATATTCATTCATATATACCCATGGAATTTTGGCATTGAAAATGATAAACACCATTCATGGAGATGATAGGTCATACATACGAAAAAATATTGTTTCTATTTTACTAAATAACATAATGAAATATAGGTAAATAATATAAAAGAAATATTGGATAATTTTTATTTATTATATATCACACATATTTATTAAAAATATATCAATGAACATCCTTGTAAGGATTAAATAAACCAGATTGATTTGTGAGGTGGTAGTCTATCATACACATGAACAACAATATCATCTTCCCATGAAATGGATATTAAGAAGTAAAATATAATATATTGATTTTATTGGATTAAAAAATTAACATAATAAAATATAGGTATATATAAGATACTAAATTTCTTATATAAACATGTTTTAATAATAATTTATGAAGGAAAAAGAATAAATAATATAAATTTCTTGGTTTAGAACATTACATCTTCTTTCAAAAACATCAATTTGTTGGCACCAAAAGTATTCTAAGTTGGATTTATGAAAAAAAACAAGCCATATAAGAAGATATTAGGTAATTATATAAGTTATATGAGTATTTATTTTTTCAATAAATGGTTCTTGGGAGTTTGAATATTCGAGGGGAGTGGGTGGGTTTTATCTATAAAATGAGTGACATAGTTGTAATTTCTGAAATGAAAATTGTGCGCTATTGTTTTTAACATTTCACAGGAACAAAAATTGTACTATATAAAATATAGAAACAAAACATTTTAATAATGTTATAAAATGGGCGTTTAACATGTTTGGGTCATTTTTGACACTTATAGTTATTTTTTACACTACCTTAAACTCATTTTTACCATAATATCATTAAATAATTTTTATATTTTTTAATATTGTATATGGTAAAAAATTATTTTGATATTATTATATAATATAAATTATTATGATTCATAATGTTGAACCTATTATTCCAAATTAAATTCATATATGGGAAAAATTTTAATTTAAAATTATTCATGAAGACAAGATGAGGAAGAATATTTTCAAAGAGAAAGAGTACAAGAGTTTGAAAAGTTTTTATATATACTTTTAATTAAAAAATTATTCCAATGAAATAAAGTGTTTTAATTTATATATAATTGAACTAATATAACTTTTTAACAAAATTTAATAAAATTAAATCCTTATATATTCTTAAAATGAAAGAATCATTTCAATAAAAACCATTACTTTTTAATATTGAACGAAGAAATGTTATTTTGAGAAAAAACACAAAAATTGATTATAAAAAAATTTAAATTATTATTTCAAAAATAAACTTTACATTATCAAGTTAACTTTATAAATGTTTAAAAAGTTTATTTTATTATATTTTTCACTAAAATATATTTTTTATGATAATAAATTTTTTTCAAAATATATAATTATTTTTCAAAAAATTATGTACATTTTTATCAATATATTTTTTAATATAAAACAATTAAAATTAATTTTTTAATTATCACCCTTAAAATTAATATAACTATTTTAATTATCAAGTTTTTAATTGAAATATCTTAGGTTTTTCTAAGAGGTACGGACTATAAATTTTTAGTTTTAATTTTCCTTTAATAATGCTTCCTAAGGGAGTAATGAGGTTACAAGGGTGTCTAGATATTATTTGAGTAAAGAATCATTGAAATATTATAAGGAATGATGGGAATAAATATTAGGATAAACCATGCATCCAATCCCACATGGATTCCTTAAACATGTGTGTTGAGACAGTGGGATGTAGGGGTCCACACAGTTTGTTTGCAACTATGTGCCCCAGGCACATGAACATGTGGTGCTTCAGACCTCTTGGAAATAGTCTGTAAACACATTTGATGGAACTTTTGTAATGTTATATGGAAAAATTGTGTTCCCTCTCCATTATGGGTAAAATTATAGTTTTTTCATTAATGAATGTCTAATTCAGCCCCACTTTTTCCTCCTTCTCCAGCAGGTGTTTCCACCTCATTCATGCATGTAATCCTACCTTCCTCACCCATCAGTATGTCGAATGATCCTCCATATGACCTGAAAATATCACAATGTTAGAATAATTTGAGAGATTGATGTAAGAACTACAATCCTACTACTTCTATTTAAAATATAATTTATCCTCTATTTCTTGACTTAGGTGTGACATTGTTAGCACAATTTTCAAGGCATTTGGTGATTTATTTATTTTTACCATTTCTGTATTGATTAAATCATCCAGAAAATATTATTGTAGTGTTAAGACATCATGTATGATAGTCTAATTTTTCTTACAGTTTTCATTGCTTTATAAAGGGTGTGTCATTGTTTCATGCACCTGACTCTTTTGCAGACGATTGAAATTTTCAAAAAACAATTATAGAAAATGTGTTTGCATTTTGGGTATTCCATAGTGATTTTTGAATCACCCCTTTGGATGATATCCTTTATTATTGAAAAAAATGGTTTTTTCCCCTTCATTCAAAGTTTTGACTTCATATTGTGTGTATCACTTAATTAATGCCTTGAATTGAATTTTATATTTGTTGAATGACCATGAGTTTGGCCTTACGCTTAATTCCTTATGCCTCACACTTCATTGATAATAATTATTACTCATTCCATGCCATGTATCTCCACATTCATTATTTTTTCTTAGTTCATATTCTTTTTACCATGTTTCCATGTTTGGTATCCATCTGATTATGTTTTACTTGTATTGCTTATTTCTTATACCTCATTGTCATGCCTTTGTCTTTATTCCTTATTCCATGTGACTTACATAGACTTGGTTCCACTCCCTTATTTCCATATATATTATTCCATAGAATATAGTCTATAATTTTATAACTTGGTTAACTTTTTTAGCATGTGATATTGATATTCTTATTGATGACATGTGATTTCAAATTCCATGAATGATATACTTACAATCAGGTAGAGAACAAGGGTCCCGATTTAAGGATGTCATGAATGGATTCACCGTGTTGGGCTTGGATCTACATAATACACCAAGTGTGGCCCTTGGAATTCCAAGGATTTTATCCATTGGGGATTTCATATATTCCATGGTGACATTATATCCCATCGGGAGAAACAATGGATGCACTCATTGGCATGATGGATACAGCATGCCTCAAGTGATACTTGTTCACCTATGTCAGATACTTGGTACAAAATTTGTGGTTCCCAAGCCATTATTGGAAAAATGGACATTGTTATGGGTTGACGTGGATGGAAATGATGGTATTGGTTACACAACAGGCTCATGCGGTAACCCTTAATTCTTGACATCGATATCCTTAGATTGGATCAGGATGCCCCATTGGATTTGATGGATTTACATTATTGTGTCATATGTGATGCCTCTCAATTATTTTATGAGCATGCTTAAATGATATCATATGTGTGTCACCACCATGAAAATGTAAAATAATATGGCCAAACCCAACATGGTTTTATTATTTACAATGACCAATGTATAAAACTTATTACTTTTACATGAAACCTTGGATTGATAATACGACATTAACGAAGTAGGTGGTATCAAATGGTCATAAATTTTTGAACCTGAACTAACATATTTAATTATATCATTATTTCCCAACATTTATCTTTATGAAACATGGTTTAGTAATATATATTACACAATTTGGGTTTCTATTGACAAAATAGGTGGTGGCCTACATGGATTTTATCACACACCTTACATAGGATGTCATTGGTACCCAATTATACATCATTATTTTAGGTATAGATAAAGGGGATAGGATGGATTATACTTCTTGATATGCATCTCTAGGATGGAATATTGGGAAGAGGGTTGAGCATGTCATCTAGATGAAGTTTGTATCAATTTTTTTCCTTTTGTGTATTTTTATATAATGTAGTATATGAAATTATACTCTATTCCCAATGTAATATCATTTTTACAGCATGATAATCCTTATTGATATCAATTATTTTTTTATATTCCCCTAGTTATTATTCATATTTCTTTTTTTATTCTTATTCTTCTTCTATCTCTCTACTGATATTGTTTCCAATATGGTTAGATACTTGGGAAGTCATTTAGAGTTTGTTTCAACGATTAAATATTCCATATTTATTATTTCTTAAAATTATTAAAGTGTTAGAATTTGAACCAAGAACTAACAATATTCCCTTAAACAAAAATATTTCCCTCACTTCTAATTAGATTCCTTTGGAGTTCAAGGAGGCACAATTGAGGTCATGTGGACATTATCTTAGGGAACTGCTATGTAGAATCTAAGGTGGGACACTAAAAATTGGTATTAGAGTGCTTCTTTCCTTTTTTATATTACTTTTTGGGTTTATAGAGGATTCTATGAT
Source organism: Viscum album (assembly GCA_963277665.1). Classification (NCBI taxonomy): domain Eukaryota; kingdom Viridiplantae; phylum Streptophyta; class Magnoliopsida; order Santalales; family Viscaceae; genus Viscum; species Viscum album. Next base: position 1,515,981,589 of record OY728131.1, read on the forward strand.
ACTGGAATTTGGTAATGATCATGTTCTTAGGATTATCTTACCTACATACATTGGAAACCTAAATTATCTGGGAAAACTATATGAAGTTATTGGTTGCACTATTACAGTTTCATGGATTCCACTGTTAGGTGTCACACTTATGATATGGTATTATTATTTTTTTATTTTAAAAATATGATGTATTTTTATCCTTTTTTATGATATGAGAACATATAAAGGCATAAAATTTAACAAGAAACATAGGATGTAATTTGGATTCATTATGTCAGGCCATATCTACATTTATATGAACATTTACTATTATGGATGTACTTCATGTAGTGCTTTGATTATTATATCTAGGAGTGTGGTGAAATTTCATGTTTGACTTAGAATAACATAAGTGATACATATACGATAGGGCTTACCCTAACACCGTTTTCTTACATAGGGTAAAGAAGGCACCTTAAGCCATCTGTTATGGGACATTGATCCATAAACAATTGGTCACATTGGAAGGAATGTGTTGTGGTTAAGATATTGTAGACTATAACTTTTGATTGATAATGTGTATGAGACATTATAAATTGTAAATTGTGGTCCATCCAATTCAATTATTTAAAAGGATTTAAATACCTAAGTGAATTCAAAATTAAATTTAATATAACATTTTAAAATGATATGCTTATCTTATATGAGTAATACAAGGCCTTTACAATGAATCAAACTTAGCAGTGGATAGTAGTCCATGTATCCCATGAACATTATATGGCCTTTTATTATGACATAGACATGGAATTAGGAGAAGTTGGAGGGGTTTATTTCTTTGGTAGGAAGGCATTGTGCTTCATATTTCATTATCACATTCCATATCATTTATAATTCAAATATTATACATGCATATGGAGCTTATCGATATATGTGACCATGATGAACTTGTTCTATAAGAGAATAGAGAGGTCAGGAGAATAATATGGAGGTGGTGGGCATGATCCACCCATTGTAATGTCCTTGTCCTAGATTCCATTGAACGATTCTCCAATACCAATTAGTCACATAGCCTTAAAGTGAAACTCAAAAAAAATATAGGTTTTAGAATAGTTGATTTCCACTAGGGTGTGTGAATGGGTATAAAATGACCTATAATCAGAGTGTAACACAATTTTATAAAAAATTAAAATCAAAATAATAAGAAATAAATCAACTATAAAATTTGAAAACATCAATAAGACACAAATATATAACAATGTCCAAAGTAATATCTTATAAAATTATGATCATTTTATGTATATAAAAACACCTAAAATACGTATACATGCATCAATACAATACCTGTGAAAAAATTCAAAAAATAAAAAAAAACGTTATCTATATGTATCATCTTGATCCTCTGCATGGTCGTGTGCTCCCATACTTCTATACATGGAACAAATTAAAAAATTGATGTGTGTCCAATTACTACTTTCCATAGAAAATCCATGAAGAAAGTCTGGTTGTATAGCAATATCCCAAATAGGGAGTGAGATATGATACCAATGTATCACCACCCTAAAGTGCCTTTATCAAATCCTGGATACTTAGTAAAAGCTAAATAGGAGAAACTAATATAACATGAATGACAATAATAAAAATTAAATTCCCATAGAAAAAGTAAAAAACATGTGATGATGTATGTGGATACAAGGATCCATAAAAAAGAAGTATCAACCTCATATCATAATTAATGTATATATAAAAATGGAAATAAATTTCACTACCATGCTATATAGAAAATAATTCATATCAGCCATGGGAATAACAAATAAATAGTTTATGAAATCAACCAAAGTCGAGCAGTATAATCACGAATGTACAGTTTTTCAAAATCATTCAATATATTTGAGGTGTCATATCCAGAAATACATGATCAATTTTATATAATACCATTTAATCCTCGTAGATTACAATAAGTTACTCATTTCAAACACAGTAACATCAGTGGGGTCTAAGGATTATATTAAAAGATCTTGTCCAATGTCAGTCCATAAATCCATATCCAACGGGGTAGAAATTCCATGGGAATCCATGGAATCAAGATCCAAGGATCAAATGGGTCCAAGTTATCTTCTACCATAAATCAATACAAGTGGGTGAAAACATCGATGGAATCTATATGGAATCATGATCATTGGTATACAAACCAATTCATCCACTACCATTTTAATTCTAATCTAATCCCATTCATCAATTCAGAATAATTCCCTTTCCATGAGTATAGCCACCAATTTACAAATCCATATACATCATTCAATAAAAATAGTAATTGAATCTAATTTCAACACATGGAAAAGGAGGAAACATCCATCACCTAGAAATCAACTCAATTCAATTCATTTATTAATTGTATTCCTCTAACATGGAATGAACTGACTCACACCATGGGTTGTTTAAATAAGTCATAGGAAAAATAAATATACATAGAACACCACTTAGGTGTCCTTGGTTGAGGAAATAAAAAAAAAATATTCTGTAAAGATCTAAATATAATCCTAAATTGTTTTCATTATGTTTTACTCATTTTTTAAATTTATATTTAGGGCCACAATGGAATTTTTGGCAGGCGACACAACTACAATTATCTCTAAAAATCTCAAAACCACCATGAAAAAAGTATAAAACACCTTCCATTTGACCTTAGTAGAGTTATTATATTGTATATGATCTCGATTCATCTCAAATTGGTAAATAAATGAATAATGGAAGAAGAGCATGGAAATATTGAAAATTAGCATGAACAAAAATAGTGCAACTGATACCTTGTCAAAAAAATAAAAACTCAGGGGATTTTATTACATACTAGCATGAATTCTAGGAGACTAATTATTGTTTATAATATGATCATATAGAAGATAAAAAAACCAAAATCTATGAAATAATTTTAAGGAGGATATCCCACCCCAATTTTTGTCCAATGAAGGAAGAAGAATCTATTTTTAGGTCATAAAACATTTTAAGAGAAAATATATAATTTTGCATACAAAATTTAGGTCGCATAGTTTTCCACATGGTTGGGAAAATGGTAAACCAACCATGATACCTTCACTATAAAGAGGAGAACCTTTCATGGTTAGAGCACATGGTTTTCCAAAACACGTGATAACAATGCCTGCATCCACTGTCAAAAACTACAGAGTCCCCTGTATGAGTGTGAGACTCTATTCACATAGTTTATTCAAATATCGTTGACCATTTATCACTATATCTATCCCAACATGGTTTCAAAAAATGGAGAATACTGGGAAAAATAGTTAATCCAAACCATGTGGACTATCTATTCTTCTCTTAATGTTTGGTTTCGGGCACCGAACAAGCCCTAGACACCCTCGATACCCCCATAACATTAAAGGGTATCCACACTAGGATATTAAAATTCTGTTAAAAAAAATTAAAAGGATACACACCTTATTGGGAAACACATAATATTACAATATTCCTCCATTAAAACAATTCAACCCTAAATTTCCCTCTCAATGGTGGTCAAGAATGGACCTGTAATAACTTTGGTGGCCAAGCACAGATGTCATCATCCTGCTCTCAAGTATATCATTGAAAATGGTTATGCTACAAAAGAACCCAAACTAGAGGAATGAAATTTTCTTTGAAGAAACATCTTAATCCTATCAATGATATTAATGGGATTCTCCTCAAATGATGGATCAACCTATAACTCCACCTCCTCAAACTGCAGAATGTGAGATTGTTTTCAGTAACAAGAACTAAACTAAGATGCATGGAGAATGTCATGCATGGATCAGTATCTATGAGGTAACAACAACCAATAGGATAAAATCTCATTATTCATCAATTAACTAGACTTAGTGAGATATGTAAAAATACTCAATCACTGACCACAACCCCTAGATGTCATCTTCAGTGATTGGTATAAGAGTTCAATCAATACATTGTAGTATTCACCCTCTTTATAATCCCCAATAGATACTCATTAGTGTTCAGCACATGACGTGGTTCTAGTAAAACTATCTCACCTTCCTTTAAGAATAATCGGGAGATCAGTTTCGGTTGATGAAATTCATGTGGGATTATGACATCGAGATTTCATTTATGCCAAGAAAGGTAATTGTTGTTATTAATTTATTTAGAAGGATTTCGTATAGTGGTTCATTTTATGAATATGGATATTCTTAGAGATTAAAATAATAACTATTAATGATGAATCTATATATGGGATAGGTTATGGAAATTGGGTTTCTTTTAGTTTTATCTGGTTTAGCATGTGGAGGAGTACCATTTGGAAGATTCTGAGTTGGAGTTCTCGACGGAACAATTTTTTTAATTTTTTCCAAGGGATTGTCTATGGAATGGGCACTGAGTGTTGTTAAAAGGATGGTTTTTCAGTCCTAGGGTGATGCATGATATTGTTCTCCACTAGTTACATAGATCACGTTTAACGGCATATAATGTTGTTAAAATGATATAGTGATACATGAGGTGTCAATTTTGGTGTCCTAGGATAAAGTGTGTAGTTTCATACAATTTTTCTAGAGGTTTAGTATTCCAAAATGTGAAGGTGGACTACCACATTTTCAATGGTTTTCTCTAGCCATTAGATATTCCCTATTGGAAGTGAGAGGAAATATTGGTGGGCATTGATACCAGTTTACCTAAAGATCAAGGAGGATATGATGATTTATGGGTGATAGTGGATCATTTATTGAAATCATACCACTTTATAGGGATTGGAGAGTTGATATTAGTGGTGTTTTTATCAAGTTGATTTCAGGAATAAGTGGTGTTACTCCTTGTAGTCCTGAGGATGTTCATATCTTATTAGGATCCTCATTTTACCAAAACTGTGTGAATATGCCTCTAAAATTTTCATGGTTCTAAATTATGCCTTATCAATTCTTTTCATTCACATAAAAATGTTCAGAAAGAGTGGAACATCCAAAATTATGAATAAATGTTGTACTCATGTTTTAGGGATTTTTTAGGTTTATGTATGAGGCTCCTAACGAAGGTCATTTAATATTATAATAATATTCTCCACTGCACCATTGGTATGTTTCCATTTAAAGCATTTATATCCAAACTATCTATTCTCTATTATTCAGGACTGTGGTCAGGGACATGGGAACATTTGGGTTGGAACTAGTATAAAAAATGATATAAATGTTTCAGGTATTTCAGTATAGAAAAATGAAAATTGAGGAAAATCAAAAAAAAATTTCTAATTATATGATGACACTTATGAATTTTTATATTGGAGATAACATTATCCTGAAGACGACTACTCATCATGGGAAGTGAATGACTAGTTGTGGGAGTGAGTTTCTCCCAAATTTTTTGACCATTTGAAAGGTTTGATCATGTTGGAGTAATGGAATATAGAATTACACATCCCCTATTGATGATCCATATACACAATGTTTTTGACATTTCATATATCCTTCATTATAATTATAATGATTATCATTTGATATATTAGGGTGAGATTGATGTTGATGATTATGCGACCTTTAAGGGCTAAACTGCAGACATTCATGATCACCAAGAAAAGGTATTTCATGGGAATTATATACTATTGGATATCTTATTCTATAATCAAATATTCATGTAATAGAGTACCAAGGAATGTTCATTCTAAATGTTAACTAAATAGGTCAATTTGTTTGAGGGTTTCTCTTCTGTATTAGTATTTTGGTTGTTGACCTTTTAGGTTAATGTGATGGTTTCCTCTTATTTCATGATGTGGATTTACTACCATTTCAGAGGTCTCTCCCTTGGTAGAGGGTTTAGGAGAATTATTTTAAATTTTTATGGTATTTTAACATCATTACTCTTAGTGATGTGTTAGAGCTCCTGATATTGCGAGATCATTGATTGTTATCACATTTGGTGATTATTCAGATGACCCCCATTTTTTTCTCTATATTTTTGTTTTTTCATTATCAAGGATAAGAATTGATTAATGGGTAGATAATGTGAGCACCTAGATCCTTGTATTTTACTCATTTCATGTTTCTGAATAACATGGTTATTATAGGAGGCCTAAAGTGAGTATGAAGGGGATTATCTACTAAAATATAGAAGCATGGAGAATATAAGGTGTGTATATGTGTTTCACATCATGAATTCGATATTCATGGATTATTAAGGCTAGATTATGGGGTGTTAAACATTGTGTAATATTTCTAGATTTTTTGGTTTGAGGTTACACATTTTTCTGCAATATCTAATGCCCAACATTTACACAGTGTGAAAATAGGGTTTCACACAATATAAATTCCCTTTACAGTATGCCTATAATGGCTACAGGGGCTTTGGTTTTCCGAAAAACCATTTGAAACTCTTGATTTTCAGGTTATCAATATCTATCTCATCATGATTTTAGGGTTTCCATCAATGTCAAACAATCATTGGCAATTATTTAACCTTAATGATTCTAGGAGCATTCATTGTTCATATCATTTTGGGTTCTCCCTGATCAGTCCCATTTCAGTATGTTTCATATTTACAGGTTATAGGGGAACATATCCATCTTTCAAATGGAATTTTTTGTGGTATATTTTTGTGTGTGATTGTGTTGCATCATCCTTGGAGGGATAGATATTATTTTATGACTGGTGATCGGAATTTTCAATGATGGTCCTTATGAAAATAACATTGTCTATTTTTTAGGTAGGGGATTCATTTAATTTATAGTTATGTACATGAAATCATAAATTGATCATGGGTTATCCCATTGGATGGAAATGAAATTAACCTAATATTTATAAAACTAGATGAATAATGAGATTGGTTGTAGAAATCACATTTTTATGTTCTTTTTTATTATTATAGTGGCTTCTTTCATGTTTTCTAGATAGTTTGATACTTCCTTGAAGTCTTTTTAAAATGATAATATTGTTTTATTAGCATTTATTCATGAAGATAATTTTAAATAACATAAATCTTAAAATAAATGATAATTAAATTGATCATGAAATTAATGAACATTCGTGTTTTTAATATGTTGGATGACATTATTTTATGATAATAAAATTTATTCTGTTAAATTGATTAATTTGAAATTATAATCCATGTGGCTACTGGAAATGATGAAGAATGAGTGGCATGATAATTATTTTCAAGAATGATAATAACAAGAAAAATCTGTTTTATTTGTGTATAGTAATTCTAAAAGTTTGTTGAAACTAATTTAATTATAAAATATTTTTCCGATTTTGATAGATTCTTATAAATTGTCACCCTATGTTTCCCATAGTTGGAATTGATGAATAATTAATCAGTAAATTCAAGATAGAATAATAACCTATAGTGTGACAGAGAAAAATTTTAGGGTCTAATATTCTATTATCTTATGAAGGATGAGTGCATTGAGTTTGGATCCATGATATCATATTTATGTGTGAAATATAGATGTATTGTTTTGAGGACTATATTTACCTCTTGGATGTGCTTATTTAATTACCAATAATGTTTTGATCTTCTTTGAACATGATATTTTCTTTTTTAGGTGATTTGATCTAGAGAGGGTTGATCCTATGATTGAGGACACAATATCTGGTGGGGAGGACACAATGTTATATAAGCCCTATATTGAAGGGAATATGATTGATGATGTGATATATGGGAGGGGAAGCCTAGTTTATGTGGCATTAGTTAACACCTGTGATTGAGAGAAGTATCAATATATGTATATGGGTGTCCACAGTGGCACCAAAGATGATGGATTGGGATAATGTTGGGATAACCCATTAATGTGATCATGAGAGTTGGGATACTATCTTATGAATCAATTTAATGCATAATGGGTAGGCTATTTTTTATCTTCATTAATTTCCACATTGCATGAGGAAGCTGCATGTGATTGGATTCATGTTTCCAAATAATGGTAGTAGTGATGGATTTCCTAGAATAACTATATTTTAGTAAAATTCTAATAATGTATAAATAATTATTATCCCATGAAGTTGTTATTGATGGAATACAAATTACAAAAAATATGCTAATAAGGATAATCCATGGACTCATTTTCAGTTGTTACAGGTAGGCATGAAATTTTATCTGATGATTAATGTAATGTAAATTTAAATAATGTTAATGGTTAATTATTTTCCAATTAATTAATTAATTGAAGGAAATTAAAAAGGGAAAAGTACTAATTCAATGTATCTCATTAAAATTCTTCTGTTCTTAATGGATAATTATTTTCAAAAGAGGTACCCAATTGTCTATGAGACATTAGCTATTGTTCAGTCTAAGACTATGTTATTCCCATTGTGTGGTTTCAACTATATTATATTCCATATATTTTGGGATTTCAAACATTACCACTCTAATGTAGATTAGGGAAGATAACACCCAATAAACTATAGGAGGGTGTTTTCCTAAGAATCACAGTGGGAGGATAGATAGCTGACTTATCTTTATGGCCCCCTCATCTATTGGTAGTTATATGTACTATTATGCATGATGGTAGGTTTTCCAATATATGAGTTTAAATTTATGTGATGGATTGTTGTTATTTACAAAAACCCTCATCTTTATTACACATATATATATATCATTTTTTTCATTAATATACATTTAATACAACCCAAAAGATAGATAAGTATTGTGTATTTGGGAATTAGTCACATTACATAAAAACTTATAAAATGGGACATGAAACATTGTTGATAACTTCTTTGACATGATCATATTATTCAAACAAATGCAAAACAATATGGGAAACTTGGGGACAATCATGAGAAAGGGGTGATCTCTAAATAAAAATAAAGAAATAAAGAAGGAATAACATGAAAAATATAATACATTTTAGACAATAGAGATATCAATGGCTTCTAAAAAACATGAATAATAAGGCATGATATTTTATGATAATCGAAACATGGGAAATGTGGATAGAACGTACAAAACTAAATCATTTCCATAATTTAAGGAAAAATCATTCAAGATCTCATGGTGGAAAATGTACATTAAAGGAATCAGGTACACCCCTATCCCAATATGATGTATCATGATACTAATCAATACCCAATTCATTTGAGGGATATCTTACTACACCCATCATAATCATTTCATTCTCATGAATATGTGTGCCACATTGATCACACATAAGAGATTTATTCATCATCCTAATTTATTCATTTATAAAGGAATGTGGGATTCAAAAATTTATGTCCACAATCATTATTTATATGTACATAATGTTGAATACCATTTATAGAAAAATTGGTACAGTATTCATACACAATTTTTTTCATGGAAAATGAAGTTGAAATTTAGGATGCGTAATGGAATTACATAAAAATTAATAACAATTGATGATGGGAGAGAATGGGGTATCTCATAATTTAAGAATAAAATTGATAGTAATAGGGACATGCATGAACTTGTCCAAACATTAGTAAGTAGAAGTAGAATGCACAAATTCAATGAGGGTAGAAGGTGAGGATCCATTACGGAATTTTGGAATAGTAAATGATTAGGTATGCATCCAAATGGGGGAGTATAAATGATCCCCAATTTTATAAAATAAAATTTAATGTAATTGAATAATTCTAAAAGAATTATAATATAACAATTTAAAATTAGATGTTCTAATTTCAATTAAGGTACGTGAATTTGAAAGTAGGGGAGGAAGGTGAGAATCCCTTACAAGAGTGTGTGATTCCAAAGGCATGTTAGGGTCTTATTGAAAGTGTGGGGACACCTCAGTATTATTCTAGGGAGTGTTGGGTAGTGTTTGGACGTCCTCAAAATATTTCTCAGTGAAGATAAATGGGTGATTTGGCAGGTTTATATAATAAAGGATGGGGATTTCATTATTATTTTGGGTTTTTACTCTAAATAATAAATTATCAAAAAACTAAAACCATGTACAAGAATTTTCCTATTGATTAATCCAAATGAGATTGTATTACATTATTTTATAATTCCAAGGTCCAAACATATTAATATATATCCATCGGTGATGTGGAGGTGAGTCAAACTCTTAATGAAATGATTTTAAAATATTAAAATTTGTTATAAGTATTAGAGAATTCATAACTGATTTATAGTATAAATAAAATAAAGTTAAAAACAATTTATTTTAAACTAAAAACATATATTTTGTAATATATCCCATTTATATTGCTTATTTCATTACATTTTGGGTCATTATGACGTCATAAAATAGGAATTATATTTATATGGTATTTAATTTTTAAAAGAAACATTAACATCTCATAATATTATGAAAACATTACCACATGATAATTTAAACTTTATGATTACAAAAATAATATTAATTTTACCTAAATAATATTCAATGTATGTAAATATTTTATTTTTAAATAACCATAAAAATTTATTGAAAATGACTGGTTTTCAACAATAACAGTTTTCGATCCCTAATAAAGTTTTCAGTTGACATAATAAAAATTATATAACAATTTATATTTAATAAATTGTATTTAATAATATTACTTCATAAAAAATATTATTTATTTATGAAAACCAATAACACATAAATTTATTGATTGAATTTGAATATTAACCAAATGTTGTTTTTTTTATCAATATAAAAGTCAATTACAAAGTTACAATAATAAGAAAAAATTATATTCATTACTCCATAAAAAATAATTTACATTTTAATATTTTTAATTTATTGATACATATCCATTTAATACCCTATTATACACTCTAAGAGTATGGTTTTCAATGGTGGGGCTTTCATTGGGACATTCACCGAACATTGTGTTGATCATGATCACAATGAGATTGAACTTCTCACATAAATTGTTACTATGATGATTAAGTTGTTGGATATCATATTGAGGTTGGTCTATAAGAAATACAAAAAAATTATATCACCCATATATACTCCAAACAGCGGGATTCATATGTTATGACCATACTGGTTGAGGACATCACTTCTTTTGTATGTGTCAAATGGATTTTTAAAAACACTATATTATTAATATTCATGATATCATTGATCAATTTATATATTATGAATGGTAACCATACTTAATGGTCATTTAAATTCATTTTGATATAATAAAACCACATATGTTCATGTGTTTTCTATAACCATAAGACATCAAATAAAATCAAATGGATGAATTTTGTTTATAATATTTATGGTCATTAAAATATCCACCCATTTATAAATTTTCTAGTGAAATTTTCATTACCCACACTAAAATAGATGAGGGTAACTCTATAACATCATATCTATTGGTTCCAATGTTTCTTATTCAAACATGTGGTTAATCAACCACACATTGACGAAGGGACATGTCTTATTTCATATAACATTTTATCTATGATATATGATATCCATCAGCTTATCATAATAGGAATAATCATTCAACAATGGTATCAACTATGGATTCATTACATGTGATGTGTACAATATGTACTTTTCCAATATGAATACATGAAATTCATCTTGTCCTTGAGATATGTTCAGTGGGAGTTCTAGCTGATATGCCATTTCTCAAACGTGATCAATGATATCAAAAGTGATGATGTACCTTGAAATAAGATATCCCTTCTTCCCAAATATAATAAAATTATTCCATAGTGATTTTTGGTGCAATACAATGTCTCTAACATTGCATTCTAGGTCTTGTTGATGATTGTTAACAAAGATCATATGTCAACTCAAAAAAGTATTGATGTGATGCCCAATTTTTTAACCTTATACACCATTTCATCAACCATTTAAAGGGATAATAGTTTCTGATCACCAAAATCATCCCAATATGATGGTTATTGACACTTATTCCCATAAATGGAATCATAGGGATCCATTTATATTATCTAGTGGAAACTATTTTTTAAGAGAACTCAATAAATGGAATATGTTGGTCCAATTCACCTTTTAATTCCTTAGAACATGATCCATACATATATTCTATTGCCTAAAAATTCCACTCACATTATCCTTCATTTATAGGATGATATACCTTATTAAAATTCATCATTGTGTTTAGAGCCTACTGGAAACTTTTCTAAAACATTTTTGTAAATCTTGGATCTCAATCATACAAATTTTATAGTGTTACTCCATGAAACCTTAAAACATATCTGATATATGTCTATACCAGTTGATCAAGTGATAAATCCTCTTGAATCACAATGAAGTGTTCAATCCATGAAAGATGATTCCCAACAACCTAGATAGCATTAATTCCTTTGGTTGTCTTAGGATATTCAGTGTATACGTATTTGTTGATGTTTTTCCATTTTCATGTCGGTATGATAATAGTTGTATCATCAATATATATATCTACCTTTAGGATTTTGTTTGCTGAAATAACGAGAATATTGATCTATATTCCATGATATACTTCTTCATGTTATCCAACTGATAGTTCTCTGGGAGATCACAATATATCTATGTGTTTCTGAGGTGAATGGAAAAATTAAAACTATTTGCACTATCTAATATTTCATTCATTAACTCAAGATTTTAGGGAACACACAGTATTGACACAAATTTCACAATTCATACATCATTAACAGTGAACTATAAGTATTTCCCTTTATTTATAGCTTCCACTATCATTTTAATTCCAATAAAAAAAAATTAGCATCCATTATCCTTTCCAAAAGGTATTGTTGAGAAATATTTTTCAAAATGATTAATGATATTTATTTATTTATGATTCCTATTTAAAACCACTTTAACTACATGGATATTATATCATTTTCAATTACCATCAATGATCAATTTTATACTACAATTCTAATTATAAAATCCAACAACTTATATTAATTATCATTGTAGTAGGGTATAGAGAAGTCATAATCATTGATGAGCTTTAACCATCTTCACATGCCTATATTAATGTATTTCTTTATTAATATATATTTTATTCTCTTGTGATTATTAAATATCACACACTTCTCCCCATGGAGATAATTCAACAAAATATTCAACATAAATAACAAAATGGACATCTTTAGATCATGTGTGGGACAGTTTTTCTAATTCATTTTCAATTACCTTAAGGGTAGGCAATGAATTTTTCATTTTACAACAAAACACAACCCTATAAATTATTAGAATAATTGTTGAAAATTATAAAATGTGTCCCACCTGTGGGTGGTGTGACCACATGGGTAGTGATTAGATTCCTTTTAAACACAATGATGTTTTCCACACATTCAATAATCTATGGTAAAAAGGATCCCTTCAAATTTATCATGGTAAGAGAGTTTGGAAACCATTGGATATTTCTCCGAAATTGGTGATAATATCTAGCTAACCTAAGGAAGATATGGATATCTACCATTTATGTTAGATATGACATTCTATTAATTTATATTTTCACTAAAGGCTGAAAAGATATGTCATTTATTGTGATGATATAACCAAAGAATGAGTCATTCTTCAACCAGAACCCTATCTTGGTATAATTGTCATAGATCTTATACTATATATGGGTCATTATCACAATGCTAAAATGCTCCTCATAATCCTTGTTGGTTTTGGAGTAAATTATAATACCAGTTATAAAGACTACAACTAATTTTTCAACGTAGTTTCTAAAGATGCAATTCATTAATTCGATGAATATTTATACAGTATTACTGAGTTTTAATGGAATTACTATAAACTCATAGTGTACATAAATTATACAATTTGTAGTCTTTTGGATATCAATCTTCTTCACCCCAACATGGTAATATCCGAACCACATATCCACCCTAGAGACGTATTGTGCTCCACACAGCTTATCAAACAAGTCATTAATTATTGGAAAATATACTTTTTCTTCATTATGATCATGTTGAGCTCAAAATAATCAATGAAATGGTGCAATTACCCATACTTCTTCTTGATTAATAGGACTTCAACACCCCATATTGAAGAAATTGGGCATTTAGACCCTTTATCCAAATAATATTGTTGTTCTTTCTTCAGCTATTCATGTTCCACAACATCCATCTTATACAGAGTCACGAATATTTTCCATGCCAAAGGTATAAGATCAAATGAAAACTCAACACATTGTCTATGTGAAAGACCCAAAAATTACTTGTGAAACAAATCAGTGTATACCCTCACAATAGGCATGTATTTGAGGATGGTTCTTTCTATAGAATCATTCAATTGAAAAGGATGTGGTTTCTCATAGGGCAGTAATATCTATGCTTGAGATGATGGTTCTATAGAAGATTCATCCTATTATGTTAACTTGAATATAATCTGGGTTCAATTATTTATATGGAGAGTTATTTCCTTCTAATGATGATTTTTTTTGGCTCTATATGGGTAAATTAAATCCATTCCAAAAATTTCATGAAATTGAAAAAAAGGAATATTATGAGGTTGTCCAGGAGGTTCATTCCAAAAAAGTTGATAGAGGAGGAGTTATATACTTAGGATACCGTAATTTTCCCATTTTATGTTTTCACTGAAATCATTAAATCAATTATTTTTTGTTATATTTGGATTGTTCTAACAAAAAATATTGATATTAAGGAATTCATAGAAGAATAATCGAAAAGTATGTTCTATATTTTTAATGAATTACTAGCATACCTTTCACCACATCATTTTCTGGATTCAACTCGGTGGAATTGATGGAAAAGTATCACCCTTGATTCCTTCAAGGTTGTTGTTAGCCATAAAAACCCCTTAGTTTAGGGAATTTTTCTCCCTAAGGGACATAGTTCCTTGTAGTTGATGAAATGGAAATTGCGGTGAGGGTGGGTTGGGGAATTTCTTTCCTTCGTCGCATTCTTTGGTTTCTCTTGTCCAAAATTATTATCTAGGTGTCTTCCCTACATACACATAAATCATTGCTCCACCTCTTATATAATTTCCAGGGTTCTTCGTTAAGCACATCTGATAAGTGGGATGGTTAAATTTCTTAACACTATTGGATTTATCAATTGTACTTCCATTATTAAACATCACATTTCACTTATTATTCCCATAATACCCTTGTAATTCTTTAACCTCGACTTCATATTTGAGGGCACATCCAACAATTTCCTCATAGTTATCAAAGTCATAGATAGCTAGGGGAGTTCATAGACTAGGAACTATCCCACCAATGTATCGGTAAACCTTTAATTTTGGGGTAACTATAAAACAAACAGTGTATCATGCAAGTCTTGTGAGGTTTTCTTCTTATGGCCCAATTTATTTTTCATATTATATCACGAGTACAATAATATACCATTCCAATTTATGATGTGGATTTTCAGGGAAATATTTAACCGAAAATGTTTTACAGAATTCCTTCCACTCCATTGTTTCGATATCATCCTCATGTTTCACATTACATATTGATTTCCCCCAATGATTAGATTTTCACAACATGTGATAAACAGCTAGAAGAACATTATTTCTATTTGAAAAATTAATGGATTTAGAAGAAAATCTCATTGGTGTTGATCAATTTTTCTATAATGATGGTTTTGGATGATCCATTGAATATAGGAGGCCATTGTATAATAAAGCTCTTTATTGGTGTTTATTATCTCTTAGGTGGGTTTGAACACTCTTCATGATCCATTATTCTATTCAGAACCTGAGTTAGTTGACATATTACCACATGATGTAATCAATTCATACTCCCATCAGGTTTGGAACCTCATTATAGAATTCATCAAATTTCCCTTTACATTGGTTGTTAACCCGATTCCTCCTATTTCTGGACATTTTCTACAATAAAAGAAAATGTAGGGATGAGTGTCAAAAACTATTGAACACCTAATATAGATTCCAATGACAATAAAGGGATAAATTATAAATTACATTTTTATAAACTTATTAATTTATAGGCTTCAATATATGTTATCTATGATCATATTACTAACATATATCCTCAGGGGAATTTTTTTGTTCCCATAATAACGGATTGTAATGATTTTATGATATTAACAAAATATATTACCCGTTTTTTTCAAACATGTTTTTAAGTAAGGTCTGTTCATGTGTACCAAATTACCTAGATTCAGGACTAGAATTTTTTTATATTTGTTACTCTTAAGTAGATTTGTGATAGAACAACATCCACTTGTTATAGATCGAAATTGATTTATTTTCATGATAAATAACACAACCTATACTGACAAAAAATTGAGGGATTTTTTCTTATAATTAGTTATTCCAAAAAGTATTTTCTTATAGATCTCTAATCCTAATCCCCAAAAAAACCGATCTTTTCCTCTTATACCAAATATAACCACTTATTTCTTTATTACACATTAATACAAGATTTAATAGATAGAAGTGAAATTAATAAAACTCAAAACATCATGAGGTCTATTTTATATTGGAATTTGGTACATTTAATAACATCTTGTGACACATGATATATATTTTTTATTGAAAACTTCCTTGACATGATCATAATATTCCAACGGTGTAAATACTACATGGGATATCATTGGTAAAAAAATAAGAAATGGGTGTGGTATAAAACCAAGGGAACAAAAAAGGCATAAAATGAATAATATAACAGATGATAGAAAATAGGCATTTCAATGGAGCATAAAATGAACGTGAACTGTAAGACATGATATAGCATGATAGTTATAACATGTGAAATGTGTAAAAAACAAGAAAACACTTAATAATAAACGTAATTGAAGGATAAATCATACAAGACATATTGTGGTTCAAATTACCATAATGGAATAATGTATAACCATTTTCAAACATTAAGTATCATGATTTTAAATACTACCAAATGAATTCTAGTTCTATCTAGGCACACTAAACATTAACATTTCATTATAATGCGTACGTGTTCTAGAGATATCATACATCATAGATTAATTCAATATAATAATTTGTCTAATAATCATGTAATGTGGAATCCATACACTTATTTCTACCATAAATAATTATATTATCATAATAGTGAATACCATTGATAGAAAAATGGTTATGGTACATAGTACACAATTACTTTGGAATGGAAAATCACAGTGGAATTTTTACAGCATAACAACATTACATAAAAATTCATAAAAAGAATAGATTATAGTTAAATGTGTATCTCATAATTTAAAAAAAATAATAATTATAGGGACATGGAAGGACATTTCCAAACAGTAGTAAAACGAAATATAATTAATAAGTTAAAAAACTATGAATAATTTATTGATGGTGAGGACCCCATGCGAAATTTCAATAGAGTAACAACATCTATAAGTGTAAAATGGGGGAGGATAAATGATACATAATTCAAATAAAATAAATTTAATGTAAGGTAATGATTATAAATGAATGAAAAAAATGACCATTTGAAATTAAATGTTCTAATTTCAATGAAGTTTCTTGATGTTTAAAAGAGGAGAGGAAGGTTAGAATCCCTTACTTGAGTGTGTGATTCAAAAGGCTTGGGTGTGGGGGATTTATAAAATCTTAGGGGAACATTGGTAGGACAGTAGGTTTTATAGTACATGGATTTTATGTTCTTTAATATTTTTTAAGTAAAAGAAATAGGACATTGGTTAGGTTTATATATGAAATTAGAGAGATTCCATTATTATTTAGGTTTTGGACTCTGAATAATAAAATAACAGAAAAGAAAACATACCATCCCAAGGGGATTTCCAATTATTTATAACAATTGGATGTTATATATATTATCTTATAAATCCAAGGGGAGAAATTATTAAAAAAAATTATCATTGATGAAATGGAGGTGGGTCACACTCTTAATGAAAATATTTTAAAATTGTCAAATGTATTATAGGTATTGAAGGATTCATAATGGATTCAAGAAATAAATAAAATAAAAATAAAAACACATTATTTTAAAGAGAAATATATATTTGGTAGATTATCCCATTTATATTAAATATTACACCACATTTCAGTCATTATGATGTTATAAAGCAAAAGTATATTTATACTGTATTTTATTTTTACCCGAAAATTCGACTGTCTTAGTAAAATAGGAATAATTACCCATTAGATAATTTTAAAGATATAATTACAAGAATAATATGAATTTTATTTAAATGTATTTTTAAATATGTGAATTTTAACATCCAAAATAATTACTTACATTTATTCACAATTGGGGGTTTTTGACAATAATAGTTTTTCAAACCTAATAAAAATTATGTTTCACACCATAAAATTTATAAGATCATTTATGTTTGATAAATATTATTTAATAATAATATTAAATTAAAATATTATATATTTAAAAAATTCATAAATTAAAAAATTTATTAAATGAATTTTAATATTAACAAAAAAATATATTCTGTGAATTATCAAAAGAAACATTATTTACAAAGTAACAACAATCAGATGAACATATATTCATTACTACATAATAATTAATTTAAAAACTAATTATTATTGGGCCTTAGTGCATATACATTAAATACACCAACATACTCTTTAAGATTAAGGTGCATGATGGTGGGGCTATCATGAGGTCCTTCGATGAACATGGTTTGGGTCATGATATCGATGAACTTGAACTTCTCCCAGAAATAGTTTCACTCATTCCTAAGTTATTTTATTTAGAATAGGGATTAATCTTGGGTCAATCCCAGAAATTATATATCTCTTGAATGATCTGATTAGTGGACTTCATAGGGTATGATCCTTCTTGTTGAGGCCATCACTTCCTTTGTCTATGTAAAATGGAGTTGTTAAAACCCTATATTTATACTAGTCATGGGATCACAATTCAATGTATATATTATCAATGTAAATGATATGTAATTGACATTTAAATCAAATTTGATATAAAAAAATAACTCGGTTTATCTTTAACCATAACACATTTAATGGAATAAAAAATTTTAATTGTATTCATAACATTTAGGGTAATTAAATTAATCATACACATGTATCCTCTTATATACTATCCAACCTATTGTTATAGGAATGACATTTATTGGTCATGATGGCTTGTGGAACCTTTCACGGTGTATGTGATGTAATTTCTTGTGGTATACTACCCAATTTATGATACATGTAATACGAGATGTGGTGGATCCTAAAAAATACTTGGATAATATTTATTGTTTTTATCTTAGATTATTTAATGAAGTGATACACAAGGTGTATATTGTGATGCCAATCCCATGTGTCTTTAAACTATCTTATTAAAAAGATGGTTTAGGAATTTTGACATTGGGGTAGAGTAAAAAACTATGGGGATGTAAGAGTGTGGTAAACATGATGAATAATTATTATATTATATTCTCTTATTTATGTGATAATTGACTAGGGTTATCCTAAAAGAGTATTTAAACTTAGTATAAAAGTTTATGTTGTGAATTTGATTCATTTTTGTTCACTTTTATTTAGTATGATTTCATTATAATTTTCATCAGAGGCATAGGGGAGGACCCTACTGAGTATGTCGTCATTCTCACCCTTAATATATATATATCTATATCTCAATTCAGCTTGAGAATGATGGTGATCAAGCTAGATATTATTGAAATGTGGGTTTCCATGATATGTATGGGTTTCACATTCACTTTAAAATTTATCTTCTTGTACACATAGTTTTAAATATAGTATTTATAGTACTATTAAATCATATGTTTTCACAAAGGATTTATTTTTATATATATTTCTGAGAAGATATTTACTGGAGTACATATCTCATCTATTTATTCTTCATACTATCATAGAGGGTAATTCCTCCCATATTTTTTCTTATTATACCCTAGGTGCAAGTATCCATCTTGGATGCTACGAGATGTATGACTCATGTAGTCACTATCCTATTTCCCTCATTGCTACCCTAGTAGAGGTAATATTTTTGGGTAGGTGTTTATCACATTATCAGTAAACCTTATAAAAAACCAAATTGTTGTTTTATTCATAAATTTGTATTAATATATCACTATTTTTAAAAACTCCATTATAATAAATCCTCAATAGTGGCGTCAGTGACATTTATATTATGATCAACCCTAAACTCACTTACCCACAATGGTATCCATTACTCTAAAGTTAATCATACATGGATTCCAATTCACTTCCAAAAGTTGATTTTCCATTTCTTTCTTTTATAATATATTATCTTATATAATAATATTTTCATTCAAATATTTTTTTTAACATCAGACCAATATAATATAAAATGTATTTTAATTAATCTATAATCTATTTATAGGGTGTTAATAAAATGAAATTTTACTAAATGATGAAAAATAAGTTTTTTATAATGCTCCTTCTTAAAAAATAAAAATCGAAATTACAGACATGGGAGGGAAGTTTACGTGTGACCTTATTATCTTGATTGACATCATCCCTTGCGATTGAATAAGAATTCCATTTTTCCATTTTATTTAGAGTTTTTTTAGATTAGCAGCTATATTTACCCGTGTTTTGGGGATTATATTTTCATAGTCAAAAATTTCAATGAACATGAAAAACATGAGTGTGTGTGGTGCATTATATGGATTCTATTCTCCTTCATTTAATTAACTAGACCATTAATAAAATTTTTCCATTCACAATTTTTATGTCCCTATATTTTAAAATTTAATATAATCTCATTATTCTATTCAAGATATATCCGCAATGCTTCTTCCAACCTTTTTTTTCATATAGATGGCTACAATTTCCTTCCACCATTTCAGTTTTCTTATCACTCGATCTTCCTCTTGTTATTAAAACTATAAAATTGGTGGAGATATATAATTTTCTTTTATAATGTCTTTGGAGATCAAATTAATTGTTTATACCTAAAAAATTATCATATTGAAATTTCCTTTTATTATTTGGTTTTATTCCACAAAATAATTTATCAATTTTTCATTTAGGGAAGATGATTATACAAGATGCATGACTTTCAATTCTTGTAAAATTAGCTTCATTGGTACAATTAGATTCATCATCCATTTTATTAAGCTTGTGTATTCCCTTCTACATATATATTACATTAGTGTTAGGGACGTACATACTATTAAATTTCCCCTAAAACACTCACCATTACAAAGATTCAATTTATTCTGGTTGGAACATGTTCTTAATAAGAGTTCTCCTGTAAACCTGATCACATTATAAATGATAAACAACCCAAATGAATTTATCATGATCTAAAAATTGATTAACATAAAATATATTATAATTTTTACTAATACATGGATCAGTGGCTAGTAGATACAAGTATCCCCTATAAGATTGTGGATGTTTCCACATGAATTAATTAATAGAGCATTGTAGCCATATTTTATTGTTTTGGATGTACAACATGATTCATAAATAGAGTAATTTTTGTGATCATAAGAACATGTCTTTTAATTTAATCTCCCACAACTATTGGATTCCCATAAGGCTAATCATTTTATTTACTATTTCACTCAACATTATGATGGGTGCTTAAATTTAAGTCCATTTAATAAAACCATAAATTATAGTGTGAGAAACACTAATCATAGTGGAAATCCACACAATCATTAAATAATATTTTCAATATGTATAAATAATAGAACACTGTTTTTAATATATGTCAACTAAATATTAAACTATGTAATTTGTGGTCATTATATAAATCTTTAATTGTAATTTATAATGAATTTTTGAATTTAAGATTCACATTATTTGTGAGTTTCAAAATACGTGTGCTAGAATGCCCATTTTAATACACTGATTATTGATCGAGTCAAACTCAATTTAGCCTTTTCAAATTTATTAACCATAGGTACCTCTATACCAATTACACATGTACTTTTAGTCTCAATTTATGGATTTCATCTCATGGAATCCCATTGCTCAATACTTCACAGAAATTCTAGGATTTTTTCTTATAGTTCTATTTACCATTAATAGTATCCTTAGAGATATCCTAAACATATCCCTTAAAATATAATCAGTAATACACCTAGGGATATTAGTAAATATTTTTTAAATAATAATAATTGAATATTGTATAAAACATTCATATGATACATACTATAGAAAACATGGAATTTATACATAAATATAACATTTTTTAGATAAATTTTCAATACATTTCATTAAAACACGTGTAGAGACCAATATTTTTTTGATGTATTTGGATAATTGAAACATGATATTATTATTACATGAAAAATATTTAACATCTCCCACAATGACCTTTTTACATAATAATCCAATTTGGAAAACCCTACCAGACCATTTATTCACAACATTGGGATAGAAACATAATAAATGCTAATATGAGGAGCATAGTATTAGAAAACATTGGAGATATCAGTGTATGGTCATATGAATTAATAACATAATAATACATGTAAGTTATCATGATCAAAAAATAAGAATTTCATACCAAATTTTTAGATATCATGAACCTAATTCATGGAATAAAACATTATTATTTTTAGAAAATATCCTATAAGATTAAGAAACCATCACAAATCAACCAATAACCAAAAGTTATTTTTATAGTTGGTTATTTCTATCATAAATATAGAAAACCATTTCATATTCCATAGTTTTTTACCATAACCATCAATATAGTGGATCTGGACTTATAACCCATTTGATATTATGGATTAGGATGATCCTATTTCCCATAGGGGATTTATATGAACCTATTTACACTAGTGTATTATGGATCACCTATTAACTATAGACGATAAATCCATAAAATTGTTACACATTTTTAAATCATAAAAATATATAACTTTAACCATTTAATATGAGGGATATATATGTACCCCCAGTCTGATAATGAAATCATTTATTCATTTTCTCATATTATAATGAAAAATTAATTTCATTGGCACATCATAACCTGAGTAAGGAAAACTGATTTTATAGTCAATTCATCAATTCACTATAGAATAACCCAATAAAAATTAATGGTATTCACAGCAAAATAATTAATTTAATCCATAACAATCAACATAATGAGTAATGATGGTATCATTTAATCTTATCCCCAATATTTCATAAGTAATTTCAAAGTACATCATCTTAGATGATAAAATATTTTTAAAGTTCACATGGAAAATTTCATTAGGAATATATTATTTAAAATTTAATTTTTTTTGAAAATGTTAAAAAATTTAAAATTACTATTTATTAAAAAGAACTTTGCAGACATGTCTAGGGATATTTCATCAACAATTTAAAACATTTCTTCAAGAAAATATCCTTACCATTTCGACAATCACATTAGAAAATAGACAATTCAATGAACAATTTTTATTTCAATTTATTTGAATATATAATTTTCAACCAATCAAGTAACCCTGAAAATAAGGATTTTTGTCATGATGGTGGAAAATAAAATTGTTGTCGTACATGTTAAAACAATTATTCTTTTCACATTTTCTGTAAAAAAATATGAATTGTTTGGATTGGACATTATGATTACTCTAACAAACATTAAATTTTCCATCATGTGGGAAAATGTATTTAAAAAATAACATTAAAAAAATTAAAATCATATTTTATAACATTTTAAGAATACTTGGTTTTCAACGAAAATTTTATTTTAATGTAAGATATAAATAAAGTCATTTTTTCCTAAGAACAATCTTTTGAACTCTTTAGTACCTAAATAGATAAAAATGAATAGAACAAATTTT
Organism: Viscum album; assembly: GCA_963277665.1. Classification (NCBI taxonomy): domain Eukaryota; kingdom Viridiplantae; phylum Streptophyta; class Magnoliopsida; order Santalales; family Viscaceae; genus Viscum; species Viscum album. The sequence goes on from OY728131.1 coordinate 1,516,005,103, forward strand.
TTATCTAAAAATTACTATAATATAATAAAATAAATTAGTTTCTTAAGATATAGAGAAAATGATTTCATCATTAAATGCATAATAATGACCATCCTTTATAAATGATAACTATATAAAATAAAAACCCATACAATAATGATAATTTGGAATTGTAGGACCCATAAATGAATATGTAACATCCTGGATCTGGATGGCACTCAACTGGTGCCCCGTACCCAGTTAGAAACATTTCCTTAATCAATTTTACTCAAATTTCAGAGGCTGCTGACTAGAACCAAAGGCCTAAGGTGTGATAGTAGGGAAAATATGCCCTCATCAGATTATTTTAATATAACAGTATAAATAATAACAATAGAGGAAGTAGAAAATAGCATTCAACTAAAGTAAACAATAGTAGAAAAAAATATAAATGAAACCTGATGTTATAACATCAAAATGACTTGACATGTCAAATTTATTTATGGAAATAGTGAAAAAAGATACACTAAAATGAATTAAAATTATATACCAAAGTACAGTAACAAAAAATGAATCTCAGTAGCATCAGAATCATTGGATTGGTTCCACGCTCTCATGAGTTTAAGAAAAAATAAAGTACCTATAATGGTGGACATGGCCCTACCTACACCTGCAGTAATATAGTCTGTTTGGGCCTAAAAACAAGTCCAAAACAGGGTTTCAGAAATAAATCCTAGTAGGTCACCTCCCAAGGACAGTGCCAATATTTTTTGTGAGTATATGAAACAATAGATTACCAAGGAAAATGCAGAGAAAAAAGGAAGAACTCAAAATTAATAAATCCTAGATGTATTGAAATTCATTAATAATTTCATAATGATCATTAGCAATTTATTCAGCTAAAGGATTTATGTTTCATAATTCATCATATTCCCGACATTCCCCGCAACAATATATGTAAAAATGAATTCTCAAAAGACAATATAATCAATTATTGGTGAAGACCTAATCCAATCATGTTCTTTTTATTTGATTATGTGTCAAAATTAATTCCATTCGATTATTTAATCATAACCTGAGCCTGTTCTTGAGATTCCTAAGATGGAATTCATGTATCACTTCAGTTGAAATTCTATCGATATCCTACTAGTTATTCCACACTTTTCTTACATGGGATCCCTAAGGTATCACTAGTGGTGTAATAAAATATCATGTAATTTTATTCCATTCTCGGCAGTCGTGTAAGGGATCCCAATATTAAAAAAGAGCTTATAAATATAAAGCCTCTCATGTCCATCCTTTTTGTTGTAAAATGAACACATGTGTCACCCAAGGTGGAAGGTACAATAGTCATTCATGTCCTTTCACATGGTTCTTTGATTAAGCCATGTGTCACATAATTATATTCCCCATCTAATAATTAAAATTAAATAAAAAATTACAACCTCCTTAAATCAGAAAAACCACTCTATGTGAAAGGGGAAAACACATTATCAAGCCCATAATAAAAAAACATATAATTTAAATGCAATTTCAATTCAATATAATAACCATATTCATTTTAAATAACCCAAAAATTTGAATGAAGGAATCCCATATATATACTGGTAATAAATGTATAAAGAATAAGCTAATAAGGGAAACTCACCCACGGGGTGGAACTTAATCAAACCACAAAGATGACTGTTCATTAATTTATAGAATTAATTACATGAAAAAAATTAGGTAATAGTGAGGATGAATTTACTTTCAAGGAGGAACCCTAAACATGGGCCCTGAACACAATGACACATATTAAAATCTTGACAATTAATTAAAGGCACACAACAACAAAACTCATTGTATCATGACTATCTTCATGTAGCCTTGACTTCCAATTCATTATATAACAGTTTAGATATGTGATACAAGAATATTAAATCAATATTAAATAACATATTTGAGAAAAAAATCAACATGAATTTCTCATGATGAATCACTCTCTCAACTGGAGGATTCCTGCAGATCTGATGGTGTTCAAATCGTCTTCCAAATGACGAAATGGATAGATAAATGAATCACAACGTTGCTTCTTTGTCAACCTCACAACCCCTCTGTCAATATGATAGATGAACGAGGTTACTACCCATTTAAAGAAAATAACACAAAATACATGGTGTGTATGTCCATATACATGGTGTGTTTATCATTTAACTATTAAAATGGATACTAAATATCATAGACATACTTTCTAGGGCCTGTCAACATTACTACATAGCATACACTAGGAAGTGTAGGGAATGTAGCTGTTTTTTCATCCTCTCCCTACTTACATTCCCACACACCATATATTCCCATCAGACATGGCCAAAATAAATTGCTTGTACATAGGAATACACATCGTGTAACTCTAATACAGTATGTTTCATAGAATGATTCCATTAAATTCCTAGTTTTCCTCTATTTTATAAAAAACTCAAAGGAATGGAGATGAAAAAAATTCCATACCGCCATGTAAGAACCATGTTCTTACTAACAACCCCTTAAAGAAATTTTTTCCTGAATTAAACTTCCAGGGGTGGTGTAGGAATATCTAAGAATAACTCTGTACATAAACAATGTACATCCACCTCTCTCTCCTCTGTATTGTCATATACTGGGTCGTGATGCCATAACACGTGTACGAGAGAAACTGAATGGCCATGGAGAACCTTTGTGCTCCCATTAACTATTAGAATCTGATGTGTCTAAAAGGATTAATCAACCTCTATCTCAACATCTTCAGACTGCAAAAGATGATATTGGTCTAAGTTATTACAGTGTAGCTGAGATAAGTAGAAGACATCATGCATGGATCAGTACCTATGTGGTAACTATAACTGATAGGATACTGGCCCTACTCTCTCTATAATCTCAAACAGATCAATGTTTCTTAGTGAATGCATACCCTATCTCTAGATCTTCTTGTGTCCAGCCTCACTGTGACACATAGTAAAATTTGATCCCCACCCTCGAACTCTAAAGGTCTTCTACAGTGATCAACATATTATTTGTGACATGTTATTCCAGTATCTATCCATTTATTAATAAACTATTCTTACTAAGATGTCTCCTCTATGAGATGTGGTCCCAGTAAAGCTACTTATCCTGCCTCTAGGAAACACATGAGTGATAGGCATGGACTCATTTTTAAAGACTCATATGGATCCATCTGAACAATATCATGGATGCTATTATTATAGAAGAACTCAACCAGCTGTATCTTAGTATCCCAAGATTCCCTGGAATCCCAGACGCCAGCACGAAGCATGTCCTGCAGAACCTAAATCATGCACACTGATTGACCATCTAGTTGGGGGTGGTATGATATGCCCAAAAGTACCTGTGTACCGAAATTCCTCTATATCCCTTTCCTGAAACAAGAAGTAAAACATGAATCCCAATAAAAAATGATAGAAGCATGACCCCATGCAGTCATACAATCTAACAGATGTAAAACCTCTCATGTTCATCAACACTGAAGAATTACTTGATCAGTAAGAAATGTGAATCCTTCGTGATCATTTCCACAACAACACATAAGACATAATTTCCTTGAGGTGACCTTGGTAAACCCATAAAAAATTATATTGTGACATCATTCCATTTCCTCTCAGGAATGTGTAGCTTATATAATAGTTCTACCGGTTTTTGGTGTCCCCCCTTCAGTTACTGACAGCTAGACACCTGATGAGAAAACTATCTACATATCTATTCATACATTACCACCAATACAGACGATGTTAATCCCGATTTATCATTGTGACACAAGGATGAAGTGACCATATAGAGGCATGAAAATCCCATATCCTATCCTTGCATATGTTCATAGGAACCCATAAACATCCCTAGATATAAAGGTTATCATCATCACCTACTATCCAACCAAGAGGAGGGTCCTCACCTTCCACACTCTCTTGTTGAACAATACCTTTGAAATCATATAGTTTCATAATTCAAACTCTATCTAGTTGGGTAGAGGTAACGTCTAATGATTAAAGTAATGTCTGTCCCAGACTGTCGTGAACCTCCAAATGCATCTCATAGATCAATTCCATTAGCTTCCACTCACATTTGGCCTCCATCAAATCTTTTATTTGAGTCCTCCTGCTAAGTGTGTCAGGAACTGCATTTCCTTTTTCTAGTCATATAGGGAAGATAAAAATCATAGTACTTGTGGTATTCCACCATCCATCGCTATCTCAAATTCAGATCACGCTGAGAAAATAAGTACTTGAGTATTTTTTTGTCTTTGTACACACAAAAATTCTCTCTGAATATGTAATTTCTCCAGCAATGGAAGACACGAACAACCACAGCTAACACCAAATCGTCGGTGGTGTAATCCCTCTCATGTGGACCCAACTCTTGAGACCCATACATATATACTCGACCCCCCCCCCCCACATAAGCACTACTATAATACAAATACCTAATGCATAATGGTATACAATTTAACCCTTTCAAGGTTCTCTAAATATCATCATCAGTGCTCAAGTCAAATTATCTTTCATCTTCTCAATGGAAATCTCATAAGAATATGACAACACAAGCTCCACACTCATCTTATTCAAGACAATCAACAATGCTTCCAAGATTGTGGAGAACTGTATAAATTTAATTTAGTAACCTACAATCCCAAATAAACTCCTCACCTAAAAAACATTTTCGGATTCTTCTAGGTAACCACTTCTGCCAACAACTCTGGGTGCACTGTAACTCATGTCTCTGAGATGACGTGACTCAGGAAGTGAATATGATCCATCCGAAAGTTTTATTTTGTGATCTTATCATATTAATGATTCTATATAAGTTTTATTTAAAATGATCACAATGTGTTTGGAAGGTTCATGTTGGTTGTGATAATACACTGTGATATCATCCATGAAAACCACCACAAAAGAATCTAGGTAATAATGGAACACTCGGTTCATTAGTGCCATGAATACTACTGGTGCATTCGTTTGACAAAATGAAATAACCAGGAACTCATATAGACTATACCTGATACGAAAGGATGTACAAGGTATGTATGTCAGTTGAACACGCACCACAAGATATCCTAAACATAATTCAATCTTCGAGAACCCTCAAGCTCCTCATAGTTGATCAAATAGGTCATCTATCTGTTGAAAGGGATATAAGTTTTTATCCATCAACTGGTTCAGTTTCTGATAGTCCACACATAGCCTAAGGGTATTGTCTTCCTTTTTCGTGAAAAGCATTGGTGGACCTCAATGAGAAGTTTTGGGTTAGATGTACCCCTTAGCTAATAAATCTTTAAACAAATACATATACTCTTGCAACTCCATCATAGACATCCTGTAATATGGAATGGATACAAGTGAAACTCCTATAATTATCTCAATAGTGAACTCCACCAATATGATCGGAGGTAGGCCTAAGAAGTTTTCAAGGAAAACATCCTTGAAACAATCAACCAGTAGGGGGAAATATCCTAGACATGTTCCCTGGTCATCCAGATATAATCATGAAATATGGCTAATAATCCCACCCATCCCACAATGCTTAGGTGTAGTATGGATTCCCTATACATCCCTTTCACCCTTATGTAGAAACAATCTGTCTTCTGATGACATAAAACTCATCCTACAGTGATAACAATCGACAAATCATTAAAAAAAGGAAAACCAGTCCATTCCATGATTGACATGAAAACCAATCATTTCAAAGAGAGAGAGATCCCAAAATAAGTTACACCCACAAACCACAAGTGGACAAACTTACACTAATTCAAACCAATCGTTCTTATTGAAAATTGAGTTTCTAGCGTCATAATATCTTCAAAAGTAAAAAAAAAGTGATCCCATGCCTCTCCAAAAAGGAAACCGATATGAATCTATGAGAAGATAATTTATTGAAATGTTAAAAATATAAAACAGTGGTGATTAGAAAAATTCCTCTGATAATAAATTTTTCCATATCCTACTATGGTTGGTTCAATTGCACTGTTTATGTCTGGACTGTACCGCGACCCTATTAGATAGCCTAGATACCATGAGCTTACTCACCCTACTGTCATGGAGATCATGGGGTATGGATGTAATGGCCATGACCACCACCTTAACATAAACTCCCTGACGTACACCAATTACCGGTCTGAGGAGAAGTTATAGACCATGTCATGAACCAACCTGGGTTGACCCTAAATCGGTCACCGGAGTCAGCCTATGACAAGGCCTGAGAGGTGTTCCCAATCCTCCCAGGCTGGGGACAAGCTGCAAGGTCATCACTAGAGTGAAGATGGGATTTATTTATCCCATCATAAATTAAAAGAAGAAGAAAAATAATAACAAAGCATCCAAAAAATAAATAAACTGAATAGAACATCTTTTCATGAACGGAAAGGCCAAACTAATCAGACATGATGACCACTAATCTCATTGTGAACCCAAGGGTCACTCTCCGATCCCAAGACTCTACTTCACCCAAGGATATCGAGATCAAACTACAACCTTCACATGAGACTAAAAACAATAATGATGAAAATGTATGAATATTTAAACTCAGTAGTTCTGCCCATGTAATATACTCCCAATGCATTACCTTTAAATATAGAAACATTAATTCTAGGTTTGAAAAAAAATATATAATAGTAAGTTTTTTTCACACATTTTTTCATTAAAATAAAATCAAGAACCATTTCCCTTATTATTTTAAACTAGGTTCTTTTCCAAGGATGAAGCTTTAAACTTTTTAACAAAAGAGGGATAGAGAACTGAAAAACATTTTAAACCCTTTTATTCCACAATCATTTGATGATAATTTTTATCCCCTTTAACAAATAGATGTATCATACATAATGGAAAAAAATGATCACTCATGTGAAATGAATAAAAAAAGAAAGAATAACCAACAAAACAATGCACCTCAATCATCGTCCATAGATAACTAAGTACCAATATACATGGGAAACCCTAAGATCTAGTGATTAGTCTAGAACATACAATACATGTGACTCATCCCAAAGGCATTACCTACTCAATGATTTCATAACACCCAAACCCTCGGTGTTTACCTACCTAGCCTAACTGAGGGGACCATTCCCCATGCAGAGTAATATCCGTACTAAGGGCCACGAGCTAGTGCGTAATCTAAACTAGTGCACCAATCATTCACTGAATATTCACTCACTATGCCAGGTTCACATGTTCAGACTAAAAAGGGGGTTGAGTCAACGAATAATGACCATGAAATCCAACAAATGAGTTTTCATCATACTCCATCCACTAACAGACTACAAAATCACCCATGAATCACTCCAATGGATTTTCTCCCTTATGCCTTCAAACTTCAACACCCGATGGAAGTCCCATCTGAGGGCCACAAAATTCCTTCAACATCTAATATGGAAAAATATGGATCCCAAAGAGGGTTTCCAATTTCATTAATTTTACAAAGTACTAAAGGGGATCAAGTAATCACTTAACACTAAATCATTTCCATAATAAGAAACATGTGTTGTTACATTGAATAACACAAATTCACATGGAAACACATTTATGAATCTCAATTCACCACATTAAATCCAATTCAATTTTACAAGGGAAAAATGGGAATTTTATCAAACACATAGTAAGTACATTTAATAAAACAATTTCTTAAAATTCCAATTCAAGAGTAACATTATTTCAAAAAATGAAATTATTCAAAAATATATAAATTACTTACTAGCATTAAATAATAGTGACAAAAATAAAAAATAAATAATTCTTTATTTAAAGGCTAATTCAAAGGAGAACCTACCTCCAAAGTGAGCGAACCAAGATGAACAACTTGACACCTGACACGTTTGATGAAGACCACCCCACAATTGGGCACACTTACACCTATATATATATATCCCTTAATCCAATACACATATTCCTCACACCATGATGGAATATGTGCAAGGTGATTATATATATATAATAATACATAACTTTTTTTGGAGTACAACCTGTCGAGAAGACACTGAATAATCTAATAAACCCAAAAGATAATAAAATATTACCAAAAACTCTAAATCAAAATGAATCAAAAAAATTAGTAGAGGCAATCAACCAATTCCATGGGCCAAGCCCCTTTGTAAAACCTTACATAAACCAATATCATTTTGAAAACATGACATTCACCATTGAAAACCATCAAAAATTTATATTAAAATGATAAAAATCATGTTCACAAGTCAAATATTACATTTTCCTCCAAAAACACTTTCCAAAATCATCCCCACCAGAAGATCCCCCAAAACAAGGTTCTCACCCACTAAACAACCCTAAAAAAATTCTCACAAAACACCACACCAAAAAACAGACATGAACCATGTCAACATTTTGAAAAAAAACACGGACCTAATAAACGAGCATGAAAAACCCTTCAAAAAAATATTTTTCAATAGTCAAACAATATAATAAACAATTTACAAAATTTATTGAACCCTTTCAAAGAGCAACAAAAGATTTTACACAAAAAATAGAAAAAAACCTTTCATTTAGAAAATTATTCTCAGCCCAATTTCTCATTAAATCCTATAAAAAAACTTTTACAACACAACATTTTAAGTATTGAACAAGAAAAAATTAATTAAATATGAAACCCATATAAATATAGTCTAAAATAAATCAACCTCAAACAACTGAAGATGAACCTGAGTGAATCGAAGTGGATCTCCATTGGCATCGTACACCGAAACCCGCTGGGGGGAGACCTGAGAGACCCACTACACACCCTAAAAACATGAATAAATTATAAAAACCCGGTCAAATCGTGACCTAGGGGTCAATCGAGAAAAAAATCAATGAAATGAAAACATATCGAATGAGGTGTCAGTGAGGTTGTGCATGGAGAGGAGGCCTTCGGAGGTAGAGGCTTCGGAGAGGGAGGTTCATCGGGATGAGGGAGTGTGGTCGGATGTCCTGGGAGGGGGACCAGCAATGCAAGAATGGAGGAAGGGGGTGGGGGTGGGGGTGGGTTCGGTTGTGTTGCGAGGCAGGGGCGTTGGGGAAGCGAAAAGCTCGAATGAAAAAGTGGGGGGATAGTTAGGTTTTTAAATTTTTTTATAATTAATCATATTTTTGTTTTAATTCATTTTATTTAATTTAAAAAAATTATGACACTCAACCATGAAAAAAATTAATGGAATTTCAATAATATAATTATCACGATATGCCGGGTCAGGGTGTGACAATTCTCTCCACCTTGATATTTTCTTCCCCAAGAATGTTCTAAGATATTAAGTTGATCAAAACCAAAGCAAATATGATTTAAAACCAAGGAAAAACATGAGAAATCAATGAACAAAGAACCAACACTCACTTTTATTCAGAGACCATAACTATAGATTTTCTAAAAGAACTACGAGACCACCATAAAAAACGCCAAAACTACAAGGAATACATCCCACGAGAACATGGAGATTGAACTAATAACAAATAGATTATAAAGTAGAGACTCACTCTTTTATAAAGGCAATACTCAAGGAACAACCACACCCCTAACACAAAAACTATAGAAGAAACTATTAATGGAATGTTCAAGATCTCTATGAACATCAATTACATGACCCAGTATTCAAGCCAACAAACAAATACATCCAGGGTCAAGCCGAGAAAAAACAAATAAATTCTCAGCCAAGAACACATGGAGTATTGATTCATAATGAGATCATCTTGTGGGACTATCCCCACCATATTAGAACACCATACAAAAATTTATTTCACAATTTGGAATAATTATCAAATCCAATCTAAATCATAGAAAACCAAATGAAACCAAACACGGGGCAAGAAACACAACCATTATACATCAGCACCATTTGAAACACTACAAATACATTCCCAGTAAATCAATGATTCAAAAGGACCTACAACATCATTCTTCACACCCAAAAGAAGACGGCACCCCAAATTACATTAATTACAACAATAAGGAATTTTCATCTCTATAAAATATTCTTATTGAGCGTGCATCACCGCTAAATTCATTCAATCAGGATAAAATTTTTTCCAGTTGACATGATCTGGCCCCATGTCACTTCGTGGTACATCCCATGTAAATCCTTTTCAAATGACCTAAACTTCTATAGGTATTTCAGATATTAGGTGCTTTGAGACATGAAAAATTCCAATGCCCCAGCATCCCATTTACAAAACATAACTAGTACTTCCTCTCGGATGATACTAGTGGGGAGAAAAATAATGTCCTTTTTTCCTCTTCATAACTAGTCATACACTACAATATAGGTTTTTGATATGAACATCCACCTCACGACTTCTTCATAATCATCAAGTAATGAACGAACAACTAGAAGAAATTCAGATCTGAGAACCCTTTCAAAGAATCGAGCTATCAAAAATTCATCACTGACGAGGTTTGGGAGGTATGAAACCAACTATGAGAAGATATTATAACACTCCAACACTGTTTAATTTTCATGCTTAAGCCTATAAAAACATGACCCTATTAGTGTCTTCACATCATGAGGAATTTATTGTTGGATGAACAATGATTTAATGAATTCCCCAAAAAAATTCTTCTTCAGTTCATCCTGATGAATGGATTTCCGCAATTCAAGAATTAGGCCATCCAACGTGGATGTGGAAAGATCCAACACGAGAGGTTCTGTAGATTAAATATTTAGAATGATCTCCTCAATATTTCACAACAATTCCTCAGATTTCCCTAGTTCTAGCTACCGAAGGAAATGAGGAGGGTTCGACTCTCAGAACCTATGGACAAACTCCTAATATTGGGAACCACAAGGATATATATCTAAAATGGGTAAACCAAATCTAAATCATGGATTGATCAAATGAAAGAAATGCAGTGAAAGAACTACCATCATATTTTTCTCAAAATCCCTTAGAACTCAGTGGGGATGAATCCTATGAATAGATAGCACGAAACAAAATCAAAACATATCATTAATCAAAATTCCACATCTCATTTTCAAATAAAAATACCATACTCAAAACATTATTTTAATCATAGCTCAAACACACCATATACAATGTTCAAAATGGAAAACACAAAAAACGCAACATCACACAGTCACACCTTTTAAAACAATGAAATCCCCCTGTTGGGAATACATTTTCAGAAAACCTAAAAATCATTACGAACCAATAACCCACTATTGTTATTACCCTTAGCCTTAGATATATACACTCTTGTTTTAACTCGAAAACCAACCTATAAATTTTAATAACCATCCAATCAGCACATAAATACATCTTTATAAATATATGTGAGAACACATTGGAATATCAATAGTAGGATAAAAGAAACATTATAACATTCAAAACTACTATAAAAATAACTCATAAAATTGAAATACCACACATCATCGTCAATGAATACCATTTTTAGACATCAGAATCAATGTGCAACTTCACATTTTGAAAAAACATTCAAAAACCCCAAAATGATTTTCCAAAAAGATCCCATATTTTAAACTAACCTACCTCAATCTAAAAAAGATTCAATGTATTTGTTTTTGGAAATCTCTTATATTTTGATAAAAAAAGATAATTTTTCAACACAAAAATCATTTTAAAATATAAACAAAACACCCCAAAAACCATCCCCAACATACCTCAAATTCAACTGAAAGAAACCTACCATTCAACAGGTCTAAAATACCAAAATATAAAAAAATTTCAAAAACAACTCACTAGGGGAAACTAGTGTTGATGTGTGACATGAAAAATTGTTTGGCGGTCGTATTCCAATCAAACCTCCACCCCAGAGATTATTACAAGAATATGTCCCTATCACCACAAGGATTTATAGAACATATGATATCACTATGAAAAAATTCTTGAATATAAATTCATTTCCCCAAAAACTGATAAACCCAAGAGAACCAAATGAACCATGAATCCCCGAATTCCTATGATAACTTGAGGTTCGTCCATGAATGGGTTGGCCAAACACTCCAAAAATCCTACACCCCACGCTCTGATAGTCCTTCTACAACTACCATGATAACCCAAATAACAAAAGGCACTCTAAAATCTAGGTCCACTAAAGAACCTATGCTCTGATACCATTTTGTCGAGAACCAACTGATGTCGACCTTGAACCGGTCAACTAAGTCAACCCGCAACAAGGCTAAAGAGGCGTTCCTGATGCTCTTCTTTGGTGACAAGTTCCAAGGGCATCAACCAAGTGAATATGGGAATGATTTCACCCAACATAAATAAATATATGAAGTTGAATAATAATAAAGCATCCAAAAAATATATAAACTAAACAAAACAAATAAACATGAATGGAAAATAAAAACAAACTGGAACTAATTACCACTAAACTCCAAATGACCCCACTGGTCACTCTCTGATCACAAGACTCATAATTTCCCAAGGATATCAACATCATACTACTTACTGAACCTAGTACCAAAAATAAGAATGAAGTATATGCAAGAGTATTAAAACGTAGTAGGTGTTCCCTAGTAATCTATTCCCAATGAATTACTTTTAAATAAAGAAACATTAACAACAGGTTTCAACTACAATATATAAAATTATGTTTTCAAACATTTTACCTTTTAAATAAAATCAATATAAATTTCCCTTCTTATTATAAACTAGGTTCTTCTCCAAGGATTAATCATTTACCATTTTTAAAAAAAGTGGGATAGGGAAGTGTAAAATGTTTTAAAAACATTTTTTCCAAAAACATTTGAAGATAATTTTTATTCAATTTAACAATGTCATTCCTTATACAAAAATTAGAAAAATTAATTATTACACAATGACAATGAAAAATAACAAGAAAGAATAACCAACCATATAATGAACCTCAATCATTCACTGTAGATAAATAAGTGTCGATATACATGGGAAAACCTAGAATATCATGAATATTTTAGAATATACTATACATGTTACTCGTCCTGAAGTTATACCCAACTCAATGAGGTCATAACTCCCAAATGCTCCATGTTTCCCTAAGTGGCCTAACAGAGGGGCCCAATCCCCAAGTACAGAAAAATATGTACCAAGGGCCACTAGCATGTTTGTAATCCAAATTAGTGTGGAAAGTTTTCATAAAAATAGTTTGATATGATAGATTCCCATGTTCAGACAAAAAAGGGGGTTGAGTCAACAAATACCAACCATTGAATCCAATTCATTCATTTTAATCTTACACTATCCACACACACAACAAAAGCACCCCTGATTCACTCCAAGGGATTTTCCCCATCTTTCCTTCAACCAACAACACATGAGGGATGTCCCATTAGAGTACCACCCATTTCCATCAATATATAATAAGTCCAATGGTGAATCCCAAAAATGGTTTTCAAAGTAATTAATTTTACAAAGTACCAAAGGGGACTCAAGAAATCACTTAACAATAAATCATTTCCAAAATAAGCAATTCACAATATTACTTTGGAAACCCAAAATTAACTTGGAAAACCATTCAAAAAACTCAATTCACAACATTATATCCATAGAACATTTATAAGGTCCAAATAAGTATTTCATCAAACACTTAGTACGAAAATTTAAAAAAAAATTCATTCAACTCCAATAGAATAGTCATACATTATTTCACAACAAGCAGTTATTCTGAAATCCAAAAATTACTAACTAGAATTAAATAAATGTTTATAAAACAAGAAATGAAAAAATCAATAATTAATGGAAAATACTTAGGGAAACTTACCTCAAAAGGGAGCCGACCAAGAGGAAAAACTCAGCACCCGATGCCTTTGACGATGATCGCCCCACAATTGGGCACACATACACCCATATATATATACCCCTTAATTAAATACACATATTCCCCTCTCCATGAGGGAATATGTGAAAGGGCGGAATATATATATGTGTCTGTGTATGTATGTATACATACCTACATATGTGTGTAAAACCCCTTGAGAATTAACTAAGCAGTCTAATTATCCCAAAAAAGAATCGAATATTACCAAAAATTCCCAACAAAATTGAACCAATAAAAATTGTTGGAAGCAATAAACCGAATTCATGGGCCAAGCCCCTTTTTAAAACATTACATAAACCAATATAATTTTTAAAATATGAATTTCAGCATTAAAAGCCATCTACAATTGATTTTGAAAAAATAAAAATCAAGTTCACATGTAAAATATTCTATTTTCCTTAAAAAACACTTTCCAAAATCATTTTCACCATAAGTTCCCTCAAAGAAAGGTTCAAACCCACCAAAAAACCCTCAAAAACATTTTCATGAAACTCCAGACCATGAAACTCCCATAAAACATAGCTAATTTCTAATACAATACCTGAACCCAATACACAAGCATGTCAAACCCTTCAAAAACATATTTCTCATCACTAAAAAAATAAAATAATCCATTTAGAAAATTTATTAAACCCTTTCAAGAATCAAGAAAGTATATTTATACCTAAAATACACACACAAAATAAAGTATAAAATCATTCTCAACCCAATTTCTCATCAAATCCCATCAATGCATCCTTTACACAACACCATTTAAGTATAGAAGAAGTAAAAATAAATTAAATATGAAAATAAAATAAAAAAAGGGATAAATAAATCACCTTCAAATGGTGATGAATGAAACATAGTGGACCTAAATGCTTCAACATCAGTGGAAGATGCAAAAACCCGCATGTGGAAGACCTGGGAGACCCACCGCAAACCCTAAAAATGTAAGAAATTATCAAAACACAGTCAACCCATGACCTAGGGTTCGACCGAGACAAAAATAAATGAATGAAAAACCTATTGAATGAGGTGTTGGTGAGGTCATGCAGGGTGAAGAGGTATTCAGAGGTAGAGGCCCCAGAGAGGGAGGTTCTCTTACTGGAGGGAGTGTGGTTGGATGATCGAGGAGGGGGGTCCGCGTCGCACGACTGGAGGAGGGGGGAGGAGGTTAGGTTGCATCAGAAGGAAGGGGGAGGTGGAATATGACATGAACAAAGTGTGTGTGGGTGAGGGGAATAGAATAGGTTTTACATTTGATTCTTAGTTAACACTATTTTAAATTTTATTCAATTGATTTAATATTAAAAGAAACTAAGAAACTCAAAAATTTATAAAATTTATTTGAATCTCATCAATAAATAAAATATCTGCGAAGTGTCGGTTCAGGGATTGATAAACCATGCTCTTGAATATGGTGTTTGTAAAATACCTATCTCATTAGATACTGGTGGAATCATCAAATAGCAGCATTGTAGATATCACATCTTGCCACAATCTCAGCACTCAACTAGGCCCTTCATGCACCGAGGCCTCATATTCCTTAGCCTAACGCAATGGTAGCACCTCACCTCATTTCCAAAAGAAATGCTCTGATGGCTACTATCACCATCAGATAACTCTAGACGACACTTCTTCTTATCGGTTGAGATAGTACAACAATCCAGGGATGAACCGCCATGACTCGCACCACTAGCCTCTTGTAGATTTCTCATTGTGATCTGGGCATGATTCACAATTTTAGAAACATAAGGCAACCAAAAGAAATTCACATATGATCGAATGTTGAACTTGAGATCATCCTCAAATAATCTTGCTTTTGATATTTCATCACACATTAGAATATGTGTGACTCAGTAAAGATCTATAAACCGTGAAGAATAGTCCATAACTGATACTTTTATAGACTCTAGGTTCATGAACTCCCTAGACCAATCAAACCTCAATGTCTTGGGATAATAATAATCATTGAAGGCCTCCTGAAAGTATTGTAATGTAATATCCTAATGACACCCTGCCAAGTGATAACATACCACCATCTCTTAGAAGAATCCCACAAAATATATGTCGTGAGGTTTACTCTCCTCTCATGAGGTTTCTCGAAGTGCTCAATGATAAAAATTATGGCCTTCATCCATAATTATACAGCCTATGGTCCTCCATCCCCTTAGAAATTAGGTGGCTTCGACTACTGGAACACTCATTTCACCTCTTCAATAGACATGGTTTGAAAAATTACTCCCTAAAATGTTAGCATAAACCTCATAAAGTCTTCATGGATATGTTCATTTTTACCTTAATCTGGTATAATAACCGAATCCATGACTGGAACGTTTGGAGGATCCATTAGCATCCCATGGCGTACCACCTCTAGGGTTTTAACATCGCCACTTTCCATGCGTACCGCTCTAGGTCATGGTGGTGGCCTGACAATGCATAGTTGAGCACACATCTTAGATCAAGCTCATATTCATGGTTTTCCATTATAGTGTTCCAAAATGAAATATGGAAAGACCCTAAATGTTTCTATAAAATGGGTTAAACACCAGTACTAATGATACACAATTTGTACCCTTATGTCATTATATGTTTGTGTACTCTCTTTGGTCGGGGCATGTATCGACCCCAAGTACACTGTGTGTCGGGTTCGTACATGGTGTGTACACATGACTCCCTCCTATACATGTACTCCCACATGGACAGGTTCCAACATGTTCTATGTGAGTGTGCCCACTCGAAGTGTACCAAACGTACCCGGCCATGTACATGAAAAAACTTCAATCCCATATTCCATATCACATGTTTGGAAACATGGTCAGCTACCACACTGTGTGTACATATTTTACACGGAATGTAAATCATAAAACATGGAACACCATCTTCCCCGAACAAGGAAGTAATAGGGAGTGTTAGGCTAAAATACATGTCATGTAAACTAGTTTTTTCAAGAAAAAAAACTCCAGATTGCCCTGAAAACAAATGTTCAATAGAAAAACCAACTATTTATTTTTATATTTATAATCTATGAGGACCCTTACTCCCTAGGAATCAATGTTTGGAATCAACATGTAGAACATAACCACACAATATTTATCAAATGGAATAATCATGATCCAAAAATTCTAATTCAAGAGGGACCATACACTGCAGGGATCAAAAATTGGTGATCATACGAAATGAAACATATCATATATCAATAAACCGATAACAATAGTAGGCATATATATTATGTTTCTATCAAAACAACATGTATCTCTAGCAGAGAATCTATCACAACAACATGCAATAAGTAATGCTCCCTTGATGTCATGGAATGTTTGAAAGGAATGTGATTTATAAAAAGTTCTTATATGATTCATCATATGAAATACCCTCATCTCATTCAGTTGAAACACAATTAACAAACAATGATATCAATAAAAAAACACAAATATTAGTGTGTCACCCAATAGTTAAATAAAATCAACTTTAATAGCTCAAAATCTAAAAGCGCAAATTATTTCCAGGAAATTTGGATTTTACCTATACACAAGGTAGCTACTCCCATGCATAGCTAATTACAAAATTATATATCCATTTTATTGTCACAAAATAATAAATATAATTATAAAAGATACTATTGTGATACCACATTATAATGTCTGAGATCTAAAAGACACTCAACTTGTTCCCCGTTCCTAGTTGGCCACATAAACTCAAATGAATTTCACAAAATGCTAGAGGATTCTGATTCGTAGTGATGGACTAGGGTGTGATCGTTGGAAATGATTTACCTCATTGGAATATTTTAACACAATAGAATAAATAATTATAATAGCAGACATATAAAACAACATTAAACTGAATCCAACAATGCAGGCCTGAATGTTAAAGTTGACCAGATGTCATATAACATCACAATGATGAAGATTTTCACATGTTCTCGAAAAATTGAATATATGATACCCTAAAATCCAATAAAATACAGTACCAAATTACAGTAACACAAAATGATACTTAACATCATCTGAATCCTCGGCTTGGTCCCATGTTATCCTTCTCCAATGAAACAATCAAGTACTTATAAAGGGAACCATTCCCCATAACAATACCTATATAAATTTAGTCTATTTGGGACCAAACAATTTCCTAAACATGGTGTGAGAAATAAATCCCAATAGGAATCCACCCAAGGTTATTGCCAATATGTGAGTGAGTATATGCAACAGTTGTGTACCAAATAAAATTCAGTAAAATAAGCAGTAATCAAAAGTCAATGATCCTAAAAGTAGTAACATACATTTATAAATAAATTATGTTCATTATCAATTCATTCACCAGAGGTATTTATGTCTCATAATTATTCCTAATCTTGACATTTCCCACAAAAATGTAAGAACAACAAAAGTCTTAAAAGACAGTATATTGAATTATTAGTGAAGACTGAATCCTTGATTGTGCATTGTCTTAGAAGACATTTCAAAATTAATTACCTTCATTTATTTAATTATAACATGAGTCCTTTCCTGATATTCCTATGTTGGAATTCAAGTATCACTTCATGTGAAATTATACTAACGTCTTGTGAGTCCATCCTCAGTTGTCCTACTAGGAAGCCCCAAGTGTCACTCTAGACCCAATATTTATTTTTGATAATCTGTCCCTAGTGGTCTTACATGGGATCCCCAAGGTATCAATCTAGGTGTAATATATGATCCGGTCAATTTATCCTATTCTCAGTAGTTTTACAAGGGATACCATGTATAAAAAATGCCATATAAATCAAAAGTATCGCCAGTATATCCATGGCGTTCAATGTTTATCCCATGTGTCACCCAAGGTGCAAGGTACAATAGTCAAGAGAGTCCATTCATGGTATTATAATATGAACCCATGTGTCACCCAATGATATTTACCATTTAACCATTAAAATTAAATAAAAAATTCCAAGATGCATAAATACGAAATACCGCAGAATGGAAAAAGGGTAAACACAATACCATGGCCATAATCAAAACACTTACTATTTTAGCACAATCAGAATTAAAAATAATATATATGTTAATTTTAAACAACCCAACAATGGGAAAAAGACATGCCCATTGACATCCTATGCATAAATGTCTATATAATAATTATATGTGGGAAATGCACCCACGAGGTGGCCCTTAATTAAACAAAAAAACCAAACATGATTTAACAAATTAAATTAATTACCAGATTAACATTAGGTAATAATATAGATAAATTTCCTTTCATGGTGACATCCTAAAAAATGGAATGTGGCACAATAACACATATAATATATCAAAAATTAATGAGATGCACAAGAAAACCAACCTCATCATTGTATGACTCTCCTTATCCAGCATCAACCTCCAATTCAAGCTGGAATGGTGTAGATATGTGGAAAAATAATTTATGATCAACATTAAATAACTCTGGAAACAATTAAAATCACCAATAATGGATCATGAGGAATTGAGAACTCACAAAGAGGATTCTTATGTATCCAAAAATGCTTGAATCAGCTTTTGGAAGAAAAAATTAAAGGAAAAATGAATCTCGGTGCAACTAGTTCGTCAACTCTGTGACTGCCCTATAAAAATGACAGAAGAATGAGCCTATTCCCCGTTATAAGTGAATAACAAAAAATAAATGGCATTTCAATCCATATACATGATGAGTATATAATTAAACTATTCACATGGTAGAAAAATTTCACTGACATACTTTCCATGGCTTGCCGACATGACTACACGTTGTGTACTAGGAAGTACACAAAATGTTGTTGGGTTTTCCTCTTCTCCATAACAAATGAACTCAAACTATGTATTCTCATATTACATGGAAAAACTAAATGGTGAGTGCTTAGTATTACGTGGTGTGTAACATGTAAGAAACCATATATTCTTTTCAGGTACGCCTTTCCATTTTCTAGAGTTTTTGAGAAAAATAATGTTGATGGGAATTTTTTAAGTACATGCCGTGTACTTTTTGAGTACACGCCGGGTACTCTTTTTCTGCTCGAGGCCGTGTACTAGCCATGTCTAGGCAACACACACTCCGTGTAGGGGTGATGTGGATGCTATTTTGGTGGAGTACGGAAAGAACTAGTCCACGTCGTGTACTCTAAAAGCACACGTCGTGTACTTTCTTGTTTTTTCACTAAAAGGATCGGGGTCATGCCTAATCGAGTAAAACATCTTCTTCTCCAGCTTCATCCTCCGAGAGTGATCGTACGGCTACAAATCTTCTCTGACCCACCATTCTTCCATCTGTTCTCCATTTCGATTGTCGTAGATTGCGTTGGAACCACAACGGTGATTCCTCCCTTCTCCTAGAGTCGTGTTTTCAAATTCCTCTTCTTTCTCATGTTATCGTCGGTTAAACGTTTTGTGAATTTTCATAGATCTTCGCCGTTCTAAGGATAATCAATCTGTGTGGCTCAATTATTTTCATCTCCTTGCATCCAGGTATGTGGTTCATGCCTTTCTTTTAGAACGTCTTTGAGTATTTATGTGCAAATTCCACCGATACCATTAAACAGGGTAGTGCGTGTTTCCTGTTTTGCCTTGTTATTTCCCTTCTTTTCTTGATTTCTTATGTAGATGTAATTTCTTGTGAAATTGGATAACTTATATGGTGTTCATGTGCTTTGCCTTGCATGTTTTTCTTATCAGGCTTTCTGACAGTTGTCATGCCTAGTTTTAGGATAGTGGAACTGTTATACTGTTATGCTATTGTGCCTTAGAATGATAGCCAAGTAGTTCTTGAGGCTAATGTGGGAGATACACATGCACAGATCATGTTAATTTCACACAGGAATGTGAGAACCTAGTGTAGTAGACCATAGACAGAATGGACGTAAGGGATTCTTCAGAGTGTCTTTTAATACGATGTTAGACCACATGGGGAATTGATGATGAGTGCTTCCTCACAGATTTTTTAATTCCTTGATGTGGGCCATAGAGGGAATGATACATTTAGTGCTTCCCTAGAGAGCCTTTAGTATGATACGAGACTATAGGGGGAATTAACGATGAGTGTTTCCAAAGAATGTTTACTCTTAGCTGAACTAGAGGGGTGAGACTATGTGTGCCTCCTAGAGGGTTTCTAGTACTTGTAGGTTGAACCATACGGGTTAGGCTGTGAGAGGTACCCATAGGGTTACCTTGTTTTTACTTATTGTAGGTTTTTTACTTGTGGACTTTATATGATAGAACTATGGATTGTAGCTGCTGTGTGCTAGTTTGTTTACTATTTCCCACACTTTTACTTTCCTTATATTCATTTACTATTAGGAACAGATCTTTGGGTGATTGTCTTCTGGGATTGTATCTCACACCCTGTTTGGGCCATGATTTTGGTCCCAGGAATATTTTTTTTGTTGTAGGTATAGATAAGGGAAAGCTCCCTTCGACATCGGGTACATGATTGTTCGGAGCTGGAGAGAAAGGGACCAAGCTTAGGCTTGTGATGCTGCTGGATTTTCTGTTGCTTTTGTACTTTGTGTTTTGTTTTATTTCAGCACATTGTTGTGTTTGCTATTTTCCTTAGATACTTGTACCTACTGCATCATCATCATCATTTCTATATATTTATTCTTCCGATTTTTGGTTACAGATATGTATGTTGTTACTGATTCCACTTTCAACTGTTGTTTTCCTTACCTTGAATACCTTACCAAATGAGGCCATAGTTTCCCCAATAACATACCAAGGCCCTCACTACTAGTCGGCAGCATCTGACATTTGGGGAAATGTGCTTGAGGTCATGTGGTGAACTGGGTATGGGGTCCCAGTGGAGGGGCTCTGGATTCGGGACATTACAAAGTGGTATCATATGAGTTTCATTTCTCTTGATTTACTATTTGGATCCTTTAGCATGGGGTAGGATGGATTTGGTACATGGTATTAAGCTATTCCCGGGAGTAGCTAACAAGTGTATAGGGAAAAGCCATACTACCGTGTTTATTGCATATTTCTGTTTTTGAGATTTATGATTGATATGATTTCACCTAGAGCGATTCAGATGTTTTGTGTTGTTATTGTTTTGATATCGCGGTTCTGTTTCTGTCGCAATCCTGTGTGATGACGGTATTCCATCTCATTCATCATATTGACACTTATCAGAAATCACATGCCATGCATTCTTGCCATGTCATCTATGGTGCATTAGCGATTGCGTGCTGTTGTGATAGACCTTGTGTAGATTATGCATGTTGTTGTGATAGATGCTCGATAAAATCTCTGCTGCCTTGTTAGAGAATTTTTTGTACTCTGCCTTGCTCAATGAACGCCATCTTTTGATTCACGGGGTGTATGGGCCCTCATGAATCGGAATTTGGCACTTCTTTGACTTGTTTTCTGTGTTTTTTGGGATTCTGTGTAGTTTCTGAGCTACTTCCCATAACAACCTAGAATACATGGAGTGTAATTTCGACTACACGCTGTGTAGTTTTTAGGCCGTGTCACTGACCATGTGAGTAGGGGAACACTATTTTAGAAATGACTTTAGGAACACGCCATGTACGGTTGGTGCACACCGTGTAGTTCAAAGTTGTGTACGAGGTCGTGTCACCAACAACACAGGTCGGGGAAGCTCGAGTAGAACATGTTGTGTTGTAAAGGAACACTCTGTGTAGTCCCGTCTAGGTACCTGGCCGTGTCCCACACAACACAGGTAGGTTTCACCTTCTCTTAGACACGCCGTGTTGATTTCGGAACAAGCTATGTAGTCTTGATCAGGTACCCGGCCGTGTCACGAACAACACAGGATGGTTTTACCTTCACCTATACATGTCGTGTTTGTAAGGAACACATTGTGTAAGTTTTAGCCGTGTAGACGGCCGTGTATTTAACAACATGGGCCTCATAAGCCGTGTCTAGTACACACCGTATTTTTTCCGAACACGTCGTGTAGTATCAGGTTATGTCGGACCATGAGTGTTAGCCGTCTAAGGAGACTCGGGTAGGGGAACAGTTTCCAAGTACATGCCGTGTGTTGGTTCAACACACCGTGTAGTTTGAGGTGTTACACGTCCTATAGGGCAGGGGTACACGCCCTTGTCAGTGTCTTAAGAAGACACGCCATGTAGTTTTTATACTCCCCGAGTAGTAGTGTTTGTAAACTTGTGTGTTTTCCTTCCCCTATTCCAGTTTTTTACTCTTGTGTTATCTATCTTTTTTAATTCTGATTTAAGGTGTACTTTTAATCTTTCAGATATATGCCTCTGAGATGTCCTATGGTTGCCCTATCGTTAGGAAATGATCAGATGCTAGATATGGCTGATCAGCGACTTCTTGCCGACCCTCCAGTTGGGCCAGCCTTGGCACCAGCTGTCATACAAGATGCAGGCGCTGATTCACAGTTTAGCGATGGTTTTATGAGGATGATCAAGACCTTTCAAGGAGCACCACCTCCTTCTTTGACTATGGAAGACTTGACACGGGTTTTTAGCAGCATCATCCTCCTATGTTCTTAGGGGAAGGTGGACATTAGGCTGCATAGTCATTGATGGTATCCAAGCAGACTATCTTCGAGCATCTAGAGACACCTCCAGAGAGGCGGGGCATGCTCACTACCCACATGCTCTGAGACTCCACCATGAGGTGGTGGGACGTGATCTCATAGGCGATTAATCAGCAGGTTATTTCTTGGGAGGAGTTCCAACGCGTGTTCTATGACTACTTCTACCCGGAGACCCTGAGGGCCGACCGAGCCCATTAGTTCATGTACATAGTGAAGGGTACTCTTTCTGTCATAGATTATTCCTAACATTTCACTGAGATTCCACATTTCACACCCCTCTATGATTGGAGTGGGGTGTTCTTGGAAAGGAAGTTTGAGGATGGTCTCAGGCGGGAGATCCGATCACAGGTGAATCACTTCCAGTTGACTTCCATCACATCCATCATTAACCAGACACTGATTGCGGAGCACAATCTAATAGACTCTGGAGCTGCGAGCCAGGGAGGTTCTGCTTCCACAACTATTTTTACTCCAGATGATAGAAAGAAGTGTGGTAGGGAGTCTACGCGTGGTGATCTGAGGAAGCACGATGCATCGTCATGCAGCCAGGTGTTGTGCTACCAGTGTGGCCGGTCAGGGCACACGAGGCCGCAGTGCCAAAGAGACCCCATGGAGTGCCGATATTACAGCAAGATGGGTCACCTTCAACGTTTCTACCATGTTTTCTCACCAGCAGCTATTGACTGGGGTTCTTCCATGACTCCTCGTTCAGGAGCAGCACCACCAGTTTCTCACTAGTCAGGGAACTGGAGTTCTTCCGGCCGTTCGGGCCGAGGTAGAGGTCGAGGCCATGGTGGTCAGCAACCAGTCCCTCAGCACCAGCAAGATGGATCAGCTCAGAGTGGTCAGCTAGGGGCGCAGGGCCATGGTGCTGGACAATATTTCTTCGTGGAGCAGACCTATTAGGATCAGGACCCGACCCTTCTAAATTTCGAGGTATTATTTTAGTAGAATCAGTTTTATTTTCAGTTATTTTCGATACCGGTGCTACGCATAGCTTTATCTCTTTTTTTGTCATGGAGAGCCTTGGAATCTGCATCTTTCCTTCTACCAATTCGTTGACACTAGACACACCTTTGGGGACGAGGACCTCTAGTGTACGTCAGTGTTGAGAGTTCCCTCTAGAGGTTGTAGGGTATCGTTTTTTATGGGATCACTATGTCATAGAGATGAAAATCTATGATTTAATTCTCAGGATGGAATGGTTGGTTCCCTTCCAGGAAGTCATCAACTTTTATCACCGCAGAGTGAGTTTCGTTTCACCAGAGGGTGAATCTTTTCTTCATAGAGGTGAATGGAATGTACATGTGAGTCAAGAAGGACTCGAGCATCATGGGCTAGGAAGGGTGACAGACCATATTCCTAGTCGTTATCAGGATGATTAGGGGACTTTGCAGTTGGGATCTCCTCCAGTGGTGGATTGTTTCAGGGAAAAATTTCTAGAGGACATTTCAGGTTTGCCTCCGGAGCATGAAGTAGAATTTTCTATTGAGCTCATGCCCGGAGCAACACCAGTGTCCATTCCTCCTTATAGGATTTCTACACCGGAGTTGCAGGAGCTCATGAAGTAGTTGGAGGAGTTGCAAGTTAATAGTTTCATCCAACCCAGTGCTTATCCATGGGGTCTGCTTGTCCTGTTTCCGAAGAAGGCAGACGGTACCCTTCATCTTTGTGTGGATTATCGGAAGCTGAACCAGTTGACGGTCAATAACCAATATCCCTTACCAAGGATCGATGACCTCATTGATCTACTTCGAAGTGCTTGGATATTATCAAAGATCGAAACGAGTTCCGATTATCATCAGTTTCGTGTTAGACCATCAGATATACCTCTGACAGCATTCAGGAGAAGGTATAGTCTATACGAGTATACAATCATTTTGTTCGGTCTCACGAATGCGCCTACAGTTTTCATGGAACTGATGAAACGAGTGTTCCATAGTTACTTGTATTCCTTCGTCGTGGTCTTCATGGAAAATATCTTAGTACACTATCACACTCGACACGACCATGGTACCCATCTTGAGATCGTTTTGAGTATGATAAAAGAGAATCATCATTATGCTAGACTCTCAAAGTGCAACTTTTGGATGGATCAAATTCACTTCATGGGTGATGTCATCTCAGAGGCAGGAGTATCTATGGGACCTAGAGAAAGTGAGATTTGTAGTTTCCTTGGAGCAGCCATAGAACATTTTTGAGGTACAGAGTTTTCTATGGATGTCTGGATAATAAAAACGATTCATTCAGGACTTTTCATGCCTAGAAACACCTTTGATAGGTCTGAACAGGAAGAGGGAAAAGTTCTTATGGTCAGATTCTTGTGATTCATCCTTTCAGGAGCTTAAAGGAAGATTTATGTCATCAATAATACTAGTCTTTCCAGATACCAGATAGAGTTATACTGTCTATTGTGATGCTTCAGGTATCTGACTAGGCACTGTTCTTATGAAAGAATATGGAGTCATTGCATACTGGTCGTGGCAGTTGAGGACACATGAGAGGAACTACCCTACATAGGATCTGGATTTGGCAGCAATTTTTCATGCCTTACGCTGTTGGAGACACTATCTTGTGGGAGAGAACTTTGTGGTCTTCACTGACCACAAGAGCCTCAAGTATATCTTCGGTCAGTGTGATCTGAATCTGAGGCAGCGCATGTGGGTAAAGTATCTTCAGTTTTTTGATTTCAAGCTTGCCTATATGTCGGGAAAGGGCAATGTGGTGGCAGAAGAGTTGAGCAGGAGAACTCAGATTCAGGCAGTTCAGGAGGCCAGCAGTGAGTGGCAGCATATGGATCTGTACTATAAGATGCATCTGGATGTGCATGACAGACAGGGACAGACTTTTATATCTTCTGTAGCTGTTACCTCTAGACTACGTGATTCAGTATGGATGAGTCAGCTATCAGACACGTAAGGCATAGTCCTATGGGAGAGTGTGTTAGGAGAGGACCCTCTTCCTGGATGGGAAGTGGGTGAGGATGAGATCTTTCATTTCCAAGGACGTGTATGGGTTCCAACAGACATACATGAGGAGCTAATGCAAGATTTTCATTTTTTAGTTTGGGCATTTCATCCTGGCATCACCAAGATGTATCGGGATCATCATCGCCAGTACTGGTGGCTAGGTATGATGATTGATGTAGCTAGTCTTGTCATGAGATGTTCTACTTGTCACCAGGTGAAGGTGGACCATTAGTGACCAGAAAGCCTTTTATAGCAGTTACCCATTTCGGAGTGGAAGTTGAATGATGTTGCGGAGGACTTCGTGACCAGGGTGCCGAGGTCGCCATGGGGGAACGGTGTTGTTTGGGTTGTCATCAACAAGCTCACAAAGGTTGCTCACTTCTTGCCGATCAAGGAGACCTTCAGTGTTGATGATCTGGGACAACATTACCTCAGAGAGATTATACGTCTTCATGGAGTTCCACAATCCATTATTTCAGACAGAGATGTGCGCTTTACCTCTCGGTTCTAATAGGGACTTTAGAGGGCCTTGGGTACTCAGGTACTTTTGAGTGCAACATACCATCCCTAGACAGATGGCCAGTCCGAGCATACAATCCAAGTGCTTGATGATAAGCTCCGAGAATGCATTATAGACTTTGGCGGTTCATAGGAGAAGCATACACCTCTGGTGGAGTTTGCCTACAACAATAGTTTTCATGCGACTATTCAGATGGAACCTTACGAGGAATTGTACGGTAGGCCATGCCGATCACCCTTATGCTGGTTGGAGGTAGGAGATGCAGCTTTTTTAGGTCCTCGTCTTGTTCAGGAGACCTCAAAGCATATAGAGTTGATTCGGAAGAGGAGGGCTACAACACAGTCTCGGCACAATTCTTATGCTGATCAGCGGAGATGACCTATGGAGTTCAAGGTTGGGGATCAGGTTTTCCTGCGTGTCGCACTGAGGTTGGGACTTAAAAGGATTCACAGATAGGGTAAGCTTTCACCGCTGTACGTCGGTCCGTTTGAGGTTTTGGAGAGAGTTGGTCTGGTTGGCTATAGGCTGTAGTTACCCCAGAGGTATCGGGTCATGAATGACGTCTTCCATGTCTCTGAGCTCCGATGTTACTTTTCAGACCCGTCTCATGTCTGTCATCCCAAGGAGGTTGAGCTCAAATCGGATGCATCATTTGGGGAGCATCCCATCCGAATTGTCGATCTCTGTACGAAGGTTCTCCAAGGGTGGTCTGTGTCTCTTATACGGGTGCTATGGAAGCATGGGAAAGTACAGGATGAGACCCGGGAGAGGGAGGCCGATGTACGATCGCAGTGGCTGGAGCTATTGGGGGTTTCTTCTACTATGCCTCGCTTGGGAAATTCAGGGACGAATTTCATTAAGGGGGGATTTTTTTAAGAACCCGGTTCTTCAATTTAGGTACGCATTTCCTTTTTCTATTGTTTTTTAGGAAACTAATGTTTCTAGAAATTTTTGAATTACACGTCGTGTACTTTTTCAGTACACGCCGTGTACTCTTTTTTCTGCATGAGGTCGTGTACTGGCCATTCCATGCCACACACATGGTGTGTTGTGGTGACATGGAGGCCGATTTTGGCGGAGTACTAAAAGTCCTAGTACATGCTGTGTAATCTAATATTACACGATGTGTACTTTCTTTTTTTACTAAACGGACCGGGGTCGCGCCTAATCGAAGAAAATGTCTTCTTCTCCAGCTTCTTCGTCCGTGAGTGACTGTACGACCACATATCTTCTCCAAACCACCATTCCAACATTCGTTCTCTGTTTCGATCGCAGTCGATTGTGTTGGAATCGCAGCGGTGGGTCTACCCTTCTCCTAGAGACTTGTTTTCCAATTTCTCTTCTTTCTCTAGTTATCTTTGGTTGATCGTTTTGGGCATTTTCATATATATTCTACATTCTAAGGGGAATCAATCTGCGTGGCTCAAGTATTTTGATCTCCTAGAATCCAGGTTGTTTGTTTGTGCCTTTGTGTAGAAAGTCTTTGAGTATTTTCGCTCAAATTCCACCAATACACTTAAACGAGGTATTGCGTGTTTCCTCTTTTCCCTATTAGTTCTCTAATTTGCTTGATTGCTTAAGTAGAGGAAATTTCTTGTGAAATTGGATAACTTATACGGTGTTCATGTGCTTTTCCATGCATGTTTTTCTTATCTAGAATTTGTCTAGTTTCCTTGCCTAGTTGTAGGATAGTGGAACTATTATACTGTTACGCTACTATGCCTTAGAATGATAGCCAAGTATTTCTTGACGTTTACTTGGGTGATACACGTGCACTGAGAATGTTAATTTCACATAAGACTGTGAGAACCTAGTATAGAAGACCATAGAGAGAATGGATGTAAGGTCTTCTCTAGAGTCTCTTTTAATACGATGCAAGACCACATGGGGAATTTACGATGAGTGATTTCTTATAGATTCTGTAGTTCGTCAACGCGGGCCACAGGGGGAATGTGACATTGAGTGCTTCTCCAGAGAGCCTTTAGTACGATACAAGACTGTAGGGGTAATTGACAGTGAGAACTTCCTCAGAAAGTCTACTCTTAGATGAAACAGAGGGGTGAGACTGTGTGTTCCTCCTAGAGGTTTGCTAGTACTTTTAGGTTGAACCATAGTGGTTAGGCTGGGAGAGATACCAAGAGGGTTACCTATTTTCTCTTTGTTGTTGGTTGTTTACTTGTGTTATTTATATTCTAGAACTGTGGATTCTAGCTGGTGTATGATTTTCTGCTTACTGTTTCCCACACATTTACTTTCCTTATATTCATTAACTGTAAGGCACACATCTTTCGGTGATTGCCTACTGGGATTGTATGTCATACCCTATTTGGGCCATGCTTTTGGGCCCAAGAAGACTTTGTGGTTGTAGGTATAGATACGGACAAGAACCCTTCAACAACCGGTACTTGATTGTTCGGATCTAGAGAGAAAGGGACCAAGAATAGGCTTGCAATGCTGATGGAGTTTCTATTGCTTTAGTACTTTGTGTTTAGGTGTATTTCAGCATGTTGTTGTGTTTGTTGTTTTCCTTAGATACATGTACCTGCTGAATCATCATCGTCATTGTTATATATTTATTCTTCCGCTTTTTGGTTTTAGATATGTATGTTGTTGCTACTTTCGCTTTTGACTGTTGTTTTCCTTACCTTGTATACCTTACTGAATGATGGAATAGTTCCCCAATAACTTACCAAGGCCCTCACTGCTAGTTGGAAGCCTCTGGAATTTGGGGAAATGCACTTTTTGGTCATGTGGCGAACCGGGTACGGGGAAACAATGGAGGGGATCTGGATTAAGGAAGTTACATAACACTATGTTATGTTGTGTGATAGTATTATTCTAACACATGCCTAGTTTTCCCTATTTTCCATGAACAACATAAAGGAAAAATAAATAAAAGAAGCTCGTACATCCATTTACGAACCACATTCTTAAAGAATATAATATAATGACACATAGAATATAATTATTATGAAAAATCATGATATTATGGGTCAAAAAGTCTATATATACTCCTCATAAAATATGATAGGTGTAAAAGAATTCATATTTCCATAAAAAGTAAATTGAGACAACATTCCCTTTTTGATTTAGTATCTTTTGAACAGTAAACCAATGAAATAATGATCCTAAATTGAAATTAATATTACAATATTTATATATAATAAAAATAAATAAATTCTTGGGATTTATATAATCCACCTGAAATAAAAATGTATGGAATATGGAATTTTTCTTACATAAGTAAAAAGTAAGACATAAATCCCTTACCATAAGTCTCAGCTTCTTATGAACACATTCAAAAAAACTATATAATAAATATATTTTTTGTACATATATTACAAATATATATATATATATATATATATAACCATATATGATTTACTTATGACATTTTATTACCCACATATTATCAATTCCATGTTAAATTCTTGTTTTAGGAAATAACTTTGTTTTTTATTCATGTATTTATTTTTTATCATAGTTATCTTAATTTAATAATGGTGTCTATTTTATTAAAATGGTATACATGATATAAATATTATATATTAATTATATTTATTTATTTTGATATTTTAATGTTATAGATAATAAATGAAATACACTTTTAATGGTGATGTTTTACCGTATGTACAAATGACCACTACATCCATTTTCCCAAATGAAATTACCAGAAAGGTACATAATATGTTACCATTATATAATCTTTTTCTAATTATATATCAAATAATTTCTTTAAATCAATCATTATTACATTCCATTTTTAGCAAGAAAAAATCACATCCCTTCGCGATGCGGTAGTCCACCGTATACCTGAACAACGTTATTGTATTCCACGTAGTTGATGATAAGACTTAAACTATTATATAATATTTTTAAGATAATAATAATAACATAAATATCATATATATATATATATACAAGAAATAAATCATTATATCCAAAAATGAGTGGTTCTAATGGTCAAAAATAACAATGGTTCGTGAGGCAGTTGCCCACCATACACATGAAAGATTATTTCGTAACCCATTTGATGGAAGAGGAAAATAATTTAGGTTTTAAAATTAACAATATATAATATAGTGGAATTTAATAGAATTTATTTTATATTTAATAATTAATTAAAATTAATTATTAGTTTTTTAAGAAGAAATAAAATAAAATAATATATTTTAGACTTTACCTTTTATTCAGACAACATCTTTTGGTTTGTAACATATTTTTTCTTATTTTAGATTAATGATAAAAAAATATAGATTATAAAATTAGATGATGGATGAAATAAAGTTATTTGTATGTTTTTTCTATACAATTTGTCTTAGAAGTGTGAAATGGAGTGGAGATGTGATGTCCATTTATATTTAATGTGAGGGGAAAACTTGTAAATTTTGAAATAAAAAAGATGTAAAAATATTTTTCACATTAGAAAAGCTAAAAAATGTTTAATTATAAAACCTATAAGAGATATGGTATAAATATGGACATTAAATGGGTTTTTTTTAAAAAAAATTGTACATTTTTATCCAATTTATTTTTAGTTTAACCCCATTTAATCCCACTTTACAATAATTGTGGTAAATGATTTTTAATGTCATCATAATTACTAATTTAAAAAAAGTATGTTAACATTGTTGGATAATATAAATTATTATTACTATAATTATATAATCCATTTTATTTATCACATTCATTCATATATAAAATTTCATTTATAATAAATTAGATATATTCAATGAGTATATTGGTTTACAAATAGAAAAAGTGTAAATGTGTTAAAAAAATATAACACAATTATATCATAAAACGATTCCAATGACTTAAATTTTATTAATTGATATATAATTGAACAAATTTTACAATTAATACTATTCAAAATTAAAAAATAAAACATATCATTTCCTTAAATATAAATATAATTTTCAATGAAACCCAAATTTTTTTACATTTCTTTGAAAAAATAATCTTTTCAAAAAAATCCAAAAATTTCATTCCATGAAAATTTTGACAGGACAAATCTCAAAATTATTGTTATTTTATAAATATATTTTAAAAAATGATTCAAAAATTTATTTTATCATAGTTTTCAAAAAAAAATTATTTCTTTTGAAAAAATAGAATTTCTTAAACATATAAAGACAATAATAAAAATTATGTACTTTTTTATCAATATTATGTAGTATATAATAAATTTACACTGTAAATTTAAAAATTATTTAATAATTTTTATATCTCTAATATTAATGAATAGGTTATACTTGATATGTTTAAATAAAAATATTAATAATATATTATAGCTTGTTAAAAATCATTAACGTGTTAAATGTAAAATAAAGTCGTTGTAGTGTGTGAAGGAAGGTAAATGTATTGTTTCATGTAACACATGTTAAATTCAATATTTCATGTAATTTAATTAATTTAATAAATTATTTTTACTTGGAAAACTATTTTATAAAATATTAGGGTGTTACACTATGGATTTTGTGTTTTGATCCTCTCCTTTATGGCTTCATTTTCATTCGGGATTGTATGTAATGTTTTGGGATGGTGGTGAAGAAGGAGTTAAGGATGTTTGGTTGAATTATACGACCTAAAACACCATCTGGAAACCAAACATTTGATTCGATAAAACCTTTAGTCACTAATTGATTATTTTCATGTGGCCATCAACCATGTGGCCAAGGGAGGAAGAATTCCTCATCAATGTTGAGTTTTTTATTTTGGCCACATGAAACTTTTGTTAAAAATTGTGTGTGTGGTAAATTAAATAAGGGTTGTAGTTGGTCTTGTGATATATTGGAATCTTTATACGTGGGGTTTTTTAATCATTAGTTATTCAATATTTATTATTTTTTTGAATATGTTGTGAAATTCGTTTTGTGGTACTGAAAAAAGGTTTTCATTTTAAAAAAAATGTTCCCTATTTAGAAAATTGCCTTAAGAATTGTTCACATGAATAATAATAGTTTTATAAAATGCTTTAAAATAGTTAATTTCATTTTTAATTTGTAAAACATATTATATGTGAGTCATTTTTCTAATCAAGTGGGAACAATTTTTTATTAATGGGTTACATATTTCAAGGGAAACTAGTGATTTAAAAATTTTTATTTGTGGAATGATTTCTGAATATACCCTTGGTGAGTGTTTTGTAAAAGGTTGTGTTATTTGAAAACAATTTGAAAATACAATCTGTTTGATTTATATTTAATCCACAAATATTTTATTGGTTTTAAATGTACTACGGACCATGGGGTGCTCTAATGATTCATTTCTCTCAGGAGCCACTAGCTCCTCTACATGGATTACTTCTACTAGACATCTATTGGAATGTTTTTGTTCATCTAATCATAGAATATCTCATCTGATAATCTTCCATGATTCATCAATATCTGACATCTCTCTGGAGGTATGTATTGTTTCCTTAATCCGTATATGATTGTTTTCCCCTCTTGGGTTATGCTTATGACTTTTTCCTATATAGATCTGGTTTTTGGGTCATCTCAATGGTGGCTGGAGGTCATGCATATATCTAGTGTAGGAGGATCTTCTCTGGGGAACATTATCATCAATTGTAGTTCACAGGAACATCTTCATTCAAGATAATATTTTTTCTGCCTTGGGTGGTGTATACGGTGGCAGATGATTGGGTTGTGGGAGATGGAGGCAGGCCCAGCAGGGATTGTCGATGTTTTGCACCGCGATGTGTAGATGGGGGTTCTCTAGATGTCCTCAGAAAACTAATACAATGTAGCATCGACAGTGATAGATGTTTCAATAAACATAAAACATAGTTAGTTTCAATGTACTTGTTGGATTCCTTTTAGGAGGTGACATCCAGAAGGAGCAAGCTACGTTAAGGGGTAGCCTCGATGGATCCCAAGGGTGTGCAGATATGGACATAGCTGACTTCGTCATCAGATCTAGTTTCCTATAGGGATAAATCCATTTCCTCCTGGTTCTATAGGCCTTTTCATAGTTGGGAATTTTTATTTATATGTTCCTTGATTTTTCTAATGGGTTTTGTTCAATTTGGCAGTTATTTATGTGAATTTTATGGGTACATTGCTCATGTCAGTAGGGTGTGTAATGGGTTCTCGCTTTACCAAGTCCAAAAGGTATCTTGTTTTTATTTATCTATTTTTTAATAAATGGGATTAACCGAAACCATTTTTATTGGTGGTGTTTATCTTGATACTAGTTTTAGAGACATTTAAAAATAAACAATGTCAATTTACGTCTTAGAGTTTGACTTTCTAAAATTGTTTTTGTTTGGTTTTGGATGAAATAAGGCACAAATTTGTGTTGTGCCTTAGTTTTTTTAAAAAATTCAGAAAAAACATATATATTTTTTAAAAAAAATGACTGTTTTTTGTCCATTGTGTTATTTGGAAAAATTGGTGTGATTTTTTCAGACATAAAGGCATAAGGATCTATTTCATAGGTAATTTAATGTGATTCCACCTCCAAAAAAGTTCTACTATGAATGTAGGGTGTTTATCTTAGGGTCCCTTATTAATATTGTTTAACATGTCACAATATCCAACTATAGTTGATGGAGTACCTTCCTTCTTATAGTGTCATTATTTGGATCAATATTTGGATGTTATCTTTTAGTGATTCCTTTGCATATTTTTTAATCTGCTGGTTTAGACCCCTGACAGTTGGTTCAAGGGTTTGTTCATTGGGGACTATTTTTTCATGAAACTTATTATGTGAGCTCTAATTTGTGGTATTATGGGTGGGTGGAAGTGAATTAGTGTGACATTTGGGTGTTATTCTTTTCCTCTAGGATAAACACCTTTTGGTGGTAAATTGTCAATGGTATTAGAGATGATTTTTCTTGAGGAAGTCATGACAATATGATTCATGGATTATTCGTTGGTTTTTTGTAGCATGAAATTTTTCCTCTTGGGAATCATACATTCACATTTTATTAGGGAGGTTTATTTTTTCGACAGTTTTTTGTAGACCATGGGAATACCTGGGTTTATTTATTGAACAGGTTTAAGGGTTAAGGGATATTTTTTGGATACATGGGGTGTTGGTTTGTTTCTATTTTGGTTGTTGATGCCTTTTGGATTTGTTTTCCATTATAATTACTATGGGAAACTATTTTTTGGATTTGGATGTGGACATAATTTTTTTCCATATACAAAACATAGGATAATTCCATATCATTTTATATCAATATATGTTTCCTATTAATGAGATCAATATTTGGATTTCGTGATTTTGAGATTATATTTTTCTCCTTGTTATATTATTATTGGAGTAGTGTTATCCATGATGTTTTAACCTTATTTTTGTGATTTTCTCAATTAATGGTGATTTTTTATATGGTATTTCAAGATGTTTGTGGTTCTTAAATTCATTGGGTGGTTTTGTACCAGACTCTGTTTGATAGATACTTCCTGTGTTGTTTTTTTCAATTCCATTTTTTGAGACATTAGAAATGTGGTTACATGGTAATGTTTCTCCCTTATTTAGAAAAAAGATTTTGTTTGTTACACCATTTTAGTTTATTTTCAAATGGAGGGGTAGACTTGTGTTAAATTTCCATTATCCCAGATCCCATTATTTATTTTTCTATGATATATTTTTAAGGATTTTATTGGATTAAATATATTTTTGCAATGAGTTCTATAAATGTATTCTATTTTTTACTCTACTTAGACCCAATACATTATATGAATATAATGTGTTATAGTTGGGGTGTTTGAAACTCATAAATCCACTATAGTATTATATTTATATTATATTATAATGTTAAACTCATTTTATGTTCCCATTGATTCTATGCTCTAAACATGCATATTTTTTAGCTTTCTTTTTGTGCATGGTTTAGGTGTATAATTAAACCGAAACATGTGAGTCATATAAGAATCCAGATGAGTTATCTAGTGAGTTTGGTTGTATAAAATGACTTGAAATTTGTTATGTAAATAGTGTGACATGTATTTATATCATCTCTATAATGTAATAGTGTCTTTTGGTATGGTTAAATCATGGTTATTAAAATATTCTAGAGCCTAGAAGAAATTGTGTGTGTTTTTTGGGTTATTTAGGTCATTAAAAATGATTGGATCATTGTTACACAACCCATGAGGTATAATAATGTTTAAAAAATTGTTTTTAAAATTTTATTTTTATATGGTTTTTCTATTTTTCTCAAATTAATCCCTCAAAATTTAATAACCCTATACCAATATCTCCCCCATACAACAGAACACCATGCATTCCCTCGACCTCTTCTTAAGAGTCTTCTCTCCACTCTAATCATCCATAATTCCTCTTATACTTCCATTAATCCTTACCTATGATCATTATTAATAATCTACTCATTTAATCATCTCATTTATTATCCCTCCATATTTCAATCATAGGTTTTCCTCCTAAAATTTCCAATCACTTTTATTGTATGGATTGGGGTTTGAATATAGTATAATATACCAGTTTTTGGTTTTAAGGGTACATAGTGATGAACTCTTATTTCATTATTCCATATTAATTAAATGGGAGATGATTCATATCACCACAGAAATCAATATCCACACTTCCATTGGTTTTAAGCAGGTCATTCATTTACACAATTTTTTTGTGTTCTTTTAATATTTTCTTACTTAAAAGTTATTTATTAACCATGTTCAAATATATATATATATATGATTAATGATGTTAAAATTTGATATTAAATTTTATATTTATAACTTTTCATTGGATGGGAATCATTTAATTTTGTTTTTAGATTTTTTTTGGATTTTATAGAGTTTATATTATTTAACAAATCATTAGAAAATGAAAATTTATTTCATTAAAAATCATCTTGATTTATTGCGGGATTAAAAAAAATTGTTTTAGGTTGTTATTTTTAAATGGTATGTGATAACCTTTGTCTTTTGTTTTATATTATTTTTATATTTATAAATGATCTGGGTCATATTAGAAAAATTGTTAATCCCATGCAGATTATAGATTTGTTCTATGTGTGGAATTCAATGATATCAAAAGTTATTTAAAAAGTGATGATGAGGTTTTCATTTTTTTTCAGAAGCAATTTCCTAAATTTATTTCAAACATAAAGAATGTTTTTTATTGAGATTATCAGGTAGGAAATTTCTAATAATAAGTTTTCATAAATGTTGTTATTCCCTCTTGCTCTCCTTCATGATTCTTGTGGCCTATATTGAAACTGATCCCATATGAGGATTTTTACTTCCATGCATTGTATATGCTCATTGTTCTTGATTACATGGATTCTCTTCTGAGGGAATCCGGTGGTATGTGGGTTTATTTAATGTTTCTTCTTGATTATGAAATTTTTTATTGAGAACAACTCATTTGATTTATGATGTGACTATATTTGGAATTTAGTCGCCCATATGATAACAAAGATATGATCATTTATTTTCTAAGGTACCATGAATGAACAAATTGAGTATGTCTGTTAGAGCTTCCATTAATTTTGCAAGGGGTCCTTATAAACATTAGTAGGAATACTGTTAGACCATCTTCTTTTTTTGGAATGGGGAGCATTAAATACCATAGAGTTGTTACCTTAGAAAAATATGAGAGATTCTACATTGCTTATCTAGCTTGAAAAGCATGACAAAACTCACTAAAATTATTCCATTATGGTTGGATCCCATTTAGTGTGTTACTCCAATTTGGATGATTTACAAGCTCTCATGCATTTTTTTAATGCCTTATTCTGTGTGATATCTTGTGTTATGCTCATTTTAAATTATTTGGCTATATGATGGAAATTCCAATGAAACTAGGATCCCTTTTAGGAACATTTTGTTGATCTAAATTGTATATGTAATCATTTTCCCAAATTTTATTATATTTCATTGAAAATAAGTCCGGATTATTTATAATCCATTTTTTGTTTAACATGAAATACTTGTGACAAATAGTGTGATTCCTTATATCATGTGTGGAATTCATTTCAAATGGGTTAAAAAGAGGTCGAGAAATTTTTTTTATAAGGATTAATGAAAATTGTATTTTTTTTAATTGTTTTTAAATTATATGAACAATGAGTTTTAAAAACATGTTTTTAATACATTGTGCTAGGTTTCATAAATTTTTGGGTTTTAGACGTGTTTTTAGAAATTATCTGGTGATGGGAAACCAATTTGAGTTTTGAAATTTTTATTTATGAAATATTATTTTTATAAAATTGTATTTTTGTGGGAATATAAAACTATGTTTTTACAAATGGTTAAGGATATGTAAAAAGGTTTTCCATTAAATTATTTTCATTAAATAAAAATCATGGAAAATTATTTTTTCAAATATGTGATATATTTTTTATTCTTGTATAAAAGAATAGAGAGTTTGTTTAGTTTTCAATCATATTTCAAACTAGAAGTTATATGATGTAATATGATAATGACTTCCTAGATTCAAAGGCTTTGAGTGGTCTATATAGTTACCACATTCTTCTCTCGATTTTATCTTAGTTATTTATTATTGGTTCAGTTCTGTTGCCACTCTTGAGATATTTCATCTTTTTAGTATAGTTTTTATTTTATATCATTCATATATATGTTCATAATACCTGGTTTCTGTAGTAATTACTTTTATAATCCTATAAATCTAGTACAATTTTTCTCTTTAAATGATTCACATTGGTCAATTTGTCTTTAACTAATTTCTATAGATTGCTGGGTAATGAAATAATAGTGGATGAAGAAATGTATATGGTGGTTTATTTTACTTATAGTAATTGGAGAACAAGGAGGTGTTGGATTAGTTTTGTTCTAGTTTTGTTTACTTAATTGTATATATTTTATTGTCTACATATTTATTCCATTATTTTTTGTTGGTGTGGATGTATGATATATGGATGAGTAATACTATATTTATTTTATATTACTATATTATAATTTACCCAGATTAATGGGTGAAACCATTACTAGTTGTACACATGGGATTGACATGCACTATTTATTATCCAGTGGGGATTTGAAATTCCCTTTGGGCTAGTAGAACGATAGTTCTATTTCCAGACCAATGGTTGGCTGAGGAAGGTTCATTATAAATAATTTCAGAGTTATGGGATGCACTTTTGTATGGAATTTTTTGCTTTTGGAAATCCCAATCATTATTTAGGGTACTTGTAGTTATTAAATTGAGGTGGATGGGACTTGTTAAGTTCATAGAGGGAGAGTTTTGTTAGATCATTCTCACCCCAAGCCTTATGTTTCTATTATATGTTGGGAATTTTTTAATTGATTCTATTTCCCCATTTTTATGGTGATTTTTTTATTATAATTTCATTCAT
The DNA here is from genome assembly GCA_963277665.1 of Viscum album. NCBI lineage: Eukaryota > Viridiplantae > Streptophyta > Magnoliopsida > Santalales > Viscaceae > Viscum > Viscum album. Next base: position 1,516,044,092 of record OY728131.1, read on the forward strand.
ATGGAATTTTTGTTGTTATCCTCATCAGTATGGATTTAGATTAATTAGGGATCATATGTGATGTTTTTTATGGTGAAAAAGAAGTAATTCATGAATTTTGGTTAGTTAATAAGGCATAACAAACCATGTGAAACAAAAAACATGATTCCATACATTTTTAGGGACTAATGCACGATTGGCATGTGGCCACAAATCATGTTGACATGTTTGGAATGGTCCTTTTAGCAAGGAGGATTTTGTTATTAAGAATTCTTGATGATTAGATTGTATAATTTTTTGAGAGATACAATATTTGGTTCACAATTAGTCTTATTATTAGATGAAATCTTTGGATATGGGTTTTTATTGATGCTTGTGTTATTCCTTGTTTATGTATTTTTTCCAAGTGATGTGAAATTCAATTAAGGTTGGTAGAAAACGTGTATCATGAAGAATTTTTTTATTTTTAAAAATATCCTTAGTGGTTGTTTGTAAAATAATTCTCAATTTTATATATTTTTTCAAATTTTTTTGATTTCATTATAATTAGAAAAATATTCTTTTTGTGATTAATTTTTCTAATCATGTAGAATTTTTTTTAATGATTGGTTTCATATTTTAATGGAATATAGCAAATTTGAGATTTATTTTTGGGGAATTATTAGGATTTTACACTTTTGAGTATATTTAAAAAGTATATGTATTTTTAAAAATTATTTATAATGGAAGATGTTTTATTTACATTGATACATATAATGTTGTACTCTTTTAAGATAAGTGGTGTTTTGAATCAAACCATTTTTGAAACAATTTAAATATAAATAAGTTATTTAAGGTATTGGGATAATGATGTTTAAAATATATTTCATTTGTATTTGGATGAAAAAAGACCTAACCAAGAGTGGATCCAAGGTTTTCCAAATATGGATTATGAATGAAATTTATTATTTTAATAAATTTTTTGTTTTTTTATCCGTTGTGTGTTTTGGAAAAATATTTTTACGAATTTGGGAAAAAAATAAATGAGGTTCTATGACATAGGTTTTTTTATATTTTGCCACACCCCACTCCAATAAGGTGTAATTTAAATGTATATTGTTTATCTCAGGGATTCTTTAATGTTCTCCTTAACATTGGACCAATTACAATTAGAGTGAAAAGTGTATATTACGTTATAGAGTGTTATTGTCTGGATCGATGCAATTTAGTATTCCACTAATCATTACTGTAGAGGATGTGGGGTCAAGTGGTTTATAACCATGAGTCTTAGAATCATGGTTTTATTAGCGAGGATGAATGTTTCATGGAGTCTCCTAATTGAGATTATATTTGAGGATTGATCGGTGACTGGAAATAATTTAATGTAACATTATAGTTCTTAGTTATGTCTCTTATTTATTAAATACTATTTTAGAAATTATTCAGTTTGATCTTATATCAAAATTGTCTTCAGTAATATGTGTCCTAGTGTTTAATGGGTTGTTCCTTTATTTCCCAGTGCGGGCAGTGTTTTATTTTGGGAATAATTCATTCCTCATTGGATAATGATGTTTATTGTTTCTGTTATGGAATCTAGTTCATGGGTAGGCATGATTTTAATTATTATAAATGTTAAATAACTAGGTTGAATGCTTCTATTCTTGTGGGTATTTTTAGTTTTCGTGGGATGTGGATACCACTTGGTTGTTTTTTCAATAAATATTATTATGGGATGGTATTTTTCAGTTTTTATATGTGAAAACCATAAAATTATAGATGTGACCCTTTGTTCAAAGCCTTGTCATTTTATATAGAGGCATATACTCCACTGTATTGGTCCTCATTTGGATTCCATTATTTGGTTATTGGGTATTTTTCATTGGGAAGATTATTAGAGTAATTCATTCCTTATGATTTTGATCTATTTTTTAGTTACCTCGCAATATAGTGATTTTTTTGTGGTCTTTCAATAAGTTTATGGTTAATTCCTTATGAGGTTTCTAAACAAGTTTTTTATTGGGGGATTTGACCAATCACATTTTTTTAATTGCCTTTGGAAATTTTGGTAATTCGATTTCATAGTGATTTTATCTATATATTTAGAATGAGGTATCTGGTTTATGACAACATATGATCATTTTTAAATGTTGAGGATATTGATGCTCGTTATATATTTCTTTATATCCTATTCTTAATCAGTTGATGGTTGATTTTATGAGGATTGTTTAGGTTTGATTGTTTCTCATTTTTGGTGACGTTGCATCACATTTTGTACCTTTTTAAACTCTACATGGGATTGAGACATTCTAATGATAATAAGTGATATTGTGGGGTGTTTTGGACACACATTGCATCATTGAGGTGTTGGTTTTTACATTATTTTATCCATTTGATGATCATTTTAATATTCCATTATGTTTTTTCCAAAAGCAAATAAATTTTGGTGCTTTTTTGTGGTCCACAATTGACGTTCTTGGTCAAGACCAATCCAGTGCAGTTCTATCAGAAACCATGAGAAACCCTTTCTTAGTCTTGGGTGTAGAAAACGACTAGTACATTTTTCATTTAATAGTGTGGAATGAATATAGATAAACTCTATAATTTAATAGTGCGTTTGGGAATAGTTTTTGAATAATGTGTCCAACAATGTAGAGACCATGAAATAATGTTTGAGGTGATTTAGGCTAGTATGTTCCTTGGATATAGTTGGCTCATAGTTAGGCTAAATGTGCCTCCTAATTATGTGGTCTACTTGAGTTTCTAAAGTTGTGGGATTTTGTTTTATATTTATAATTTCTTTTAAATAAACCATTAAAACTAAATACAAATATCTCAAACCTCTAACCCATATATCAGAAAAACCCCTAGGTTAATCCTCCTCCTAATCATGTAATTCATCCTTGACCTCTAATCTTCCCTCCACCTATTTCTAATATTCATTTCCTCTGATCTATAGTGGCAATCCTCTCCTTTCGTCCTCTCCATAACTTCTCACTCCATCATTTAAATTATTTTATTACTCCCAGGAACCTTAATCTCATACATGGATATTATTAGGGTTTGGGTTGTTATTAAAATAATGTGTTTGGATGTTTAGGGTTTTGAGAGAGTCTCCCTTTGTTGTTGGACCTCTCTCCCTTTATGGTGACAGGATTCAGTTCAACAACAGTTTCTCCATCGTGGTAGTTATTTGTTAGAGGTAGGGGTTTTTTAGACAATTTCTAATAGATTATTTTTAATCCCTTGTTTTCATAATGTTATTTCATTATATGTGTACACTTATATATATATGTCCAATTATGGGATAGTTTGATATAAAAATGATCTACAATCCTTCTCATGATATATGAATCCTTGAACTGTGTTTACTAAAATGTATGGATGGGTTTTAATGTTTTTTTAAAAGATTTTTAGTAGAACTGATGTGGTTTTTTAAAAAGTACTCTTGATTTTATATTTTTTTCAAAACATGTTTTTATGGTTTTTGTTTTTAAAATTTATGTGATAACATTTCGTGTCGGGATGTTTAATATTTTATTATTTCAAAATGACCTAGAAGATTTCAAATGTGATGGTAATACTACTATAATTGAATTTTATAAATATTTTTGGATTTAAAATCTCTTAATGGTGATTAAAAATGGTAATGTGACAATCCATTTGAGATTAAAATGTTATTTGATGAAATATCATGGCATTCGAAGCATGTTTTTTTAAAATATATGGCAATTTTTAAATTTTATGAAAACAAATTTTCATAAACAGTGAGATACCCACATAAACACCATTATGAAATTTATGGATGGTAGTTGAATGTTATCCCCTATAGTGATATTAAATTTGATAAATTATATATTCTTATTTTCATTATTATGGGGATATTCTTGAGATGGTTGGAGGGGGTGCATGAGTTGTAATAAATTCTTCTTACTGAATAAATTTATTTTTAATGTTCAGATCCCCTTTGATATGTGATGTTATTTTGTTTGGAATTGAGTATTATATGAGATAATGTGGTTGTGAGTATGTGTTTTCTAATGTAACATTAGAGTATTTATGTAGTAATGCATTGAGATCTTACATTTTTTTCCAACAGACCATGGAAACCTTTGTCAAGAAAACCATGGGAGCTCCCACCTATTTTACCCAAAAATCATGAGAGCTATTGGAATTGTTCCTTGGGAAGACCATGATAACATCAATGTTTTTTATTCACCTAGAAATAATTTCCCTACTCAATCACTTTAATACCTTATGGTTGGATCCATATCTAAACAATACTCAAGTGGTGTTTATTTTTTTGATTTCATACATTGTATTTATACTTTTTTGACATCATGTTTCTGACAATTTTATATTATATTTCTATATTGTGGTGATTCATAATGCACTAGTATCCTTTTATAATCAATTTATGTAATAAAAATTATGTAATTTGGATCCCCTTTTGTTATTTTATTTAATAGCACATATTTTCTTTTCTTTTGTTATCCCATTTTCAGCAATTGAATGGTGGTTCATGCCTATGTGATTTCTTCTAACCTATGATTATTTATTTTAAAATGGGTTGAAAGGTTATTTGTATATGTTTTAGTGAATGTAAATTCAATGTTTGGATTTTATGAGTACTAATAATATTTTAGAAATTAATTTTTAAAATATGAATTTTTTCTTTGTGATGGGTTTTATGTATAGTTTATTTTCAAACATGATTTAGAAAACCCAATGATTGTTAAAAACATATCTGATATTTTCTATGTTTATATATAAAATAGTTTTTGATGATGTGATATTAAATTTTGATATATAATGGTCTTTGTACTGGTGTTTCAGGTTGAGGAAAATTGTTTTTCTTGGGATTGTTTACATTTGTGAAATATCAAGGAAATTAGTTTTAGCACACTTGAGATGTGTTTTTAATTTTATAAGAAAATTGTATAGATGTTTTTTAGTTTTATATATTTTTTCAAACAATATACTCGATGATGTATTATTATAGTGGGTTCCCATATTTGAAGATTTGTGGTAGCCTAATAATTCCTTATGTGGTCATGAATATTTTATCTATTTCTCTGGTTCTTGGTTCAATTCCCAATATACTCTTGATAAAATTGATCCTTTTAAAGTTGTTGTATATTTTAATAGAATTTACTAAATGTTCATTTTACATTCTTTTTGAAAGACTAGTATTTATATTCCAAAAATGTGTGTCATGTTGTTCCCTTAAAATAATTTAGTTTTTCTTATTAGGATTTCACTACGTTTTATAGAAAATTGTGTACTGATATAATGATGATAAATATTCGGAATCTGGAGGGAATTTTTTCCTTAAAAAAGACGGAGAACTTGTTGGTGAGTTTGGTTTTGGGTGGTCATTTTGTTTTCTAAATTCCTTATATTATGTTCATTTTTTTACCATATGATTCCTTTTTGATGTACGATATGGGGATGGGTAATGAATAATTTTTAGAACATTAAAATTTTCACATTTTCTCGAATTTTCTATCAGAGTAAACTTTTAGGTGTTTTCCTATGATTCCCAAGAACTAGTTTCTAGCTAGTGAGGATTAGGAACACCTTTCAGGATAGTAGTTGAATGGTTTTTTATCCTTCAGATGGATTTTCAGGGCCAGTTTATTACACGATGGAGGACTGAGTGGAAATATATGTCATGTATTATGTCCTAATGTGGTTTGGGATATATAATACTACTATAATGATGTAGGAACCCTATAAACCTCAATAATTGTGGAAATTCACCACCATGGATTAATATACAAATTGGATTCACATGGTTTCAACATTATTCAAAAGTGGAAGGTCATTTTGGGTACCAAGAATATTAAAACCCACATGTCACACAAATTTGGTTTACAATAAAATATTATTTTTATTTTCATAAAAAAAAATTTATATCCAAGCCTCTGGAATATATATTCCAATATATTGGCATCATTAGGAGTCATAAATGTTGACATCTAGATGAATGAAATTTTTTCCCTAAGGCAATGAGCAGTTAAGTTTATATCTTGATCATGTAGGTTTATGGCCTAAATATACATTAATTAAGATCAATGGTATCCTAGATTATGGTATCACATATTATTTTTCATTTATAAATTGATTTCCATCCAAAATATATATAAAAATTTGGAACAATGATGATTTTTTCACACATGTGTGCTTGTGTCCCTTATTATGTTTTCCCTGTTTTTATAAATTTTCATCATAGGCTCTACATGTCACTGCCACATATCATAAAAACATTAAAAGAAGATAATTTTCTAAATTTAAAATTTTCTAATAATTAAATTATTATTTAATTATATATTTAATTTATTATTATATTTATAATTGAAAATAAATATAGTCTTTATGACCATGGTACGAGGATGGTATAAAATAGTGAATCTCATATAGAATATATTTTTTGACACTAAAGGTCTTTTAGACTAACCAAAATCATTATACATAAAATAAAAAAACCCATATTTAAACCAAATGAGTTTTCCACTCCCATCCATAATTATAAAACACTGTAATTCATTATATTGTTAACAAAATCACTTTGATCCTAATTCAATCAACTAGAAACCTCAAACAAAATTACCATCCTATATATATACTTCAGGTAATGTGTGCTTGAATGTGTCTTATGAATTTGAATGAAAAATTTAAAAAAAATTCGTATCAACAATAAACATCTCAAAATAATTTTCTCTAGAAAAAGTCCATATTTCTATAGTATCTTCACTAATTCCATAGAAACATAATATTATTTTTTCAAAATTATCCCCAAAGATCATATTATTATCATACACTCCATAACTAAAGACTATGTATCAATAACAAGATATTGAATGTAATACTATAAATTAATAGAATGTATCTAAATATAAATCATCAATTACTAAAACTAATGTAATAGAGGTGTATCAAAAGTAATAAGGAATAGAAATGTTCAATTTAATATCGTTCTCTTGAAATAAAAAAACTGAGTAGTGATGTTGGAAAAAATGTATATGCCCTAAAAAGAAAATATTGAAAAATTAGATATTTATATTAGGAACATACTTACAAAATATATAATATGTAAATTTGACCAAGATAGAAATAAAAAGAGGTGAATAGATAGAATGCAAGCCCGCAAAAGGAAATATGATAGTTTGGTAGTTCCCTTACCTCGAATCCTGATCCTATTTGTATGTGCATCAAGTGTTATGAAAAATCAAGTAAAATTAAATAATTAACTTAGTGACAAATTTTTCATATATATTTTATTCTTCTATTGTTTTACATTAATTTATAATTAAATTATTAGGATTTTATTTTTTTTTCATCAATGCATGTTGTTTTTTTGTATAGATCTATGGTCCCATTGATTAATTGTTAATGATAGAAGTTATTTTAAAATGACTAGATGACTAAAAAAATATATAGGTATGTATTATTAAGTATATTACTACTATAAAATTTACTAATGTTTTTTTGATGGTCTAAAATAGATTGGAGTTTTGTGATATGTCTATGTATTATTATCTTCACTAGTTAAAATTAGTATAATGATTTATTATTTATAAAATTATTCTAATTCCCAATTTATCAATTTATTATATTAATAATGAAATTAATATAATATGTAATAATTAAATTTATTTTTATGACCATACATTAATTTAGAAATATATAATTTCTTATATGATTGGTAGAGGTGTTTAAAACTTCAAACATTGAATAAAATGTTATAAACAAGCATAAAATTTATTTAAGATATTATATGTTGATATAATAAATATTTCTGAATCATTATTTTTTAAAATTCATGATAGACCACTTTTCATTAAATTAGAATGATAATGAATAAAATAATTAATGATTAAATTTATAGGGGATAATATAGTTAATTTACTTTCCCCCTTGAGATTAAGATGTGAGGATTACTCCTTATAGTTTCTACAAATGATATTTTGATAATAACGATCCATAAAAAATATACATTTAATAATTAGGAATATTATTTTTGTATATATTTATCTATGAAAAATATTATATGTATGAAAAAATTTGGTGGTGGAGGGTGGTATTAATAAGGGGTGGATATAGGTCTTTTATAAATAAATATTAGAATAATATATTATATCTAAAAATATTGAGCACAAATTTGATATAAAAGTAATAAAATTCTTATATAATCATAAATAGTACTTAAAAATATTTACTTGACTTCTTAAACCGAAAAAAAGTTCTTATAATCTATTAGAAAAAATGTTACGCATATGATATTTTACTGATAACCTCCATAATTTTTCATTTAAAAAATACAAAAATACATTATCCTTATGTAATTTAGACATAAAAATAAAAATATTGAATCTAAATTAATGAAATTATTATCCAAATATAATGATTTTATTTAGAAAATCAAATCTTTAATTATTTTAAATAAAATTTTTATCAAATAATCAAAATTTTGAACATTAGAAAATTACAAAAACTTTCAAAAAAATAACTTTTTATTTAAATAGAAATAACTATAATTTTATAGATCCATTTTATGACAATAAAAATTTATTTGGAATTTTTTATGAAATTAATGAATACAAGTTTTCATAAAAATGTTGGTGTGCCTAACTTGAGTATATTATTTGTTTTATCATGTATAGAACATTCTTCTTTATCCTAGGATATAATTATAAAATATTTTTATTTCATTAAATTCCAAAATATTAATTTACTATTCCATTGGGTAGGTTACGATTCCTAACTAATAAATTATTTTTCCTATGGTCAGGTAGGTTTTATAAATCAAATTAAAAAATATTATTTCCATCATTAATCATTTAATTTAATTCATGTTTCTATATTATTCATTTAAAAAATATTTCTTTGACTAATAAGGTTTCATTTTTTGATGCAATTTTTTTACTAGGTGTAATAAATCTATGAGACCAAAATGATATAACAATTTCAATTATAATTATTTTACCTATATTGAATAATTATTAGGTTATACTATTATTAATTTTCTGGAGTATATTTACTAAATAAATTTAATATTATAAATTAATTTTATAATTTATTAATGGATTTTTTGTGAGTATCATGAAATTTATACTATAGTGTATTCCATAATTATAAAATAATGATTTATTCCAAAATAAAATTTCATATAGGAAAGTATGAATTCGTTCATAGAATCTGTGCTTCAAGATATCTAAATTTACAATTTGATTGTTGTTACTACCAGTTCTTATAAAAGGAGACTGATTCTCTAAGGAATTAACACCATAACACACTAATTTATTTCTGTTAGGGAGTTATTAACAACCCCATTAACATGAGATCCTCAATCTATTTTAGTATTTAGTATGATAATTTTTCTATTGTTTTGTGAGTCATCCTTTTAAAAAAATTATGTTTCTTATTATAATTTATTTCATTCGATATTTTTGGATTATTGCATTCTACTTCCAATATTATTGAATTGAGTCCAAGGATATGAGTTTTTCTTCTGATCATTAAGTGCATGATGAATTGGTGTTTTAGAACTTGAGTCTTTTTTATATGGGTATTTATCTATCAAAGAATTTCGATTAAAATGAAAAATATCATGTTATATGAACTCAGTTATCCTTTAATAATATTGATTTGGAGTATAGAAAAAGTAATCTAAAATCATGTTACCTTTTTTACATTCTATATTATACTTATTCCATTTTAACTATATTTGGTTATATTTTATCATCAAAATAAGTTATTCGAGACTATTTTTATAATCTATGAATACTATGATTTGTTTTGAATGGAATTATTTTTGACCACATATAAACTATAGTGGGAAACAATATTATCTTTATATATACTTCAATTAACCCCTCCTCATGATATAATACTAATAAATAATTTTGTGCAAGATAAACACTACATATTATTTCATTATACTAATAAATAAGTGGAGAAGTGCTTTCCTATCAAATAAACTCTATAAGTCATATATTTCAAAAATATAAATTATAGTAAATAAATATTTTTTGATAGTATTGATTATGAATAATTATAATTTAGTATGGAAACATATGTTTTTTATATTGTGGTTGATAACAATATAATGATGAAATGTTATTAAATTACAATTGATAAGTTGAAAATGGACTTTATTAACGATGATAAATCCAAATTTTATTTAAACTACAATTCTTGGAACCCACTCAAATATTCTTAACTAAAAAATATATACATTCATGTTTCTTCAATTGAAACTGCAAATGATCTTTAGAGGAAATTATATGTTAAAAATTCTAGAACATAAATATTTTCTGAATCCAAATTTATTATTTTATAACATTAATACCATTAATTTTTATCTTCATAGAGTGTAATTTTAAGTTTTTCTTGAAAGATTTATGGAAATAAATAATAGAATAGAGAATCATGGTGATAATATGACTAATAATGAATGATTAGTTGTGAAAACAATTAATATAATATTGAATGGAATATAATCTAGGAGAAAAATTATTTATGAAATGAACCGTAATGATAAGATATTTCTTGATGGTCTTATCTGATAGTTATTGAAATATGATAATAAATTAAATAAATATAAAGAGAAAGATATAATGAAAAATAATTATTATTGTTAAAATATAACTTATAGTGATACAAAATATATAGAAAATACTTTTAATGATTCTACATCAAAGCATAATTCTATGGGTTATTAAGATATTAGTGAGAAATAGCTTAATAAAAGAGAGTTCTCAAAACTAGAAATGACGTTATTTTAGAAGTAGAAATTTCGTAATTATTTTTTATAATTATAGATGTGACAAACAATATATGTCTAATAGAAGTAATAATAATAAAATATAATTTAGATGTAATTTTTAATAAGTGTAAAAATATTGAACATATAAAACCATAATTTATTACATTAAAATAGATGGAGAAGGTGTTTATAATATCATTTTGGTAAAAAAAATGTAATTTTTTTAATGTGATGGACATTTGGAACATGGGTGAGGATTCATATTCATATTTTTCATTGAAAATCGATGATACATTATAGGTAACAAATTTATATGATAATTTTAATTATAATTAGTTCTTTATAGATCACGAATCTTTTGAATCTCTTAATTATATTTTTCCAGATGCTAAGTTTTATTATTCTTATTATTGTTCGACCTATTATTCATGATAAAATCACAAAACGATATTTATTTTCATACATAAGGAATCATGGATCCTCCTATACCATCTTGATATTGACTGAGGATCTTTATCAAATGTGATAAATGTTGGAACTACAATAAAAAATACAATCTGTTTGAAAAAGAATCATATTCATCACAAAAGATAAAAAATCATATATGTTATAAATAAACAATAATAATTTATAAATGAGTATAAAACAATAAAACTTATTTCATCCCCAACATCCTTGGCCACCTAATCAAAAAATAAATGGAAATATCTCCTAATTTCTATATAAAAATGGAGGAGGCTAAAACTACCTAGATAATTTTTTGTTATTTTCCTTCACCTATTGGCATTTTTTGATAATGAGATACAATTAGGCGATCATCCATATTCATTCACGACAACATTAACTACAATATTATATCATGATATATCATAGAAGCTCCAATATTTACCACATAACATGAATGATCGTTTGTAAAATAATATAATCCCTATGTTCCAATGGAACCACCATCTATCTATTGAAATAGTTGGATGAATTCTCCAAAATTAATTGTTGCTCAGTGGAATACATACCATTTTAGTAATTTATTACCATATTTTTGTCCTCATAAGAGAAAAACCCCTCCATCGACAACTCCACAATCATTGGAATTACAATGAGGTTTGAGAGAACTACCCCCATATGTCTTCCTAATTTCCTCCATATAAAAATCTATAAATATTTCCATTTACATACATTTTTCTCTTGATTCCATCACTATTTGTGTCATAGTTCATAATGTCATTTAATTTTCAATACCATCAAAATTTTATTTTATAAATGAGTTTAAAATAATATTTTTTCAATGATATTGTACCTACCTGAGAAATCTCAACATGGGATTTTACTATTAGAAAAATATGTTCAACGGTATTTTGATATTAACATCTCAGTGTCATCTTAGTGAAAAATTAATTTTTTTAAAAATTAATAGTGTGAAAAATATCCATTTCAATGTCATGTATATTGTAATTCATCTAATGACATTTCATTGGACAAGACCCATATGAGAAATTTGTGATTCACTATATTAGTCCATGTCCCAATAAAAATTTAGAAGCATTACTAAAAAATTCATGACCAATTTTTAATTTAAAAAATATTATAACTGGTAATGAAGTTAGTAACCTCTTTAAAACATTATATTCCATTTTAAATATAATATTATAATCAAAACATTAACCCATTAAATTTAATTTTTCATATAAGAGAATAAATTTAAAAAACCTTGAATGAATCTATTATAATATATATATAACCCAATAAAAACCCATATCTCAATAAATTTAATTAATTTTTCTCATATCCTGACTACAATAAAATTACAATGATTGTTACTTATTCAATTATAAAAAGACCCCAAAAATAATGAACATCACCTCTTTAATAAAAAAATGTAATGTGGAAAACATATTATAAAAACTATTATCATACAATGAATATAAAACAATTTAGAGGTATCTCAAATGATCCTCCTCTAACCATGATTAAATAAGCATATCATCCTTAAATTCTTATAAATAATAATCTATATATTTATTAATAATCATATTCATAAATTCCATGATAACTGATAGATTTTTGGTATCTCAAAAAGGCATGAACAATAAATTTTTATTTTTCATCAGCAATAGAGGAAAATTTTTAGAGTATAATTTATTTTACCCTAAATTAATGATCAAATTACTAAAGGTTTATATTATAAAATCAATCAACAGAATTTAAATAGTTAAATATATCATCAGTTCATGGTAATGGTTTTTTTCAAAAACCAATTGAAACATAAAATAGAATATATGTATCCTTATGACACTATAAGGTTTCATGTAAAATAAAAATAGTGTTTCCCAAGGGGAACATCTTATTTGAATAAACCATTTCTATTAAAGCTCCTCAATATGCACCATCCTCTCCCATGACTCTTATAATGACATGTAAATCCTTAAGAAATTATATTTAATGTTTTTGGGATAAGTTGTGTTGACCACACCTGTTTTGATAATCCCAATTATGCTTTCAAATACATTGATAATCCCAAATAATGTTTATCAATATATTAATTCTTTCAATCCGTGACATTCTATTATCAAGATGATAATAATATTAAACTAATCTTTAAAATATTTTAATCAAGGTTTATCTATGTTTATATAAATTTTAAAATAATTCTAACTCAATCAGATATGTTTTCCATAGAGATGATAAGTGTTAAGTCACTAATATGCTTATAGCTACTGATATAGATCTACTGGTACTTTGTCTACTGATAGACATAGTCCCCGATAAGCAAATGTCACCGATAGGTAGAACTACTGGTATGTATAACTCCACCGGTATGTACATGTCACTGATAGATCAAGTCCACCGATACAGACAGCTACCAATAAAATCAGAGCTACCGATAGAACAAGTCTACCGATATACACTTAATCACTCGTAGAGAACGAAGCTACCGATATTCACAAGATAGAGATACAAAGTTTACCGATACAGATAGTCACAAATAAAAAACGACCCACTGATACAAGCGAGCAACCGATAGACCAAGAGATACCGATAGAAGGGGTCACAGGTACATAGAGCTACTGATACATAGAGTAACAACTACCGATACAAGGAGCTACCGGTACAAGGACAGTGAGCTATCAATAGGATCTCACTGCTATAAAAAGTCTACCATTACATATCTACTGACAGAATGCTACTGATGAAAGACTTACCAGTCACTGATTCGTAAACTATAGTTTTGTCAACATTATCTATTTATTATGTAATAGTCATATTTGATGATTTTAATGCAATTAATGTTTTATAATGAATGTTGTTGTCATGTCAGGGAACCGTACCTCGTACGTGTAAAAATGTAATCATTCACATTGCCTGAGCTGAAAGCTTATAAGGAAGGACAAAGGTCGGATATAAGAAGATGCACAAAAAGGGAAAAGCAATGTTGTAAAGTGGTACATATATAAAGACTACATCCATACTCGATGAACACTAGACATAAACGAAGTGATTCATACAAGAATATAACACAAACCGAACATAATTCATGGAGTGAAGAACTACAACGAGCTGCTCATACACTCAATCTGATCAAGATGAACCTGAAAACCATGGAATAAAATGACACTCTATTTTCCAAACAAAAAGCAGAGAAGGACTCAGAATAATTTCTGTCAAATCAAAATGATTCCAGAGCTGCACTTCAAATCACTAGGGCATTCTAAACTCATATCTACTCTCTTAGTGATTCTTCTATTTAGATTTCGAGCAGTGTGTGTACTCTGTATATTTTATACACACACTTTCTATTATGCTAAACTAAAGGATCTCTAAACCCTCACACAAACCATCCATAACTCTTTTTTATCCCACTGTGGATAGTGGTAGAGGTCAAGTATGACCTGGATAGCCAGTGTCTTGTTGTTTTGTTTTCCCATGAAGAAATGTGGTAGAGGTCTTAGTACCTAGAGAGTCCTTTCACTGTTGTTTACCACAATCCATGGTTTGGATCAAATTTATATAAATTGTTCAAGAGGACTACATCTCGGATTGATACTGAACCTCTTGGTTATATCTGCTGTGCATCTTCGATTAAGTCTAAACTATATTACACATTTTATTTTTCTGCTGCTAATTACGTTAAAATTCAATTTTTTTTAAAGTTACACTGATAATTAATCAAGAAAGTGTTTGTAACATATGTAAATCAATAGGTTAGTTTCAAATGATAATTTAATCTTCTGAATAAATTATGTAAGACCAAATCAATATTTTGAGAACCCAATCGAACCATTACAGTTTTAAAAATTCACTATAGTTTAACATCATTTTTAAAATGGGGTATTTTAAGTAAAATATTTTTAACAGAAATTCTAATTGGAACTCAATTAACCCCCCTCTTGAGTATCCACTTTGACCAACATTTGATATCATATGTTAAATTATTATTAAAGGTTTTCCAAATCCTTTGTTTTTCAACTGTTATTTTATTTGTGTCTTAGAGATATTAAATTTATATTAGTTCTAAATTATATCTCTTTAAATATATTTGATAATATTTAATTATATGAAATAGACTAGAAGGTGCTGCTACCAACATGACAACTTTAGTTAATGGTACAAATTATGCCCAGCGGAAGCTTAAAATGAAAATTCATTTTGAGAGTATGTGATTCAACATCTGGACTACAATAGAAACTCAATATAAGATTATAGTATCTGAACTAACTACTTTGGATGAACCTACCGAAGCATCATATAATAATAACGGTAAAGAAATTAATTCTTTTTAAGATAAATTAGGTGAAAAGAAATTTAACAAATTATCTTCTTGTAAAACATCTTATGAAATTTGGGACACTTTGGACATTTACCTTGAGGGAACAACCAATGTTAATGAAATGAGATAGAACACATACACTATTAAATATGGTAATTTTATAATGAAGCCAAATGAACCCATCTCTGACATGTATCCCAGGTTCAATGAGATTTTCAACACAAGTAGTTCTCTTGGTAATTTTGTTCCTCCAAAAGAATAGATCATGAGGATATTAAGATGACTACCATGAAGATGTAGAGGCACAACTATTTCTATTAGAGAACTGTGCGACATCAAAAAACTGCTTGTTAAATAATTAATTGGTAAGCTAATGATGTATGAGGAAGAGCTAAAGGTCAAAAAAGAAGAGGATGATGAACCAATAAATAAGTCAATAGCCTTCAATATATCTACCTCCAAGAGTAAAGACAAAGGAAAAAATTCAAAGTGAATGTGATAGTTAAATTAGTATTGAGAGTGCATCTGACAGTGATGCTGAGATGGATCAGATAGCCAGAAGATTCAAGAAGTTATGCAGGAAGAAGATATTCTTCAGAAAATCAAATTACAAATGAAAATATGATAACAAAGTTCATTGGAAGAAGGACTGGAAGAACCCTGATAAAAGTTTTGAAATTCTATGATATGAACGAAAAGGGAAAGGACATGTAAAAGCAGACTATCCAAAATTAATGTTCAAAAAGAAATATGACTTCACGAACAACAAGTATAGGAAATATATGAAATAAACATGGAGTGCTTTAGAGGACAGTTCAACTGATTCTAATTCTACTCAGGATGAAAATTCTCAAAAATCTAATATGTGCTTCCTGACAAACACAACTGAGGTAACATTGGATACTCCTACTTTAAATTCATATTATTCTGGAGTTGATATTGAATCTGAATCTGAAAATATGTCTAGTGAAGAATTATTTCAGTATTTTAATATGCTAGAAGAAACCTGTAATGAATTAAAGGACATGTATAAAACCTTAAAGAAACAGCATGCTCTAACTAGTTCTGTTAAATCCATCGTTGATATATAAAAGGAAAATAATGATCAATTACTTAAGGAAAATACTGAACTGAAAATTTCTAATGAGAAACTAAGGAAGGACATAGAAAATTTCACAAATAGAAAAGATACTCTTACACAAATGTTAGGAAAACAAGTTGTACCAAAATATACAACTGGTATAGGTTGTCAGCCTGGAAAGAGACTGATTACTAAAACTAGATTTATTATAAAATCTGGATAGAATAATGCTAGTTCTAGTTCTGGAAGTTGATATGCTTAAAATAGTTATTCATATGTTTATAGATCAACTAAATTTTATTATTAAAAATCTATTGGTTCTGTAGATTATAAGAGACCCATGAGACAAATCTGGGTACCTAAGGCTTTGCTTACTAACATATCTGGACCCACGAAAATCTGGGTACAAAAATCATTTTCTGTATATATCTTCTTTGTAGGAAACATGCTTAATGTGTTCCCATAAGATGATATGGTACATGTAAAATGGATGTTCAAGGCATATGACTAGGGATTACTCGTGTTTCAAAAGATTAATCAATGTTGATAGAGTACATGTCACCTTTGGCGATCATTCTAAAGGAAAGATCATCGGCCTAGGCCAGATTGGTAACACCGATTTAGTTTTAATTTCCAATGTTTTATTTGTTGATTGACTTAAATATAACATGTTATGTATTTCTCAATTGTGTGATAATGGTTTCAATGTTAAAATTGAAAATTATTCTTGTGATGTTTTTAACTGTAAAAATGTTTTATTATTTTCTACTTTGAGAAATGAAAATGTTTTTGTTGTTGATTTGAATTAATTAGCTAAACAAAACATTACTTGCTTCAATTCATTTCATAAAGAGTCTTGGATTTGGCACAGAAGATTAGGACACTGCAATATAAATTCACTTTGAAAACTTACTAAGAAGAACTTAGTTTGAGACTTACCTAAACATGAATTCCCAGTGGAAAAATTTTGTAATCCCTATCAAAATGGAAAGCAATATAAAGTGTCTTTTAAATCAATGAAAGAATTTTGAACTTCTCAACCTATCGAGTTCGTTAACATGGACTTGTTTGGACCTTCAAGAATTTCTAGTTTAAATGGGAAGCACATTGTCTATATATTATTAGATTACTTTTCTAGATATACATAGGAATACTTCTTATCTCACAAAGTTGATTCTTGTTCTTACTTAATTAAATACTCTAAGTCTGTAGGAAACCTTAGTGGACTTAAGATTAAGACCCTGAGATGTGACCATTTTCATGAGTCTGAAAATCATGATTTTGAATCTTACTGATCACACAATTCTTATAATCACAATTTCTATGCACCTAGAATAGCTCAGTAGAATGGTGTAGTAGAAAGAAGAAATAGAACCCTTCTAGAAATTTCATGAACTATGCTTAATGGGTATGACATTCCTGTTTACTATTGGGCTGAAGATGTCAACACAACTGGCTATATCATAAATGGAGTCTTAATTATACCCATTTCATGAAGACCCCTTATGATTTGTGAAAAAATATGAATCCTATGGTTAATTAGTTTATATTTTTTGGTTGCAAAGACTTTATTCTAAATACAACGGATAATCTTGACAAGATTGCATCCAAAAGTGATGATGAGATTTTTCTTGGTTATTCTTTATCTTGAAAAGCCTATATATTTTTCAATAGAAGAACCAAATATGTGGAAGAATCTGTTCATCTCAAGTTTGATGAAACTTATCCACATGATCCTAAGTCATATTTTGAAAATATTAAAAAAGATTGGTCTGTTATGGACCTTAATGATAAATCCAAAGAACCTCTTGTTAAGGAAACCAGTTCTGGAAACATTCTAGAATCTGCTCATGGTGAACCCGAACCTAGAGTAGAACATGAAATTTCTAGCACTATGTTTACTAGATCAACTAGGATTCTAATGAATAATCCTTTGGATGTTGTTGTTGGTAATCGTGATCAAGGGACACAGACTATAGCTTCTCTACGAAATCGGGTTGAACATCAAGCTTTTCCTTCATAGTTAGAACCTATAAATATCAATGACCAAATAAATGAATAATTTTGGGTAATGGCTATACAAGAAGAACTAAATAAATTTGAATGAAGAAAAGTCTGAAAATTAGTTGACAGACCTAAGGGCACATTGACCATAGACACTAAATTGGTTTATAGAAAAAAAGTTGATGAATCAGGAAATATAGTTAGAAAAAAATCTAGGTTAGTTGCACAAGGATACCGTCCAAAGGAAGGAATAAACTATGAGGAAACCTTTTCCCTTGTATCTATATTAGAATCCATTAGGATTCTACTTTCATATATATCTCATCTAAATTTAAAGTTATATCAAAAAGAAGTTAAAAGTGTTTTTGTAAATGGTTTTATAATTGAAGATGTTTTTGTTGAACAACCTCATGGATTTACTAATCCTCATTATCCAAATCATGATTTCAAACTATCTAAAGCTTTATATGGTTTAAAACAAGCTCCATGAGCTTGGTTTGATAGATTTAGTAGTTTTCTTATTTCAAAAGGTTTTACTACAGGGATTGCTGATCCAAATATTTTTATTAAAATAATTTCTAATGATGTTTTGATAGTACAAATCTATATTGATGATATTATTTTTGGATCTTCTATACATTATTTATGTACTGCTTTTTCAAAGAGTATGCAAAATGAATTTGAAATGATTTTAATTGGAGAACTAAAATATTTTCTTGGATTTCTTGTTTTCCAAAATGAAAATGGTATTAGATTGAATCAAAGTAAATATATAATGGATCTTTTAAAACATTTTGGTTTGGATAGTATTAAGGAATGTGATACACCTATGAGTACTGTTTGTTAATTAGACATTGATGAAACTGGGAAACCAGTAGATCAAAATAGTTACAGTGGTATGATTGGAATCATAATATAACATACTGCTAGCTGACCAAATATTTTGTTTAGTGTGTGTATGTGTGCAAGATTCAAATATTATCCAAAAGAATTGCATTTTCATACTGTTAAAAGAATTTTTAAGTATTTTAAAAATACTGCAAATTTGGGTTTGGTTTATCTGAAAGGAAAATATTTTGAAATAATGAGTTATTCAGCTGCTGACATTGCTGGTTGCAAGTTGGATATTAAAACCACCAATGGAACATGTCGTCTTTTGGGAAAATCCATAGTATCGTGGTGTAGTAAGAATCAGAATTCAGTTGCTTTGTCTACTACTAAACTAGAGTATATAGATGCTTGTAGTTCTTATGCACAAATTCTATGGATGAAACACAGTCTTTTGGACTATGGATAGGATTTTAAGCATGTTTCAATAAACTGTGATAACACTAGTGTAATTAATATTTCAAAGAACCTTGTATCTCACTCTAGGACCAATCACATTGATGTAAGGAACCATTTCATGAGATATCACTACCAAAGAGGTGATATTACTCTTGAATTTATAGGTACTGAACAAAAATTAGCTGACATTTTCACCAAACCGTTATGTTCGGATAGGTTATGTTACATTAGAAATGAGTTAGGAATGATAGACCACTATTATACCTCACCGGTATGGACCTCCCCATTAATGGAACTCACCATTAGGAATTCTCACCGGTATACCCAACCGTTAAGTATGCGCTGTTTTAAAACATCTTTCTAGCCTCTAGAATCGGTATCTTTTGTACTTTACTAATTATATTTTAATTAATTATTTTATGATTCCTAAATGATAAAAAAAGTCTTAACCTCTCTCGATCCACCATGAGCCCCTTAACATGAAAAATCTCTCAAACCTTCAAACCCTAAGCCTAGAGATTCAATGGAACGAGTAAAGAGACCATAAATCAGTGGAAATAGAGATGAACCGAGTGCTAAGAGACTTAAAGGAAAGTCTAGTAGTAAAAGTTATGTGAAGAAATCCATGAATCCACGTCTTGTTGAAATGAATATAGTAGTTGAAAGGGATCTGTGCACAGAATGGCTACTGTCAAGTGAATCGTTAGTTCTAGATGTTCTGGAAGATCAGAAATGGATATAATGCAACTCGAACGACAATGGCCCCAACTATCCAAAGCTGAAAAAAAAAATCTATGAGTATGTTCGATTTGAGAAATCAGAAGTCGAGGATAGGATGGTATCTATTGTGAATACAAAAGAGATAGATTTCTCTCCTATTGATGGGGATGAATTCCTGACGGTTCCACATGATGGTTTTTTTTAGATATTTCTCAAAATCAGCACCTCCAACTAGTAATATCTTTAAATATGAAACTGCCTTGGAAGAGCTAACATGATATGGAACCCCTAGAAAAGTAGTGGTTGCAGAAATGAGTGGAGAGAACAAGATTTGTTTTATGTTCAATTAGCATGTTTTAATTCCAATGAGAGGGGATTTTGCAAATATTAAATACCAGAATATTTACATGATGCATCTGTTGAGACATGGTGTTAAGATAAATTTTTTTAGGCTGTTAATGGTTCAGACTGAGGATATGACAAGGCCAAAGTCAAAAACCAATGCCTTATTCGTTTTCATTTTGATCTCAGTTATGATCAAAGGGAAAGGAGTAGTTGTGTCTCAGGATGAGACAGTGGTGTTAAAGAACAACATCTGTATCACATGAACAATTTGAAAATACATGATGATCAATTGGAATCCGTGGAAGAGAGAATGGGTTAGTGATGATGAGAATATGTATGATAAGTATAATCTTGTGGATCATCCATCTAGGGCTAAGGATGTGATGGCTCAAGGTATGGGACCTGATGTAGAAGATCCACAATATAGTGATGATTCGGAAGAGGGAGATTCCTCTGCCACAACTGTAGGAGATCCTAACTTTCCTATAATCCTATCTCTTGAATGTGTGTCACAAGAAAAGGAAGTTCAGTAGAAATCAGATCAGGAAGAGGCTCCTTGAGAAAATGAAGAAGAAGTTTATGAAATTGAAGCATCTGTTTCTGTCAATTTGAGCCTTAGTCCACTAATTGGACATTTCCTAATTCCTTCTGAGGATTTTCATGAAGTTGATATACCATTACCTATTCTAGAGGAACCTCCTAATGTGGCAGAAATGGAGAAGTTTGTGAAAGATTCTTCTGAGGATGAAAGGGTTTTCTAAGGATTTCATTGCTGTATAAGAGAATTCACCAGTTGAGGGGGAGCATCCAACCAGGTTTGGAAATGTTTTAGTGGCAGTTGATTTTGAAGACTGGGCAGAGGAACCAGGTTTTGTAGTTTGTGGATTAGAATATCTAGATTATAATAATTATACATCCCTTCAGAGACGAAAAATAAATTATGATATTCAGTCTGAGATATTACCTAAAGTTGTGGTCAAAACATATGATCTGGATATTCTAAAGTCTGATCTCAAAATCAGTGTTGTGGAAGAAATAAGGAAAATGGAAGCTTCACTGGTGTCATCTATTCAATCAATTATGAATTACTCTATGGCCAGTATAGTGTCTGAAGGAGAACCTGTTGTGGTTTCGCCTGCTGATATGATCACCAGGGAGGACTTAACATCCTTAAAGGATGAGATGAAAGAGTCTTTGAGTGCTTATGATGCTGAGTTAATGAATTTATTTTTAGAAGGCACAGGCAATTGGATAAGTCCTTCAAACTCCCTCTTGGTTGTAATGTGTCAAACATTGTGGAAGATATAGTGGATGAAGTTATAGCTTTCCATACTCAATTATCTAGACTGGAAGAGACTGTTGAAATTGTAAATCAATAAGTTATCTCCCTGGAATCCCATATGAGTTCTAAATCTCAAGCAGACAAGGATTTGTCTTATGTGAAGAGTGTAGGTAGCCAAATGGTCTCAGTTTTTGAGGAGTTTAAGAATTCCATAACAAAGAATGTTAGCACCCATGATTCTGCAGTGAAAAATATTATTAGTGGGATAACTAAGAGTTTCAGGGATATTGTGACCTTCTATATTGGTTATCTTACTTCCAGAACTTCAGTGGATTTGGATCATATTATATCCTTGATGAAGGAGGAGCTTGGATCAGCATCAACCAGTGGCTCTGTGGACTCATCTGATATGACCAAAGTTGTGACTTCTACTAGAGATACCACTAGATATATCATGAAGATTGTTCAAGAATATATGGGAGAAGCTTCTATTTCTAAAAAAGAGGTGAAAAAAATGGTAGATTATTATTTCCAAAGGGTTTATACCAAGAATAATCTCAACAACCAGTTAAATCTTCTATAGAAAACATAAAGCTACCACCAGTCAATCAAGCCTTCAGAGAACAAGTTAGCAAGCTCCGAGAGTTGACACCTACACTGGACAAATTCATGGAATACAATGACACTTTCATTTCTACCATGGAAAGAGGAGGAATAATCATTATGGATTTCAGAAACCTCTTGTTTCCCTTCATGCATGTTGATGCTCAACCAGTGATTATACCTCCATCTTAACCTGCATCCACCTCTTCTTCTTCTCCTGTCCAGATGACTCCAGCCCAAGCTATCTGAAGCCTTACTCCTATAATCACTCATAGAACTACATAGTACAGGGCATGAATAGTTTCAGTAGCTCAACCAACATTTATCATCTATGGTGTTCCTATGCCTCCACCTGCATCCACCACACCTGAATCCTCTTCTGATCCCAAGGGAAATCTCATGATGGGGATGTAGATTGATAAGTGGCTAGGATTTTTTAAAGGAATCACCTATATTTCTTTTTGATTTATTTATGTATTTATTTTTATCTGTTTTCTCAGAAAATATATATTATCTTACATTCTTTTACCCTCTATTTCATCTCTTCTCCTGTATTTACTTCTTGTCCAACTATTTGATTATCACAAAGGGGGAGAAATACTATCTAAGGGAAACATATCTGCGGGGGAAATAATATCTTCTATGACAAAGGGGGAGTAACACTATCTTTAATGATCTTAATTCATTTTCCTCTAGTAGATTTTTTTTATATTTTATTTTTACTATATAAGTTTTATAATACATTGTTTTCTCTGATACAATTAGATCTAATGCAATATACTCGGATACATTACTAATTATTTTGGGAATATAATATCGTAAGTTGTGATTATCATAAAGGGGGAGATTTTTGACCTCACCTATTTTGATAATTCCAATTATGATTTCACATACATTGATAATCCCAAATATTGTTTATCTATATATTAATTCATTCAATATATGACATTTTATTATCAAGATGATAATAATATTAAACTAATCTTTGATATTTGTTAATCAATATTTATCTATGTTTATATGAATTTGAAAATAATTCTAACTCAATTGGATATGTTTTTAATAAAGAAGATAAGTGTTAAGTCACTGATATTCTTATAGCTACTGATACAGATCTACCGGTACTTACTCTACCGATAGAAATAGTCACCGATAAGAAAAGTTCACCGATAAGCAGAGCCACCTGTATGTATAAGTCCACCAGTAATCTCATGTCACTGATAGATTAATTCCACCGATACAGATAGCTACTGATAGAAGAAGAGCTACTGATAGAAAAAGTCTATCATTATACACATAATCACTAGTACAGAACAAAGCTACCCATATGCACAAGCTAACGATAAATATTTTACCAATATAGCCAGTAAAGAATACAACATGAGCCACAGATACAACATGAGCCACCGATATAAGAGAACTACTAATAGACCACAAGCTTCCGATAGAAGGAGTCACCGGTACATAGAGCTACAGATACATAGAGTAACAGTTACTGATACAAGGAGCTACTTGTACAAGGACAAAGAGCTACCATAGAAGCTCACTGCTATACAAAGTCCACCATTATATATCTACTAATATAAAGATACGGATGAAAGACTTACTAGTCACTGATTCGTAAAATCTACTTTTGTCAACATTATTTATTTATTAAGAAATGGTCATATTTGATGATTTTAATGCAATTATGTTATTTAATGAATGTTTTTGGCTTGTTAGGGAACCGTAACTCATACCTGTAAAAAGGTATTCATTCCCATTGCCTGAGTTGAAAGGTAAATAAGGACAAAGGCCTGACATAAGTATTTGCACAAAAGGGAAAAAGAATGACGTATAGTGGTGCATACAGAAAGACTACATCCAAACTCGAAGAAAACTGGACATACACGAAGTGACTCATCAAAGAACAGAACACAAACCAAACTTCATTAAAGGGTTGAATAACTACACCGAGCTACTCATACACTCAATCTGATCAAGCTAAATCCTTAAAACAATGGAAGAAAATGACACTCTATTTTCCAAAAAAAACAGAGAAGGGCTTAGAAGTATTTCTATCAAATCAAAACGTGTCCAGAGCTGCACTTAAAATCACTAGAGCATTATAAACTAATATCTAATCTCTATGTGATTTTTCTATATACATTTCGAGCAATGTGTGTACTTTCTATATTTTATACACACACTGTGTCCTGTGCTAATCATGAGGACCTCTAAATCCTCACACAAACCTTCCATAACTCTTATGTATCCCACTGTGGATAGTTGTAGAGGTCATGTAAGACTTGGACAACCAGCGTGATGTTGTTTTGTTTTTCCACATAGAACTGTGGTAGAGGTATCAGTACCTGGACACTCTTGGAACTGTTGTTTACCCCGATCCTGGGTGTGGATTAAATTTATATAAATATTCTGAGAGGAATAAGTCTCAGCTTGAGACTAAACCTCTTGGTTAGATCTACTTTGAATCATAGATTAAGTGTAATGTATATTACAATATTTATTTTTCTGCTGCTAATTAGTTTGAAATTCAATTTTTTTAAAGTTACTTTGATAGCTAATCTAGAAAGTGTTTGTAACTATTGTAAATCAGTAGGTTAATTTCAAAAGATAATTTAATCTTTTGATTACATTAACTGAGACCCAATCAATATTTTGAGAACCAAATCCAACTCTTATAGTTTTACAAATTCATTACAGTTTATCTATGTTTTTAAATTGGGGGATTTTAAGAGAAATCTTTTTAACAGAAATTTTCATTGGAACTCAATTCACCCCCTCTTGAGTATCCAATCCGACCAACAAGATATATTAGAATGATGTTTGGAGGTAGATAGATCAATATTAAACTAATTTTTATAATGTTTTCTATAATAATTCCTTGATATAGTATTATTATGTTTAGGTCACGGGTTCAATGTAGGGTCTGTTATGTACTTGTTCGTTGGGGAACATGGATGTAGTTCTGATATTTTAGTGTAATTCTATGTTAATGATGAAATAAAATTTCTATATAATGTGTGTTGGTTGATTGGTTAATTATTTTGGAAAATTTAATATGTGGTGGTTTTGGATTCATATATCGAATTAAATATTTAAAAATGATGGTTTTACTATGATAATTCATGATGTAGTGTGATAAGTATCAAACAATTTATAGATAGTCATACATTAGCTCCGTTGTTATGTGATAATTATTTCTTCATCATGAATTCATCAGTAGTCATTTTTTAATTCTTAAAAACCAATGTTTTATTTACCATGATATCATTCCCTTGGTCATGATTTTGTTAGTGGTGTATCAGGTTTGATGGGATATGGTTGATTATCATGTTTTGGACATTAGGAAATTGAGGGTCCTAGCATGTATATCTTGGTTATAGTGTGACCAAAATTAATTATAAAATGTTTAATGACTTTTGAACCATATAATTAGTGGATATCATGTGTTAGTATTTATATCATGAATTTATTATGCAATGACATACACTTTTTTCAATTAGAATGTGAATATTTGTTTATTTAAAAAAACATTCTTTATATATAATTCAAAATAATTTCCCTAAATTCATTTAATAATTATGTCCCTATTGGTGAATCCATGGTGCTATTTCTATGTTAAATAGTTGATTTTGTCCCTCATATTCAAGAGGTTAATTTCCATGATACCCATGAAGATTCAACCCCCTATTATAAATCAATTATTTTTTATATTTTTCAGGGAGTTTGTTGTAGTGTTTTATGTTTAGTTTTGGTGATATTTTTTAATAAGTTGGTGTAGATTTTTTCTTTTTTATATTTCTATTCATTGCTTTTTCCTTATGATCATATTTTTCTCATTGGTCATTTATTTCAAACATCAAATACTTGGGTGGGTTATGGAAATCGAGACATAGTCTTCTGTAATTATTGTAGAATATAAGTCAGTTATAATTATTTTTTCATTATGTGGATAGATTAAATTAAACTAAATAAGATAATGAAGTAGATTAGAGTAATATTAATGATATGTGTTATTTAGATGTGCATTAATAATATTATGTTATTTATTATTTATTTATGTTTCATGTATGATATATTTTTTCAGATAAAATTAATTTTTTATTATTATAATTACAGAATCACCTTTTATGAACGTTAAAAAAATTATATTTTCTATATAAAGGGTTTTAGTGTAAATATATAGTTTATATTTATATTTTTTAGGTGCTGAATGTTGATTTACTATAGATATATGATTAAATAAGATTAATTTAAATTTTTCTTCTTATGATTCTTCTTATATGTTATTTTGTTGATACCTTCCACCATTAAAAATGGATAATCATGTAATAATATTAAAAAATTATAGGAATTATCTTCAAAAATATATTTAATGTGTTTATGAAACATATGTTTAATAAATATGGGAATATAATTAAATGGATATTTATTGGTGTTATTATTTAATGAAGTTACTATTTTTTCATTATTTTTATTTGATAAATAAATTTTATGTCTTAGTAGTGTGGTGAAGTGGTTGGGTTGGGTTTATAGTGTGATGTGACTCCCATAGTAAAAGATGGTCGTGGTGATATCTAAATTAATGGATAGTTTGATAGTTTTTATGTGATGAAACGTAGTTGATTTTGTAAAAATTAACAAATAAATATTCTGGATATCAATTTTTATTAGTGTGGCGGTTTCTGGAATGTGTTAGTGGAGTGATTGATTCTATTTTGTGAGAGGTTGACATGGTTATTTTAATATTTTTTCGAAATTGTGGGTTGCTAGTGAAATTAAATAATGGATTTTGTAAATAATTGAATGATTAATGGTTTTATGGGTCAAAGAGGTTATATATTTTTTATTTGTAAAATGGTTTGATGATATGGGGTAATTTTTTAATAAAACATGTAGTTGTTTTAGAAATTAAGAATAATGAATAATAAAAGAACTGAATGTGTAATTAAGTCTAATTATCTACTTTAAATTAAATAAGAAAAAATGAATGTACTATTGACGAAAATATAAATATAAAAAAAATTATATGATAAAATATGTCATAATTTATATTGATTTTTTAGAGTGTTGGAGTATGATTTCTATTTTTGGCTACGGTTAACATTGTGTAATGGCTTGGATTAATTAAATATTGTATATAGTAGAGTTTAAGGAGTTCTTGTTGAATTTTTACCATTTTCTTAAGATTTTGTGTCTTATTATATAATTTTTATGTTATTGTAAATTTATATCCACCACCACTATGGATGGGTACCCATACAGATGCTCATATGTTGATATGAATTCCAGGAGGTTTCCCTAACATAGAAGTTATATAAGGAACATATTGTATACTAGTCCCTCTTTCCAACTATACATTAATACATTGTATCAATTAAGATTGAAATTGAGATGTATATATATGTTTAATAATGAAATTATGTAATTAGGTCTGAATATATTGTCATCCCGAGTTTCAAATTTGTGGTGTGGATGCATGGTGGGGGTATTCCAGGGTAGCAGGTCATCATGTGTTTAATGTAATTCATTTTCATGATACCCTATTACGGTGAGGATGTGTATTATGGTTGTGGGGTGGTGTGTGGTTTGTAGTAGTGATATATGGACATATTATTATCGTTAAAATGGGGTATGTGGATTTTTAGATATATAGATATACATTAGAATTTATAATAATATGCATAACATTGGAGCCTATGAGAAACAAGATTAATGGTGATGTGTTTACAAGTTACCTTCTCATTATAATGATTTGATAATATGTTACTATTCATGGATCAATTATCAGGTGAATGAGCCTATTATGGAAGGGTGGTAATGGACATTGTTTATGTCTGAGTTAGATCTTTTATTTATTTATTAAGGGATCAGTATTAATCCTCTACATTACAAAAATAATTTTGATGATGATTCAATTGATTATACATGTATAAAAAACCATTATATATATATATGTGTGTGTGTGTGTGTGTGTGTGTTTCAAATTTTTAGGAGGGAGTTAGAGAATATACTTGATATTAATAAATTAAGGAGTTCTTGGCTATTTATTGTGGTTTACAAAGTCATTTTTTGTTGTTATTTTATTGATGTTTTTATTTTAGGCATGGAATTACATTAATTATATATTGGGTTTTTATATTATATAGATTTTCATTGTGGTGCATCATTACATTAAAGGAATTTATAATGTTAAATATTCTCATTGTTCAATTTTTATATCATATATGCTCTACTCTATCAAATGGAATATTGGATGATGGATTATTGGGCCATATTTATACTAATTTTCTACTGTGGGAGGGAAATAGTGGGGGTTTATAACGTAGCGGTGTCAAAGTAAGAGATGAGTGTTTTGAGATATTTTTTTATGAAACTAGTGAGGACTCCATTGATCAAGTTAAAAAATCATATAAATGAAACATTTCATGTGATATAATAATGGATACTAACAAAGAATCATGTGTTTAGGGAGAAATATTATTATATAAAATGACCTTATGATTACTAAACATACAAGGTAATATTATTCTGATTTCTGGTTAAAAAACTAGGTATGGTACATGCATCCTGAATGTATTCACTTGTGTTTGAATTTATTTGATTTTGGGGAGTTTTATGTATTTTATTTATTTAAAATTAATTAACATATATCAATTTCCTATGTCTTGGTATTAATATTTCATAGGAGAATTTATTTATGGTTTTGATGATATTAATTAGAATATTAGGATCTTATTTGGTAATGTTTTTTGATCAATTTGAGTTGATTTATTTAATATATTTTATTAAATTTATCCACAATTCCTTCATCAATTTACACATTTGATAACCCACTTATTTATATGTTTATTTTTTCATGTGTTAATTTTAAAAAAACAACTGGAACAAATATTTAACTCTACCATGAACCTAAGTTTATTTAAATTAGTTGGTTAGTAAATAAATGGAAACCGTAATAATTTTAAAACCGATTTCATGTTTTTTGATGATTTTTAATGTATGACATGTTTTTCACCTTTGTGAATCCTTGATTATTAATGATATATTAGTACTATACAACACCACTGAGTTTTCAAAGATGAAATTATTTAGGTTTTATGATTTAATGAATTATATAACATTTCAATATCAATCATGTGAAGCACATATTATATATTGTATGAATCGATTTAAAATATGTTAGAATTAGATCATTTATACTTTTTTGAGACATGTAAATTATTAAATAACCATGTTTAGTTTGATATGTTAGAAAACATATTTAGTATCTCCCAAATTTCTTATGTTTGGTATGTTACTTAATTACAATTATGTTAAAATACACAATAAGGTAGAATTTAATGGTTTGATTTTTAGAACTATTAATGTAATTTTATTCATGAATGTTATATTATTTAGTTTTTTGAGTGAATGAGATCATTTAATTGGAAATTACATATTCCATGATGCCTTTTTATATTTATTTAGAGATGATGAATCCGAGATCTTTTTATGAATTGTGGAATTGTGTGTTCTATTTACTTATTATTCAACAATCAATAAATTATTAAATTTAGATTTAAGTGTTTTATTGTACTTTTAACTAGGTTTTCCATTAATATAGAATAAATATCTTCAATCATTGATAATAATTGAATATATAATTAGATAAAATATGATTATATACTTGGTTTTGCATTGATTATGTAATTCTGATATTTATGAGGAAAAAATACAACATGATTTTTTATTTCTGTATTTTTAGATGAATAAAGATTTAAATTGAAGGCTAAGAATACTATAGTTTTAAAATTATTGAATACAAATAAAATTATATTGTTACGTTACATTCGTTTAGCTAGATAAGTAATAATTACAATCTTAGTCTAGGAAATAGTTTAAGATTCTATAAGTAATGAACATGTTAGATATTTCTTCTCTCTGACTTCATATGTAATATGTTTGGAAAAAGTAAGATTCCTAAATGATATATTCAAGCATTTAGAAATGATACTTTATATTTTTTGAATAAAAAAAGGATATGCATGATGTTTTACTTTTCTAAGTAGACTAAACTATAGTTCAAGGTTTTTTCCTGGGAAATGATCATTTATAACATCAAATTTATACAGGAAGTGTATGAAAAAATGTTATTTAAGATGAACTCCACTTGCATAACAAATTTTATACTTGGAAATGTGTTTTATAATATAATTTTTGAGAATCTAGAATGATACATAAAAATTTTCTAATGAAAATGTTGTTATATATAATTTTCACAAGAGAGGGGGATATGTGATATATTTGAGTTTCAAAATTATAATGGATAGGCTGCTACATAATATAAACATCCAAATAAATTTGATACATATGAATATTTATGGAAGTAGTAGAATTTTCAAACAATTTTATGCGTTGTGGAATTTTGAGATAGATGATACTCAAAATTTTTTATCAATAATAAGAGTATACATAACTTATTTTTGGAATATATTACTAGATACATAAATTTTTTGGATGGATATAGCTGATGCATAACATATAATTCTCCAAAGAAGAATGATACATATGATATTTATAATTATTATAACCCAAATATATTGATATGTATGATATTATTTTCCTATTTTATGGATATTATAGTATCCCAATATAAACATAACATTCCTATAATTCATTACATTATATAAACCATTATATTTGATAAATAATACAATCAAAATGATTGGTATTCTCATTATCATGTATATTATCTATATTATAAGATTATTTTAAAAAAGATTACTTCTCACTAAAAGAACTAAACTATGGAATATTTTAGAAACATCATTAGTAATAATCATCATCATATTTTTGGGAATGAATCTATAAGAAAGGTGTGAGATTAAAAAGTATATAAGGAATGAAATAGCATTTAATCAAGGATGAGTTCATAATAACACTTAAACAATTTAATATAATAAAAAATGTTTAACATATAGAGAGATTATTTTAAGAAAAAATTGATCTTCAAAAAAAATTTCCAAATATTTCAAAACTATAAATATAAAAATGAAAACATAACATCCAAAACATGGAAATATAAATATATCCTTAATGATTAATCATGAGTGTATATGATTATAAATAATAACATATTCTAACTATGGAACGAACATTATAATAGGGAACATTACTTTCATAAACAAATCATTTGTTCCCATTCATAAAAGAATCTAAAATGTACTCTATTATACTTATCTAATGAGACATAAATACTTAACCAATGCATTGTAGTGGGATATATTACCCCAAAAATCATTAATCCATACATATGAATATCACATTATATTTATTCACTAATTAAATCATAAATAACCATTGTAAATATAATAGATTTCTTAAATAATCTAAATAGAAATCATTAACATTTCATAATGAATAAAATGAAATATAATGGGTTTCCTAAAATATCCTAACAGTTTAAAATAAAATCACGAGTTAAATCATTAAATATAAAATACATGGAAACATAATATGACAACATAATGAAATAATATACGGTGAGAAAATATATGCATAACTCCATTGGATAATGATCATGTCATGATAATGAAAACAAAATCATGATATTATATTTTTGACAAAATTTATTACTCATTGATTTAATTGTTATTTTTATGAGTATATTCTCAAAAATTATTTTTTATATAAATGAAAATAAAATCATTTATAGAAAGGGATTTGGATCAAAAAACACTTTTTTACATACTCATAAATGGTATAATATCATAAAAAATTAATTTATTTGAATAATAGTGTTCAATAAGAAATTAGTCAACTCATTGAAAGGAGGGTTAGTTACCAGGTCCCTCACAATTAATTTTTATTTCCCCAATTTTGATTTAACCTATTGGATCATAAATATAAAAATATTAATTACTTATTTTTGGACCTTATATATATAAATTTATATTTATTATATTTTTTAATAACAATCCCGTTTATTTATTAGGTTGTTATAAACTCTTTCAAACATCTGGTGTCGATAATCTTGACCATTTTGAACTAGATTATTAAAAGTGGTGTCGATCATCCTTATTCTACAAAATTTCATTTTTATCAAAACCATTAAAGTATTGGGGGATATTATTTATAAATGACATAAAATTTTATAATTTCTTTACACTGGAGTTTTATCCAATCTTCTTGATGATGGAAACTATGATGCAGTAGATTCGGGTTATTAACCGCTTTTGATGAATTTATATATAAAAATAAATAATTAATGTTTTATAAATAAATAATTATTTTAATAAAACATATCAAATTAATAAGACCTACATAAACATAAAATATAATCAAAATTCATCGATTGTGATTGTTGTTAAAATGGAATGTTTTTTTTGATGGGGTGGATGTATGTATATTCCCATGGCTGAATATTTCAATTTTTTGAAATGTAGAATAAATAAGATACGTGATTTGTCATTTGGATAACTAAAATATGATATATATATATATATATATATCATTAATATGTATTTAGTTTATATTTTGAAAAATCCATAATATGCAGTGAATGAAAATGAAACATCATTCTTCGTGGAGGTGGTTTCTCTCACAATATATTGTTAAAAATTTAATTTTTCATAATATAAAATAGAGAAAGGTGGTTAATGTGATTATCGTAACTATAGTAATATTCATTATTCTAATTATTCTAATGTTATCATTTTAATATAGTGTAATTTAATTTTAGGGATAATAAATGAAAATAAAAAATAGAAATTAGAGAGGAACAAATAGAAATTTTCACCACACTTATTTGATGATCTCTATTTTAAAGGTTGATAAAAGTTAAATGATTGGTATTTTGAGAATAGTAGAACCTTTTTTAGGTTCATTAAAATGATTATGAGTGGTTTTGGTGGAGTTTGTTCTGAACTACGTTGGTTATTGTGTGAGGGGATGTGAGGAGAGTATTTTGACTTTTATATGTGCAATAGGATGTAATTTTTTTAATATCCAAAACATTTAACTAATTTTAAGTAACTATTAAGGAATACAGATCCTAAATTTCAAAATAATGTAAATGATAACTCACAAGGTTGATAAATCCCTCAAAAAAGTCCGCAAACATGTTTTAAACATTTTTATTATTATTTACTTGTAAACTTTTGTAGTTTTACTATTTAACATTTACCACAACAAATATTTTATCCTGTAATGAAATATCATTTATGATTAAAAAATAATATGGTTCTATTTTATAATATAAAACTAATTATTACAATTCTTAAATTCATTTTATTATAATATTATTACAAAATACATAAAAATGTATTTTCAAATACTAAATTTATAATTTATTTTAAATTTTTTTAAATTAATATAATATACTATCTAATTTATCTAACATGAGTTGTTAATATATTTTAGAAAAAAATTAAATTATATGTTTATTTATGAAATATAAAATTTTCTTTATAAAAATGTTTCTTGGAATTCCAGTTCAACAATAATTACTAATAATATTATAAATGTCATTTTATTTTGGAAAAATATATTTTGTAAAATTTATCTAAAAATCAAGCTATTTTGAAAAATCGCAAAAAATAATTTTATGTCAATATTTTTACAATAAGTTCACAAATGAATTAAAATTTTTTAAATTCACATTTTGAAATATTGAAATCTTACTATAAAATAAAATAATATATTTTTTGAAATATTTTTTAAAGGAGATCATTTATTGGTTTGTAGACTATTCTTATAAATTTAGTACTAATAATAAATATATTAATATTTAATAACATAAATCCTATAAAATATATTTTTTGCATAAATTTTTTATTATCTTATTAATATTAATTTTTTAAATTTTAGGGAAATACATGTATTTCATAAGTTTGGTATAGTTGTTTGTAATTTTTATTTAAATACTACCATAAGTTTGTCAATATCTATTTTAATAAAAATCAATGTGGTCTATTAGGTGTTTTTGTTGTCTGTAGAGAATTATATTGAACAAATTATAAATTAAAGGTTGAAAATTTTATTAGAAATTGGGTCATTACACTATACCTCTTCATCATTGAAAATTTAATACATGGAAGAAAACAAGTGAGGGTACTTTTCTCTAATCATATCCTCAGGTTACCATGTATCCTATTAATACTTATGACCCAAATATAATAAATTGATCAAATTAGGGATCATTTTCTATAGTATTTTTTTGTGATATAAGATATCTAGTTATTGGGACATTTATGATATATCATGGATTAATTTTAAGACTATAGATATTATAATATTTGAAGTTTCTAGTATAGACACTCATAAAAGTGATACATGGAACACATATTCTACTAGAGAGAGGTCTGGTGGGACTTATAAGTGGAAATATATATCCCAATAATTATATAGAATATTTAAGGGTATAAAATACCTAGGGCTAGTACTAATATTATTCCAAAATATCATAACATGCTTCAAATAATATATCTATATGAACTACATATCACAAACATCGAACTCTAGATCACTTTAGTGGTATTCTATAAAACATCTCTATCAAAATTGTTGTACATTCATGTCTCACTATATTTTTTGATCCTTATATATAATTTCTTGAATAATGATGTGTCTTATAATTTTCCATTATCCAAATACATCCCAAAATATTAGTGTTTGACATCTATTCCCATATCAAGTCTCACAGGGGTAATCCATATTTTTGATTGGAAACATTAGTTTTATAATAACTCGAAAAGGAGGAAGTATTGATAATTTCATCCTTGAAACCCCATTTAATTGTAAATTTTCATGTAATCATTTTTTGGATGGTCCTCATGGACCAAACATTGTTTTGAGGGTGATAAGTGGTACTGAAACTGGTCTCTATCTATAATCATTATGAATAGTTCTCCAGAATCATGACGTAAAAAATGGATCTCAAAAATATACATTAGATAGTGGTACTCAATAAAAACATACCACATCCCTTATGTATATTTTTGTGAGTATATCAACACTTATATAATATTCGATAGAAATGTAAAACTATGACATAATAAAGTGATCATGTATAAATAAGATTTCATTTTGGGAAGTCCTATTATGAAATACATGGTGATGTTTTCATATTTTCATTCTATTATGGGTAGTTAATCCATCATATCCGTATATTATTTTCATTCATGCCTAAAATTATTGAATACCAAGAATATATATATGTATTTTGTTTCTATCACTTAATGTAATCCCAATATAATTTTTCTTTTATTAATATAAACAGTTTTTTACATCCTAGATGAAAAGAGAATGATGGGCTATGTGTGTCTTACCAAATTCCATGCATTTGATTTATTTTTTATTAGAAACTTATCTGGGATCCAAACCATATAATCCAATCATTGTCGTTGTTAAACATTAGAATATTTGATATCTTTTTTAGCTCATAACTATTTAGGGATTCATTCATCTTAATGTTAATGTAAGATTAATCTCTCACTTATGTAAGATAAGATTTCTCACCTTATTTTATGTATTAAGGATTTTTACAATTTAAATATGTGAATATTATGACTCTATAAACCCTAATAATAGATATTTTAGAATAATCATTTATACTGAATGATTCATTATGAATTTTTTCCTTCCCATGATGGTAATTTCTGTCGAATTCTAAATCGTTGATCAATTCGGACCATCTCAATTGGAACATAAATTACTATTTCTATGTGAATATATATTCCAAAATCATTTTAGGTAAATATATAACACTTTTCTCTATATAAGTATTTATTTCATGATTTTAATTCAATAATTATAACTCACATTCAAAATCATGTGACAGGTAAATTTTCTCTTTGGATTTTAATTTTTTTTAGAGCCATAAGAAATTACCTTTTCATTATGCATGAGGTTGTATACAAATATATAATTTATGTCACCATTGTATATTAAAAATCATTTCCCATTATCGGGTAATATAATTATAGGTGTGGTGAACAATCAATTCTTTTATTTCCTAAATATATTCTTTAAATTCCTCCATCCCAAGAAACATCACTCCCTTCTCTGATAAACTAGTTAACTGATTTGATAGATATTATCATATTCTATCAATTTGATTATAGTATATAGAAAACCCCAGAAAACTATAAATCATGGTTAATATTGTTATTCTAGATCATTATTAAATAATTTTTTTTGAAGGACCCATAGATATTCCCTTCATAGTGATTACAAGGCCTAACAAGTGTACTTTACATAAAAAAATTATCTCTTAATATACAATGAATATTGTTTTTCTTTTCATATAATCATTAAAATACATATTTGTTCTACATCCTCTTCCTTTATTTATGAATAATGAAGAATGTAACTGGTGAAGATAACAAAAAACAAGTCATGCTCGACTCTAATGATTCTATTGATTAGATTCACAATGATGGAAGGGGAATTAGTCATTTCGAATGGAATTAAGAAAAAAAAATAGTATCCATACATCATTCAAAATGATTTCATTAAAATATCTTCCCTAATGACACTAAACGATTGATATCCATATAAAAGGTTAATCTTTAAAATTTACTGATATCCCCATATCTTATAAAATAGTTTATGGATAAATGGGAGTGGATACTTATTATAAATAGTGATCTTATTAATATCCATATAGTAAATGATATGAAATGTTATTACATTATACTATTTAAAAAACGTGACTATATTACCCCATAGAGTAGTACTAGATATTATAAATCCCTTTGTCATATTACCTTGCGACCACAACATTAATTCCTCCAATTCTAGGGGAACAATTCTATATGGAATCCTTTAGATATTCATTGATCTTGTTTGGATTTATATTGAAAAATACACCTTACACTCCTATGGATGACTAGATAGATCATCCATGAATGAAATATTATATTCCTATATATTTATCACATATTAAATATAGAGTTCCTCTATGATATTTTGATAATAGAATCCCTCATTTCTAGGTACTAGAAAAAATATTGTATAATTCTTTACAAGTGAATATCAATCTTATGTTGATACATGTGAATAGGATTATTTGAGATATGAAATGTGATCCTCTTGTCCGGAAAATTGATATGGGATCTATGTAGGGATAATATATCCATGCAAAAATATTATTTGTAATTCTTCTAATGGGTTAAAAATTAGATCTGATGGATGTATCCTCCCACAAACCACACCCAAGAAAGATTTATATATCAGAAATGTGATAATTATTCCACTTGATAATTTCACATATATTTCAATATCCATTACATGACGTGGTGATTCAACATTTTTAGAAATCATCTGTTTTATGAAATAATGTAATGAAACCTAATCAATTAAGGTACTTATAGATGAAAAATAATGAGTATTTGTACCAAACATCATTCGGGTATCATGATCTAACACTGTGGTAGTGATCTTGAATTCCATTACATGATTACTAATGTTGGGATGTTGATGGGGATAATTTTCATCATTAGCCCATGGGATGGGGTATTAAATCACATATTTTCTAGTGCCTGTACACATGAATAATTATAGAGTGGATTGATCATTATATGGGACCTTCTTCATCTTTTTTTACACATCGATCTATTAGTCTATCAGTAGTATTTTCAGGATTCATGGCATTATTTATCTCTCTAAAAACACTACCCCAATTTTTTAATGAAATATCATGACTTATTCCTCCCACACTTTTAGAATTTAGGGGGTTAAAAATTCTTCCACCATGTAAATTATCATTGAAGACACCTTGGTATAATGCCTTCATTTTTCTTAATCTAGAGTAGTGATTGTCCCTATATTATATCTCCACCACAAGAATAAATTTAACAACCTCTTCATATTTTGTATTTTCTCTCATGGAAAAAGTATTATGATAAAAATGATTCAATAAACTAATGAAATAATGAATTTTAGTTTTTGGATTATTCATAGAACCTAGGGATTAACTTGGGAAGATCATAATGTCTTTATTGTATGTTATAATTGATTGACCCTCTATTTTTTCAACTAAAATAATTCCATGAAAATATTTTTGTGATTATTTTATGGGAAATACATTATAAGGTACCACAAATTAAACTCTTCCCATTCCATGTTATATACTTCATAATTTTTATTTTAATTGTAATTAGATTACGCTATTGATCAGTTACACCTTCCAAATGGTAAATAACCAGTACAATATTCTCATTAAATGGGATATAGATATCATTTAATTTAAGTACCATCACATCAATCAATTTTTTTAGTGCTAATTAGATTTTAGGATCCTTATAAATGGGGTGGGAATTTTTGTATGAATGAAAAAATATAAATATTCTCCAATTATGGTCAAATCAAGAGCCCAATATAATTTTTGTTATTATTCGTAGCATGTGACTGTTTAATAGGAATTGTTATATGCTATCGTAATAAAACTCTTCTTCCATTAGGACGATAATTAGGGAAACCAATTAATTATACCTCACATCCATTCTGAAAATAATTCTATATGGTTCAATATATTAGTAAGAAAATGGTGTCCACATGAGTGCAAAATATGTATTAACTTGAGGGAATAATATCATTAATGGAATTAAACCTTACAAAACATCACACTTTCTCACTGTCATGTTAGCCTATAATTATTTTAGTTAAACCTACATAATTATTTGTTTAGCATCAGGTGAAGTTTTCTCAAAATTCAAGAAAAAATATTTCAATGTAACATATAAATAAATCCTTGATAATGGTTTTTAAATATAATGGTGTCTACAAAATCATATACCTAGGAAGTTTGAAATGATATGTGTATATAGTCCTCATTTTATTACACTAGATGATGATTGTGTTAATACAAAATCTACCAAATTTGGAATTATTAATCCTATATACATCTTTGTTGGAGACCTAATCAACATGTTGTATCCATATAAGGACATAATATTTGGGAATACCATATACTCAATAATTACACAAAATTTAAGGATATCATTCTACTCATAGTCTGATTTATTTGGTTTCCACTATGGTTTTGTAACACTAGTTCTAAAAAATAACTTTTGTATTCTCTAAAAATAACAAAAAATTTACCATAATTCCAAATTTATTAATTCTTGAAAAACATGACATCATTTTACACATTTTAGATGATTTAAAATATAATATTTATTAAATAATAATATCACAAGGACCAAATGGTTTATTTTATTTTTATAATATCTATATAATTGTATTATTGGAAAAAAGTCCCGTTTATTTCTCCCAAAATATACCATACATTCCCATCTTCAAATAATATCATTCCTAAAACCCACCCTTAAACCATTGGGAATGATGATATAAGATGGGGGTGAGATAAAATGCTCAGTAAGGTATTTATAAAATATGCATAAAGGATGAATTAATAATAACATATAAAAACATTAGAATTAGAGAAATATAAAATCAGTATTACTAATAATAATAAGACAAATCTATGAATGAAATTAAACATCATAAGAACTAAAATCTACACAGATCTATAAGGAAACATAATATCTATAACTTGGAATAAATTATTAATTATTATCCTTGAATCATGATTCCATAAAATCAATATAAATAAAAACTATTAACTATGGAATAATCAATATCATATAGAAACATTTATTTTCAAAGTCATATCATCATTTCCAATGCTTAAGAGAAACTAAAATGTACTCAAGAATATATATATCATGATTAATGAACACTTAAATAATATATTATATGGTGATATAGCCCCTCAACATGGATACATCTATAATAACATGATCCACTTAAAAATCATTCACATTTCCCATCATAAATATCCCACAGAAATAAAATTATTTTAAAAAAACAACCAAATAGAAATCAGTAACATTTTAAAAATAACATTTTGAAATAAAATGTCTTTTATAAAGCCTCAAAATGATATAAATTAATGTCATGAAATAAATATTTTGAAACTAAACAATTGATCAATAAAAATAATCACATAATAAAATAAAATGTCTGGTGAAACAAGAATGATATCCCCATTTCAGATGTATAATTTTAAAACAATGAAAATGAAATCAAGAAAATATATTTTAGAAAACATTTTGTATTCATTATTGATAATTTTTTAATTAGGAGTCCCTTTTAAAAAAGGCACATTTTTTTCAAAGACATAATTGAAAATAAAAAGCTCATGAAAATGCATTTTAATATGAAACACTTCCCCTAGATATAAATGAGTGAAAATCATTAATAAAGGATTTACAAAGATGACTTACATTCACTATTAAATTTTATTTCTCAAATAAAGAAGTTAGATCTTCCATGACTATTACCATTATCCTTAATTTTTGTGGAAGCAATTTAATAACGTATATCATAATGATAAAAATATTAATTAAATATATTATAAAAAATTTCATGTATATTTCCTTGTATAATAATTATTAATAATATTCCTATTATATTGTTATATTCTATAATATCATTTCAACATCATGTGTTAATAATTATGTATGTTTTAAATTTAGTTCACAAATATGTTAAAATAATCTTTCATATTGAAAATTTAATAAATTATATAAAATTAATTCATTATAAATATGTTTTGTAAAGAAATATATTATCATACTTCAACTAAATGAGTGGTTTAGTCTCATTTTAAGAAGAAGAATGTTTTTATGAGGTAGTTTCAGGTTAGTGGCTGATATCAACAGATTACATTATAACAGTCATTAATTTATTTTTTATCCCCAAAGAAACCATGCAGGATATATAATAATTTTTTATATCAATATACACATCAAATATATACATAAACCATTTATTATGGCAGTAGTGAAAAATGGAATGCATCATTCCATAGAGTGGTATTCCACGCTTTTTTATGGATGATTGTTCCATTTTTTTAATGGAGAATGAAAAAATAATCATGGTTTATAAATATAGAATCATAAATATGATATATATATATATATATATATATTTATTTATATAATGTTTTTTAAAACCCATGGTTCTAGTAGCCATGTTATGTAGTGATGGAAAATGAAATACATTTCATTGTAGATATTGTAGTCCACACAATAAAAAATAAATAGCTTAATTTTAATTAATAGAAAATATATAATGATATATAAATTTTTTAGAACTATTTTAGTAACAGAAAAATATAATAATGATACTAATGTTATAATTTTATGATGGTTTAATGAATATTTAATCCGTGTATCTTCTCATAATGATAAAAAAAATACTAAAGCAGCAGTTAGAAATTTATAACTCACTTATTGGACTATTTCCACAGTAAAGGGAGATAATATATTGAGGGACATAAATTATAGAATATAATATGCTCTTAAATTTGTATACAAATTATTGGGATAAGGTTTGATAGTGTTTGGGACGAACATTTCGATTGATGTATGAGAGAAATTGAGTAGATTACTCTCTTTTTATAAGTGAAAAGGGATGGAATTGTTTAAATAGAAAAAAAAGAGTTCCGTAATTGGAATAAATAACGAGGAATGTACAGTCAGAATTAGTTAATAATAGAGAAGATAGGTTAGAAGGTCCATCAAGGAAAACACACATCTCCCCGCTATTTTTTTAAACATTTTTTTGATTATTTACTATTAAACATTTATAATTTATAATTTTCGATTTTACCGCGGGCACATGTTTTTACATTCATAAATTATCATTTATTCTAAAAAAATAAAATATTCATTATTATTAATAATTTAAAATCCATTTTATTAGATTAATTTTCTAAATATTTTGAAAAAAAATTTAAAAATACAAAATGTATAATGTATTAAAAATTATTTTTTTGAAATTAAAAATTATGTTCTGAATTTTAAACATTGGTTGGTAATTTAAAGAAAAAAAAATTAAAAATAAAAATAAAATATAGAATATATATATTATTTATTATAAAAATATTTCATATATTTCTAATTCATAATTATATTCGAATAATTTCATAAAATTCATGTTATTTTAGAAAATTCTGTTTTTCAATTTCCACATAAATATCAGTATTTTATAAAAAATCCAAATAAATAATTTTAGGATAATATAATTGTTATATGTCCCCTAATATGTATATATAATTTAATTTAAAATTAATTAATTCATAAATAAAACATTATAAATAATACTGTAAAATATTTTGGAAACATGTTTTTATAGGAAACCATTTTATTCGATATTAATGATTCTTATCAAACATGTTCTAATCATAAATATATAAAAATGGAAAATTAACAATACTATAAAATAAAATTTATGGATAATCAATTCATTAATTTTTTTAGTGGTAGTTGTTTCAATTGTATTAAAAGGGACATTTATTTTATTGGTAGTTTATTAGTACTTTTAACCATTTATTCAATGTTTACAATATATAGGTCAATATCAATTTAAGAAAACTAGTTGTTCTATGATAGGGTTTTTTATTATATGTGGGGAACGATTAAAATATTGTATTTATATAATTAAGATCATTTTATTAAAACATAGGTTTTTACAGACACATAACATGGTTTTCCATTTCAAAAAACAGAATAAATTAATTTTTAATATGGAATCACCAAAATAAAAAGAGAATTACTCAAAATAAAACGAAATTTATATTACACAAAAAATGGGAAAAATTACCTTCATCATCTATAGTGAGATTTTGATACAATATTATTAATATGAAAATAGTCGGATGGAATTGAAAATTTGGAAATTATAATAAAATTTTCTAGTAATGATTGTCGACCCATAAATTGTACACATAGAATGAATTAAATTAAACTTAGACACATGTACTAAAATATATGAGTCTTTGGATCCAAAAAAAGGGAACACTTTTAGAGAACCTATTTTTTCCTCATAAGACATTGAATTAAATCAATGAATATTTTATGAGTGAATGATTGATATATTATGTGATTTTGAGGTTAGGTGAAACTGAAATTAATTTTATAAAAATATTTTATATATTTTATATCAGACACACACCCACACAATATTTTATCAGAATGATGGAAAATCTCATCAAAATAGTCTCGAACTAGAAATCT
Organism: Viscum album; assembly: GCA_963277665.1. Classification (NCBI taxonomy): domain Eukaryota; kingdom Viridiplantae; phylum Streptophyta; class Magnoliopsida; order Santalales; family Viscaceae; genus Viscum; species Viscum album. The sequence continues at coordinate 1,516,087,976 of OY728131.1, forward strand.
ATTATTGTGGTTGAATCTGAAACATGGATTTTATTTTTTTAATGACCTAGAATATGTTAGTGAATGACATTCAGATAATGTGTCCAATAGATGGTATGTGAAGTGAATCAATTCAAAAATTCATTTGATTAATTCATTAACTAACATATACATTATTTATTCTATATATTAGATGTTTGGGATAATCACCTGTTTATTATCATAACTGTAGGACTGTTTAGGGGTGGATTCTGCCATTATTTATTGGAGTATTGAGATACAATGATGATTTACATCTTGATCAAATTGAATTGAGGGGAAATGAAAGATAAATGTCTTCCCCATCATTAGTGAACACATTATTTACCAACATGAAATCCAGCCATGATGTTGCAATAATAATTGTTTTTTCTCTCTTAATATTAAAGAAATGTTCGTGATCAAACCCTATTTCATTGATCATTGATTAAATAATCCTTTTCATGAGTCTATATATCATATTTAAATTTTTAATTGAATTTATTAATCATGTTGTGCCTAATGTATCACCATTGTTATTCCTAAATTGTATTTGTTGATAAAGAACACCTATTGTATGATTTTATCAAATTTTTATTATGTTTCCCCCAATAATTGTCTATATTTTTTCTTCATTGGGTTATTGGGCCACATATCACATTTTTGGGTGTGTTTGGGTGTGATCAAATTCCCCTATTAAGTTTGGATTCCTATGCGATTGATGGTTTGATGATATAAGGATGATTAAAAATGATTTTTGAGATTTAGTTGGTGGATTCATGGATTTGGGATCTGAAGTGGGGTAGGAAGTTGCAAGTGACATACTTAAGAGCTTGTGGGCTTCGTGTGAGACAACCAAATTCCAAATTTTATCCAATGGAGGGCCAAAATCAATGAACTCCTAATCATTCCACCATATTTAGGTGTTCAAATAGTGGATTTAGTATTGTAAAGAAATATTTTTGAGTCATACTAAGAAAATATACAGTTATGTGTAAAGAAGAAAATTTTCCATGTAATCTGAAGAACACATGCCATGTAGACCAATTTCCTTGGAGGGTAGGGTTTCATGAAGGGGTTATATTTCACATGTTGTGTAGAGGGATAACACACCATGTGACCCCTAGTTGTCTGCCATAGTATATATATTGAGTATGTAAAAAAGGATCCCATGTGACCCTATATACCATGTAGGTTTGGGAATATGTCATGTACCAACAAATTGACAAAGAACATAGTGATGGAACAAAGGACATGTGAATGGTCAAAAGAACAAAGGTCCACCCCATGATGATAATTCACACTATTTAATACATTAATTTTCATGTAGTACTACCTGACCGGTGAACTGTGTGATAAAAAGGACTCATTAAATCAAGAGAACATTACCAAATTCAATGTTCTAATTTTTTAATCATCTACCTCTCATATCTCCCTCAATTTAATTTTCATTTGGGTCCATGAGTATCATATCCTTATAATTTTTTAATGAAGAATTTGATAGTGTAATTCTTAGTGGATTTAGAGATATGGTGTGCGATGTGTTGATTGTGATGCATCTTTATGTCATCCTCGATGATAAATGTGATTGGACATGATCATCATAGAGTGTTACCCCATGATATAATATACAATGTATCCTCTGAATATATATTTATTTGTACCCCTTCCTTAATAGGGAATATGACCGATGTATATCTAATGAGTTTTACCCCCTGACAGATAAGGGTTTTGTTACTCTATTGATCTACTAAGTGGTACCCACCGACGTAATAGGGCGTGTGTCCACTATCTATTGAGTGGTAACTGGTTTAATGGAAGGAGTCTGAGTTATCTATCTTTAGAGTGGTACCCCAAAGATGACTAGGTCATGTGTCCATTATCTTCCATGTGATAACCCACTGAATGGCTTGGGCATGTGTCTAGTGTCTACTAAGTAGTACCACTAATGGACTGAGGTGTGGGTCCTTTATCTACTTTGTTATACCCTTATAGCTCAAGGTAATGGATCATATAATTGTATATCCCCCTCAACTATGATATACAATGGAATGATGTGGGACCTCCACATAGTTACTTCTTCAGGCATAATCTTGAGATGTTCAACATCGATGATGTACCACTGGAACTATTGGAAGAATATTTTCTTGGGATAGTATATGAGATGGGGATAACCTTTTTTTTATCAAATAGGTTTATTTTCTGAGAATTTATTTCAAAATTAATATATATAGTTTATATATTTCAATGGGTTGAGCTTTTTCACTTCAATTATGTCTCTCATTACCCCCATTTCATGATTTCAGACCATATTACTTGGTATATATCATGATACCCATGAATGGGATTTGACTATACATGTCCTATCTAATGAAGAATGCAAAAATATCTGTAGTGATGACAAGGGATTGTAGGGATAGACCAGTTCATTTGACCAAATATAGAGGTTGGATTATGAATATTTAGAGTTATCCTATCTCAAAATTTACTAATACAACCATTTTTATTCCAAAACATGTTAATAGTAGATAATTTTTTCATTTATTTTTCATTTTACAATGTAGTTCTCTTTTTTCCCTAGTGGTTGTTTCATTCATGGTTATTTCTAAATATTCGTATCTATTTTACATTTATTCTTCTATAATTCATCATTTAAATGAATGGGTTCATGTATACAGGTACTCAAAGAAAAGGCCTCTTATTTAATTTATAACTTTTAGCACTGGATTTCAGCATGTAGACTATAGAGGTGAAATTAGGGTATTTATGGAATGGCCTTAAGGTGACCAGTTGGGCCTCATTTGGCCATATCTAGTCAAATTTATATAAGAGGTGGTTCATCCTTGAGAAAGTGTTTTCAATTATTTCCCCTTGTGAGTTATTTTTGATCTAAGGGAAATAGTGTTGATGTTTATCGAGTGAGGCTCTTAGGCCAGTGAATCCAATATTGGTGCATTGGCTGAAATTTCCATTCACCTAAACTCGGGCTATCTTCATGATGATGTGGCATATATAGTCAATGGATTCAGTATCGTTGGTAGATTCATCATATTTTATTGGGTCTTTTGAAATTATTTCTTGATTAATCTCCACACAAACACACACACACACACACATATATAAATTATCATCTTATAGTGGTACATCAGGAATAATTTTTTTGGATTCCTTAGCAATAACAACCTAATAGGTTATCGACTCAGCATCATGAAAATAAACCAATGAGTGACGATACGTCAGTTTAATAGTGATCATGTTCAATCATTTCTCCAGGTGGATAAGTAGAATCACACTATCCTATCAAGTACCATATTATACTAGGAAAAAAGGTTTTAAAGGTTCATTGGATTATAACACTCCGCATGTTATAGCACTATATGCCATTGTGGTTCTATATTGAGATAGATACATAGGGAGAAAAGGATTGGCTTATGTAGGTGATCCATGATTTCAGTCTTATCCTGACACCAAATGATCTAGTCATTTACGTAGAAGCTACTCTTGTACATAGATTAGTTGGGATATGGTGGTGTATAGTCACCCATATGCATGATGATTCTATATTCTCATGGTCGTACCTCACATATCTATTTCATGAGGAGTACTGACCATCATATTTGTGATTAGTGTGAATTAAAGTGCATCTAGAGATGCTTTAGGGAGGGATGATAGTTGTTGAGTATTTATTGATGTTCAGTTACCACATATGGTACTCCCTTAAAATTATTTTGGATGGTTTATTCGAGGCGTGTAAGTTTTAGATGGGTATCTGAAGAGATATTAGTGTATGTGTGCTACCCTGATTCATTCACACATATTATGGAGTGTTAGATCAGGATGGGTGATGGGAAGCATCATATTAGGGAGACTCCATTATAATGGAGATAGAAGTGATCATCATAGGATAGAGTCATCTATAGAATCCTATAGGTACCATTTTATAGTTTATTGGAAATGGTTATCTTCTCATTGCAAGACTCAGACATATTTTCATGCAACTCAGGGATCACACAAAGTATCAAGGAATCCATGTGATGGGATATTCTATAAATTCTTTTAGATAGGTAAAATTTCTTATGATTTCTGGACCTGAAATACGATGGTGGGAATACATATAGTAGATGGACCACCATGGCACATGTAACACTGTGATGAGGGTTATTCAGGGTACAGGAAGGGTATCCCTCAGGGAGGTGAAGCTATCATAAGAGTATATTGGGAACCTGTAGAAGTATTTATCAGTTTGTTATGATGTTATGGGCCTCTTCCACCATCACCTCCACTAAATGACCAAAATTATTCTTATGGAGCTTGAGGTCATGGCCATGGGTTTTTGTGTGATATAGTTTCTTGTGATATAACAATTCATGAGATAATTAGAGGTACCATTAGTGTTTACTATATTCTTTATTCAGTAATAGTATAAAAATGTGTGATTCATTCCATTATCTATTTAGTCTTGGTGAGTGACATGGAGCTTCTGGTTGAGACTTATCATAAAATATTTTACTAGAAGAACTAATGGGGAATGATCCTTCGATATCATTAATTTTCTAGTTGTGTGAGATGTCTCATAGTTGATATTGTTTCTAATAGGACGTCATGATCATAGTGGTGAGAATCAATGATGTCATCATTGGTATTGAATTTTTACACATTCTGGTCCTATATTGATCATAACCAAAGACAAATCAAATGTGTTCAGAAATAATGGATGAGGTTATCCTCTTTGGTTGAGAGTGATTTCATGATAGAACAAGTGGTTCATGGAAAAAATAAGCTGGAAAATATCACCAATAAGTTGGTGAGTTTATCCCTTGGTGGAGTTTTTCTTTATAAATCTGAATCCCTTCACTTGTGGAGGAATATATAGAAATATTCCATGATAAAATTCAAGGATTACATGCTAGTTGATAGATAGAGTTCAGTGTATAATTTATCTGGAAGACCTCTATGATATATTTCATAGCATATCAGATGGAACCTTCAAAGATCTGGGTGCTAAGGGTGTAGTTGGGTAACCATATAGAGTATGGTTCTTCTCAACCTTGTATATCCCCCTAGGCAACAGTAGTGTTTTTTTTGAAAAGGAAAGACATGATCATATGAAATTTTTTTGACTGTCATCACCTAAACTGGGACACGATATAGAATAAGTACAAATTCTTAATGATTGAGGACCACTTTTAAAATTTATGACTCGTGAAATAATTATCAAAGATGTATATGTTATCTAAATACCACCAAATGAAATTTGGAGAGATTAATATTCTATACCAGGAACTCTGATATCACTTCAGACAATATGAGTTTCTAGTGTTTCATTTTAATGTGATATATTTCACCTCTATGTGTATGGATTTGTTAAATTGTATCTTTATTCCATTATTAAACCACATTTTTTAACATCACTGATGACATACTCATTTACTCTCTCTCGTAGGTTGAGTAAGTAAAGAATTTTTGGATGGCCCTCGACAATTATTGGGAAAACGAGAAATATGGCACGATCTCTATGTTCCATTTCAAGATTCATGAATTTCATATCATGGGTAATGAAATTTACGATCATGGGTTATCTATGGGCCTAATGAAGATTGACGTATTTCTTTTTTGGGATCCACCCGTAAAAATATCATAGGTGTTGTGTATTATTAGCTTGGACTGGTACTACAATGGGTTAATGGCATACATCTCTAAGATTGAATCCCCTAAGACAAACCTGATATAGAATGTGATTCTATTTACCGAGACAATGAAGTGACATATATCCTTTTTTAGTTTGGGATGAGGTTCATGATTGGTCCTATTTTGAGACTACTAGAAGAGGGTGTGTAATACATATTGTAATATGATGCCTCTATAACTCATATCATCTAAATTTTTTGTAATGTAAGGTTTTGAACACATATGAATCAATCTAGTTGATCAAAAAAATCATACAGACATTAATCAGTATATAGATTTGGTTGTGGTTTCCTTCTCTCTCAGTATGTTTAGGAACAATGTTCTAGGAATGTTCTTTTTTTGTTTACTTAGACCATTCGATTCTCATCTACATCCTCAAACAAGGATCCATAAATAGTATCATAGCCACTGAAATGAGGTCATAAGGACCTATTACATTGATATATTCTAAACCCATTCATAAGGAATCATTGTGGAAGATTCTTGTATCATGAAGTCCTAGGCTCGTTTGGTGGAGGAAGCATCTTTTCAATTGGAATAATTATAGATGACCTTGGAAGATGAGTTAGGATTATATTTTCTTAGGTTGATGGTGTTCGATTATCCTCTGATCCAATGTGTTGTGTTGTATTATTTTGGAGATATCGACTATGAGGTCCTACATTACAATATATCGTTATAAGATTCACTAGACATATTTTATGAAGGAGGGAATCACATCATCATTTTTATTGGATGAACTGTGGTCTCGATCACAATGTTAGATTAGTGGATGATGTATTTTCATAATTATATATTTTTTTACATCCAAGTGTGATGAATATGTGTCTATACCGTCACCAGTTGTTTTGGTGGGTTGAATGAGGCTAATTGTTTCCGATTTCATCACTTCATTCCTCACTTGTCACATGGTATTGTATGATCATGAGGTTCTAGTCAGGTTGTTTCACACTTTTGAGATCATTGACTTCAAATTGGGTAACATAAACATAAAAATCATTGAGGAATTTTGTGGATAGAGGGATTCTATGTTTCTAAATCTGAAATAGTTCACCAAATCATGATGTCTATACAGTTTTTTGAAATTAGGGATCAGAGTTTTGTGGAGATTCTAGGGCAGTTTTTCTTTTGGGAGATCATATAAAAATATGTTTTGACCTCAATTATTGTCTCTGCCAATGATTTTTAGTTTACATCATGGTTTTGGAGAGTCATGTCAGAGGCATTGGAGACAAATTGGAGGATGAATACAAATTTTCACACTAGAAGGATGGATATAACAAGGGCTCTATCTATGTGATGGATGATATAATGAGGTATTCCATGTTATACTTTAGATAGAGCATTGAGGATTACATCTAATTATTATAGTTTTCTTATAATAATAGTTATGAATATACTATTGGAATGGAAAATTTTGGGCCCTGTATGAGATACCCTGTAGGTAAGCCTTATGGTAGATTGGGATCGGTAACACAAATATTTTTGGGACAAAGATAGTGTTGGTTATGATAGAGAAGGTCTACATGATTTGTGAGCAGATGTGAATAGTTCTGTGATTCCATAAATCTTATTAAGTTCCGAATTGTAGGCCCATAATGTTTGAGTAGGGGGTCCATTTTTTCTATGAGAATCCCCATGATGAGGAATGAGGAGATTTTCTTTGGAAGGAAAGATATAAATAATTTTCCCAAGGTTATTCAAGAACATAAATTAGGTTGATTTTGTTCCATTCCATCTCAACATACACCAATAGTTGGACAATGTTCATGATATATTCCATGTGTCAATGCTGAGGAAATATGTGCATGGTCCCACACACATTATTAATAGGGAAGAAATGGGAATTGAGGATGAATCCACCTTCATAGAGAACCCAATTCATATTAATTAATGGAACTATAGGATAAATCATGTAATTACAATACCCTTGCTTCATCTATTTTGGAATCATGGGATATTGATTGAGAGATCTTGGGAGTGGGAGAGCCATATTCTTGGTCATTTTACCTATATTGTTTTGTTTTTCATTTCAAAGATGATAATAATGAAGGGGGACTAATATATATATATATATATCATATTTTTTCATTGTAATACTTTTAAATATATTGAGGAATATTTTTTGAGATATCCACGAAATGAAAGATTCCAAATTTTGGTGCATTGGGAATTAAATTTATAAAAATATTAAATAAAATTTATATCACGCATGAAAACAATTTAATGAAATATTGAATATATTATAAACTATGTCTTGAATTCAAAAACAGTTACCATAGTAGAATATAGACCATTGGATTTTACCTATGAGTGACCTAATGTTAGTGGACACAGGCAGTTCAGAAAAAGTATCTACTGGAAAGTATGTAAAGAGAATAATGTAATTAACTCATTTAATTAATACATTAAATTAACTTAAAAATATTCCCTATATATATAATATATTATGGTGAATATATATAATTAAATTCATAACCTTGGAACCATTTATAGGAGGAATCCACCATTATTCATTTGCAAAATGATATCGTATGATGATTTTCATCTAGATCAATGTGAATCCAAGCATAATGAAGACAACAATTCATCCCCATCCATTGCAATAAGAGTTCTTCACCCAAATATGATCCAGTGTTGAGGAATGACTCTATATTTGGGGTTTCCTTCATTGCCATTAAATTATTTATAATGATCAAAACCATATTCTTCAATCTACAGTTAATCAAAACCCTTTGCATGAACTCATGTATTAGATTTAATTTGTTAATTCTTTTTATCATTCTCATTGGGTCATATTTATCACCTCTATTATTCTCAATTTATATTCATTAGTCAAGAATGTTTAAAAAATTATTCATCAAATATTTCCTCTGTGATTTCCCCCAATTTTTATCATGTACTACATCATTCGCGTATAGGGCCACGATTCGACATTTCTTGGAGAGCTAGAGCATGATAAAACCTCCAAATTTGATATGTATTAATTCTTAATGAATGACATGATATTATATGGAAAAATAGTGATGAATCAAAGGATGTGGGGTATTGATTCATGAATCCATGATCTAAATTAGAGATAGTAAGGGATCATGAGATTCATCAGAGCATGCGGTCTTCATGTATGAGAACCATATTACTATTTCTAGCCAATGGAGGTCCAGAAATGATGTATATTGTCGTTTTCACCATTTTTGGATGGTATATTGGTAGATTCAGTGTAGGAAGAAATATATTTGAGGAGCGCATAGTATAACTATATTTCAATAAAAAATCATAATACATGTTGTGTAATCATAGGACCACACACTTTGTATTCGGGTTTCTACCACACCAAGGTTTTTGTGATTGAGTTAAATATCACCCACACTATGGAGGTCCCACGCACCATGTGGCCCTAGTTTTTCATATCATAGTGTAAAGGGAGTAAAAGCCTCAATTCCAATGTGGAATTACATGCCATGTTGGTTGGGGAACATTATATGTATAGGTATATGGAATGTGTACACAAACATTGTCTGAACGACACAAACATGACCATGAGAACATAGATCAACCACGGGTGGCAGAAAAAAGATATTGAGTACCTTACAAGAAAGGAAGTACCCTATGAAAATTGATCCATGTGTTGGAAAGGAAATTAATAGTCAGTATAACTATACCAAATGCATTGTGGGTCCCCTACACGTTGTGTAGCATTTTATGAATCCCTTATATCTTACATCTCTTTAATTTGGAATCATAATTTAGCACATAAATTTCCAATCAATAGTTTATTTTCTACATTGAATGTGAAGGAATCATTTTTAGTAGTATTTGAGATATGGATTAAGATATTTTGAGTATGATTCATATTATTATTGGTGCATGATTGTTATAGTGATCAGATATGATCACTAGAGAGTGGTACCCCATGACGGACTAGAGTGTGGGTCATCTATCTATCTATAGAGTTGTAGCCCCATGATTGAAAAATTCAAGGGGTCCTATATATCTCTACTAATTGGTACCCCTTAAAGTCTATATTTTGGGTCCTCTATCAATATACAGAGTGGTACCCCCTGATGGAATAGGGTGTGGATCCTCTATCTACTATGTCATACCACCATAATGCACAAGGGTGTGGGTATTCTATTTTCTAGTGGTACCACCAATACACTATAGAATGGGTCATCTATATGATGAGTGGAACCCCCTAAAAGATTAGGTAATGGGTCCTCTATCTAATGAGTGTTTCCCAATGATACACAGGGGAAAGAATTCTATATATAAAGAGTTGTACACACCAGGTTAACTCAGTTTTTGGTCCTATAATTGTATTTTGGCCCCAACGACTGTGTCAAATTGAGTAATGGTGTTGGACCTCAACATTATTTCCTTTACAAAAAGAAATGAGTGATTTTTGGAATCAATGATTGACCTAAGGAATTGTTGGGAGACTCTTTTCATGGGCTGAGCTATGAGAAAGATATCCCCTTCCTATCTCAGCTAGGTTTCTTTTATGATTGTACATTTATCTATTGTTTCATTTTTCTCTATTTCAATGGATTTATTTTTATACATCTAATATTATTATCATATATGTGTTTCTGTTTTTCAGTGAGATCTACTGGGTATGTACATACTCACACCTATATGGGACTTTCCCATACATTTCATGGATTATTATGGTTACAGAATGGTCATTTGTGATTTCTGAAGAACATAAGGGCACCCTATTGCACATGACCCAATATAGTGGTTGAATTATATATATTATGATGTGGCCACTTTTAGAATTTAATTTAAATTTATTGTCATGTTTAGAAATCATTCTTGTAGAGAATGTATTTTCCCCATTACTTTTCAGATTTTGTTGTTGTACACTTATTCTCCAAATAGGGTTTCACATGCATGGTTGATTCTCTCTATGTAACTATATTTTAAATTAATTCCTTGGTATTTATATATTTAAATGGATTTTTATTTTCATATAGACACTATAGGAAAATAAATCATGTTTTAGTTACACTTTTGGGCACCTGTTGCTAGCCCTAGGCTTATAGAGGTGAGATTAGAGTAGTTGCATCTCGGTCTTCCACTAGAAAAGCATTCCCTTATAGCTTAGGTCATGGAAACCCTACACTAATGTAATAAATAATAGGAATCATATTAAATCATATAATGAAATATTATATACCCTAATCATTGTTCTACTTCTTTAAAACATCTCGACGGATCTAGGATATGACATCTATACAATAGAGATTATTTTTTCACTTTTATTTATATAATTCACCACTAGTGGTTATATATTAGGCCCAAATTGGTCGATCTATTGATATTTCCCACCCCCTATAGTGAATTATATTTTTTATAATTAAATATATATTTATTTATCTAACCTGAAATGATGGATTATTAAAAATTGTAGAATATTTCCTTTTTTAATTACATTTTCACACTACTTCCATTATATCCTCACTAGTTTTCACACATATGCACCCTGAACCATATTATGTACCCATAAAATGTATGTATATGAAAAATAATTGATGATTGTTTGATAAATCATGATTACATTGCTTTGAATGTGTAAGGATTGCAATGGTTATTTCATTCACCTATTTTATCCAAAACCATCATAGAATGGAAATTAGTAGGGGTATTCTCCAAATAGATAGATTATAATATTAGAACATAGTTCTGAATAAAAATTTACAAGGTATTGTAGGTAATATATGATGTTAGAAAACAAATTTGAAAATATGATTCAAACAATATTTTTTAGCTTAAATCTCACAATCAAATTTGATTGTTTTTTTCGAGAATCTGATGTAGAGAACATCATAAAGCCAAACTGAAAAATATCACTTCTCTAGAGACACCCCAATCCCATCTTATTCTATATTTTACTTATTTTAGAAAATTATTTTCTGTGGGGTGCATGACATCCACCACATAAACATTGATATTTGTTATGGAGGAAATCAAATGTGATCTTTTTCATCTATTTTGTAAAATCTTATTATGCATGACTCAATCTATTTGTTATAAAATCTATTTATTTGATACAATGGATGGAAAAAATTACATGAATGTTCCTATAATTTTATAATTAGTGAACAAATGGATTGGGAGTTTTTAGTATTCCTATTCAAATACTCTCTCTTGTCTTATAATTTAGATAATATTTCATTGGGATGTGAAATCATAGAATATAGCTTCAGTAAAATGAATATAACACTAAGGAAGATTAATTAAAACAATTTTAATAATAATAACCATGATAATAATAATACATAATAAACAAATAACTAATATCTGTTTGAACATAAAATTATAGGGGCCCAATTTCTACTGAAGCTTAATGAATTTACATGAGAGGACCCTAAACCAAATTTAAATAAATTATTAACTATGTGTAAAAAATAAATGAAAATGGATTCCCATAAGGTAAATAAAGTTATATGGTTTTCTCATTCTTCCTTGAAGGATCATCCAATGAGATGATGTACAATATACAACCCGCAAAAATCAACAAAATAGATGATCTCAAAGGCTCTTTCATTTAGTAATTTTTTCCATCATAAAAAAAATTACCCTACCAAGGAAGGATATTTATGGAATCAATATAACATGTTGAGAGATACTAAATTAATTTAGAAATATATTCATGTGGTTGATAGTATTCAACCCCATTAACCATTTAATGACCATATTTTTTTGGGGTTATTTTTATAAGTCCTGTTAACAATGATATAAACCATTTGTATTATTCATTATGAAGTGATCGAATAGATAAAAGAATATGTGAATCCAAGTAAATAATAAATTGGAATTTATATTAATCTATGATATTGGGTATAGGGTTTTCTACTATAGGGGTTTATGATGTATGATGTTTCAAATCTCTATTACTTGAAAATAATTTTTTTTTAAAAACCTCTATTGTGATATATTTTTCACTAAACAATATTCATAAAGGAACATAAGATAAACCGTTTAAGAGTATTCATTTTATTACATTACCTTTAGAACATATTTAAAGGTGGTTCTCAAGTGAAAGACAATGAATATTTTGAATCAATGTACTATATATAGTACTAAAAACCAAAATTAAACAAAAGATTTAAATATTACACAACCCCTCATTATGAATATTGAAATCTGTATCCATCAATGAAAACATTCCACTTGACATTTCAATAGTATTACAAACAGAAACCATTCCTGATAAATAGTAATCCACCATCAATAGGATTCTGACCTTTGAAAAATAACCCTGAACCCTCATTGATGGATATGTTTATCCAGAGCGTGGAGTAACAAAGTAACAAATAATTTAATCATACTATTACTAGATCCTAACTAATGGGGTTGAAAGGTCATTATAGAAAAATAATTTCTACAATGAAATCATGGGTCGATGATGTTTTATTTATTCTACACTCCAGTTAAATTCTTAAAAATATTGTAAATGTATGTTCAATCACATTATGAATTGGAATAAAAGTTACCATTATTGATGAACGGACATTGGAAACAAAATTCAGATTTAGAATTAACATAAAAAATAAACTAGAACAATCAATGGGAAAATAAGTGGAGGATGTTATAATGATATAATCAATGAGGATTTATAAATGAAATCTAAGATAAAAGATAATCAAAAATTCCCATCCTCCCTTCCCTTGAAGAATGAACCCACCCACATTATCTTTTGGAAGAGTCCCAATAATAATAAATATATGATATATTTATTAAAGAGGAATTATACATCCCTGTATTAGATGTAATAAATAAAATACCATGCTATGAACTATTTTTCTATGATATTTTATTCATTAAGATAAAGCTATAAGTATGAATAAATTTAATTCTAGGTAGAAATTATTCTTCTCAAATAATTGCAGATGTAGATCAGAAATTGAATGATCTATGCAATTTTATTATCCCATCCACAATTAGTGAGATAATTTTTATTAATATACTATTTAAATTAGGGTATTATATATATGTTATAAATCATACTATTTATTATTATATATTTTTTAGAACCTAAAAAAATATTATTTGTTTTATAACTGGGAAACTGAGACAGTACATAAACAGTATGATTCATAGTAGGGATATTGTTAAATATAAGGGTTAATTTATCATGGATTATTTTTATATCATTAATAAAGAAAATGAAATTGGTATAGCTCTTTACCTTTTATGATTATGAAGGTACTTTCTAAAAACTACTTAAACATCAATAAAATATCAGAAGGAAACCCTTTCATTGGGGTTTAGAGAAGAAACAATTAATTTTAGTATTACAGTATCAATAAAATACCATCCTGATGAAAATTCCATTTTCACTCTTTCTCATTGAAATATTATGTTTATTTTATTTGATGAAATAGAACTATTGTAAGAAACAATAAAACTAGGTATAAACAAATATTCATAAAATCATTCAAACAATTATGTTTAAACGAAATCTCTAGAGATCAAAATATATACAATGTTAGGTTTTAGGTGTTAGATAAATATTACACCGGTGGTTTACTAAAATTATTTTCTAATAATTATTATTTTTAAAAATATGTAGGTTATATATTTTATACCATGTTGAAAACATCACTAATATACTCATCATAATTGAAAAAACTGCTATAATTTAATATAAAATAAATATATCATATAAAATGTCAAACTAACAATTTTATTCTTGATCAATTTGGAATGTAATCATTACACATAACCATTAACCATTTTAAAATATAACACAATATGTATAGTTTGTTCATTGGGTTACAATCCTATAATTAGTCCAATAATTCCTCCTTGAGGATGATCAAAAACTTATAAAGAAGCCCCATAGAATGTGGAACCCAGCCATTATGAAAGTTGGAAATATGTAAATTAAAATACTGTTAGGATTTTTTATTATTAATCACCCCTTTAAAATAGGTATGATTACATGGTTTTTATGATGGAGATAGCTAATATTTATCCCCTCAATGGAGGGACAACCAAATCATTTTTTCACTTTATTTAATTCAGTTTTACCATTATTTATTTTCAATAGTATTCTTATGCCTTTTTATTTTCCATGTAGGTTTTTCAAGGAGGAATGTAGTAGTGTATTACATTAAATATCATTGTTAATTGAATTATGGAATAAACCTATCCTAATAAATATTTTCTCTATTCCCTTTAAACTATTTTATAAATTTTATTACAATAATCCATGAAAATAACACATTAATAATTAATTGCAATTATTTTGTATGTTAAGTGTGTGGATGAGGAAAATGTATTGAGGGTTAAAATAATTTTACTATGTGTATTAATTTTTCTGTGATTGTGGTCAGAAAAATAAAAATAAATTACTAAGAAGATTTAAAAAACACACATTCCTATCATATGAGGAAATAAATAGGTTCTAGACAAATCCAAGGATTGCTTTTGATTTATAATTTGGGATAAGATTTTGTTAGAAAAGTGTATAGTGAAATAAATATATCATGATGAAAATGAATAGATGAAGTTCAACATGGAAAAAACCATTGTGATTAACAGGATCCTTAGAAAGACTCCCTAAATTAAATATAGATAGATTTTATGAGTTGGAGTAAAAAAGTATATGGTAACTAATATACTTGTATTAATAAATCAAAAACTACATATTTTTATGATTTAATCATTAATTCCATTATATATAGACTTGAGACCTGGATTCCAAAGTGTTTTTTTTTCTGACCCAAAAGAATTGGTTTGGGGGATAAATATTGTCTTTAGATGGTGTAGTCATAGGTTTATCCTCAATTATATAAAAATTTCATTACAGAAACATGGATGGAAAAAATTCTCTATTTGATAACTAACAAAGGGGATTGAAATATTTGGGTTTTTCTTCACATGGATAAATATGCATAAGATGATATATTTAAATTAAATTTAGGAACTATCAATGAAGTATGAAATGGATGTTTTGATTTTTGAGATTAGAGGATATATATTTTTTAATGTTATACATGTTAGAATATTAATTCTAGTATTGTTCATTTTATTTTCTCTCATGGAATTATAATTTTTCATTTACCTAAATTAAGGCCCTGTTGATGCTAAAAATGATCCTATAAATTTATGGGGAGTGATAATGTTGTAAATTTTGTAAAAGAAATATGGATTTTAAGGTATTTTCCCTTTTTTAATTATATATCAATAAATTGAAAAATTATTATTAATATTTGAATCTGAAAATATATTGATGATGGGAAAATATTCAAAGTGTTTTAATTATAAAAACTTTTTATATACCAAGACAAATAAATAATTTGTCCTGTTAACACTTGATTAGATAATGCTGGTCAAGATGAGATAATGAAGAAGAATAAAAATATAAAAATAAATGTAGAAAAATGGAAAATATCATAATAAATAGTATTTTATAATCTAAAATAATACATAATATATTATAGTGGGGATTTGAGGAATATTGAGATAATAAATTCATGCAAATGATATTTCATCCTTGTGTCATCAAACATAATTTATTTAGTGTAATAATGGATCATACAGAATATATTTTGAGAATAAAAAATGAAATGTATCAGTATTAGAGGATATAGAACGGTATGTATGTTTTTTTCTATTTCTAATTTGCGAAATATAAAGAATAATATATTTTTATAGGGGAAGACTATATACATCCATAATTATTAGGAGGAAGATTATGTGTGAGGCTTTTTATAAAGAACATCCCATGTGTGACATATATTTTCCCTGTAAAGGTGTTGTTAAAAAAAATTTATGAATCTAGAATGTTATTTGTCCTTTTTTGGATAAGGTATATAAAATATATTTTTATAGGTGGAAGGGGATGTGTAATATACTTGAGTATTCATGTTATATGGGATATACTTGTACATAACATAAATTTTATAAAAGAGATAAAAAGTACAATAATTTCTAAAATATGGAGATGGTGTAATGTTTTTTATTTTTTCAAAAACTATGATCACTGATATATAATATATTTTCCCTATGTTAAAGGAATACAGAACATATTTCAAGAACATATAAGTTAAAACAAAACATTTTTTGAAGAAGATATTAATTTTGTAACTTATACCTTTCCTATGAAACATGATACATAAGATAATTTGATATTTTAAAACATTAAGAAGGTGAAATGGGAGATATTATTTTCTATTGTTATGGATACATAACAATGTTTTATATTTAAAAATATCGGGGAAGGGGATTAGAATCTAAATTTTCGAATACAAATAGCACCTTACTCAAAATAAAAACATATTTTTTTCTTCCCAAATTAGGAAAAAATACTCTTGATATTCCATATGGAAATCATACGATATCATCAAGAATATAATTTGAGTGAAATTAAATTAAGATTCTATGAATCATTCTAAAATTCAATAATAATTAATTAGGACAATTGATCTATACATGTGGAATCATATAAAATTACTATAATTTTTAATTAAAATTGATGGGGGTTATGAGCACAAAATAGAACACTATATATGATTAATGAATAAGAGGATGTATATGTTATTCCTATGAGGATGATATAGAACCCATATCATTACATGGCTTCTATTAATATAATATACTATTCTTCAATTAAATTTGTTTCTATATGATATTATTGTTTCTGTTTCTTTACAACAATTCTTGTCCACATATGGCATAATAGACCCATAATGTTCATGTTAAGATGATTTTCAGCACCGCCTATAATAATTTTTTTATGTATAACTATTTTATATATGATGTTACTATATATATTGGATTGCAATAGGTAGTTAGATATATTTTTTAATTCATATTCTCTCACCATTATATCCTTGTTCATTGTTTTCACACATAGTTCCCTCTGAACATTGTCTATTTACTACTAAATGCTAGGATGTGGCGAAAAATTCAAGAATTATTCAGAGTTCTAGATAAATTGACAAGGTAATATCAGGGAGTACAGTGGTCATTGTCTTCCCCCATATGAACTGAAACATCAATTAATGGGAAATGGTTTATTTTCAAGGCCAATTAGTGAGATCGAAAGAGTGTTCCATCATAATAAATCATGATTTATAGGGAACGAGAGAGAATAAGTGAGTTTAGAGAACTATGTTTTATGATTTTTTAAATATAAATTCATAGACTAAATAAAAAACACAATTGATCACTATTTTCTACTAAACCAAAAATAGACACTTAATTAAAATCACCCAAAAACTATGTCCACAATATTGTTAACAAAAGTACAACTTTTATAACATTTTACATTAGATAAAAAATGTTTTTTATAAGACCCGTGAATGATTCCACACATGTAATACATTAATAAAATTCTTGGATGATTACATTTTTTCATAGAAATATTATTTTGAATATAAATATTGAGTATAATGGTTATTATTTTAGTAATGATTTAAATAATAAGAAAATTAACAAAAAATTAATTTTTTTAGTGGTTATTACTAGGTAATTATTTCAAATAATTATTTAATAATTTTATGTTATATTTTTTTTATAAATTTCATTTTTTGGGAAATTTATAAAATTTTGGTGAATTTTCATCGTTTATTCAAAAAATCATGATTAAATATATTAATATTGATGTGATTTTATTTGATGTGTTCTTAAAAATGATGATCATTGTTTTCTCATGTTAAGGGAATTGAATTAACAGCCCGTCAACCACTATATTTATTGATTTTGGATAATCCCTCTTTTATGGGTAATGGAAGGAGAACCAAGACTTCAATGACATCAAGACATTTACAAAATTTGTTAAAAAATATGGTTGTATCCCAGAACAAGACTACATAGAAAAGCCTCACCCCGAAATCAATATCATCAAACAAAATCTCCACCTGATCATGGCTACTCCGCACGTTATCTTGTGGAAAAAATGCATGGGCTCAGTACCAAAGACGACACAATGCCCTCTCAATCTTCCATATCCAAAGAGTCATGCACGGTGAAGACAACAAGCACTATCCTCATCTTATGCAGATCCTTGTAGACTTGATGGGTTTCCCAATAGTTTATCCCTTGCACCCCTAATGACAATCAACCATGAAACTCATAAATCTCCATTTTTACTCCAACCAATTTCATAGAAAATCAAGAAAATTGATGACAAACAAAATCAAAACTTCCCAAAAAACATAGTAAACTGAAACCCGAACCCAAGACCTCCCCCCTCAGAACTACTTCATATCATCTGTCGAGCCACACCCAAAGCCTTCTGATGGCATTTCCTAGCTATGCCGGACCGAAGTTCCAGATCCACTATGATCACGTCATCTCGACTAAGCCGCATCAATCCGCACTAGAAAAATGGACACAAACAAGATGTTAAACCAAGCCACATTGAAAGGGTATTGTGTGACCAATACACTCATACCGAGCCGAGATCGGAGCCACGGTATTCCACAATGAATTTGAAGGGCCGAAACACTTCACATTAGGAACTGAGACAATTCTTACCACACTAGTGACCCACAACGTTACACCGACCCCAAGCCATGCTGAGGTAGAGCCGATCCAAGAGAGGCCGGTATGAAGATCGAGCTAGGATGAAGGGGGGAAGGGAATGAAAAACCTATAGAACCCTAGCCACTACTTATGATATGATAGAAGCCACTCTGAGGCTACTTTTCCTAATGTTAAGGGTACTCATTGTTATTTTCTGGTATACCATATAAGTTAAAAAATAATTCACTAATGTTGAATTATTAATGGATAAATTTTTGGTATTATGGGGTGTGGTAAGTTAAATGGGTTGAATAGAGGAATTGTTTACTTTGATCTATGAATATGACAATATTTTGACATGTAGGATGTGTTAGTTTTATGATTTTGTGGTATAAGAGTCAATATTAGTCATGTTATGAAATGTGGTCTTCAATATTTTTTGACTTTTGATATACAAATATGAATTAAACTTCTTAATTTTGATGTTTGTATTAATTTAATTTCAACTAGAATCATTATTACATTGGGATTTTTCAGTGAAAGGGTGAATAGAGTGATGATTTTTATTTGAGTTTGTATTTGTTGTGACTGTCTAAGTAATTTTTTGGAGGTGTTAGACCTTATATTTGAATAGTAGTTCGAGGAGGTTGAGGTTGAATTAAAATTGTTATGGACTTCATATCATTTCCTAGATACACTGGTTGTTAGTTTTTAATGGAGAGTATCAACAATACAATTTAAGATCAGTCATAGTCATCTAGAAGAACTCTCCACGGAATAGTTCCATATAATAGTTAAGAAGGAATTTATTTCCCATGTACAAAAGGATTGATGTTAAATTTTTTGACAATACTAACTCTAATAGCCCAAAATAGTTGATTACATTATCACATTTGTATAAGATATAATATATCATATCCCAAAGTACTGAATATTTTAGAAGTATTGGGAGAGTACATATATACATAAAAACTATAATACATTGTAATCATTTAAGTATAATGTATAACTTTTTTTGAATCATTAATATCACTCTTTGATATAATTTAAATATTCCATCATTGTATCTAATGGTTATGAAAAAATGGGTGAGATAATATTCTTTGTTATGGAATGAATATTGAAAAATATATCTTCAGTACATAATTAATAAAAAATATGTAAGGGAAATCAATCAACAAACATTACATATAATTAAAAAAATCAGAAAAACAGATGCATGGTTAAGGAATTTATAATCAAATGGAAAAGAGTAATTGATTTATTAATTATGGAATTCATAATGTTATAGATCTTATTATAACACTAAAGGTGTCAAAAAAATTAATCATAATTAATATTAATACCATTCAAAATATACATCATATAAACCATCATTGATTCCAAAATAAGACATCATAAAAAAACTTTACGGTATTCACTAAATATCGAGGTCATTGTTTCTTAGGAGACATTGTAATGCATTGATGAGATATAAAATATCATATCCCAACTATCAATTACTAAAGAAAACTAATTCATAATTTTATATGAATTAATAAAACATTCAAAAAAAATCAACATTCTTAAGTATTAAACATTATCATTTGAAATATATCATGCATTATGTCAACATTTTCATACGCTAATAAATTTAAAAATATGATCATAATCGATCAATATAAATAGTTTTAATGGAATAATTATATGATATATCGATTTAATCATAAAATACCTCCAATTATGTTTACATAAATGAAAAATAATCATTATAAAGACATAGGTAATCACTTTGTAAATAAAGATATTTTTTTCATTCATGATATTTTTGAAAAATATAATTTATCTAGATAATATGAAAAATATTTTTTTAAATATGTATTTATTTAAATGATTAATGATAAATAAATATAATTATAACAATATGAAAATATGGTTATGTGTTAGATATTGAATAAAACATTGTTTTGAATATTTTTTAGAAAGTCATATATGGCTGGTATGAAATTCATCGTAATAATTAATTTAACAAAAATAAATAATGAGGTCAAAATAATATGAAAATATCATTTAAAAGTATTTTTATTGAAAATAAAATTAGGTTATAAAAATATAATAGAACATAGATATGTAGTTAAAGGAGCTTAAAATACTTTAAACAATGCCTTAACTGAAAATAACATAAATACTTAAAAAACATAAAATGTATTCAAGAAGATAATATGGAACATATAAAAGAATGATTAAGAGGATATTTATGATAAAATACATTATGTAGGAAGTATACACTCCATAAAATTTAACATTGATGTATAATTCAAAACATATTTAAGATTGAAAAACATTAACATGAGTTTATAATTGGATTAGTTCATTCCAACATCCTTTATAAAAATTATAAATTTATTACTAATCTATAAAAACATAATTATTTTATTTTTCATAATTCTTATCATTAATTACTGACCTCTTTATTTCTATTTACTCATAATTCTTTGCTAAAATAAATTTATTTAGACATACCTATTTTGTTTCTCTTGAATGTTTTCATTCAGTTGTTCTAGTACATGCACATAAGAGATGGGTTCATTAATTCATGAATTTTAATAATTAAATATATATCAAATGTATACATTAAATTTGATTTTAGAACCATACATGTAAATTGGTAATGAAAACTGAAATATGTCATTTGTTGAGATAATAGTCGGCACATAAGCATGGGTAACATTTTCATTTTTCAAAAAATGAAATGAAAATTATCTAGATATCAGTTTATCTTTAAAATATCCAAATAGTTTTATTATTTTCATATACTTTAATTAAATCCATCATTATGACCAAAAATGTATTACAGTAATGAAAAATGATATGTGTTGTTCATTGAGGAGGTATTTCGAATGATCACATGAGTAGAAATTTTCAGTTTCTAAAGGATGGGTGGATATGATGTAAGAAAATAGTTAATATTTATAGAAATATAATTTATCATAATTATATCATATATTCATTAAATCCATCCTTTTTCATTCATGTGAGGTGGCAATAAAAAATGAAACAAATGTCTTTGTGGATGCGATATTCTACACCTAATCAAATGTGGTGTTTTCATTTCCCGTAGGATAGACACAAGGTTGATAAATTATATTATATCAATATAATACAATTTCACTATCTTACAATTATTTTTATAATTATATTATTATTGTTAGAAAATATTTTATTGAGTTAGATGAATGAAAAAAGCAGTAATGTTTTTTTACCTCCTTTGATATCCTCGTTTGGTTTAGATATTATTCCTTATATGATTGGTGATTTGGTTAGACCAGGGACTCTAGGACACAAATGAGATAGTTTGGGAGGAATTTGTTTTGAAAATTTTAAATATAGTATGCCCAATGTGTTTGAATATGTAAGGAGATGTGTTACCCATACAAAATTGTGGTCAGTGGAACCCTTGTGAATATGAATAAGTGTTAAATATAATAAACGTATCTCTCAACAAAACTGTATCAAATTTAGTCCAATATAAAATATAAGAATATTTAATGTAGTATTACACTCTTTTAATTAAATGTATCCATGTTTTAGTGATATATTAAGCCTTATATTTTAGATTAACCCCTTATTCCCCTTTTAACCCTTACCATGGTGACATAATTTTTTACCACAGTAAGTATTCATTATCACTAAAATTTAAACTGGGTTATATTATATAATTAGAATAATATTATTACAAATATATATTTCATTTTACCAAATTATATTTATATATAGGGTAAACATTTATTAATTGTAAGTTCACCAAATTTAATAAAAATTGTTCTTTAAAAATATAATTTTTAGAAAAAAATGATTTTATATAAAAATAATTTATGATGTTGATAAAAAATTAATTATTTGGATTATTTTTTATAAAAGGATACTTATTTGGATTTATAAAAAACACAAACTTTAGTGTAAAAATATGAAACATTATTAATATAGATGAACAATTAAATAATTTTTATTTAAATAAACTCATTACTACTTTTTAAAAAATTTCACACATAGAATTATAAGTTCACCACTAAATTTTTTATGTTTATTATATTAATTATTAAATATATATAGGGAACATAAAAATTGTTTCATAAAATTCCAATTCATTATTATGACATGAGAATTTCATAATAAAGTGACAGTAATTTTATAATCGTTATTTTACAGTACACACCTAAAAATAAATATTTTCAAAGAAATTTTTAAAAGTGACCCTAATATAATTTTGGAATTATAAATATAAAAATGAATATAATTTCATCTAATTAAAATATTATCATCGAAAAGTTTAATAATTAAAAGAAGTTATATATTTTGAAGATAAATCACTTTTTTTAAATGAATCTTTTAAACACTATGTGTTGCTAATTTTATATCATATCATTTTGACTATTAATTTATTTTTAACTACATTTATATATTAAAAATTATAGTATTATAAAATTCAGAAATATAATTTCATAGAATATATAAATGTCATCCCTTTTATATAGAATGATTTTAATCATATGATATTAACAAAATAATACAACACATCTTAATTGAATACTATAATTTTATTTATTGATGAATTATTCAACAATTATGTAGGTAATTTTTTTTTTGTCAGAATATTTTAACCAAATTATTTATTTAATTAATTATTCATTCCATAATCCTTTCTTGTTATAGTGTACTACTTTATAAAAAATTAATCCTAAAAAATTCAATTATTACTCTTTAATATATTTTGAAAATTGTATCTATAATAATGAAATGAATCATGATATAATTCATACTAATATATCAATTTTACTATAATAGATTATAATACGAACTTATCATTAATATTTCATAATCTTATATAAATTTTCATAATACATATAAATGTGGATGATTGTTTAAATGTGCATAGTTGTGTTATGTTTTAGGCATGATAGATTTATCTTATTTTGAATTTGAGAAATAAAAAAAAATAATTTCTTTATAATTCATAACATCAATTTTAATTTCATTGACTGTTTTGGTTTTCTTCCATTTCTAATTCCTAAAATGAATGACTATGAATAATTTTTCATGAATTAATTAAAAAAAATTATACTTTTTATTGATCATAATAACAAAGGAATAAATACATGTAATTCCAAATGAATAAAACAAATTTTTTAGAAAAAATTAATATAATAATCAATAATAAGAATAATTTATGTGTATAATTAAAACATTATTTCTTAAAACAATAACAACAAGGCCCATATAAATACTATAAGACCTTTGAATGTGAATTATTCATTAAAAAATGTCCACTAGTGAAAAATTGATTGTTTTATACTTCATCTAATTAATTTTTATTGTATAATCCTAAAAAATTATCCTATGTAATCAAATATTGGCTTTAAACCCGAATTTATAACCAGAAAAAATTAATTCATTTAATTTGAGACAAAATAAATATTCTTCTAAAAAATAGATTCCAACTGGTGTCTTCATTGGTAATTCCTTACATGGATTAATAGGAGATGATTCAATATCCCTAAAAAATATCAAATATTGTATGGATATAGAATAAAAAAATAATGATTTTATGATAAAATTACATACCATATTAACACAAGGGACTTCGACCATAATTCATAGCCTTTAGATTATTAATCTTAAGTTATGTCAAGAATTCACATTAATGATATTTTCAGGTTTTTATTTTTAGAAAATTAGGCCATAACTATTACATAATAGACCTGAACATTACATGTGGATAGTTACATTGAGTAACTATTTTTTCCAAAAATGGAAACCCTTTATGTAAAACAATATTTCTTTTTCTTGATAAAAAGCTTATTGACTTTTTCCATTCTCTTACCCATCCGTATATCCTTTGGAAATAATTTAAAGAACATTGTATGAGCATAAAAATCTCTATAAGGGGCATAAAAAGAATTAAAACCACTCATCTAGTTAAAATATGGTAACTCATTAATGTTTTATAAGACAACTAAACAAAACATAATCACATGAATAAAACATATACTTTTTTCTCAAATAAAAAATATAATATAATAGCATGAAATTAAAACTCATTTTGGTGACATAGTACCTCAGATACATAATACCTTTTCAATCCCACTAACATGGAATAACCATGTGGTATACTTCCAAATTGAATTTCTGTAATGGGGATCACCCTTCATATAAGCTATATCAGGCTCACCTGTGAGCTATAATGGGGATCACCCATTCATATAAGCTATAATGGGATCACCACTTTGTTATAATGGGGATAAAACCATTGTATAACTTTTTTGGGATCACTAGTGAGCTATAATGGGGATAGACCATTCATATATGATGTATTGGGCTCACCCATATAATATAATTCTCAAGTACCATTTCCAAAACTCATTCATCCCAAAACTCATTTGAAAAAATCATATAATCCCATTTGAAAAACATTTCTGTATAAAAATACATTTTAATTAAAGGGAACAATTTCAATACCAAAATATCTAAATAAATAATTTATTTATTTATTTAAAATACATTAAGGCTTATATAGCAATCCAAATACAAAAATAACGGTTACGACAGTCGAGAAGTGATTATCGTTGTATACATTAAAACAAATAACATTATTTTTGTCATTTTTTTAAGAATGTATAATGATTTTTATTAACATATCTCTATTGAAATCATTGTATTAAGTTCTATATACTCATAAAATGTCCTTTATAATCATTTATATCAATATAAATAAATACTAAAATTAATATCTCGAAGGAAATGATTTGATAATTTAATCCTTAAATCAACAAGGTGTCCCATACCACATTGAAAATTTAAATCCTAATATACATGATTGAACATGTATCATTATTATTTATAAAATATGGATATGAAAATTCATAGTGGCGGTAAATAATTCTTATAAAATATTTCATGTGGGTATTACAATGAAATGCCTCAATAAAAAGAGATTGAGATGAAGTCCCTTACCTTGAGGCCGACCCCTCACATAAATAATTATTTTCTTAACTAATAAACTTTGGATTATTTATACTTTCATGAGATAATTTTTCAATACAATTATTCCTTTTATATAACTTATTACCATGTTATAAAAATAACATGATTATTTTAGGCCATATCTGGAATTGTGTCGATATTCGGTACTTTAGTCAAAAATGAACTTTTTTTATGTAAATTTACTATGTAGTAAATGTTACATCATCTCCAAAATATTATTAATGATTTAAATATCATATATATATAGTATATATATATATATTTATATTATCCGTAATATCTAGATATAATAAATGAAATGCACCATTCATGGAGATAGTAGGTTGTACGTACGCATGAACGATACATTCATTTCATGTTCATATTAAAAGAATAATAAAAAATGATATAAATTTAAATTATAATACATGTATTTTATTTCTATCATGTATGTAGCATATGATTAATAAAAAATCCCTTATAAATTCATGTATATCTATAACGAGTCACATCACTTTGAAGGGATAGTATGCCACACTTCCTCATACAAAATTATCATATTTACAGAAAATGGAAAGCTTAAAGTAATGTTCTATATAAGAATTATAGAATAATTGAGACAATATAAATATAATATATATCATATATAAATATTTTTCTATCATATTGGAAACCATGAGAGGTGGTAGATGTAAATTTAACAATCACCATTTCATGATACAATAGTTCATCGTACACAAAAAAATATGTTTGTATCAATAGGATGGAGGTGTGGGTAATTATAGTTATAATACATATAATGAAAACATCATGGAATATTAATGATATTTTTTTATTTAGTCATATAATAATACGATCATAAAGAGTGTATAAGAAAAATATAGTAAAGGAACTTGAGAGAAGACATTACCTCTAAATCGGGTAACTTATTTGAATTTGTGAAAAAAGGATTTCTTGAATTGAATTACGAAAAGGTAAGGACTCTATGATGAATGAAGGGATGTTGGGAGATTATTTTATAAGAATTTGGATGATCCAAGGGGATACATATGTTACAGTAAGTGGGTATGGGTGGTGGCCACTAATAAGCAGGAGGAATGACACTTTAGAAATGTATTTAACAATTATTTTATTATAAATTTATTTTTCATATTATAATAGTTAAAAAGTGATATATTTTGAGAATAATATGAATAGGAGTATAAATAATCCCAATAAATAGGTCTTAGACATGTTTATGTCACAATATTAACCTCATCTTTTAGATTTACAATAATTTAATAACATTAACTCTTACCATGTATTGTTTTATTTTCATAATATATGGTAACCATAGTAACTATAAAATACCAATCATACCAAAAATGGATCATTAATTAAATTTGAAACATTATATTTTCCATTTTCCCAAATATTATATTTTTATGAATATTATATCATTTAATTACATATTAATTCATTTACAACGCATTTATGCCAATTTTTACATTACAAAGTAATTGATTTTTTAAAGTCATTAAAACATGATTCCTTCCAAAGAAAGGCATTAACTCATCCCTTATATGTCAATTTCTTCATGAAAATTCGTGGGTGGATTCAAAATGTTAAAATTAAAATTATTTTAATATTTATAAATTTATTTATCTTAATCATTCATTAATAAGGTAATCAATGCATCATCATTGAGTCAAAATAAAATTTATTTATTTAATGTATAAAAATAATAAGTAATATATAATGATGTGTAAAAAGAGCTTATATTTATATGTAATTTTTATAGTAATAGATAACAATTATAAAACCCAATATTAAAATTTATTTCGTAAAAGATACATGTTTATGTTATATTTTCTTTCTCGGTATGTTAAATATTATATAATATCATTTTCACACTCCTGTGGCTCCCAAATGCAATAATTTTTTCATGTTGATGGTAATGGTCATAAATATCTCATCAAATTCGAAGAGGACACGTTTTAGTGTAGTTTTATATTATTATAATATTAATTTGTACCCTTATTTACCTAATTTACCCTTTAACCATGGTAAATAAAAGTAAATACGGAAGTAACTATTAATAATGTCTGAAAATAAAAGATACATATTTAATATATTTGGACCATATGAATAAAAATATGGACACAATTTTTCAAAATTTAAAACACTTGAATTTTAGTAATTATTTTAAAAAATTATTTCCAATTGTCAAAACGTCAAAGTGGGTTTTTAAGAAGCAAAAAACAAACAAAAGATTGACATATTTTTTTTTTAAATTTAATTGTGATATTAAATACAATTAATATAATTGTATTACATTAAAAAAACTAATCCAATTAAACTATTTAACATATTAAATTTTAAATATTACATCATAAATAAATTTGATGAAAATGTAGTTTTGAGATAAAATACAATATTTTTCATTATACATAAAAATTTGAATTTTATTAGAAAAATAATAAAATACCAAAAAATGTAGCTTTTTTATTTCCTTATTCTAAATAAGAAATTTATTTTTTTCAAATATAACATATAATGCTTTCAAAATACTAAATTTAAAAAAATATGTCCATCAAACGGTTATAAAACTGCATTTTTAGAAAAATATTTCTTTTCTCTGAAAAATTGAGTCTCTTCTTGGAAAATATTTATATAACATATATGATAATTTAAAAAATTACATTGAATATATAATATATATTTTTCATTAAATAAAAATCCACAATGAGTAATGTGATTTTATAAACACAATTATTCTCTTTTTTAATAGGTTTTCAAGAAAAAGGCATCATTTATATTGAATTGGTATTTATTTCAATTTTTAATAAATTTTGTAACCACAGAATCATTATTTAATCATATTTAAACCATATTTTCATAATTCAGTTGATATTATTCATTCCTTCCTTTCTAATGGCTAGGTTATAATGGGAACATTTAAATAATAATATGTAATTGTTAGTTTAATCTCGATCATGTATTTTATTTAACAAAGTGTATATTTCTTAAAACGTAGGTTGTTACATCAGTCCCCTATTTTTGAAATTTCATCATCACAATTTTATCATTTGGGATAGTAATTTCATTTAAAATCTCACTTCGGAGAAAGAGTAAATAAAAATCACTAATTAAATGTTAGATAGTGAAGTACAAAGGCCACCCGAGATAACACAAACTAGGGTTAAATGTTAGATTACATGGAAGGGTAGAGAAAACTAACCATCATATTCTAATGGAGTGTGATAGAAAACATGATGAGGAGAAATTTAACAATCCAAAATCCATATATAAGTGATTGGTTAAATGGACGTTGATTTCCCATTATGTAAATAAGTCAGATATAGTATTTGTTTTCAGATCATGTTTATAATGTTGAGGAATTCATTTACTACATAGTATAAGAACATATTGAAATTATCATACATGAAATGTAGAGATTCGTCCTTTATGAAATATCTGCCATAAACTCATCTTTTCTCTAAATGATGAGTATTAAAGATGAAATTTTCACACCTAAAGCTCAATAATCAACTTATAGAGAATCACATAATCTACAAAAGATGAACTATATATTTCCCCAGTCATTAGACATCAACCGAGAACCAAAATGGTTATTAAAATATTAGATAATCCCTCAAAAATAATAATACATTATAAAAATAAATATTACACATACTCTCCCCAATTAAACAATTAATACCCAAAATTCATTATAAACCATTAAATAAAAAATTTCCTTTAATATTCATCAAAATAATCCAAACAAAGATTGAAACCCAAAATTCATAAGGATTTGATCACATATTCTTCCACGATAAATCAAAATATTTTCAACCAAATAATATCTACTACTCTAAATATATCGTATTAAAAAGTAATTAACCAAATCACATATTCTCCGAAATAAGATAATCGCTTAAATAAATAACTTGAATCCCCATTACCCCAAATGATAACATAGATTCTTTCAAAATGGAATTCAACCATTACTATGTGAATATCTAATAGGTTTCTATTTTCCTTAATCATATAACTTCACAAATCTGTGAACATCTTCCAAAATAAAATTTATCACCTTATCCCAAAATCATTTTCCAATACTATCGATATCCATTCAATAAAATACATATACCCAAAATATACTTATTCATAATTAAGAAGATCTTGTAACTAAAAATAATAAGTTATACTAAGTAGGGACTTCACATGGGCAACTGGTAGTCAATGCTCCCCTGTTTCCCTTCAGTTGTCAGTTCGATTCCTACAGCTTTGTCTGACACGACGATTTGTCATATGACCTGCATGTTATCCCTTTTCAAAATCTCTATAATTCTAATAACATTAACAAAATGGGATAAAATTAAAGAAAACTACCTTAACATGTTTTAACCTCAAAGGTTATTTCGTTCCTCACATTTTGCATCCTAAAAACTAATAACCCATAATTTTCCCAAAGATGAATGTCTCCAAAAATACTGTTAATCTCCATTAAATTTCATAACATAAGCCTCAAAAGGGGTTTAGAAGTAATTTAAATTGTAATATACCTTAAAATTTTAAACCCATGATTAAATAACTAACCCTTAATAGAACATCCTAATCTCCAAACTTTCTGAACCGACCATTTATATCAAATATAGGTCCACAACCTTAATAATTACCTAATAGTTAGTTAATTCATGGATTAAAAATGAGGATATTTTTATGTTAATAGTTTTATAGAATTAGGCTATAACTAATAAATAATAGACCCTGGCATATCCCATGGACAATTACACTCAGTATCTACTTTTTCCAACAGAGGAAACCCTTTTAGAAAAAAATGATTTTTTTCATGATAAAAATCTTCTTGACTTCTTCCTTTCGCTTACCCAACCATATACCCAATGGAAAATAATTTGAAAACACAGAATTAAAATAAAAATATCAGTAAGGAACATAAAAAAATTAATTCCATTAATCTATTTAAAACATGGTAACTCAATTAAACTTTTTTGAGAGAACTAAAAAAATCATGTCCATAAAAATAACAGTCATGGGTTTTTCTCATATGAAATCATTAAACTAATAGAAATAAATTAAATATCATTTAGGTTACATAGTGTATAATTACCCAGCCTTAAACATTACATAATATTGAATTAATTTAGTAATTCACATTTAGGATCTCCTTAGGTTTGGAATTTTAGTGAATTAGTCCATAACTATTACATTACATTTCAAAAATTACAATGTAGACACTTCTACTCAGTTTCCATTTTTTTCACAAAATAAAAACTCTTGATATAATGAGTCATGTCTAGTTCCATGTTTTACATAGCAGGACTTTTCCAAGATGTCATACTTGGCACAATTCCACCTAATGTCATGTGAAAAACATTTAAAAAAATGAGATGAACATAAAAAGCTCAGTAAAGGATACACAAATAAGGAAAACTGTTATCTTTTCAAAAAAAGATAAACCATTAATACATTGTCATAACTAAGACATTTCACATTTATGAAGAAGTAAATACTATTCACTGAATAAAAGATCACTTTTTACCCTTTTGTAACCAAAATATTACCATAAAATCCATATAAAGAACACATAACATATAAATGTAACATAGAACATAAACATAATTAAATGGAATAACCATAATGTTGACATGTGCACATATCACTTAATGGAATAGCCATATGAACCAGTTCCATACCCAATGCATTGGAGGTTATAACGTAACCAGCCGTCCTAGTTTATCACGACACCACTAGTCATTTGGTATATCACGTAACAACCCGTTAGATGTCCAAGAACCATTATCAAATCATAACACATTAAATAGTTCAAATATAACATTTCACTAATTACATATCATGATATTGACGTAATCAATGAAATATAAAAACCATTTTCAAAACCATTTAAAAAATCTAATAAATATATTTTTGAATCAAAGAGTCCCATAACACATTGAAACTATTAAAGGAATTAACATATTAAAATAGTAATTTCAATGTAAATAAATCCTTAAAAAAATTTTAAAACATGCAAATTTATGAGAATGAAGTAGAGAAATAACTATATAAAACTATATTTTTGTTAAAGGGTTCCTAACCACATAAGGGGAGCTTGAATACAAATAATTGGGGAATAAATTTTGATAAAGAAATCTGCAATATCATGAGAATAATGGTATTCATGATATAATATTCCAAATGATAGTATATACACCTTATAAAAGTATATTGGTGCATAAGAACAATAAATTCTCAATGTAATGTAAAATGAGACAAAATCCCTTATAAGGACAGTATCCTTATATTAAAGATAAATTAATTACTTAATTTTGTGTGAAAAATATAAATACAACCAATATAAGTGGATATTAAGTGTAAAACAATCATAGTTAATTCCCACATATTCATAGCATGACATAATCTAGAATTAGGGGTTTAACCCAAAAAATTGAAATTGGGTTAAGAAGTTCCCTTATAGAAATTATAATGCCTAATGACATCACATTAATATTAAGAAAATGACAAGATGAGTGAGAAAGGGTATCTGATCACATTGAAATAAAATTTACATCAATATGGATATATAAGAATATATCCCAACAAAATAAGATGTAAATTAAAAAAAAATAAGAAAAAGATGTCTTTTAAGAAGTGGAGGGTGAAAGGTTCCCCTACCGATTTGGTATCTTTCGAAACATACAACCCATGAAAGAAGGATCATAAAATGAATATGTAAATACCCATAAGTTACATTATATTACAAAATTAATACAATAATTTGAAGTACATACACCACACAAAAGTAAATAGTGTCAAATATAGCATGAATCTCACTAGAATAAAAAAGTGTCATAAAAAAACATTACCACATTGTAATCAATCGATTCATATGACAAAATGTTAATAAAAAAAATGTATCACATAATTCAATGAATATAAATACTATAATGATAATATATATCAAATGGCAGTACAAAATACACCACATGTAACGAATAAGTGGAAAACAATGGAAATCTCACAGAATTAAAAGTGAGATAAGAAACCCCTTACCTCATATCTGACTTTTCCCGTACGTTCTTTAATATCAGCACTAATAAACTATAGTTAATTTATACATTCATATGAAACTTTTTAAAATTTATTATTTCTTTTTTATCAATTATTACCATGTCATAAACATTATGTAATCATTTAAGTTAATAACTGTCATTTTATAAATATGTGGAACTTGAGTTAAAAACGGACTACTT
Organism: Viscum album; assembly: GCA_963277665.1. NCBI lineage: Eukaryota > Viridiplantae > Streptophyta > Magnoliopsida > Santalales > Viscaceae > Viscum > Viscum album. Next base: position 1,516,121,398 of record OY728131.1, read on the forward strand.
ATAATTACATGTTGTTAAAGTGGTAAAAATTGAATTTTATATACAATGATATTAATGATTTAGATATCATATATATCATATATATTTAATATATATATATATTTATTTATAATATTATATAACATTTCGAGAGAAGGAATGAAATGCATCATTCATGGAGACGGTAATCAATACATATGCATGAATGCTTCTTTCATTTTCTATTTCAAATTTAATGGAACAAAAAAAATTATACAATGGTATATTATAATTCTATTATAGTTTCATATATAATAGAATTAACTCTATCCTTTATACGTACCACGTATGGTATGAATGAGTCATTTCACTTTGTGTGGGCGATAATCCGAACATTCTCAAATGAAATTATCACATTTACCTGTAATGGAAATCATAAAGCTATGATATTAATGGAAAATAAAAAAGAATAATGAAAAAATAAACATAATATATATCATATATAAATATAGTTCCATTTCAATGGCCACTATGAGAGGCGGTAGGATAAAATTGAATAATCATCGTTTTGTGAGGCGTTAGTTTTCTATCCATAGAAACGATTTGTTCGTTACCCATTAGATGTAGGTGTGTGTAAGTTTAGTTACAATAATTCTTATAAAAACATCCTAGTATATTATAGATACATTTTCTGATATAAAATAAAGGAACAAAAAAAATAGTGGTTAGAAAACTAAAATATAAGAAAAGAATTTAAGAGAAACCATTACCTTTAATTCGGGTAACTCCCTTGGGTATTAACCAAAAGGGTTTCTTGATGTGCCTTCTGCATAATATAAGGCTTCTATGAGGAGAATATGGATGTTGTAATCTAATCTGGGAAGAGTTTAAATGAGCCAAGGGGCTTGAGAGGTGTGATGAATTTGTGATAAGTGATGGATTTTTATAAGGGGGAGGAGAGGCTCTTTAGGAAAGTGTGAAATTTTTTTATTTAATGATTTTCATCATATAAATGTCCAAAACACAGTAAATTACAAGATAAGGTGACTCATGGTCGAAATAGAATCATCCTATAAGTAATTTACTGGTTTTTTATTTTATTTTAATCTTTATAATCTTATTTATTTAAATGATGTATTAATGAGGTAAACACAGCATCATTTTTGAGTCATAAATAATTTTAATTATTTGATGTATAAAATTTGTAAGAAAAAGCAATGATGTAAGAAATATTTTTAGATTTAAATTGAATATTTATAGTCTCAATGATAACAATATAACCCCACGTAAAAATTTATTTACTAAATGATATTTGTATGTGTCATTTTTGTCTTTACATTAAAATAATTAATCTAAAGTCATTATCACTTCCACATGGCTCCATGGGGTAAAAAATTGTCCCATGGATGGACATAGTTGGACATGACACATAAAATAAGGTTTAGAAATGTGTTAAGGTAATTTTGTATTATTATAATATTCTTTTACAATGAATTAGCATATTTACCTATAACTACGGTAAATAAAAGTCAAAATTTATTATTCATTAAAAATTATTTACATCTTATTAATAAATATTTACTTAAAAATAAAAAACATGCATGTCAGATTTTCAAAACTTAAATCACGAAAGTAGTAAAATATCATGTTAATGAAAAGCTCAATTTTTTAACTACTACTTTGTGGTTACACTGTTTAACAAAAATTGATTTTTTTTTTCAGAAAAATTATACAAATCCAGCGTAATCTATATTTGAATTTCAAATTAAAAAATGTTTCAAATTTTAAAAATTTAATAACATAGAAATTGAATTAATTAAATTAATATTAATTCCGGTTTTAAAAACAAATAGCGTGTTTTTAAGAAATAATATCTACCAAAAGATTGACACTTGTTTGTGTCCAATTTCAAATTGAAATTAATTCTAATGACCAAAATTGTATTAAATGTTAAAAAAATATAATCTAATTACACTTTAAATCCAATAAAAAATAATCTAACAATATAAATGAATTAGATTAAAAATAATATTTTAAATAAAATAAAGTATTTTTCACTATTCATTAACAAATGAATTTAATCAGAAACATACAAAAAATACCAAAATTAAATGTTCTTGTCCAGATTCTAAAGAATAATTGTATTTGGTCAAATAGAACATATTAAAGTGAAAAAAACTATATTTGAATAGGGTTCTACATCAAATGGCGGTAAATCAACCATTTAATGAATATTAGAGTATTTCCCCTTAAAATAGAATTCTTTTATTATTTGAAGACACAAAATTTTATCAGATAAATGTAAAATCATTTAACAAACATGTAAAATCCTATTGTAGTTAGTTCTATTTATTCCCGCCAGTACAACGGTTAGGAGTTTACTACCATTTAAAATAATAATTTTATATTATTATTTTTATGTATAACTCAATTTTGTGTATGGAATATTCTTTCAAAGAAAACCGTTGTTGTGTATCGAGTACACCATTGAATATAGAATCCAATTTAATGTAAAATTAATAATTAATTTACAAATATTAATAAATATGAAAATATCTTAATCTTAATTTACCTGTGATGTTACATCCTTCCCCACTTTTGGTAATTTCATCCTCGCAATTTTAAAATTGGTATTGTAATCTTCATTGAATGTCCCATGACAGAAAAATATTCAATAAAACAATCATAATAAAATAATGGAAGAGAAGTAATAAAGGTCACCTAAGACAAGAGATACAAGGATTCCATGAAAAAATGGATATGGAGGAGAAAACAAACCATCATGTTCTAAATGATGGTGATAGAAAACATGATTTGGAAAAAGTTAACCACCAGAATGACACAAACATGTGATGGGTTAAATGCACTTCTTCACTAGTAATAAATGTTAACGGAAAATGTTTTTGTTTTGTGTTACCTTTCATAAAGATGAGGAATTTATTTAAGAGATTAACTAAAAACATAAGGAAACATACTTACTTGGCATGTAGACTTTCATTATTTACTAGATTTCTAACAAAAATTCAACTTTTATCCCAATGATTGGTATTCAAGATGACTTGGTCACATCAAAAGTGGTAGAATCATCTTCTACAGAATCACATATTCAAAAAATAAACTATATGTTTCCTCTGTCTTTTGACATTAACCAAAACCAAAAATGGTTAGTATGTTATCAGTTAATCCCCAAAAAGGATAATCCTTTAAAAAATATATTACTCATAATATTCAAAATTAAATAAATAGTACCCAAATTTTATGAAAGAACATTCAAAACACAATTGTCCTTAAAATTATTCATTATAATGGAATCTATTATTGAAAATAGAAAACACAGAAGGATTTAATCACGTAGTCTTCTATAGTAAATCTTAAAATTTATCTCCATATAACATCTACTAATCTTATAGTCTCATACTTGAATGTAATTAACCTAATTGCACATTACCTATGATAGGTTGATCATTTCCATAAATAACCCAAATCTCTATAATCCCCCAATAAAAACATAGACCTTTCCATAATAACATTCCAACATTACTCCTCATTGAAATCCTAATGTATTAAATTTTCAATAGGCATATAGTGCTTACCAAAATATAGAACATCTTCCAATATATACATTATCACTTCGTCTGGAAATCGTTTCCCTATAATAAGGATATCCATATGATAAAACCTATGATCCCAAACCAACTATTTATTGATCAATAAAATCGTTTATATAAAAATAATAAGTCACAATAATCAGGGACATCACATAGTTGAGTGTTAGGGGATAAATTTTAATCACACATTGGTTGTGGGTTCGATTCCCATAGCTATTCCTCGATGTGACATGTTGTCATATGGTCTGCATGTTGTTCTTTTTTAGAAACTAAATAATTTTCTAAATTTCCCAAAAATGAGATAAATACCTCATAAATAATATATTTTAACCACAAATGTTTTCTCATACCTATAATTTTCATCCCAAATGTAATAACTTGTAACTGCCCCAAATTCAAGGTTCATATAAATCTAAATGGTTCTTTATAACTATATCCACAAAAGAGAAGATTAATATTCCCTGAATAACATTTTCACATATCAAACACCAAGATTACACAAAATATAAAAATTATTCCAATGTAATCCCATCATCAAAAGAGCCTTAATACTTTTAATCATTTCATCATCCTAAAATATACCATAACTTTTGATTCCATTATATGTAGACTTCTGGATCGTTCAATGTTCTTCTTGATCCATGATCTTTCGGATGTTACATTTCTCTTTCGGGGTGTTTTCATACATTCAAAAAGTAAATGTTCGCTCCACATTAGAAATTTAACTTTTCGATAGAAATGGAAAAGATGATATCATGAAATAAAATGTAGAATATACCCTGACACATTAAATTGTATTAGAAAAGAGTAGGTGTTGGATATCTCAATCAATTTCTTGCATGTGATTTGAAACTCAAGAAGCTTTCGAAATCATTTGAACTTGATTTCTTTATAATTGTGATGATCTATTCATATGGTAGGGATAAGAAGGTTGTGCAAGATCTAATTCCTTCCATCATGAAAATCGTTTATTAATTTTTTTTAAAAGAATCAATACATAAACATGAAACAAAATATAATAAATAAATAAAAAAGAAAGAATCTCTTGTAGGTTGATGATAACAAAAACAATTGTATTACTCTTATACATCAACCTTTGTTGTTCATGTTTTTTTATACAATAAACCTATTTTACCATAACCCTCAAGATGTTTCCACATGTTAATAACCCTCTTGGATATATGGGATCCTTTACTTACCCCCAGATAACATTGTATCCTCTAATGTTATTTAAAAAGAAATCTGATACCAACTATAAGGACTCATCCTTAAACATTTCATAATCATTAATTAAATGAATATTTCACATTCAGTATCATTTTAGGTTTATAGTTCTATATAACTGGGCCATAACTATTACATTAAATTTCAAAAATTAAAAATTAAAAACTTCTACCCAGTTTCAATTATTTTTCCCCAAATAAAAACTTTTGAAAAGAATATTCATGTCTAGTTCTATGTTATAGATAGCATGACTTTTCCAAGATCCCATAATTGACCCTATTCTACTTTAGATCCTATTAGAAACATTTAAAAAACATTGGATGAGCATAAAATCCTCAGTAATAGATACAAAATGAAGGAAAAACTCTTAGTATTTCAAAAAAATAAGTAAACAATGAATACTTTATCTTATGTAATACTTTTCATCTTTATGAAGTAGTAAATACTCTTCACGGAATAAAAAACACTGCATACACTTTTATAGCCAAAATATTACCATAAAACACATAAATAACATATAACTTATAAATTTAACCTAGTACATAAACATAATAAATGGAATAACCAAATGGTCTACTTCCACACATATCAATAAATGGAATAGTCATACGGGCGACATCCATACCCAATGCATTGGATGTTATAATGTAACCACCCATCCTAGCTTATCACAACACCACCATTTTTTTTGGATTAACATATAACCGCCTATAAGATGTCCAAGTACCATTTTAAAATTATAACACATAAAATATTGCAAATATAAACATTTCAAAAATAACATTTCATGATATTAACATAATCAATGCTATATCCAAATCATTTTCAAACCATTTAAAACATCTAATAACGATATTTGTGAATCAATGTGTCACATACCATTTTGAAACTCCTAAAGGAATTAACATTTAAAAAAAAGAAATTCCCATAAAAATAAATCCTTAAAACCATTTTGTAAAATATGGACATTAATGCGAAAGATTTAGACGAATAAATCAATAAAACGGTATATGAGTTATAGAATTTTTAACAAAATATGAGAAGCTTGAATACAAATAATTGATGAATAAAATTTAATGAAAAATTTATAATATCCTGAGAATAAATGTTTTCATGATATAATTCTCCAAAAGACAGTATATACACCTTGTAAAACTGAATTGGTGCATAACAATAATGAAGTCTCAATGGAATGTAAATTGAGATGAAATCCATATAAGGATGGTATCCTTAGATTAAGGATAACTCAATTACATAATTATGCGTGAATAATATAAATACACTGTACATAAGTGGATATTATGTTTAAAACAATCATAGGTCATTCACGCATATTCATATCACGATATATTAATGAAGTAGTGGTTTCACCAAAAGAATTCATATTTGGTTATGAAATTCCCTAAAAAAAATTCGAGAGCCTGACAACGTCACTATAAAATTCAGAAAATGAGTAATTGAGAGAAAAATGGTATCTCGTCATATGGAAATAAAATTTACTGCTATAAGGATATAGAAGAACATATCCCAACAAAATAATATGTAAATTAAAATACATAACCAAAAGAAGTGTTTTAAAAAGAGGAGGGTGAAAGGTTCCCTTAACGAATTGGTAACATTCAAAACATACTCCCCATAAAATAATGATCATACAATGAAGATGTAAATTCCCATAAATTAAATTATATTACATAAAGAATACAATCTTGTACATTGCATACACCAAAAAAATTTAAATAGTGGAAAATATAGCATGAATCTCACGGGAATAAATAAGTGAGATAAAACCCCTTTATCAGAATGTAATCAATAGAGTTGTATGAAAAAAAGTTAATAACCATGAAATTAATCACAAAATACCATGAATATAAAGAGAATCATGATAATATATAACAAATGGAAGCTCACAATACATCACATGAAATAAAAATATGCCAAACAATGGAAATATCACAGAATTAAAAGTGAGATAACAAACCCCTTACCTCGTGTCGAAATAGACCATTTCATTTTTTAATTTAATGAATAATAAAATAAAAATAATTTATAATTTCTTAAGAACCTTTATCAAGTTTATCATTCCTTTTATATAACTTATTATCATGTTGTAAACATTATGTAATAATTTATGTTAATAACAGTCGTTTTGTCGATGTTTGGTACATGAGTAAAAATGGACTTCATATAATTACATGTTGTCCGTGTGGTAAAGAGTTCATTATATACAGAATGATATTCATGACTTAGATATCATATATATCATATATATTAATTATATATATGAATTTAAAAAATTACAAAACATTTTGATATAATAAATGAAATACACAGTTAATAGAGACTGTAAGTCATACGTATGCATGAACGCTACTTTCATTTATATTTCGTATTTAATGGAATAAAAACATATTGATAAAATGTTATATTAATATTCCTGTATAGTATCATATATAATATTATTAACTCCATCCTTTCTATGTACCATGCATAGTATGAACGAGTCATATCACTTTATGTGGGCGGTAAACCGTACGTCCTCAAATGAAATTATCACACATACACATAATGGGAACCATAAAGGTATGCTATAAATAGAAAATAAATAAGCATAAATAAAACATAAACATAATATATATCATATATAAATGCAGTTCCATCTTAATGGCCACCATGAGAGGAGGTAGGAGATAATTGAACAATCATCCTTTCTTGAGGCGTTATTTTTCCATCCACAGAAACAATATGTTCTTTACCCATTATATGAAGGTCTATGTAAGTGCGTTTGAATAATTCACCTAAAAAAATCCTAGTATATTAAGGATTATGATTACGTTATGAATGAAAGGAATAAAAATAGTAAGTGGTTGGAGGAGTAAAATATAAGAAAAGTATTTAAGATAAATTGTTACCTTTAATTCATATAACTCTCATTGGTATGAATAAAATGGGTTTTATGAAGTACATTATTCTAAAGGTAAGACTTCTAGGAGAAGGAAAAATATTTAAAGAGCTTAATTGGGTAGAGTTTGGACGTGCCAAATGGCTTGAGAGGTGTGATGAGTTGGTTAGAATTGACGACTTTATATAAGGGGGAGAGAGGCTCTTGAGGAAAGTGTGAGAATAGTTTTTTATTATATAATGATTTTAGGCTTATAAATTTTGAAAACAAATTAATGTCTATGATAAGGTGACTCATGGTCGAAATAAAATGATACAATAATAATTGGATAGGTTTTGGATATTATTTTAATCTTTATAATCTAATTTATTTAAATCATTTATTAATGAGGTAAACACTGAATCATTTTTTGTGTCATAAGTAATTTTAATTATTTAATATCTAAATATTGTAAAAAAATAATAACATTATGTTGGAAATATGATTAGCTTTCCAATGAATATTTATAGTTGAAAACATAATTTATATAACACCATGTAAAAATTGATTTACTAAAAGATATTTGTTTTTTTCATTTTTTTTTCATTTAAAATAATTAATTTAAACTATAATTATCATTCCTATGTGGCTATATGGGGTCCCAAAATCTTCCCAATTATGTACATGGTCTTCCATGACTCATCCAATAAGGATAGGACATGTGTTAATGAAATTTTGTATTATTATAATATACTTTTTTGCTTGAATTACCTTATTTACCATTAACCACGGTAAATAAATGTCAAATGTTACTAATCACTAAAGAGCATTTTAATCTTATTGAACCAAATTTTACAAACTAAGGTAAGAACCCGGAGATTCAATTTCAGGTACAGTTCTCTTTTATGGTCTTTTTAGGACAAATTGAGAATCTGGAAAATTTCCGAGTACACGTCGTGTACTTTATGAGTACATGCCATGTAGTCCTCTACTGCTCGAAGCTATGTGTTGGCCATGTCAGGGCCACACACACGATGTGTAGGGGTGATGTGGAGGCTGATTTTGGCGGAGTATGGAAAAACCCACTACACACCATGTACTTTAAAAGTATATGTCGTGTACTTTTTTTATTTCATTAATCGACTGGGGTCGCGCCTAAGATGATTAACGTCTTCTTCTCCGCCTAATTTAGAGCATCTAAGGAGGACGATTCTTCTCCGAGCCACCAATCTGTCACTGGTTGTATGAATCAAACTACGTTGATTGCAGAAGAATCGTAGCGGTGAGTTCTTGGTTCTTCCTTGGCCTCGTTTCCCGATTCTTTCTCTCATGTGAGTTATCTGAGGTTGAACGTTTAAGAAATTTTTTCATATCAACACCGATCTAGGCCAATTCATGGGCCAAGGATCAAGTATATAAATCTTCTAGGATAGAGGTATGTGGTTTTTTTCCCTACATTGATGTTCTTTGAGTTTTGGTTGCAATAGTGTCGGATACCCCTGTATCGGGTATCCCGGGATTAGGATTTGTATCCTATTGTTTATTTACCTTATATTGATTGTTAGTTTATGATTAATTATTTCTAATATATGCTTGATTTCATGTATAAGGATCACCCCACAAGTGTTTCTCCCTCTGTTTGGCTATTTATAGCTGTTTGGCACCGTTTTCCTGTGAGGCAAGCCCTATATCAATTGTTAGTTTACTCATTATCACTGATTGCATGTGTTACCTGCTGTTTAAATGCTTTTGATGTATGGTATCTATTAGAAAAGTAGTTGTTTAACTTACTTAGGGCTGCTAATAGTCGATTATGCACGATTGGACTACTCAGGACTATGAGAACCTGGTACGGGAGATCGAAGAGGGAATATATGATTAAGTGCATCCCTAGAGGGTCTGTTGGTTTTAGTTTTGTACGTAGGACCTACGAGAATAGGACTTTGTGAATCCCAAGAGTGTTCTTAGTTTACCCACGCATCGGGACCACATGAGGAATTAGACGTAAGTGCTTCCTCAGAGAGACTGTAGCAATCATTACAAGACTATAGGGTAATTGATGTGAGAGCTTCCCGTAGTGGTTGTACCTTGTTTGATTACTGGACTATAGGGGTATGCTAGTTTAAGAAACATAGATAGTCATTGTGAATTTTGATGGATGGTTGTGATGAGTCCACCAAGCCAAAGAACAAGCTTGGGTTTTGTACTGCTTTTGTTTAGGTAGTCTTTTTAGATACCTGATTTTTTACTTGTATACCTTGGAATAATAAAGATTTACTAGTTTTCTCTGGTTGTTTAATTAAATGAATGTGAATGTTAATTGGTAGTATTAATTACAGGTATACTCTTAGTCCATTACTGTACATATTTTCCTTTACTTTTTCTATATTTCTCACTGACATTAGGGCACAAATATTATGGTGGTTGCCTACTGGGATTAGTCTCACAACCTGTTTGGGTCCTGCTTTTCAGACCAAACTAATTATATGGTTGCAGGTGTAGTAAGGGATTGTGGTCCTTGTACCCCAGGTACTTGATTGCTGGAAGGAGCTGGAGAGCATGGGACTGGGATTTGGCTCGCGATGCTACTGGAGTTGTTGTTTACATTTAGTACTTTAGTTTCATTTGTATTTCTAGCACATTGTTTTGTCTACTACTTTCCATAGAAACCTGTACCATTCTGTATCATTATTATATCCGACATTTCTTATAATTGTAGTGGAATTATTACATTCTATTTAGTACTTCTGCTATTGATTATATTTATTTTTCAGCTGAATACCTTACCAAATGAGGGAATAGTTTCCCCACTGACTCACCAAGGCCCTCACTGCTAGTCAGAAGCCTCTGGCATTTGGGGAAATGCGCTTGAGGTAATGTGTTGAACCGGGTACAGGGCACCAGTTATGTGGCTCCAGATACAGGTCATTACAAAGTGGTATCAAAGGGGTTTTTTCTTTTATATTTCAATATTGTTTTGAGACAATAGATAGGGATAGGACTAAATTGGTAGATATTACATAACTGTGCTCAGGAGTAATTAACCCATGCATAGGGGAAACCTATACTACCCCGTAATTGCAATTTTTAGTTTTTGCAAGTTTTACAATTTATTATATTTCACCGTTGGGTGATGCACATGTTTTGTGTTGTTATAGTTTATATGATTATGGTTATTTTTTGCTGCAACCCGATGAGATGAGGGTGTTACATCTCATGCATCATATAGGCACTGGATAGGAAGTTGCATGTCATGCATTTTACCATGCCATCTAGGGTTCATTAGGATTTCATGCTATTGTGATAGATGTCGTGATAAATTATGCATGCTGTTGTGATAGTTGTTCTGTTATATATACTTTCTATGCTTCATTACTTGATATATGCATTGTTATGATGCCAAGATTTGATTCGCGGGGTGTACGGGTCCCCACGGATCAGAATTTGCACATAGATGTCAGTTTTTCCGTGTTTCTGGCGTTCGGTGCGGTTTCTGAGCTACTGCCCAGAAAAACCCAGAATACACAATGTGTACTTTATTAATAAACGTCGTGTAGTTTTTAAACCATGTTACTGACTGTGTGATAAAAAACATTGAGTGTTAGAGAGACGTTGGGGAAACATTGTGTACCTTAAGTACATGACGTGTGGTAGTCAACCGTGTACCCGTCCGTGTCACTAACAACACGGGTCGGGGAAAATCGGTTAGTACATGTCCTTTTTTGTATGAAGACGCCGTGTAGTTTTCCCCTAGGTACCCAACCGTGTCACGAACAACATGGGTTGGTGTTATCTTCTCCTATACACACCGTGTTTGTTTGAAACACATAGTGTAAGGGGTTTGCGGTGTTTCCGGCCGTGTAACCTACTACACAGGTCGCCGAGCCTGTCTAGTACACGTCGTATGTTATAAGAACACACAGATTAGTTTTCTCATAAGTGATCGGCCGTGTCACGAACAACACGGGTCGTTGTGATCTACCCTTATACATGTCGTGTTGGTTCAGAACACGCCGTGTAGGAGTCAACTCTGTAGCCGGCCGTGTAACCGCTACATGGGCCATCGAAACCTGTCTAGTACACGCCGTGTCTTTCATGCACATGCCATGTAGACTAGAATTAGGAGTACTGTGTAGGTTAGCCATGTAAAGAGACTCAGGAAGATGAGTAGAATTCAATTACACATTCTGTTATGGGTTAAAACGTCGTGTCGTCTGGGGTGTTACATGACCAGTGGGGGCATAGATAGACGCCCATGTAAATGGCTTTAACAAACATGCCGTGTAGATTATATACATGTCTTGTAGTAATATTTTTCAAATTTATGTGCTTCTCACTCATGTTCTTGTTTTGTTGTCTTGTTTTCTCTGTCCTTGATAATCCTATATATGGAGTGAGCTTTTGAACATTCATGGCTATGGCTCCATGACATCCTCCCGTTGCACGCCAGGAACCACGAAATGACTGTACGCCTGATACAGCAGACCGGGGGCTACCTGTAGTTCCACCCATCATTCTCGACATGTCACCCGTAGGGATTCCAGACACTGGTTCTGATGCTTTGTTCAGAGAGGGTTTCACGAGGTTCATACAGACCTTCTAGGGAGCTCAGAATCCTTCCTCGTCTATGGAAGAGGTGATGTGAGACTTCTAGTAGGAGTATCCTCCCACTTTCACAGGGGATTGAGGACCCTAGGCTACTGATTCGTGGATAGAAACCATGATTTCCATCTTCGAACATCAAGAGACACCCCCAGACAGAAGGGTGAAGCTCGATATTTACATGCTGCGAGATTCTTTCAAGATATGGTGGGTTGTAGTCTTCTAGGCAGGGTGCTAGTGGACTATGGCTTGGGATGAGTTCCAACGTACGTTCTATGAATACTTCTATTCGGTGATGTTGAGGGCCGACTGAGCCAGAGAGTTCATGAACCTGCAGTAGGGTACTCTTTCGATTATGGAGTATTCCTCCCGCTTCACTGAGTTACACTATTTAGCTCCCGTTCTGAGAAATGACGAGCTGTTTTTGGCAAGAATGTTTGTGGAAGGCCTCAAACCAGAGATCGGATCACAGGTGAATATCTTCTAGTTTACTTTTTTTACTATGATAGTCAACCAGGCGCTGATCACCAAAAAAAATATGAGGGAGACTGGAGCTGTTGACCAGGGTGGTTCAACATCCAAGGCTGATTCATTTTATACTGATTGTAGGAAGTGCCACCGAGAGAATAATTGAGGGTACTCGAGAAAGTGAGGTATTTCCTCTAGTAGATGGGATCTTCCTACTAGAAACCAGGTGGTGTCATATCATTGTGGAAGGAGTGGTCATAATAAACCTCAGTGCCTGAGAGATCTAGTGGAGTTCCAAGCTTGCAGCAAGATGGGACATCTACAACGTTTTTTCAGGGTTCTTCTTCCAGCAGCTATTGAAGGAGGATCAGTTTCTACTCCTTGTACAAGAGAAGGATTACCAGTTCCATAGTAGACTGGGGGATGGAGTCCTTCAGGTCGTTCAGGATAGGGTATAGTCCGTGGATGCCATGGTCAGGCTCTTGGAGGATCAGCTCCGGGCTATCAGGCTGCTACATAGGGCTGCGAAACTGGCTAGACATTTGTAGACGAGAAGATTCATTAGAAGCAGGATCCTGGACCTTCTACAGTTCTAGGTATGTTCCTAGTAGCATCAGTTTTATCTTCTACACATTTTGATACCATATCTTCTAATATCTTTATTTATATGCACAGTTTATAGAGCCTTAGACATATTATCTTTACGTCAGAGGATACTTTTCCACTAAAAACTCCTTTGGGAAATAGAACTAATAGAGTCTGACAATGCAAGGAGTACCCCCTTGAGGTTGGAGGTTGTCACTTCATGTGGGAAATTTATGTCCATGCGATGACGGGTTATGATTTCATTCTCGGAATGGACTGGCTGGTTCCTTTTCAGGCCTTTGTCATTTCTTATCGCCGCAGGGTGAGATTAACGTCACCAGAGGGTGGGTCCATTCTTCACAAGGGCGAATGGGATGTCCAAGAATGAAGAGTTGGACTAGAGCATCATGGGTTGGGCAGTGTTACAGCCCAGATTTCTAGTTTATATCTGGATGATCATGGGACCTCTCAGATTGACTTTCCTACGGTATTCAACCATTTCGCAGATGACATTTCAGAAGACTTTTCATGGTTGCCTCTGAATCATGAGGTATACTTCTCTATTGAGCATGTTCCAAGAGTATCACCTGTATCGATGCCTCCTTATAGGATGGAAATTCCAGATTTGCAAGAACTCAAGAAGAAGTTGGAGGAGTTCCAAGAGAAGGGTTTTATCTGAACCAGTACTTCCCCTTGGGGTTCACTTGTGTTTTTTGCGAAGAAGGTAGATGGTACCTTACGACATTGTGTGGGTATCGGATGTTGAACCAGTTGACGATCAATACCCGATATCCTTTGCCGAGGATTGATGATATTTTTGATCAGCTTCGTGGAGATAGGGTATTCTTGAAGATCAACTTGAGATCTGGCTATAATCAGTTGTGGGTCAGACGATTAGATATACCTCTCACAGGTATCTGAAGTAGGTATGGTCTGTACGAGTATCTGGTTATGCCGTTCGGTCTCATGAATGTACCTGCAGTTTTCATGGAACTGATGAAAAGAGTTTTCCATCCTTATTTAGACACTTTCATCGTTGTCTTTGCGGACGATATCTTGGTATACTCTCACACTCGACAGGAACATGCTACCCATCTTGAGATCGTATAGAGTACACTGAGAGAGCATCATTTATATGTTATGATCTCAAAGTGACACTTCTGGATGAAGGAGATTCACAAACTAGGGCATGTCATCTCAGAGAAAAGAGTGTCAGTAGACCCAGAGAAGGTGAGAGCAGTAGTTACCTGGGAGTAGTCGGAGATTGTCTTCGAGGTACGATGTTTCTTGGGACTGGCTGGTTACTAGAGGCAATTTATACAGGACTTCTCATGCTTAGCAGCGCTGTTGACAGGCTTGACTAGGAAGGGTTTGAAGTACGTTAGGTTGTAAGATTGCAACTCAGCCTTCCAGGAGCTGAAGTGGAGATTGACTTCAGCACTGATTCTAGTTCTTCCAGAGTCGGGCATGATTTATACAGTTTTCTATTATGCGTATGTCATCAGGCATGGAACAGTTCTTATGTAGGAATATCATGTTGTTGCATACATATCTCTACAGTTGAGGCCATATGAGAATAACTATCCTACGCACGACCTGGAGTTGGCTGCTATTGTTCATGCGTTGCATTGTTAGAGGCACTATCTCATGGGTGATCATTTTGTGGTATATACTGACCACAAGATCTTCAAGTATATCTTCACATAGATTGACTTTAATCTGAGACAATAGAGGTGGTTCGAGTACCTACAGTCTTTCGACTTACAGCTTTCTTATACACCAGGGAAAGGAAATGTTGTGGCAGATGAAATGAGAAGGAGGACTTAGTTACAGGCAGTTCTGGAGGCCAGCAGCGAGTGGAAGATAATGGATATGTTCACTGAGATGCATTTGGAGGTGCATGACAGATAAGGATAGACAATTATTTCTTCTGTAGCTGTTACCTCTACTCATTTAGATTGAGTTCGAATGAGGTAGCTATCAGACCCTGAGGGCCTAGTCCTATGGGATGGTGTGTCAGATTGAGACCCTACTCCGAGGTGGCCACTGGGTGGTGAAGAGGTGCTACATTTTCATCTCTGTGTATGGGTTTCAGAAAAAATACATGAGGAGATGAAGTAGAAGTTTCATGCTTCAGCTTGGGCTGTTCATACTGGTGTCACCATGATGTACCGAGACTTACACCATCTGTATTGGAGGCCAGGTATAAAGAAGGATGTGGCTAGTTTTTTTGTGCGGTGTTCCACCTATCAGCAGGTGAAGGCATAGCATCATCGATGAGAAGGGATTTTACACCAGTTACCTATTCCTGAGTGGAAATGGAATACTGTCATGATGGACTTCGTGACAGGTTTATTGTGTTCTCCTAGAATAAATGATGTGGTTTGGGTTGTAGCAGATAGGCTCACGAAGGTTGCACACTTCTTTCTGATCAAGGAGACCTTCAGTGTTGATGAGCTGGGACGGTTGTACATCCGATAGATTGTACGTCTGCATCGAGTTCCACACTCCATTGTTTCAGATAGGGATACATGTTTCCCATCACACTTCTGGCAGGGGCTACAGAGGGCCTTGGGTACACAGATACTTTTGAGTACAGCACACCATTCCCAGACTGATGGACAATATAAATGTACAACTAGGTGCTTGAGGATATTCTCTGAGCTAGCATTCTAGAATTTTTCGGTACTTGGTAGAAGAATATTCCTCTGGTGGAGTTCTCCTACAACAACAATTTTCAAGTGACAATTCAGATGGCACCTTATAAGGCATTGTACAGCAGTCCATGCCGATCACATTTATGCTGGCTAGAGGAAAGAGATGCAGCTTTGTTGGGTCCTCTTCTTGTTTAGAAGACCTCAGAGCATATATAGTTGATTTAGAGGAGGATGGATACAACACAGTCTCAGCTGAAGTCTTATGCTGATCAGCGGAGATGACCTTTGGAGTTTGAGGTCAAAGATCAGGTTTTCCTGCGTATTACCCCGTGGTTGGGGAATAAGAGGGTTAGAAGTTAGGGGAAACTCTCACCGAGATACGTTGGGCCATTTGAGGTTCTGGAGAGAGTTAGGTTGGTTGGTTATAGGTTGAAGTTACCTCAGAGGTACCAGGCTATGCACGACGTCTTTCTTGTTTCTCAGATTCAATGGTATTTCTCAGACTCGTCTCATGTTTTTCAACATGGGGAGGTTGAGTTGGAGCAGGATAAATCTTTCAAGGATAATGACATCTTGTTTGGCAATCGTAGTTCAAAAGTACTCCATGGCCAGTCTGTTCCTCTGGTACAGGTGCTACGGCATCACGACCGTATACACGACGAGACATGGGAGAGGGAGGCTGATATGCGATCACAGTTTCCAGAGTTGTTTGAAGATTCTTCATCTACGCCTTGTTAGGAAAATTCGAAGACAAATTTCATAAAAGGGGGAAGTTTTTATGAACCTGGAGCTTTAGTTTTAGGTACAGATCTCTTTTACGGGATTTTTAAGAAAAAATGGATAATATAGAAATTTTCATAGTACACGTCATGTAATTTAGGAGTATATGCCGTGTACTCCTATTCTGCATGATGCCGTGTGTTGGCCATGTCCGGGACACACACACAGTGTATAGGGGTGACATGGAGGCCGATTTTGGCGAAGTACGGAAAAACCCACTACACGCCATGTACTTTAAAATTACACCTCGTGTAATTTTTTTATTTCATTAATCGACCCGGGGTCAAGCCTAATGATAATTGACATCTCTTTCTCCGCTTAATTCCATCCAAAGCGTCCATGGAGGCTGATTCTTCTCTGAGCCACTGATCCGCCACTGGTAGTCTAAATCGAACATTGTCGTTTGTAGAAGAATCACAGTGGTGAGTTCTTGGTTCTTCTTTGGCCTCGTTTCCTGATTCTTTCTCTCGTGTGAGTTATCTGAGGTTGAACTTTTTAGATTTTTTTGCAGATATACTCCATTCTAGGAGAATTCAGGGGCCATGGTTCACGTATATCTATCTTCGAGGATCGAGGTAGGTGGTTTGTTTCCCTACGTTGAAGTTCATTGAGTTTTGGTTGCAAAAGTGATGGACACCCATGTATCGGGTATCCCGTGTTTAGGATTTCGATCCTATTGTTTATTTTCCCTAGATTTCTTATTAGTTTAAGATTAATTGTTTCTAATATATTCTTGATTGCGTGTTTGAGGATCACCCCATGGGTGTTTCTCCCTCTTTTTGGCTTTTTATCGCTGTTTAGAACCGTTTGCCTATGAGGAAAACCCAATTGTAATTGTTAGTATACTCATTATCATTGATTGCATGTGTTCCCTACTGTTTAAATGTTGTTGATGTATGGAATCTATTATCCAAGTAGTTTATTAACATACTTAGGGCTGCTAACAGTTGATTACGCATGACTAGACTGCTCATGGTTGTGAGAACCTGGTGTAGGAGATCAAAGAGTGAAAAGACGATTAAGTGCTTCCCTAGAGGGTCTGCTTGTTTTTGTTTTGTATGCAGGACCTAGAGGAATAGAACTTTGTGCTTCCCATGAGTGTTCTTAGTTTACCCATGCATCAAGACCAAATAAGGAATTAGACATATGTTCTTCCTCATAGTGTCTGTAGATATCGTTTCAAGGCCATAAGGGAATTGACGTGAGATCTTCCTAGAGTGTTTATGCCTTGTTTGATTACTAGACTATAGGGGTCTGCTAGTTTAAGCCACCAAGAGAGTCAGTGTGAATTTTGATGGTTAGTTGTGACGAGTCAACCAAGACAATGAACAAGCTTGGGTTTTTTACTACTTCTGTTAAGGTAGTCTTTTTAGATACCTGCTGTGTTACATGCTTACCTTGGAATAATAATGGTTTACTAGTTTTCTCTATTTGTTTAATTAAATGAATGTAAATGGTAATTGGTATGATTAATTACTGGTATACTCTTATTCCATTACTGTACTAATTTTCCTTTAATTTTTCTATATTAATCACTGAAATTTGGGCACAAATCATGTGGTGGATGCCTACTGGGATTAGTCTCACACCCTGTTTGGGTCCTACTTTTCAGCCCAAACAGATTATATGGTTGCAGGTGTAGGTAGGGATTGTGGTCCTTATACCTCACGTACTAGATTGCTGGTTGGAGATGGGGAGCATGGGACTGGGCTTTGGCCCACGATGGTGTAGGATTTACTGTTTACATTTATTACTTTGGTATCAATTGTATTTCATCACGTTGTTTTGTTTAGTACTTTACATAGATACTTGTACCATTCTGCATCATTATTATATCAGACATTTCTTCTACTTTTAGATCAATTGTTTCATTCTATTTACTACTTCTGCAATTTATTATCTTTACTTTTCCGCTGCATACCGTACCAAATGAGGGCATAGTTTCCCCCCTGACTCAAGGCCCTTGCTGCTAGTCGGCAGCCTCTGGCATTTGGGGAAACGCGCTTGAAGTTATGTGGAGAACCAGGTACGGGGAACCAGTTCTGTGGCTCCGGATTCGGGTCATTACACTAATAACAACAATTCATGTTAAATTGATGAAATTAAATTCACAGAAGTGGTAAAATTTAATTTTAATGAAAATGTCAATTTTTTAACTACTACATAATGGTTTCACTATTAATCCAAAATTGATGTTTTTCAGAAAAATAAAAAACATTCATCCTAATATATATTTTATATTCCAAATTTAAAAAGGATTTCTATTTTAAAAAATTCATAACACATATTTTTTTTTAATTAATTTAAAATTAATTCTCGTTGTCAAAACAAATTGCGTGTTTTTATGAAAAATATCTATCAAAAGATTGGCACCTATTTATGTCTAATTTCAATGTAAAATTAATTCCAATGACCACCATTGGATTAAATGGTAAAAATATAACCTAATTAAACTTTAAAACTAATTAAAAATATTAATCTCACGCTATATGTAAATTATATTAAAAATCATATTTGAATTAAAATACAGTATTACTCACTATTCATTAAAATTTTAATTTTTTCAGAAAAATAACTAAAAATTACCCAAAGTAAATTTTGGTGTCCTGATTCTAAAAAAGAGTTTTATTTGGTCATAGAGAATATATAAAAGTGACCAAAAATAGATTCAAATAGGGTTCACCAACAAAAGGTGGTTAATCGACCTGGTAAAGAATATTAGCATATTTATGATTAAAATAAGATTCTTTTCTTATTTAGAGCCTCTAACATTTATTTGATAAATGTAAAAACATTTATAAAACATGTAAAATAATATTGTAGTTAGATATATTCATTCTGTTCAATACAAAGGCAATGCATTAACTATAATTTAAAATAATAATATTGTATTATTATTTTTCAGTATAACTCAACGGTGTGTGCAATGAAAAGATTTCATAGAAAACTGTTGTTGTGTATCGAGTACGCCATCGAACATAGAATCCCCTTTAAATTAAAATTAATAATAAATTTACTAATATAAATAAATATGAAAATTTCATATTCTTTATTTAACTTGGATGTTACATATAGAATAACATACATATAACCCTTTGAATCCCAATAAATTAGAATAGCCATATGGTTGACTTCGAAATTGAATATCTTTAATGGGGATCACCATTCATATAAGCTATATCAGGCTCACCTATTAGCTATAATCAGGCTCATCCCTTCTTATATGCTATAATGGGCTCCCCCGTGTGTTATAATGGGGGATAACGTTTCGTATATGCTATGTCGGCCTCACTCATGAGCTATAATGGGGCTCAAACCTTCGTATAAGATTTATGAGTTTCATCTTTTTCATATAATTCTCATGTACCATTTCAAAAACTATTTAATCACAACACCCTTTTGAAATTCACATGTAATCCCATATGAATTAAATATCTTTTTAAAAATTTCATTTTCATTTAAGAGCCTATTTTAAATTCTAATATACCTAAAATAAATGAATAAATGATTTATTAATTATAAAATAAGTCTTATAGTGGAAGCCAAATGTCCAATAATGGTTACAGTAGCGGAGAAGTCATTATCACCGTATACGTTTAAAAAAATTATTGTTATCATGTTGTTTTTTAATGAAAGTAAAATGATTTGAATAAAAAAATTACTTTTGAATACATTGAATGAAATTCTATAAAATTTACTATTTTCTTTATAATCCTAAAATATCTATTTGAATAAATATGTAAATTAATATCAGGAAGACACAGTTTTGATAATTAAATCTTCAAATCATCATGGTGTCCCAGACCACTTCGAACAGTTAAATCATAATTTTCTAAATAAATAAATACAATATGTGTAGATAATATATGGATATTAAATGTCACAGTAGGTGTATATAGATCTTATAAAATAATACATGTTGACATTATCAATAAATTCCTCAATAAAAGGAGATTGAGTCGAAGTCTATTACCTTGAGTCCAACTTGTCACGTAAAATCCTTATTTTCCTAATTATCAATCATAGGTAGATTTATACATTATTTATAACATTTTTCATGTTTATATTTCATTTATTTCACTTTTTACATTGTTATAAAAATTACGTAATAATTTATGTTCATATAAGTTGATTTTTCGATATTTGATACATCAATCAAAAATAAACTTGTTTTGATGTAAACTGTCCATGTAGTAAAAATTATAAAATCTCCATAATATTATTATGGATTAAAATAATATATATATATATATATATATCCATTATATATATATGTATAATATCCATAATATTTTCATTTAAGAAACTAAATTCACCATTAATGGGGATGGTTGGTTGAACGTACACATGAATGTTACTTCCTTTTCATTATCATATTCAAAGTATATTAATCAAATGATATAAAATTATTTTTTAATAAAATTGTTGTATTTATTTATTTTAGATATTATAGTCTTAATAAAACTATCTTTTATATGTTCCATGTATAGTGGGAACGATTCACATCGCTTTGATTGGGCAGTAGTCCACATTTCCTCAAACAAAAATATCATTAGAACACAACATGGAAATGATGTAGGTATGATCTCTATAAAAATTAAAGAATCCTAGAGACAATATAAATATAATATTTATCATATATAAATATTTTTCAAAAATAATGGCCACCATGAGAGGTTGTTGGAATAAATTGAACAATCATCATTTTGTGAGGGAGTAGTTCATCGAACATAGAAACAATATGTTCATATCCATTACATGGAGGTGTGTGAAAGTGTAGTTATAATAATTAACATAAAAAGATATAAGTATATTTTTTATAATATGTTAGTTATGTAATAAAACAATAAGAAGATAATAGGTAGTTCAGAATGAAAATAAATGGAAGGAACTAGAGAGAAGACATTACTTCAAAATTAGGTAACTTCTTTTGATTTGAGCCAAAAGGATTTCTTGAATTTCCTTATTGCCAGAATAATTAATCTAGGATGAATGAAGGAATTTTAGGAGATTATTTGAGTTGAAATTTTATTATACATGGGTGCTGAGAGGTGTTAATTAGTGGGTAGATGTGGTGTTATTTTATAAGAGGAAATAAGAGAATATTAGGAAAACGTTATAATACTTTTTTATTTTAATTTTTTTTGTAATTATAATATAATAATAATTATATATTTCTATGATATGATGATTATGGGTCTAAATCATCTCATCCAATAGGTTATAGACATGTTTAGGTAAAAAAACAAAACTTATCTTTTATCTTTAACCCTTAGTTAAAACCACCAACTCTTACCATGTCTTCTTGTATTTTCATAATATATTATTACCCTAGTCACTATAAAATTCCATTAGAACAAAAATTGGATCATTAATGAAATTAAAATTATTATATAAGTAATTTTTATGAATAATATATATTTAGTACTATTATATCATTTATTAAAATATTATTTGTTTTAAAAAACATTTATGTCAATTTTTACACTATTTAGTAATTGATTTTTGTTAAAGTCATACAAAATTTATTCCTTAAAAAAAAGTAATTAACACATTACAAATATTATAATTTAATCCATATATTTCTTGGATTACCTAAAAAATTACAAATTACATTTATTTTAATATTTTTGAAATCTTATATATGAATTTTCGTTAATACGGTAATCATTGTATCATCATTGTGTCATAAATTAAATTATGTATATAATGTTTTAAAATTATAAACAAAACTCCATGATGAATGAAATATTTTTATATTTTTTTGAAATTTTTATAATCATATAGATCAGATATATAATCCTATATTAGAATTTATTTAGTAAAATATATATATTTATGTTGTATATCTCTTTTCTTTAAATTAAATATTATATAATGTAATTTTTACACCCATGTGGCTCCCAAATAACAAAATTACTTCCTAATGATTCTTATGGTCGGAATGAAACCAAACAATTGTATTGGGACATGTTTTAGGGTAGTTTTATATTATTTTAATATTATTTTTTATCCTTACTTGCCTGATTTACACTGTAACCATTGAAAATAAATATAATTACTAATGTTACTATTCGTAATGCCAAACACTACTTTTACTATTTGGATATTATGATTCCAAATACGAAAAAATATATAAATTCCAAAGACATAAATTTTAATAATTAATTTAAAATTAATTCTCGTTGTCAAAACCATAAACCATGTTTTTAATGAGTAAAAACTATCAAAAGATTGAAATGTGTTTATGTCCAAATTAGATTTAAAATTATGTCCAATGAACATAATTGGATTAAATGATAAAAAATTAAATCAATTACACTTTCAAACTAATTAAAAATAAAATATAAGTATATTAATAAGTTAGATGAAAAGGCATTTTTTAATTAAAATATTGTATTTTTCACTATTCATAAAAATATGGATTTTTTCTGAATAATACCAAAATTTCAATCGAAATAAATTTTGATGTCCCACTTAAAAAGAATAATTTTTTCATTCCACTAGAATATAGAATGTTTTCAAAAACAAATTTTTAAAAATGTTCCCTATTGAAATCTGATAATATATCTTTTTTAGAAATATACTTCTTTTATCTAGAAAATAAAATTTGTTCAAAAATCATATCTTGAAAACATATAAGATGAATTTAAAACAATACATTGAATATATAACATAAATTTATAATTAAATAAAAATCCATTAATAGTTATATGATTTTATAAACAAAATTATTCTATTTTTAAATAGGTTTTCATAAAAACAGATTTTTTATATTTAATTGGATTTTATTTCCATTTATAATAATTTTGGTAACCAAATAATAATTATTTAAACATGTGTAAACAATATTTTCATAATTTAGTAGATACTATTCTTTCCATTAATTCCCACAAACATAATTATACAAGTAAAATTTAATTAATAATATTTATCAGTTTGTTTAAGCTCGATCATTTATTCTATTGAACATAGTTTTTCATAAAACATGGGATGTTACATAAAATCCAACTATATTAACATCATTAATAAGGTCTCACTCTTATGGTCCCTTCATAGCTAAATTAAGTTGAGAAATAGGAACTTGGTTGAAATAGTGTCGTATCACCATGTAGTTAATGAACTAGATTTTGGTGGATTATATATTTATCTGTTCTTAATGATATAAATGGCCCTTATTTTTTCCCTCGTAAAAAACACCCCTTCCTTTTATGAATGTATCATGGGTTGTCATTCTATTTCTAACACATGATTGATGTCCCATCCTTCCCTTTTTCTCTATCATCAGATTTCTTTCTCCTTAATTTTCATCTATCATATTATTCTTATTATTTTTATTTAAAATATAATAAATTTAGAATTTATTATCATATATAATAGAACCTAATTCCATATCATCCTATGATGAAATAATTTGACAAACAAATTCACATTAAAGTATTGGATTAATCCATTCAAAGGAACAATCAATATTTATTTCTATTTTAGTTTCATACTTAATATGATTCCATGATAATATTATAAATTTGAAATAATACTCAATAAAATATTTTTTTTCTTTCTCTATTAAATTAATCAAATTATTTTTCATATCAACTCATTTTTATGGGGGTAAATATTTATCAATAAATACCACCTTAACATTGTTTCATTTATGACCCTCTATATATATCATCTCCATTTTATTTCTAATCAAAAACCAACATTAATCTATATCACCATTTAAATAATATAATTCAAGAATAGTCTTCTTTGATTCAATACTTCTCAAACACAGAAATATATATTTAGAGGAATTCATCAATTTCCCACCAATCAATGGATTAGTAGTTCAACTAAATTATGGAGGTTACTATTAGATAAAATGGATCATCATAATTACATGATAATATTATGTAATAGTATAGTACATATGGTAAATTTTTTTGTTTATAAACTATGTAAACATTTCTCACATAGTAAAAATATTTTTTCTACCAACATTCTTCATGTTTTCTTTCTATGGAGGGATCTCCATTCACTGATTATAGATTGTTATATGTTTTATATTACATAAACTAGGTAACATTTCTAAAAAATTAAATATATTAAATTATAAAAAATCATTAGGAATATTAATAGATAACATAAATATCCATAAAAGGTTGTTAAATATTCATAGGGATTATCATGATTCTCATTGTAGATATGATACTATAAAATATATTTCTAAAGGGTCCTAAGATTTCACTGAGACAAGATATCATAATCATTAATATTTTATTCCAATATTATTGTTTAATTTAATTATTTTTTATTAGATATTGGTGATATTAACTCAAATTAATGATGAATTTATAAGTATTTTGAGAATATATACATACATGATTAGCACAAAAAATTGGAATCATTAAAATATTGAATATAAGCATTAGGGAAAAATTATTATTCATATTTAAAATCAGTCAAATATACATATTTTGAGAGATTAGACAGTACAATATATCATTAATATATATGTACTAAATAATATGACATAGTAAACAATCATTAAATTTTCAATATAATCCCTAACTTGTGCATCAAACATACTGATGGACGAAAACACTGTAATAACATAGTATATAATAAGGGATTCCATAATTCTAAAATTAATAATGTTAAAAATGGTTTTCATACCATTAAGGAATCTCAAAAAATAAATATAACACACCATCAAGGTCTCTTTACTTGGAATTCTTATATTTCATCAGGGAATATCAACCAATACATCTTAAATACATAGATATGGAATACAAAAAATATTGAAGTTAGTTTATCTCTTGAGAACGACTAGTGAATATAGAAGATATAAAATATTACACCCCCCAAAATAACATATATAATTAAACTATCATATGAAATAAGTGAATGAGAAATACAATACAAAAATGACATGACTATGAAATAAAATTTCAAATTTGAAAACTATCATATATAATGACAATATTCCCCTAGTAAAAAAAGAGAATAACATGAACATAATGCAGATATAGAAATCAGTATAATGGTAATATTAGATAATATCTCCATGGAGGAATAAGATACATTAAATAATGATAAAATAGATGAAACCCCACCACTATAAATAAATTGGTTCTCTTTAAAAAAACAACATTTTATATTATAAAATATTTAAAAACAAAAAAAATCATAAAAATAAGTGCATATGATTTTATTTGAAAAACCATTAACATTTATAAGTAATTCCAGAAAAATAATAAATATCATGTTCGTGGGAATATTTAGTTATTCAGTAAATAATAAAAAATTATTTTCACACTTTTGTTAAGAGTAATGTAAGACTTGTCAGATAATTTTTAATGAATTCCATTAAAAACCATTATAATATAATTTAATATTCATTTAAATCACCATTAAATTTATTAAAATAAATAATAATAAAATAATTGAAATAATTAATCGAAAATGGATATGAAGGAAAGTGATTTTGATATATTTAAAGTATAATTTTAACGGAAAATCCCATTCAACATTCAATATAAAAATCACATATAATGACATATCATTATAAGGAAATGGAAAATAAAAATAGTGTGAATAAATTCATAATATTATATTTGAATGAGTTATTTTATATTATATATAAATGAATAATGTTTCATAATTCAAAACTAGATGGATATTTGAGATGGAAGGTCGTTACATTGGATTGACACTTGGGAGGACGAATTCCAAACTCTAATAATGTAAATTTATATTTATTATTAGTATATATAAGTAATATTTATCTTTATATTTATGTATATCTTATTTTAAAATCTTATATCTTCCCTTTTACCCATAATTCATTGTAATATCCAATTATTTTAGTGAGAAATGTTATATTTCCCGTGCATGTTTTAATTGAATTATTCTATTCCATACACAACGGACATGATTTCATTACTAAAATGATTTAATAATGTAATATATATCATATTTATATAAAAAATACAATGTTGTTACCATTCATGTAACACATTTTTGAAAAATATAATACGTTATTCATGGTGGCAGTACTCTACACAAATGCATGGATAATGGTTTCAGTTACAAATGAATTGAAAGAGAATAATTTATATAAATATATAACTTTTTTAATAATAATAATGTTATAAATAATTTATTTATTCATTTAATCCATTTTTATTACCATCCGTGTGATGCAATAATGAAAAATAAAATTATGTTTTTATAAATTCAGTAGTCTATATGTACTCATGAGTGATGCTTCGATTTTCCAAGGGATGTGAGTGAAAGAAGGTATATAATATTTATGTTTATATATTCATAATTATGTCATTTATATATTATATATTCATAAAATATATTTTCATAACAATGTTCATGAAGTCGTGATGAAATATGAAACATATCTATTAATAGTGGAAGTATTCCAGAAGAATGCACGAGAAACATTTTCATTTACCATCAGATTTAATGAGGTAGAAAATAATTGTTCCATCAATATAATAGTTGATAAGATTATAAAATAATTTTATTTTGTGATATTATTATTGTGAGAATATATTTGGTGTATATAGAAGTAGAAAAAATCCTTAAATAATTTGTTTAGTACTTATTCCTTGTCCATATATATATACCTTTGGATTTCTAATTAATACGTTTAGGATTTTCATTTAGTTAGACCAATATAAATAATACATGTTTATTATATGTTCGTAGGTATTTTTGTTAATATTTATTGATATATTATGAATAATGCATGTGGATATGTAAAGATAGGAGGTTCTCTTTTATATGTGTTTAGAGTCTACCTTTTAAATATTAATAACTTCTAAATATGAACAATGTATTTCTGATGGAATAAAGACACAATTTAGAATAATTTCAAATATTTTTTTATTTTATGTATCAATACATAGACAAAATAATATTTATATATGGTTTTCCAATATTTAGATTATCATATTTTAGTTTAAACTCGGTATCTCTTGCAACCCTTACCATTGTGACATAATTTTAACACTATAACTATTCATTTTGACTATGAGATTCAATGGGAATTATTACATAATTTTTATATTTTGATTATAAATATGGAATAAATTTTCATTTATTCAAGTCCTTTTTGGTGAATAATTTTCATTATATATGTTTAAAAATTTCAACGACACATCGTTTTTAGGAAAAAATTTCTTTTTAATAACTAAACTTTTTTAAATATAAAAATCTTTCTTGATATTTATTCCAAATGAATTTTTGGAATAATTTTATTCAATGTATGATTATTTTCATTTTAAACTAAAACTAATCCTATGATAACCTCATAAATTATTTTTAAATTATTAGAATTGAAGAGTTTCTTTTCTTATCTAATATAATTAATTATATTTGAAAAATAGAAATCATGGGTTTTAGTGATGGATAATAAAATATAAAAATTATATATAATAAAAATTAAATAATTTTTTTATATAATTGATTCTTTCATAAACATTAAATTCATTCTTAAATACTGAAAATTTTCATAAAAGTGATAGTATTTTTAAAATTAATATTTTTCAATATTCACCGAAAAATCAATATTTTCCTAATAAAATAAAATAAAATTATTTAAATTTTAAGTGAAAAATTAAAAAAGGAAGGTAATTTTAACTAATTCATATTATGAAATTTGTAAATTTATTTTTTGAATTAAAATACAAAATATGAATAAAAACCAATTTTAAGGGAAAATGATCCATTTAAACAATGTGTATGTAATATTTTTTCATATAAATTAGAGATATAATATCTTAGGTTCTCTAGTGAAATAATATGTAATTTATTCTCCAAAATTTGTTTAATTTAATTTATAAAAAAAATTAATATAATTATTTTTTATCATTGATAATTTTTTATGAAATCATGTTGAAATTATATATTGATTACTATATTTTTTTTGACTAAAGGATTATTCGTCAATTTCATGGACCATTTTAGTTTGCTGTTTTGTTCATTATAACATATTAAAATATTATTTATTTGAAGGATAATATATAATGTACTATTAATGTGATATGGAGTTTCTCTTGATGGAGGGTGTAGTGTGATAAACATTGCACCCCATTTCTAGGCATTGGTTTTGTAATTTGTTGAACTTTTTCGTGAGGAATAAATATGATCATGATGTATGATCTTTTCCTTGATGAATTATATTTTATGTATTGTTGTGATTTTTTTTATCCATGTTTGAATGTTAATGATTATCCTGAGGTGATTGAGTGAGGATTATTCCATGATATTTTAAAGAACGGTGATAATGCCTTATGTTACGGATCTTATGATTGTTGAAGATGGAGATAGAGGTTAATTTCTACACTAAAATAATAAATCCATTATTTTTATTATAGTAGCTGAATGTTTCATTTTTCAATGTTAGGAGTCTATTTTATCCATGTATTTGTAAATTAAAAATATGAGTTCTAAAAGATTCATGATTTTTTTAGGTTTATGTGAGGAATTTATTTTATATTAAATGATAATAAACTTTAATTATATATCCATTTTTTTAGAGTGGATTTGGTTTTATTATTAATTTTTAATATATTCTAAGTCAGTAATGTTATTAATTTATAAAGTCTTTCCCTTAAATTACACTTTTGAATTGTAGTTTAATTTACTATTTTTTCCATTCTCTTTATCAACTGATTTTAAACTACTTTTCAATGAGAACCATGTTTTTTATTATGATTAGTCTGTAACATTGGTTGATTTACTATGTAAAAAATTAAATTTAAATTGCATTTACATTTTACATAAATATCAATTATTTCTTCAAATGTATGAGTATTATTAAATAAAAATAAATATTTTTTATAAATATTTTTTAAGGAACATAATTTAATGACAGTTCATTTTTATTATGATGTAATTAATTAATATTAAGATGTTTAGTTATTTTTATTTCGTAATTTATTATGTATACATTCATTCCCTATTATATTTATCCCATTTTAAAGAAAAGTTTTTATTTCAGATGTATATTCTACGGTTATTGTGCATTATGGAAATATTCTATTAGAGTCGGGATTATATTTTTATATTATTTGAAGGGTGTTAAGTGAGTTTAAGGAATTTCCCCTTTTTGTAGTAATCATGGGATATTATAGTATGTTTTACCTAATGAAATTTAAACCACCTTCTATTTTTGATAGGATTTATTTATGATACATCATTCTCATTTTACAAAAAGATCCCAGTTCCATTTCGGTATTTTTCATCTTTTTTTCCACCATTGATATTTTTTATTCTAGTTTATTTGAATAATTTGGGAGGAATCTATTGTGAAATCACATAGATTCATGGAAAATTAAATTTAATATTTTTGAAGTTAGAGGTGTTAAAATGATTCTCAATTAGAGTAAGAGGATATTTAAGATGATTTTTAGCTATTATCTCAAATTTGGTAATTGTAACTTGCTATTGTGACATGGTTATTTAGTTAGTGGAGAGGTAGTTATGATCTCGTTTGTTGTCTTATGATGGTGGATCCATGAGATTTTAGGGTTAGCGTATCTCAATGTGGAAGGATGACATTTGTGTTATGGGTTTTTTAATACGATTGGGATAAACATACATTTTTTGTTATGTTATTAAGTCTCTTGAGTTTGTCGTACATAATGATAGTTTACCATGGACATTAAGGTGACAACATATTCTTTTTTGGTGAATATCTTGTTAATATTACATGAATTTCATTGTTGTACGACTATTCCCACAATGTTGTGGATTCTGGTGTGGTATGTTTTCAATATATTTCCAACTTGTGGTCTCATTAAAAATGGTACCTTCCATTTTATCATGAGTTTTAATGGTTTCATCATGTTAATGGGGTGTAGGATTGGGATAACTATATGATCCTCATGAGTTCAAATGTTGTGTAATGAAATACATGGTTTCACTATGACTTTTTTAAATTATACTAGTTTAAAATATGATTTTCACATGATTTGGGGGATATCGTGATGTGGTTTAGGTATCAGACATGTATTTTGGAGTTAAGATAGCCATTTCATAACAACTATAATGAACTAATCTTTTTGTACAATGATATGACCTCTTATTAAATATATATTCATTTTAGGATATTATGATCCATGTTATATTTTTAAAGGTTATGTGTATTTAGAT
Organism: Viscum album; assembly: GCA_963277665.1. Classification (NCBI taxonomy): domain Eukaryota; kingdom Viridiplantae; phylum Streptophyta; class Magnoliopsida; order Santalales; family Viscaceae; genus Viscum; species Viscum album. The sequence continues at coordinate 1,516,152,315 of OY728131.1, forward strand.
ATGAAATAAAATGTTTTATAATTTTGAGGTATATTTAAAACATCAACAAAAGTGATCATCCCACATATTAAACTCCTTATATATAACCTACATAAACCCTTATTTCATTACATTGAGGATAGAAACATAAGAAAGGTTAAAACCATATTCTCAATAAGGTTAAAAATAATAGATTACAATAAATAAATAATTGACAATGAGGTAAGAACAAGGGTATGATAAAATGATCATTACATACAATAACGATATCCAATTAATCAAGTATCCTAAATAAAAATTCATTGAAGAATGATTTTATATAATAAAACAAAAAATTCATTACTCAATGGAGTCATCAATCATCGACCACAATCCTTGAAAACACATCATAATAATATGAAAACATTTATTGATAACACATAAGGAAAAAAATTATGATTCAACATTATTTTAAAATGTGTTCTTTATTGAATGGGTATTCTCCATATTCCATCATACCATTAATCAATGTTTCCATCTGAGATGATCATTGTGGAAAACTTACCTCAATGAATTGTGTTCACTCACAATTCTAGTTTTAATTTTTTTTATGAGATATCCATCATTACTCAATACATTGAATTTATATATTATTCTAGTCCCACCAATTACATAATTATAGTGGATTCATATTTTTGGCATAAGATAAAAAATATTCATCAGATTATCATATCATAAATCGTTAAAAGGTTCATATTTTAATAAACAATTCATCATAGAATAAAATAATAAAATAAATGGGATTTATGAAAATATATACATCATAATAAAAAACGATATAAATAATAAGATTGGAATCATTGTATCATCTTCCCGGTAAATCAAAATTTACATCAATATATGTTTTCATATATATTTTAAAAAAAAGTTAAATGGGTTATATCTTAAGGAAAATAAAATTTTCATTTCAAAAAATGTTATTTAAAAAAAATATTTGAAATAAATTATTTATATCATTTTCTATGAAAATATTAATATAAATCTTTTGAGGAATCTTTAAATCATGGAGTGGTATTGATGGGGTGAAAATATATTTATTTCATAATCATTAAATTAAATATTTTGTTTACACCATTTTTAAAAAATCTCCTTATAAATAGAATTATAAGAAGATTTATTTGAAACATTTCTGTAAAAAGTAATACATGGTTAAAAATTTTTATTTAAAAAGCATTCAGAAATATTATAAATTTTTCTTGATTTTTTTATAATACAGATATATGGAATAAAATTTTTCTTCAAAAGAAAAAGGGAAAATATCATCAGATTTTCATAAAAACATTCTAAAATCATTTAGAGATCTAATGTGAGGAATGTTTTAGTGAAAAAATTTAAATTTCATGAAAGAAATATAATATAATAGAAATTAATTTGATTTATTATATAAGGAAGAATTAATTCCTCAATGGATGTTCAAGAATATACAATCCAGATTTAAATTAGATTGAAGTATAAATACATTTTCTCAACTCCCATCTTGATTAATAAATGTATGAACCTATTTTAAAATAAATATATATTTTTTATGCATCTATTACTAAACTGTAACAAAATATATCAAAAAATATTTTAGTTATTTATAAAATATTATCACTTATTTATTAACATGTATCTATAAAAATCTGTATTCTAGCTGGGAACTACTTCACTATTCTTGCACATATTGGCTCTATAGTCCCAATATTTTACATTGATCAGGTTTCCATCATATCCATATAAGTTTTCTTGATATAATTATCATATATATTAATTTGTTAAATTTTTATTACAATAATTGTAAAATTTTGAGGAATATTTAATTACACCACTACATAGAGATGATAAGCTCTACCTGCACATATCAGAATTTTAATTTTCTGTAGGATTAATGGTATAATTATGATGGTTCTTAAATATTTGTAATCAATATTAATTAAATTTAATAAACATAATTTATGATTTTATAATTCAAACGAATTATTTATATGAGTGATAAGAAGAATTAAAACTGAATGTACTTGGACAAGAGTTGTATTTCTTTGTTATGAAACTACTTTTGGATTAAAAATTAATCATCAAAATGATAGTACTTTGGAATGAATAAAATGATCTAATACATATTTATGCAATAATTGAAGTTATTATTGAATTTATTTTGTTATGTATATATATGTTTTTATTCAATAATAATAGAGGATATGTTATATCCATTAATGACGAAGGGAAGGGACATAGTAGTAATTACATAAATTATTAAAGTATATACATATATATATATATATATTAATTATTTAAACTGGAATAATGAAACCTGAAATTGAAAATAATATGTTATATGATAGAAATAAAATCATTAAACTAATTTTTGGAATGTCATGGATATATTTTAAGCCATTTCTTCATGTTAACCACTTTAAACTCATTATAACTGTAACTTCCATAACTGAAATTTTATACCATGATAACATAATTATATGATATAAAATAAGAGGCATTAAAAATTAATTTTTAAATTGTAACATTAAATTTGGAATACATATTTTAATATAAAATTCCCATAGTATGAAGAAATTACATTTAATATATGAAAACAACAAATGAAAATGTATTTTTGGAAAATATGATATTTAAGCATAAAAGTTATTTTATATTATAATAATGTAATAAATACGATTCCAAATTTTTTTGGATTATTATTTATGATAATTTTTTTATTTTTAGTATCCAAACCATAATTCAATCTTCAAATCCTGCCATTAAATGTAATGACCTAAAATTAGTTTTGAAATAGAATAAAATATAATATATCGTATTCAAAGTCATTCATGGGTTCTAGAATTCAATATAATCATTAAAAATATATAATTGCAGTCAATATACATATCATTTTACAGAAAACCACAAAAAATATGATGAATTAATTTTTTAAAATTATATTAAATCTTTACATATGGTTTTAAGCCAATTTTACCTCTTTTACCAAGGTAAACAATATATATTATGGTTAAAATTAATTATTAACTAAAATTAATTTTATCCAACTGAATTATATTAATTAATATGATACCAAATATGAAATCAATTTAACATGTTCAATTTAGATAATCACGATAAATTAATTTAATATTAATCCTAAAAACACAACACATTGTAGTTACCAAAATAAAAAAACTGTCCAAAAGTATAACTAGGTTTTATAAAAAAATAAATAATAATATTGATTCCAATGAACTAAATTTGACTATGAATAATTCAAGTGAATTAATATTTTTTGGATCAAATTTAGAAGAAAATTTATATTTTTAAAATGTTGAAATAAAAAATCAATATTCAATACAATTTTTTTCACAATTCATTGAAAAATAAATCTCTTCTAAAAATCCCAAAATTACGCCGAAAGTTAATTTTGATATGTATATGTCAAAAATGAAATAACTTTTATGAAATATATTTTTATAAAATTGTTAATGATTAGTTATAATATTTTCTCACAAAAATCAATTAAACCATTTTTGAAGAAAATGAATTTTTGAATCAAAAATTCATTTTATAAAAAATTTAGTAATTATTTTCCAATGGATTAAAATTGAATTAAACCATTATACATATTCATTTTAATTTTATTAATTCTATTTATATGTAAAAATTTAACACTTAGGTGATAACAATCCTGATTAAATAAAAAATAGTTATATTGTTGTTTCTAATACATTTTTTTCATGTAAACCAAAATATCAAGTAAATAAAAGTTATTTTTACTATAAATATGTAATAAAATATTATGTTGTAACATTGTACCTCCTTCAGTAATTTCTCCCATGAAATTTTTACAATCTATTAAAAATGATGGAGGATGCCTCTATCTCATCATATCCTTGTGTTTATGAGTATCTTCTTCTAGTTCATTGTTTCATCACAAATCAATGACTAAGGGAGTGGTTTTTTTTTTCACTTTTACACTATGAATTGTAATATCCACAAGTGTTTCCTCCTAATTTATATAATTCATTATTAGTATAACATTTGAGTTCATTATATGTGATAGAGTAGGTATTTACTCCTCAAAATAGATTCATGAAACACAATAATTAACTTGATATTGATTCAGTGATGTTCTCAACGGTATTCTATAATCCATATACATTCATGATTTTTAATAGGGCTCATATATCTTGGGGTAAATTTATGTTTATTAAAATTCCCTTAAATTCACCCAGGTATTAATGGATCGGAATAATTATTCCCCAACATCAAAATCTAGATCTCTCTAATGACTATCAGCCTATATGTTGTATCAACATAGAGTTTCTCTTAGGTTTCTATAAATGGCCCTAAAAATCCCTATAATACATTATTCCAGATTAAGTCTCAATATTTTTCTTTCTATATTGTCATTCTATCTTGTTTTATTTCTGTACTTCCTTCTATAAATGGATTCATAACGATCCTTTTGGTTTATTGAGTGATAGATATTACTGTAAGAAAATCCACCAAAGGAATATTTTTATCCCAATAACTTTTTAAATACAAAAAATATACTATAAAAAATTAAGATTATTTCTGAATGTTCCTCCCCAGTGAACTTATTTCTGGGAATGATATGAAGTAGTTAATCTCAATTATGAATTCCAATCTTCATCATGACTTCTCTATAATATTGAGTAAAACATGATATCTCGATTAGATACAATAAAATGTGGAACCCCATGAAACATTAATTTTTTTATTGTATATTCTATTAACCTAACCAAGAGTGGAATATTATATTATTTAAATTAAATGATTGGACCTCATATGTTTATCAACTATAACCTAAACATTATTATGGAGTTAATGTTTTTTAGGAAGTCCAATAATGGTATCCATGGTAATTTTTTTCTATTTCTATTCATGAATGGTTTATGATTGAAACATCCTCTTATAATTCAATCACTCAAGCTTAACAAGATGAAATACCACAGAACGTGATTGTAACAACCCAAACATTCATTAATAGAAATCTCTATAGATCTAATTAAATGTCTCATTATGTAAAATGTTTTTATAATATTTTAACTTCATTGGTTTTATATATTTTAAAATATAGTTTTGAATTTGGACCATTGCAAATATAGTTGTTGAACAGTGATCACATGATTAGTATAAATAGTGGGCTTTAAAAAATCCAATTTACACTGACAAAGGAAGAAACGACCTCATCCACTAGACTTTCCCTGAATGAATCCCATTTGTTAGAGCTCAGAAAAGAGGGTTCGCCTTTGGTATTCCCTCTTAACAAATCCCAAGATGAACATAAATATGTTATGCTCGAGCGGAAAAGCCTACGAGAGAAGTGGATGTTGATAGAGATTACCACTCAATCAATGTTCTCCAAGCCACCCCAAGAGTCTTTCACCATCGCGCACCATACCCGAAGGACTTATGCGGGTGTTTTAAGGTTTTATGTAACAAGAACCTAGAACAATGATTATGTACAATATTTTTCTATATAATAATGAATATACATTCATTTTATTATTGTTACATTGTAATTTGTTTTTAAAGCACAAATAGTATTTTTTAGTTAATATTCAACTAATAATCAATTCTGATGAATTAGTGGATTTTTTATTTAATTAATTCAATAAAATATTATTATTATTATTATTACTAAATTAATTTTTATTAAATATAAAATATCGAATAAATTTTTGAATGAAATTGTAATTTTTAATAAGGTTTCAAAGCTGTTTTTGTCAAAACCCATGATTTTTTTACAAATGACGGTTTTTATTTTAAAAGTGAAAATTCACATATATATATATAATTATTATGATAAAATGGATATTATTTTTTGAATCAATATGTTGAAATTATCTAGTAGTGAATTTATCATAATTTTCTGAGACAGTAAAAATATTGTGTAAAAATTAAATAGCGTTTATTTATTTAATGTGTTTTATGACATCAGAATAACATAATAGAGATTTAATAAAAAAAATTATATGTTCTGACAATATAGGTTTTATCCTTAAAATAATGTGATTTTATATTTTTTTGATTAATTTTGTAATGCCTTAGTGGACCCTCAAGTACTTATAAAACATTTTTTATTTTTAAATTATTTTCATTTAGAGTGTGACTCACCTCCACATAAGAAAACCTATTATATTAATATGTTCGTCCATTGAAAATATAAATTTTTTTTTCGGCTAAACTTTGGCCAAAACCACGGTAAAAACTATCATTTGGTTTGTGGTATGGATTAGTTTAATGTGTGGTGTCCCAAACCTAAATAAAAGAGAATTCCCTATCATTTCCAATATAAACCCATCCAAGATCCAACTTCCTCTTCACTCAAAGCCTTATAAGTTCATCCAACCTCTGACCTCCTATCTCTATAATCCTCCCAAAGAACACCAAGCACCCATGAAGCCTCTCTCAATCCTTTTCCAGACCTTTGGAAGCACACTTCCAAGTAAGGGTTTTCCTCTTTTCTTTTTTTCCCCAATTTTCATTAAGTTATTATGCCATTTTAATTACAATTATAAATGTTGGGGTATGGTTTTTACCCTCCCCCATACTTCCATATTTATTATTTAATGATGTTATACCCGTTTATATCTCATAAAACGTCTCCCATGTACACCCATTACAATACCGAAATTCTGAATGAAATTTTCTCTCTCCTCATTTACATTCATGAAATACTATTGTATAATGAATCTAAATTCTATTAAAATTGTTTGGATATGTATCTATATGAACCACTCACTGTCCATTTCATGTACATTTTATGATACACTCATTTATTTCTCATAAACCATTTTTTATGAATCCTTATGTCACGTCGTTATACTGTCAAAATTGCACCGCATTTTTTCATGCCAAGATCATTGTGTAGTGAGTACCATACACATGTCTCTATCAAGTGTATTCCAATTTATTCACATTTACTTATTGATTATAGATTATCATGTATGAATTCCATTCTCCTTTATCGTGGAATAAGTGATGATGTTTGAAGAATCAATGTTTTATGATCCAAGTGGCACACTTATGCATGAAATGGAATGTTTAAGAAGGGTGGGCCCTGACAGCACTCCAATGCATTGGGTAAAGTATATTATAATGATATGTCATGTGCAATTGGTGATTAATCATTATAATTCATGTGAAATCAGGGTTTACTCATGCTTCTTGTGCAATGAGGATTTACTCATGCTCCAAGTGCAATGATCTTTGGCTCATGCTAATTCCATGTTTTGTGTTGCTGCCACATTTCTCTATTATGATTATCGTGCTTTATCATTCCTTTATGTTCATGTTGAACTTGTGCTCTATTGATATTACTATTATCTAAAATTTATTGTTTTCTTATTGTTATTTGATGTTTATTCCCTTACTGGGCTTTATACCTCACCCTTTTCTTATGCATGTCCTCGGGTTATCCTATGCAATGCTATGTATGAGGGAATGTAGTTGTCACGTAAAGGATGTTTTCAATAAATATGTTGTGTGATTTATGTTCTATGTGGTTATGTAATAATCCTAGGCCAAAAATACACTATAACTCTCGATCTTCTATGTTGTATCATGTTATGCTTATGTAATAAATCATGTTTAGGTGTGAAATAAATACCAGGGTTTCCATAGTTGGTATTAGAGGATAGGCTTAGTTATTTTGGATATTAGGATTAGAAAACCCTCGTAAAGCCTTAGAGACACGACTATGTATAATTAAAACATCCATAAGTTTTGATGAGTATTGATTAAGTAGTTTATTTAGAAATTACATCCCAGTCTGGATATGAGCAGGTAGAGGCAGCTCTGGAACAGATAAATCCAAGGGGTATAACGTGAAAACACAACTTTGAGCTAGACTCGAATGGGAACTAGTGAACGACAATGAGCCTTTCTGCACTCTTGGTTACGATACTCCAGGGAGATATTCTTTGGTAACTTCACATGCTTATAATGAACCATTATTAAGGTAATAAAACAATAAATCTTTAAGAATATATGTTAGAAAGTAAATCATAGATAACATAGAATTAAGCCAATAGATTCATATGTTAAGGAAATAAATACTATTGATAAGTCATCTATTTCTGGTCTTTGGTTTACACCTTATGTGTTACCCTTAACATTCATTTCATTAAGGAATAATAAATCAATATACATCAAGTAGTTTAATATCACAATTTTATCATGTGTAAAGGGTAACCCAAAATATGATATGTTTCGTAAGAAGGATAAATAATAGTTTTGAGATGGAAGGGGAAGAACCTCACACAACACTCATGTCCCTTCCTGAGGAATTAATAGCTATACTTATTGTGAATTCAAGCTCGCATAGTATCGAAACCATTTCTAATGTCCAACATTCATGCAAGATGCTCTAAGACATATCAAAAACATTTTCTATATAAAAATATCATCAAGGATCATGGATCACTTGGGATAAAATATTAATCTCCCAACTCTCTCAAATTTCTCAGCGAGGGATGTACTATCAGGGTATTTTCAAATACTTCAACCTGTCCAGAGAGTAGGATACACTATTTGATTTTGGGATAGCTTCTAAAGATGGAGACCTCCACGAATCCTATATTTATATAGTCATTGATTCCGGTCTTTTTAGAAACATTGGTTATATGTTATATGAACCATATTTTAAAAATTTCTAAGCCGACTCGGTCAGAGTATTTTTCAAAAACCTGGTGCATGGTGATGTTTTGATACTGTGTGTTAGAAACAATTATTTTCAAAAAAATTATCATATTTTCCATCAGTATGATCCAGGTTTCATGGATGGTGTCTGGAATTTGTAAATGGAATAATTTCAATGTGCATTGAGGTATTATTGTACTAGTTGGACCCTATCTCTCCATGAACAATGTGATAATGAGGGTTGGTGAATGCTTAATGGTGGTGGTTATGAAACCCTGATGTCATTCATAAATTTATAAGATCTTTTTGTTTGTAATCAATTTGTGAGGATAAATTTTTTTAAGGAAGGTGATTGTAGAGACCCGCAAATTCATTAATGGAAATTCCTCTTGATCTAATTAAATGTTTCCTTATGTAAACTATTTATATAAAATTTGTAATTCATTGGTTTTATGGATTTTAAAATACCGTAAACAGTTGTGACCATTTCTAATATAGCAGTTTAACATTGATCACCGGATTAGTATAAATATAGTGCTTTAACAAATCCAATTTAATCAAATAAAGGAAGCGATGGAATCATCCAGTAGACTTTTCCGATATGTGGCCCATTTGTGAGATCTCGGAAATGAGTTGGTGTCTTTAGGCATCGCTCTTAACAAATCCCAAGAGATCTTGAATATGTTATGATCGAGCGGAACCGACTACGAGAGATGTGGAAGTTGATAGAGATTACCACCCGAGCAATTTTATCTGAACCACCCCATGAGTCTGTCACCATCGCGCACCTTACCCTAAGGTCTTATGTGGGGTTTAAGGGGTTATGTAACAATAAACATGCACTATGATTATAAAAATTATTTTTTTATATAATAAATAATATACATTCATTTTATTATTGTTACTCTGTAAATAGTTTTTGAAACACAAATAGTATTTTTTCTGGTAATATTCAACTAAAAAATCTATTTTTATGAATTAATGTATTTTCTAATTAAATAATTAATAAAATATTATTATTATTAAATTAATTTTTATTATATATAAATTATCATATTATTTTATGAATTAAATTGAATTTTTTTTGGTTTCAACGCTGTTTTTGTCAAATCCAATGATTTTTTGATAAATGTCAGTTTTTATATTTCAATTGAAAATTGACATATTTAGATAATTATTTAGATAAAATGATTTTTATTTTTGGAATCAATATGTCGAAATTATCCAATGGTGAATTTTTCATAATTTTCTAAGACAGTCAAATTTAAGGGTTAAAATAAAATACTGTTTAATTATATAATGTGTTTTTTACATCATAATGACCCAATAGTGATTTAATAAATATTATAAATGATTTTTTCGGCCAATATAAAATTTAACCTTAAAATACTGTGATTTTAGATTTTTTTGATTAATTTTGTGATGCTGTAGTGGACCCTCCATGATATATAAAACATTTTTCCTTTTTAAATTGTTTTCCTTGAGATTGTGACTCACCTCCGCATATGACACCCAATTATTTTAATAATTTGGGACATTGGAATCATAAAATGTTGTTTTACACTCCACATTTTCAAAAACCATGAGCTAAAACAACATTCCAGTTTTTGGTTTAGATTAGTTTAATGTTAGGTGTCCCAAACCTAAATAATAAATAATTCCCTCTCATTTCCTAAATAAACAAATCGAATCTCCCACATCCTCTTCACTCTTGGACTTTTTAGTTCATCCAATCTTGGGCCTCCTATCTCTATAATCCTCCCAAGGTTCCTCAATATCCCAATAATCATCTCTGAGGCCTCCCCCAATCCTTTGGAAGCTCACTACCAATTAAGGATTTTCCTACATTCGTATTTTTGTCCAATTTTCATTAAGTTGTTATGCCATTTTAATTTTAATATATATGTTGGGGTATGGTTTCAAACCTCCACCATACCACCCACTTTATGATTTAATTATGGGATACCCTTTTATCTCTCATAAAATTCCTCCCATGTACACCCATTACTATGCCGAAATTTTGTAATGAATTTTCTCTCTCCTCATTTACATTCAAGAAATTCTTTTGTATCATGAATCTAGTTAATATAAAAACTGTTGGGACATGTATCTATATGACCACTTACTGTACAATTCATGTACATATTATGAGACACCCATTTCTCTCTCGTCAACCATTTTTTATGAATCCTTATGTCACGTCATTATGCTGTTGAAATTGCACCACATTTTTCCAAGAGAAGATCATTATGTTGTGAGTACCATACCCATGTCTCTATCAAGGGTATTAAACATTATTAACATTTACATATTGATTATATAGTTTCATGAATAAATTCCACTTTCCATTATTGTGGAATAAATTTTTATTTATGTTGAATCCATGTTTTTTATCCAAGTGGCACACTTATGCATGAAATGAAATGTTTATGAACAGTGTGCCCTAATATCGCTTCAATGCATTGGGTAATGTATAGTATCATGATGCATCCTGTGCAATGAGTGTTGAATAATTCCAACTGAAGTGAAATTAGGGTTTACTTGTGCTTCATGTGCATTGAGGATTTACCCATGCTTCATGTGCAATGAGCCATGCCACATGCAAATTCCATGTTATGTGTTGTTACCACATTTCCATGTGAGGATTATCATTCTTTATCAGGACTTCATGTTCATGTTTATCTTCTTCTCAATTTATATTCCTATTATCTAACATGAATTTATGTCCTCATTTTATTTCATGTTTATTACCTTACTCGTATTTATATCTCTCAATTTTCTTATGCATTTCCTTAGCTTATCCTATGCAATGAAATGTACGAGGTAATGTATTGGTCATGAAAAGGATGTTTTCAATAAAGTTGTTCTGTGTTTTATGTTATATGTTGTTATGTAATGATATTAAGCCGTGTATAAATTAGACCTATCAATCATATATGTTTTATAAAGTAAAATTTATGTAATAAATCATGTTTAAGTGTGAAATAATGACCAAGGATTCTGTAGTGATGCATTATAACAACAATGATCTTGTACTCCATGATCCTTTAATGAAGTCATAAAAATTTCATTTTTGGTATCAGAACTGATGATGGGGATCCATCTTCAACATCCAAAACATTCAACATCTCTGGGAAATATTGGATCACTTACATTCTCAATAAACATTTAGGTTAAGAGATTTAGTAAATTTTGAAAAACTCATAACTTCTTGGATTCCAAAATAATTGGTTTTTATTGATGAAAATCATTATCCAATATACCTAGAAATTAATATTCCACATTTCCTAATCATTACCAATATATGAAACCCGTCTAGAAAATATTCATTCAACTACATTCACGATAACCTCGGGGAATATACAATTAATAAGGGTTGTCATAAATTCTTATTAGTGGTAAAATGTTTCATTGTGATTATAATTTAATCAGTGTGATTAAGATGATTATAAGTGAATAATGGTATAATAAATGTGTATGTGCATAAAATAATAATATTTATACCCATAAATACTGTGTTCATCAAAAAAAAGTAAACAAAGAATACAGATATCACAGATACAATATTCTTTAGAATCAGCAATCATGTGCGTTATGATTTAAATATTGATCACATGAAAAATTTATTACCATAGGTTGAATAAGAAAACATGTTCGTATCAGGGAGAAATTATAATCATAACCCATTTAATCCCAGGTTAGAGATAACTAGAGCCCAATTAAATCCATATGATAAACACATTTGTAAATATCTCATTTTTTTCTATTATGAAAAGGAACATTACCCATTATGATGTTCCTTTATATGAGAACACCCATCATATATTATATATCATTATAACCCAGTTCTATCTTGTTTCACCCATTATATATGGTGTATCTGTTTTACCTGACACTATCTGGGATCAACCATTATATAATATATATCAGGAAAAAAAATTCTATCTAGGAGAACTGATTATATATGATGTATTTTGAACATCCATGATCACAAATAATTTATATGTACCAATAATAACTAATACTTTTTGAATATTCTACTTTTAAACAATGAAATAATAACAATTCATTCATTGTGTTGATACACTCCTGGAAAAGAAACATGTTCCATGACATTGTATTTTAAAATTGATTACAGTGTGAGAATGATGTGGATTATATAAAAATATATTAAATCATTATTATTAGATGGAAAATAAATGAGTTCACTGAAAATATCATTGAAACATGATTTACCCATGGAAGAGAAATGGGTTCCTTTAAAATATATTATGAAATGGTATTTATCCATCTTGAGAAACTGTAACGACTCAATCTTTTACTAATGAATATATTTCTGAATCTGATTAAAGGTATTATTATGTAAGATGGTTACATAAAACATATGGACTTATTTGGTATTATGATTTTTTATTTTAAAATACCATTAATAATTGTTTTTATTGTTAATATAGTTGTTGAACATTGATCACATGATTAGTATACATATAGGGCTTTAACAAATCCAATAAACACAGACAAAGGAAGTGATGGCCTCATCCAGTAATATGGCACCACACTAAGCCCATTTGTCAGAGATGTGAAATGAGGTGGCATTGTTGGGCTTCGCTCATTACCATGCCCAAACAAAAACATCAACACGTTAAGCATGAATGGAACTACCTATGAGAGAAGTTGAAGTTGATAGAGATAACCACCCGAGCGATGTTATCCAAGCCACCCCAAGAGTATGATACCATTTCAAACCTTACCCTAAGGTATTATACGTGTGTTATAAGGGGTTATATAAAAACACCATAGCATTATTGTTATTATCATTATTTTTGTATACAACAATGAATAAACATTCATTTTATAGTTGTTTCTTTTTAAATAAATTTTAAGGCACAAATAGTATTTTTAGTAAATATTAAATTTAGAAATCTATTTTGATTAATTAATTTATTTTTGACACAAATAATATTTTCATAAAATATTATTTCTAAATTATATTAAATTAAATATTAATGATCATAAAATTTTTATGATTAAAATTGAAATTTTTATTTTGGTTTGAATGTTTTTTTTCTCCAAAACCAATAAATTTTTTAATAAATTTCAACTGTTATTTTAAAAGAAAATTCACATATATATAAAATTTTTTAGATAATATTAATGTTATTTCTGGAATCAAGACATCAAAATTATCAAATAATGATTTTCTCATTATTTTTTGAGACAGTTGAAATTTTCGATAAAATTAAATACCGTTTAAATAAATAATTGGTTTCATGAAATCATAATTACCCAATAGTAATGTAATAAAATACTATAAATTGTTTTTTTGGTCAATATATGTTTTATAATTAAAATAATTTTATTTTATGTTTGTTTTAATTATTTTAAAAAACCATTTGGGGACCCTCCAAGGCATATAAAATATTTTAACCTTATAAAAAGATTTCCTTGAGAGCGTGACTCTGCAAGCCTAATATTTTTATATGATAGGCTATTTTACTTCTAAAATATTTTTTTATAATCCTCTTTGAATAAAACCTTAGGGAATAAACTTGGGTTATTTTGTCTTTTTTATTAGTTTAATGTGTGGTGTCCACAAACTAAATAATATAAAATTACCTATTTTTTTCTATATTAACCCACAAAATATCCTACATACACCACACTCAAGACCATTTTAGATTGACAAACCTCTTCCCTCTTATCTATATAATCCTCCCAAGGTGTTCCATGCTCACAAAAATCATCTCTCAAGCCCCTCTGATGCTGTTCGAATCACACTTCTATGTAAGGGTTTTCTTCCTTCCTAATTTTATCCTAAATTTATTTATATTGTTATACACTTTTTTCAATTAATATTTTTGGGGTATGATTTAGGACCTCCCCTATTATTCCATAATTATTTTTGAATGATTATACATCCATTAATATCTCATTAATTCCTCCCATGTACACCTGTTACTATGAAAAAATTTTGTCAGGGATTTCTCTCTTGTCATTTACATTTAACAATTGTTTTATATTATAAATATAAATTCCAATACATATTTTGGGGAATGTATCTATATGAACCCCTTACTATCAATTTAATATGAATATTATGAGACACCAATTTATCTCTCAACAACCATTTTTATGAACTCTTTTGTCACACGTTACATAGCCGAAACTGCACTGCGATTTTTCCAAGCTAATGTCATTGTGTTGTAAATACCAAGACCATTTCTATATGAAGGGAATTATACTTTATTCACATTTTCTTATTTATTATATAGTTTCGTTTATAAATTACACATTACATTATCATGGAAAAATGATGATGTTTAATGAATCCATTTTATATGATCCATGTGGTACACTTATGCATTAAATGAAATGATTAAGAGGGGTGTGACCTGATTGTGTTCCATTTCATTGGGTAAATATTAGAATCATGATACGTTGAGATCAGTGAGGGTTTACTAATGCTCAATGTTCAATGATCCATGGGTCATTCTAATATCATGTTAATTTTTTTTGCCACATTTCCATGTTATGATAATCACACTATCTAATGTCGTTACATCCATGTTACTTTTATGATCCATTGATGTTATTATTGCCTAACATGTATTTTATTCTTCATGTAATTCAGTGTTTACTCCCTTACTGGATTTTATAGATCACACATTTCTTATTCAGGTCCTCAAGTTATACCATGAAAATCTAAGAATGAATGATTGTGTGTGGTCATGTAAAAGTATATGTCAATAATTATTTATATTTAATGTTTTATGACGTTTTTAATGTTCTTAAGCTACAAAAATACTATACCTCTTAATCTTTCATGTTGTGTCAAGTGATGATTTTATGTAAAAAATCGTGTTTAAGTGTGTAATAAAGATCACAGTTCTTATATAAAGAAGAATGATGTTATCATTAAAAAATAATTCCATTTTAGAATAACTAAAAATTAGGGTAGTTGATATCAATGAATTTAAATTCAATTAAAAGAACAGTAAAATATTTTTAAGGGATGAAAAATTTTCATTTAAAATTTTACTTTTTAAAACAAAAATTTAAAAAATCATTAGAAATTTTAATTTTGATTCAGAAAAACCATTGAAAATATGAATGAATATTCATGGAGAATAATGGATATGATGGTGGAAAAGTCCATTCACATCATAAATGTTAAAAATACACATTGTATTCAAATAACATTCAAACATGGACTCAAAAGTTGATAATATGAAAACAGTTTGGTATTTCCTTTTAAAAAATTAAAATAAGTTGGAATATCATGTATAATGGATTTCGTAAATCCTTTATTTTTCTATGATATCATTTTTGAAAACCTTTAATAAAATATTGATATCGAATAGAATGATTATCAATCTAAATTAATGATTGAACATAAGAACCACTTATAAAAAATTTAGATATTTTTTGAATAAATAAGTAAGGAAATGGAAATAAAACATGCTAAAAAGATTCATAACTGATTAGTAATAAGTTCATAGGATTTATTTTAAAATAAAAATGAACATAAAAAATCCAAAAAAGAAATTAGATTGCTACATAAGTCATTTTGATCATTTAAACTCATCAGTCATAAGCCCCATTGTATAATTACATCAAATGAAATATTTTATATCAATAATAAAAAGTTATTCAGAATATAATGTGAAGAAATTTCAATATAAACAAATAAAAAATTAATATAGCTGTATATCCTAATAAAATTTCTCATGGAAAGAAAACATGATATGAAAAATACATAAAAAGATATTACCATTAAATTTGATAAATATTCTCTGAATACATTATTTTTTAAAAATTAGAAACCATATAAAATGTCTAAATACAAAATAATATAGTCAAAATTAACTACACTCCTAATCATATAATATCAATGATAATGAATATGAAATATGTCTCAATGTAAATAATAAGAGTTATGAAATTTTTACCACTTGGTAATTATCATGTCAAAAACCCCTGGATGAAATAATAAAAACTGGAACATAAAATAACATGATTTATAAATTATTATATTTATTACATGAGAAATTGGACGTATATAAAATAAATAAAATAAATTAGGTTCATAAAAATAAAATATTAATTAATGAATGTAGATTGATACGAAATCCTTTAATATTTTGGTAATCTTTGAATCAAAACCCCATGGAAGAGGGAAACATATATTGATATGTAAATAAATATAATTTTAGATGAAAATAAGAATAATATTCAATCATGGGTATTATATATAAAAAAATAAGTTATTAATATTACTTTTGTATCATAGAAATATGTTTGAGATGAGTAAGCCCTTGCCACAGGGTTATCCTTTCCATGTGTTTCATTTAACTCATGTATAATAAGAATATAGAAAAAAAAATTAGAAACCTTTCCAGGTTTATTATTTTACACATGACTTAGTTATTTTATATATTTTAATGACATATTTTATATACTTAATTACTTAAGTCATCATCAGGTGTTTTGAGGATATTCAATTTATTATTTCAAAATGGAATAAGTCTGTTGATCGAGGTCAAATAGGTAATAGTTTCAACACATCAAGAATATTAATAATAACATAGTTATCATAATTTTACATCAATTATAATTATAAATCAATTCATGGAAAATTGTAATGTAAATGACTATTTTATAATCATGGATATAGTCTGTTGTATGTACACATGAGTAATATTTTAATTATTTACTAATAATTTTTGAAAGTTGTTGTGAATTATTTTATCATTAAATAATAATAATATTTTCAAAAATACCAAATTAATTCTTTAAATATACTTATTAATGTTATACATTTATTTTCATGAATAAAAATAATTATATCACTTCATGGAGGATGTAGTCTATATATTAGCACGAATGACATTATCATTTTTTAGTGTAAGAATGAAAATGATATATTCTATCTTCAGAGTGATAAGTATGTAACAAATATCATTATTATTTAATTCCTATGACATATATTTTTATAATTTATCCTTATAATCATAAATGTAACATGATCGTGAAAAATGAATCACATCACTTTGCGAGGAGATAGTATGTCGTACACATGGGAAGCATTATCGTATCCCAAACATAATTAAGTCTAATATGGTTTATGTGATATATAATTTTAAAAGTATAAAAATTATAAAAATATAATATATAAACATTAATTATATCATTAAAACATGTCATTATTTATGAAAATAATTATTGAATGACATCAGTTCATGATCTAGTTGTATGTTGTACATATGAATGATGATTTCATATCCCATTTGATTAAATAAAAGATAGATTTACATTATTAAATTTACATAATATAATGTTATTATATATTTGATAATGTATTCTTATATAAAAATAATTTAATTCTTTTTAAATGCCACTGAATAATAAGAAAAATAAATAGTGATTAGTTATTCGTGATACCTCTTCTTCAGAGAAATTCTATAGTTAATCACAATAAACCTTATTAGGAATCTTTTGAGATAAAAATAAGGTATATATAATTTTACGAGTTAATATATGTATGAATATTGGTAGGTATTTTACGTGAAATTCTGCTTTGATAGTGTAAATATACGAGGATATGGGTGGCCTCTTATAGGTGAGGTGAGTGGTATACTTGTTATTTTTGAAAAGAAAATGGTGTTTCGATGTTTTTCACATGTCAAAATGGTATGAAACCGGTGCTTCTTTTGATTTATGGTTTCTTCTTTTCTTTTTTTTTCCATTGATTTTTTTAGAAAGAAGGGAAATATGGGGAAAATATTGGAATTAGGGGTTACACTCCATGTACTCCTGAGTATACAGTGTGTCGTATGTCAGTGAGTGAAGGGAATACATGGAGTGTGGGAATTCTCTTAAGGAAAAGTGGAAAAAACAAATACACATCGTTTACTTCTTGGTACACATCACGTAGTCAAATAGGCATGTTTTTCAAAGTATATATTTGGAAGTATACCTCCAAATTAACAGAAAAATGATATACATGCCCTATATATGTATTTACACATTATATACTTTTTTCTCTTAATAATGGTAGTAGCCTATCTATTCTATAGATTAAATAGGGGGATTTCCGGTGGAACTCAAGAGGAGCATCGAAACATCAACCTATTCTCAGTTGATCATCTCAACTCTATTTAGATTGTTGTATGTCTTGATTAAAACCAATCGGTAAGGTCTCGATTACTCCTGAGTCGTTTATTGTGATTTTTTTCTTGACTATGTTATTTTTGGTTGAGTAAATAACCATATTTTGTAGATTTATACCGTTCTATATTGAATTAGATGTTGAGGATGGATGAGATGAGTCATACTAGGACGATGTAGGTGGTCTCATGCTAATTGTTTAATGTCAAGTTGTTTATTGGGGTCATTGTTTCTTTCTCCCAGGTGTAGGGTGTATCTTTATTGAAATTATATCAAATTATGACACCAATTGACCATAAGTAATTGAATAAATTAATTGAATCATGTTTAGGGTTATTTGGTTTTATTAAGGGAAACCTTGTGGGTGCATTTTTCCTCAGATGATCATGGTTTAGCCCTTAGGATTACAATACCAAGGAGATTATCTTTTATAACCTTTTGAAGGGTTGTTTTAGAATTAATTTCTGTTAAATAAATGTTTCCATGTGAATATGATTGTTAAATATTTGGGATATTTAAATTCACATGTTTGTATTGTTATATAATTTTCCCCACATGAGTTTATTATTAAGAGACCACGTAATAGCGTAATTTACCTGTGTTGTTTACAATGATGAAATTCTGATACACTAGTATTGTCATTGATACATGTTTAAATGATGATACATTGTGATCATCCCAGATACATGCTGAAATGCTGATACACTAGGCTAATCCCTGACATTAGTATGTAAAAATGTTGATACACTGGGCTTTTCATTGATTTTAATATTAGGAAATTCTTATACATTAGGAAAGGCCCTTGGACATTTTGAAATAGAAGGACATATGATAAATCTTCCATGGAAAATAAAAATATTTGATTCAGTCTTCACTTTATTTGTTTAGGTTTCCTGTTGAGGTATCTTTTTTGTTTACATCATCTAGTGGATTGACAGGCTTAAGAAGGACCACGAGAAATGTATAATTCAATGAATTTTAATGGATTAAATCACATGAAATAAATTTAAATGAATGCTATTTGTAACACCCCAAACATCCATCGTATGTTTCCCTTTGAATAATGCAATAGCTTGTAGTGTATGCAACTTCGAGATTCTAACACACCACGACCAATCAAAGTAGCCGTTATGAATAGTAATACACACATTTGGAAATTTTATAAATTTTATCTCTCAAAATGGACTTCATTTTTGGATTCGGAAAATCCAAATTTGCCCAGGGTAAAATTTTTATACTTTTTGGATAACATTTATATTACGATGAATGGTGAAAATTACTTAATTTAAATTAAAAACATATTTTTAAATCAAAATAATTAATATTGATATATTATTAATTTGAATGATTTTTAAGTATATATAGAATATATTTTTACCATTAAATACAATTTTTGTCATTGGGCATAATTTCACATTTAAACCGGACATAAACAACTATCTATCTTTTGATAGTTATTATCTCTTAAAAACATGCTTTTTTGTTTTAACAACGGGAATTAGTTTTAAAAAAATGACTGCCACTTCTGTGTTTTGAATTTCGAAAAATTTATTCCATATTCATAATCATCTGGTCCAAATTGTGTAAATAGGTAACTTTTATTTGCAGATATTTTGAAAAATTATTTTGGTAAATATTTTATTTACCCTGGATAAAGGGTAAATCCGGTAAATAAGGGTAAAAAAATAATATTATAATAATACTAAATTACCCTAAAACGTGTACTAACCCTATATTTTGATACATATCCGACCATGGTCATCTTTGGGTCGATTTGGGGACCCAATGGATCCACATTTAAGATATAATTACACTTTATATTAATTAAGTTAAAATAAATACAAAAATGACCTGAGCATATATCTTTTAGAAAAACAATTTTTACATAGGGTTATTTATGTTTTATTTTCAAATATAAATATTAATTAGATGTATAAAAGAATTTATTACATAATGGTATTTTATTTATAATTTTTATACATTTAATAATTAATATAATTTATGACACAATAATGATGCAGTATTTTACTTATTAATGAAAAAATCAAATAATTGGTATTATAAATGTTAAAATTAATATAATTTGATAATTTTGATGACATACATGAATTATATTTTATAATATGACATTATGGTATAGCATAAATTAATTTTTTTCGAATTAATAATGTTGTTAAGACTTTAACATAAATCAATTATTGAATAGTGTCAAAATTGACATAAAAGAGTTTTTAAAAAAATATTATATTTTTTATTTATATTACATTCCTGAAAATATAAGGTTTGGACAAGAGACATATATCATGATAATTGTTTCATTAATGGACCACTTTGGGGTCTCTTAGATGTATATAGTAATTTTTTAACTATATAATATAAAAATACAAAGTGACATGGTAAATGTTAAACTAATTAACTAAGAGGTAGAACTAAAAGATAAGGTTAATTTAGGGACCCAAACCTATCTAAAACCTATTGGTTGAGTGGTTCGAGACCAATTCCCACCTTAACCCTTAAATAATCCACTTTGGAGCCATTATAAACCCAATATGAATTTATTATAAAATATTACTTTGTGTTTTTTCTAAAGAGCCACTTCCCCCACTTATAAAAGGACACCACTTCTATCCAATTCTTAACTCCATCAAAGCCTTTTGTCTCAGCCAAACCCTGAACAAATATTATATTAACATCCCTCAATTCATCCTAGAGGCTTTATTTTGATCATAAATCAATCCTATGGTTCCCTTTTGATCAAGTTAAAAGGACGAACCCGAAGAAGAGATAATTATTTCACCACCATCTTTCAAGTTCCTTTATTCTTCCACTTATTCTTTCTTTGTTATTTCCATTGTAAAATAATAACTATAGTATCTTCTATATTATGGGATGTTAATATATATAAGGTACAACCATATTTAGTATTCTATCCATCCTTTGAATGACATGTCACCATAAGTGCGTACGTACGGCCTACCGTCTCCATGTCATGGTGTTATTGTTATTCAATATATAATTATTTGGATGGTTATAATAATGATGTTTAATTCATGTAAATAATAAATATAACATGATAATGATTCTTTATATATGAAATACCATTCAATAATATATTATTTTAATATCAAAATAATGATATTGTCACTCGTGTGTACGTACAGATTACCATCTCCAGGAACCCAATGAGATTCATTCCCCATCATATCCATTCAAGAAAAAATTTCATTTGATGAATAAAAAAAATTAGAGACATTATATAATTATGGATATGAATAAGATACATCCCATCCATAACAAATACAGAATACATAACAAATAATATAAAGGAAAACAAATCTGTTATCACCTGAAACAACGATAGTACTATGATATTATTTACAAATCAATGTTAAAAGATCATATATGATATCATATTAATGTAAATTATTCTTGTATAATTCAATAACGATTATTTCACCATTATACAGGAGGTTAATCTACCGCCGACCATGTAAAAAGATTAAATTAAGGGGTTTCATATCTGACTTTTAATTCTGTGAGATTTCCATTGTTCACCACTTATTTATTGCATGTGGTGTGTGTACTACCCATGATTGTATTCATTGTGTAATGTAATTTAATTTATAGATTTTTAAATCATCATTGTATGATCTTTATATCATGGGTGTTTGTTTCATAAGTTACCAAATTGATAAGGGAATTTAAAATTTCAATTTCCACACATTCGGCTTTAGGCATACTTCGTGAATTTTTTTACTCCAAGATTATGTGTGGAATCACTATTCATTTGATTATGTCATAATTTCAACTCCCCTTTCTGTGAATATAATTTTTATACACATAATCACTCCATTCATAAATTCTGAAGTCATCTATTTGAACTTGATAAGAGTAATTTTAACTCAATCTCTATTTGATGAGTTAAATATCCAATTAATTGGTGTTGTTTTTACACGAATATGTGTGAATGTCATCTGATTGATTTACACTAAATATCCAATCATATTCAGTGTATTTATATTTTTCACACATAATTATGTCATTGATTTATCCTTAACCTAATGATATGGTCTTTATACGAGAATTCCTCTGAATTTACATTCCATTGAGACTTTTTTGTTGTTATACACCAAATAATTTTTATATTGTTTATATAATGTACTTTGACATAGTATATCATGAATTCCTTTATTCTCATGATATTATATAGTTTTTATTATCTCAATTATATGTATTCAAGTGTCTTTAATATGGTTAGTAACTCTAACTAAAATATTATTTTAATATTTTAATGATTTATTATTCTAAATCATTCTCATTAATGTCCATGTTTTAAAAATGTTTTTAAGGATTTAAATATATATACATTAATGTTTTAAAATTAAAATTCTTTTTAAAAGTTTCAAAGTGGTATTGAACAATTTGATTCAAAAATCTATTTTAAATGGCTTCTTGACAAATACTATCACTTTTAAATGTTTTCAAGAAAAAGGGGGATATTTCTCTCAATAGTTTGATGGTTATTTTAATCTATGTCAATATCCTTCATTATTCTCAATTGAGTGTAATCTGATATAATAAAATTTTCCATATTGTGTCGAATGAGTTATGTTTGACTGTAGATGTTCTAATTTAATACCATTCATGGTTTGTGGTTAAAGTATTGAAATTTATTATGCTAGTTTTAATAAGAATGTTTATATTATGTTTCTAACTTTTCTTATAAGTAATGAATTGGACATAGTAAGTGACGGGTGGATCCCTCTAAAGTTCCTCGATGCATCGGTAGGTCTCATGAGACAAACTAGTGTCTTGGCACGAGGCCTTGTCAAAATCTTATTTGTAGTCTTGGAATGAGGCCTTGGCTATGTGGTTATGATAGTCTGACATTATGCATTCCATCATTATGAAAGTGGTTATTGATATTTCATGTGATTATTCGCCTAATAGAATATCAATGTGAATAAGTAAATGGCATTATTTAATTTTATCATTGCCATATTATGCTGAAGTTCATGTTTAAAAGGATTTTGAATTAGTTATAGATTGCCTTAATTGTTTATAATTATCTATGAAAGATTCTACTATATTGTTATCCATACTGAGCATCTGAGCTCACACCTTTCAATGTTTTATTATTCCCAGGATGTGAAGAAGTAACTTATGAATGACCTGTAGGGATAGTTTGAGGGGATACGAAGACAAGATGTTGCTGTAGTTTTTTTACATTGTGATGTAATGTAAGACTAATAAATATATCTAGTATTTACAAGACTACTAAAATAATCGGTCTTTCGAGACCTGATCCTTTCTGATCTTTCCAATGTTGGGTAATAATGCACCGACTCTATGTAACTGGGGCGGGGCGTTATAGTTGGTATTATTGAAATTTTAGTACAAACCTTGGAAGCTAGATTTAGATAAACTCTGATTAGATCACACATTCCTAAGATATACTTTGATGATTAAAATAGAAGAACATAATAGAATTTTGGTATTATATATATTCTGTGAGTTTTCCGAGCAATACATCCCTGTCTGGATACGAGCAGGTAGAGGCGGCTCGGGAACTAATGTACCTAGGGTTAAAACATGAAAACATCGCTTTGAGCAAGACTCAAATGGGAACTGGTGCACGACAATGGTCCTTGCTGCACACTTGGTTATGACACTACCGGGAGATATGATTTGGTAAATTCACAAGATTATTATGAACCATTATAAACGGAAAAAAAATTGACCCTAATAATATATGTTGGGAAATAGATAGTGGATAACCTAGATTTTAACATAGGGTAGCCCATGTTAGGATATATTGTTCAATTAAAAGATTATCATATTATGTATAATTTTTTTACATTCTTATTAGAAAGGTATTCAAAAACACTAATTGTATTTCCTTTTTGTTAGATAAAACATGGAAGGAGAAAGATCACGAACAAATATTCTCTCTCTTCCTAAAGATCTACTTACAATTATTATCTAGTAGTCATGCGCAGATGATGTTAAAACTTTTTCAAATGTCCAAGTTACATGAAAAAAACTCTATGAGACATCAAATACCTCTAGCATTGAACGATTATTTCAAGGATCATGTACCGACTATGGGATAATGTTGCACTCTCAACATTCATACCACACTAATCTTGGGAAGTACCATTAGGGTCTTTTCAAATTCTTCACTTTATATCAAATTTACGATGCACTAAATGATTTTCTAGATGCTGTAGAGGAGGGAGACCTTTGAGCAGCCTATATGTATCAAATTATATATTTATGTCTTTTGGGACATACGGAAACTGATTTACCAAGTCCTTATTTTGAAAAAATTGACGATGAATCAGTAAGAATTTTTCTAAATTAACATGTTAAATACAATGTCCCAAAATTATATATAAGAAATACCTATTTTTATGATGCATCAATGCTTCCATCGATGTAATCTAAAATTGATGAGAAATTTTTCAGTAAAGGAAGTAGATGATTTTGAAAAATTCCTTAGGTATCATTGTGACACATGAACACATTCTACCAAAAGGCAATTCCGCCTTGTCTCTCCAGAGTTCATGATGTGTTCCACATGTCACTAGTGAATAATTACATGCCTAGACCAACGCATGTACTCACCTATGATGAATTAGAACTAGAACCTGATCTATATTATTGTGAAGAGCCTATCAGAATTATTCATATCAAAGATCAAGTGTTGAGAAACCGGATGACTCATATGGTTAATGTTCTATGGAAAAATCATAAGATAGAAGAGGAAATGTGGGAACCCAAGGAACATATGATGAAGAACCTATATGGAAATAAATGGATGGAGAAATGTTTAAATGTGTAAGTGCTCTTTATTGATGGGATTACTTTGGAAGAATTTTCTCTTGTATGTGTAACCCTGCAATTTATCATGTGAATATGATATTTGAGAGGGAATTATCTTTTCTCTTGCGGATATAGTTATAAATAACTATTTTGTATTATATTATCATTGGGTTTGAGGACATTACATGTTATTATATTTTGGGATGAAAATGAAAGGTATGAGATAACATTTGTGGTTAAATTATGTTATGGTTATTTTGAGAATTTAATCGCATTTTGGTAATATTATAAAATATAGTTTTTGAAAAAGGATAACACATAGACCGTGTGACAACCCTTCGCATCGGACAAAGCTGTGGGAATCAAACCCACAACCAAAGTGAAATTGGGATTTATCTCTTAAAACTGGACTACATGAAGTCCTTGGTTAGTGTGACTATTATTTTTAGTTAAATGATTTTATTGATCAATAATAATTTGATTTGGGATCTTATCTCTTATCAAATGAATTCCATTAGTATAGGAAAATGATTTGGTGATTAAGTGATAAATGTTATTTTGGACGATTTTTTCTTTGTTGGGAACACTATATGACCAAAGAAAATAGTATACTATGGGATTTCATTTGAAAAGTAATGGGGGATTTCTATCAATGTTATTATTTTATATTTATAGTGATTTGGGTTATTTATGGAAATGATTAACCTATAATAGAGAATATGTGATTAGGATAATTACTTTTAAGTATGTGACTTTAAGAGTAGTTGATGTCATTTGGAGATACAATTTAATGTGGAAGACTACATAACCAAATTCTTCTAGGTTTTGGGTTTCAATATTAGTTTGGATTATATAGAAGGATTCTAATTACAATAGTTTATACAATGGAATTTATTTAACTTTGGGGTACTGATTTTTGAAATTAATATTAGTGTTTATTTCTCTAAGGAATATCCTTTTAGGAGATCATCAGATCTTATGTTAACTGTTTTGGTTTTTATTAATCTCTAAAGACAAGTTAAATATATAGTTTATCCTATGTGGATCATGTTATTCTATAGATGTTTATTCTAGCTCTTCCAGTGTAACCTTGTCTTCTTGAATACTTATTGTTCAAAAAAAGAGTCATTGGTAGAAATTTATTAAATAATGAAACTCAACATAAAAACTAAGTATATATCTTTATGTTCTTAGTAAATATCATAAATGAATAACTCATCCTTATGTAATGTAACTTAAAAAAAATGTTTTCTGTTTACTTTTTCTACTGGGAGACTAATGATTGTTTGTCCGAACACAATTTTGCGGTTTTCTTGTTGTTAACAATCTCTTGATCATGTTTTCTATCCATCTCATTCATAACATGACACTTAGTTTATCGTCCATATCAATGTTTTCATACATGGAATCCTAGTATAGGTTATCTCGAGTGACCTTTGTACTTCTCATTCTTTCTATTAAATTGAGAGTTTTATTGACACTTTTTTTGATGTGGGACATTCCATTATATTCCAAAGACCAATTTTAAAAAATGTGAGGATGAAATTTACTGAAGGAGGGTAGAATGTAACACCCCAATCTTCCACGATACGTTTCCCTTTAAATAATGCAATAATTTGCATTGTACGCAACTTCGAGATTCTAACACACCATGACCAATCAATGTAGCCGTTATGAATAGTAAGACACACTTTTTGAAATTTTATAAATTTTATCTCTCAAAATGGACATCATTTTGGGATTCATAATATCAAAATTAGCCTAGGGTAAAATTTTGGTACTTTTCGGATAACTTTTGTATTATGATGAATAGTGAAAATTACTAAATTTTAATTAAAACCAACATTTTTACTCAAAATAATCAATTGTGAAATATTATGAATTTTAGTGGTCTTGAAGTATATTTAGAATATATTTTTACCATTTAATACAATGTTTTTTATTGAACGTAATTTCACATTTAAACAGAACATAAACAACTCTCAATCTTTTGATAGTTATTATCTCATACAAACACGCTTTTTGTTTTAACTATGGGAATTAATTTTAAATTAATTTCTTCCACTTATGTGTTTTTAATATAGAAAAATGGATTCCATATTTATAATTAGGAGTTCCAAATTGTGTAAAAAGGTAACTTTATTTTAGAAATTTTCAATAATTACTTCGGTAAATATTTTATTTACCGTGGTTAAAGGGAAAATCTGGTAAAAACGGGTAAAAAAATTATTGTATAATAATACTAAATTACCCTAAAACGTGTCCTAACCCTATTGGTTGACACATGTACGACCATGGAAATATTTGGGTCGATTTTGGGACCTCATGGATCCACTTGTAAGTGATAGTGAAACATTATATTAATTAAGTTAAAATAAATACAAAAATGATGTAAGCATATATTTTTTAGCAAAACAATTTTTACATAGGGTTATATATGTTGGATTTTCGACTATAAATATTAATTAGAAATATAAAAAGATTTAATACATAATGGTATTTTATTTTTAATTTTTCTAAATTTAATAATTAATATTATTTATGACACAATAATGATGCAATATTTAACTTATTAATAAATGAATCAAATAATTGGTATTATAAATGCTACAATTAATATAATTTGACAGTTCTGATGAAATCCATGATTTTAATTTCATAATATCAAATTATGGGATTGATTAAATGAATTTGTTTCGAAATAATAAAGATTTTAAGACTTTTAAAAATATCAATTATTGAATACTATCAAAATTGACATAAAAGAGTTTTTAAAACAAATATTATATTATTAATTGATATTAAATTCCTAAAAATCTAAGGATCAGAAAAAAGACATATATCATGATAAGTGTATCATTTATGGACCACTTGGGGTTCACTTGTATGTATATAGTATTTTTATTAACTATATAATATAAAAATACAAAGTTACATGGTAAATGTTAAACTAATTAACTAAGAGTTAAAAATAAAAGATAAGGTTAATTTAGGGAAAAAAACCTATCTAAAACGTATTGGATGAGTGGTTTTCGACCTATCCCTACCTTAAACTTTAAATAATCCACTTTAGATCCATTATAAACTGAATATGAATTTATTATAAAATAATACTTTATGTTTTTTCTAAAGAGACCCTTCCCCCTTATAAAATGACACCATTTATAACCAATTTTTCACACCATCAAATCCTTTTGGCTCAGCCAAACCCGGCCCAAATATTATATCAACTTCTCTCACTTCAACCTAGAGGCCTTACTTTGAACATAAAGCCATCCTATGGATCTCTTTTGATCAAATCAAAAGTAAGAACCTGAAGAAGGGGTGATGATTTCACCACCCTCTTTCAAATTCCTTTCATCTTCAACTTATTATTTCTTTGTTATTTCCATTCTAAAATAGTAAATCCAGTATATCCTCTATTCTGTGATGTTGTTATATATGTGGTACAATCATATTCAGTATTCTATCCATCCTTTGAATGACATGTCACCATATGTGCTTACGTATAGCCTATCGTCTCCACATCGTGGTGTAATTGTTATTCAATATATTATTATTTGGATTGATATAATAATGATGTTTAATTCATGTAAATAATAAATATAACATGATAATTATTCTGTTTATATGATATACGATTCAGTTATATATTATTTTAAAATCAAAATAATGATATTATTGCTCGTGCGTACGTACGAATTACCGTCTCCACGAACGCAATGAGATTCATTCCACATAATATCCATTCAAGATTAAATTTCATTTGATGAATAAAAATAATTTTTAGAGACATTATATCATTCTGGATATTAATAAATTACATCCCATCCATAACAAATACGGCTTGCATAACAAATAATATAATGGGAACTGAATCTGTTAACACCCGAAATGACGATAATACCGTGATATTATTAACAAATCAATGTTTAAATATCATATATGATATCATATTAATGTAAATGATTCTTGTATAATTAAATAAAAATTATTTCACCATTATATATGTGGTTAACCTACCGTCGACCAAGTAAAAAATACAAGTAAGGGGTTTCTTATCTGACTTTTAATTCTGTGAGATTCCCATTGTTCACCACTTATTTATTCCATATGGTGTGTGTACTACCCATGATTGTATAAATTGTATAATAGAAATTAATTTATTGATATTTACATCATCATAGTATGGTCCTTCTTTCATTAGTGTTTGGTTCTTATGTTAGCAAATCGATAAGGGAATTTGAAATATCAATTTCCACTCATTCGGCTTTAGGCATACTTCATTTATTATTTTACTCCAAGATTATGTGTGGAGTCACAATTAATTTGATTATGTAATAATTTCAACTCCCCTTTCTATAGATATAATTTTTATACACATAATCACTCCATTGATAAATTCCGAAGTCATCGATTTGAACTTGATAAGAATAATTTTAACTCAATCTCCATTTGTTGAGTTAAATATCCAATTCATTAGTTTTGTTTTTTACAAGAATATGTGTGAATGGCATCTAATAGTTTGACACTAAATATCCAGTCATACTGAGTGTATTTATATATTTCACACATAATTATGTCATTGATTTATCCTTATCCTATGGATATGGTCTTTATATGAGAATTCATCTCAATTTACATTTCATTGAGACTTCTTTGTTGTTATACACCAAATCACTTTTATATGGTGTATATAATGTACATTGACGTAGTATATCATGAATCCCATTATTCTCATGATATTATAATGTTTTTATTACCTCAATTATTTGTATTCATGTGTCTTTATTTTGGTTTGGAACTCTAACTAAAATATCATTTTAGATATTTTAAAAATTTATTATTCTAAATCATTCTCATTAATGCCCATGTTTTAAAAATGTTTTTAATGATTCAAATATATGGACATTAATGTTTTAAAATTAAATTTCATTTTAAAAGATTCAAAGTGGTTTGGGACACTTTGAATCAAAAAACTATTTTAAATGGCTTCTTGACAAATAGTGTGACTTTTAAATGTTTTCAAGAAAAAGGGGGATATTTTTCTCACAATTTTGATGATTATTTTCATCAATGTCAATATCCTTTATTATTCTCGATTAAGGTTAATATGATATAATAAATTCTTCCATATTATATCGAATGAGTTATGTTTGACTGTGGATTTTCTACTTTTATACCATTCATGGTTTGTGGTTAAAGTATTGACATTTCATGTGCTAGTTTTAATAAGAATGTTTATGTTATGTTTCAAACATTTCATTTGAGGAATGAATTGGACTTAGTAAGTGAAGGGTGGAGCCTGCTACAGCTCCTTGATGCATCGGTAGTTCTCATGAGACAAACTAGTGTCATGGAATGAGGCCTTGAAAAAATATTACTTGTATTCTTGGCACGAGGCCTTGGCTACATGGTTATGATAGTCTGGGATTATGCATTCCATCATTATGAATGTGGTTATTGATATTGCATGTGATTATTACACTAGTAGAATATCCATGTGAATAAGTTAATGGAATTAATTCATTTTATCTTTTCCATATTATGCTTAAGTTCAAGTTTAAAAGGATTTTCTTTTAGTTATACATAGCCATAAGTGTTTATGATTGTCTATGAAATCTTTTGTTATAATGTTATCCTTACTGAGCATCTGAGATCACCCCTTTCAATGTTTTATTTTTCCCAGGATGTGACGAAGTAATTTATAAATGACCTGAATGGATAGTTTGAGGGGATATTAAGACAAGATTTTGTTTTAGTTTTTTTACATTATGATGTAATGTAAGACTTATGAATATATTTAGTGTATCGAAGACTACTATACTAATCGGTCTTTCGAGACATGATACTTTGTGATCTTGCCAAAGTTATGTAATAATGCACCGACTCTGGGTAACATGGGTCAAGGTGTTACACTAGTACTTATATGACAGGTTACTTTTGAGTACCTGATAGTTTACTTCATTTCACTATAATACACTACAATTACATATAATCATTGGAAGATTAGACCTGACCATAGGTGGTTTCCTAATAAGATTTATTTTTTCTCACCCTATTAGTGTCATTTTTTTTGACCAAAGAGACTATATTTCTGTAGTTTTCGATAGGGGCATGGCACATTATACATGCACTTTATTGCTGTTTAAAAGAAGGAAAGCATGGGACCAAACCAAGGCCGTCGATGATGCAGAGTTTCATTTTGTTTTACCATACTTTGTTATTTTGTTTTACTTGATTGCAATGTAATATATTTTACCTATTTTTATAGAACATGTAACATGCTACATCATCTTGGGCCTCCTATCTCTATAATCCTCCCAAGGTTCCTCAAGATCCCAATAATCATCTCTGAGGCCTCCCCCAATCCTTTGGAAGCTCACTACCAATTAAGGATTTTCCTACATTTGTATTTTTGTCCAATTTTCATTAAGTTGTTATGCCATTTTAATTTTAATATATATGTTGGGGTATGGTTTAAAACCTCCAACATACCACCCACTTTATGATTTAATGATGGGATACCCTTTTATCTCTTATAAAATTCCTCCCATTTACAACCATTACTATGCCGAAATTTTGAACGGAATTTTCTCTCTCCTCATTTACATTCAAGAAATTCTTTTGTATCAAGAATCTACTTAATATAACAACTGTTGGGACATGTATCTATATGACCCCTTACTGTACAATTCATGTACATATTATGAGACACCCATTTCTCTCTCGTCAACCATTTTTTATGAATCCTTATGTCACGTCATTATGCTGTTGAAATTGCACCACATTTTTCGAAGAGAAGATCATTATGTAGTGAGTACCATACCCATGTCTCTATAAAGGGTATTAAACCTTATTAACATTTACTTATTGATTATATAGTTTCATGAATAAATTCCACTTTCCATTATTGTGGAATAAATTTTTATTTTTGATGAATACATGTTTTTTATCCAAGTGGCACACTTATGCATGAAATGAAATGTTTATGAACGGTGTGCCCTAATATCGCTTCAATGCATTGGGTAATGTATAGTATCATGATACATCATGTGCAATGAGTGTTGAATAATTCCAACTCAAGTGAAATAAGGGTTTACTTCTGCTTCATGTTCAATGAGGATTTATTCATGCTTCATGTGCAATGAGCCTTGCCACATGCAAATTCCATGTTATGTATTGTTACCACATTTCCATGTTAGGATTATCATTCTTTACCAGGACTTCATGTTCATTTTTATCTTAATCTCTATTTATATTCCTATTATCTAACATGAATTTATGTCCTCATGTTATTTCATGTTTATTACCTTACTGGTATTTATATCTCTCCATTTTCTTATGCATTTCCTTAGCTTATCCTATTCCATGAAAAGTACGAGGTAATGTATTGGTCATGAAAAGGATGTTTTCAATAAAGTTGTTCTGTGTTTTATGTTATATGTTGTTATGTAATGATATTAAGCCGTGTAGAAATTAGACCTATCAATCATATATGTTTTAAAAAGTAAAATTTATGTAATAAATCATGTTTAAGTGTGAAATAATGACCAAGGATTCTGTAGTGATGCATTATAACAACAATGATCATGTACTCCATGATCTGTTGATGAAGTCATAAAAATTTCATTTTTGGTATCAGAACTGATGATGGGGATACATCTTCAACATCCAAAACATTCAACATCTCTGGGAAATATTGGATCACTTACATTCTCAATAAACATTTAGGTTAAGAGATTTAGTGAATTATAAAAACTCATAACTTCTTGGATTCCAAAATAATTGGTTTTTAATGATGAAAATCATCATCCAATATACCTAGAAATTCATATTCCACATTTCCTAATCATTACCAATATATGAAACCCGTCTAGAAAATATTCATTCAACTACATTCACGATAACCTCGGGGAATATACAATTAATAAGGGTTGTCATAAATTCTTCTTAGTGGTAAAATGTTTCATTGTGATTATAATTTAATCGGTGTGATTAAGATGATTATAAGGGAATAATGGTATAATAAATGTGTATGTGCATAAAATAATAATATTTATACCCATAAATACTGTGTTCATCAAAAAAAGTAAACAAAGAATACAGATATCACAAATACAATATTCTTTAGAATCAACAATCATGTGCGTTATGATTTCTATATTGATCACATGAAAAATTTATTACCATAGGTTGAATAAGAAAACATGTTCGTATCCGGGAGTAATTATAATCATAACCTATTTAATCCCTGGTTAGAGATAACTAGAGCCCAATTAAATCCATATGATAAACACATTGGTAAATATCTACTTCTTTTCTATTATGAAAAGGAACATTAACCATTGTGATGTTGCTTTATATGAGAACACCCATAATATATTATATATCATTATAACCCAGTTATATCTTGGTTCACCCATTATATATGGTGTATCTGGTTTACCTGACACTATCTGGGATCAACCATTATATAATATATATCTGGAAAAAAAATTCTATCTAGGAGAACTGATTATATATGATGTATTTTGAACATCCATGATCAGAAATAATTTATATGTACCAATAATAACTAATACTTTTTGAATATTCTACTTTTAAACAATGAAATAATAACAATTCATTCACTGTGTTGATACACTCCTGGAAAAGAAACATGTTCCATGACATTGTATTTTAAAACTGATTACAGTGTGAGAATGATGTGGATTATATAAAAATATATTAAATCATTATTATTAGATAGAAAATAAATGAGCTCACTGAAAATATCATTTAAACATGATTTACCCATGTAAGAGAAATGGGTTCCTTGAAAATATATTATGAAATGGTATTTATCCATCTTGAGAAAGTGTAACGACTCAATCTTTTACTAATGAATATATTTCCGAATCTGATTAAAGGTATTATTATGTAAGATGGTTACATAAAACATATGGACTTTTTTGGTATTATGATTTTTTATTTTACAATACCATTAATAATTGTTTTTCTTGTTAATATAGTTGTTGAACATTGATCACATGATTAGTATACATATAGGGCTTTAACAAATCCAATAAACACAGACAAAGGAAGTGATGGCCTCATCCAGTGAAATGGCACCATACTAAGCCCATTTGTCAGAGATGTGAAATGAGGTGGCATCGTTGGTCTTCGCTCATTACCATGCCCAAACAAAAACATCAACACGTTAAGCATGAATGGAACTACCTATGAGAGAAGTTGATGTTGATAGAGATAACCACCTGAGCGATGTTATCCAAGCCACCCCAAGAGTATGATTCCATTTCAAACCTTACCCTAAGGTAGTATACGTGTATTTTAAGGGGTTATATAAAAACACCATAGCATTATTGTTATTATCATTATTTTTGTATACAACAATGAATAAACATTCATTTTATAGTTGTTGCTTTGTAAATAAATTTTAAGGCACAAATAGTATTTTTAGTAAATATTCAATTATGAAATCTATTTTCATTAATTAATTTATTTTTGACACAAATAATATTTTCATAAAATATTATTTCTAAATTAAATTAAATTAAATATTAATTATCGTAAAATTTTTATGAATAAAATTGTAATTTTTATTTTGGTTTGAAAGTTTTTTTTCTCCAAAACCAATAATTTTTTTAATAAATGTCAATTGTTATTTTAAAAGAAAATTCACATATTTATAAAATTGTTTAGATAATATTAATGTTATTTCTAGAATCAAGACATCAAAATTATCAAATAATGATTTTCTCATTATTTTTTGAGACTGTTGAAATTTTGGATAAAATTAAATACCGTTTAAATATATAATTGGTTTCATGACATCATAATTACCCAATAGTGATGTAATAAAATACTATAAATTGGTTTTTTGGTCAATATATGTTTTATAATTAAAATAATTTTATTTTATGTTTGTTTTAATTATTTTAAAAACCATTAGTGGACCCTCCAAGGCATATAATGTAACACCCCAGGTAAATAAAGAATATGAAATTTCATATATATCCATATTTGTGAATAAAATATTTAAATAACTTTTAAGGGGACGCTATGCTCGATGGCGTACCCAACACGCAACAACAAGTTTCTTGGGAATCTTACGTTGCACTCTAATAATAAAATAATATTATTTTAAATGGTAGTTAACATGTAGCCGTTGTAATGGCGGGAATGGATAGAAATAACTAAAATATGATTATATATGTTTTTAAATGTTTTTACATTTATCCAATAAAATATAATGGCTTAAAATACGGAAAGAATTCAATTTTAGGCGTATATGCCCTAGTTTTCACTAAAGGTTCACTTATGACCTTTTGATGGCGAACCGTCATTAAATATAGTTTTGATCACTCTTATACATTCTTTTGGACCAAATAAAACTCTTATTAATAATCGGGACATCAAAATTTACTTTGTGTAAATTTTTGGTATCTTTCCGATAAAGTTCATATTTTTAATGAATAGTGTAAAATGTTGTATTTTAATTCAAAACCACTTTTTGGTCTAATTTATTTATATGATTAGATTATATTTTGAATTGGTTTTAAAGTGAAATTTGAAAATATTTTTACCATTAAATCCATTAGTGTTCGTTGGAATCAATTTCACTTTGAAATCAGACTTAAACTAGTGTCAATCTTTTGATACTTGTTGTTTCTTAAAACACGCTATTTGTGATGACAGCGAGAATTAATTATTAAATTAATTAATGTGACTTATATGTTTTGAATTTTTTAAAACGGAATTCATTTTTGAATTCAGAATATCAAATATAGCTTAGGGTGAAGTTTTGGGATTTTTCTGAAAAACTTCAATTTTTGATGAATAGTGAAACCACTAAGTGGTACTTATAAAAACTGATTTTCCGTTTAAATGAAATTTTGCCATCATTGTGCATTGATTTTCAAAAATCCGACATACATGGTTTTCATTAAGAAGTAAAATGTGGTTCAATGAGATTAAAATAATTTTTTGGTGAATAGTAACTTATTAAGTTTTTTATCGCGATTAGTGGTAATTAGTGTAGTTTAAGGTAAAAATAATGCTTTAATAAAATGATATGAGCTTGACACATGTCTTACCCTCATTGTTTGTATCATGGCCGACCAAGACAAGCCATGGGTCAACTTGGGGACCCCATGGATCCACTTGGGTTGGGAAATGATATAAATAACATTTTATTTAATGTAAAAGTAAAATTGACACAAACATGATATGTTTTACTAAAACAATTTTTTAAGTGGGGTTATACAAGTCATCTTTTTTATTATAAATATTAATTGGAAAGATAAAAAGATTTCCTACATCATAGTATTTTTTCTATAATTTTTAGACATTAAAAAAATTAAATTATTTATGACATTATAATGATGCAGCGATGACATCATTATTTGACGATTTAAATAAAATGGAAAGATAATTTAAAATCAATGAACTACACATGTCAAAAACTTATTTGATGAGTGGATTTCGAAGCCTTATCACCTTATGAACGAATTAAATCAATGTGGGACCTTTTAAAACCGAAACACATTTTCAAATAAAGTAATATTTCTTTACTTTCCAAAAGTGCCCCTCCTCTCCTCTTATAAGAGGCTCCCACCTCTACCTCATTTAACACACTCCTCAAGCCTTTGGCTCGGCCAAACCCTACCCATTTACTCTCTCCAAATACCTCTCCTCATCCTAGAGGATTCCCTTTGGGTAGAATCCTTTCAAAGGAAGCCTTTAGGCTCAAATCAAAAGGAGTTACACTTTTAAAGGTAATTCATTCTCTCATGTTCATTTGTTTTATTTTGCTTCTCCAACCCCCTAAACTCTTTTTATTTACTTCTTTTGTAACAACACCAGTATCTTCAATATACTAGGATGTTGTTATAAGATTTATTCTAGATACACTCTCACACAACAACATCAAATGGTTAAAGAACATACGGTTTCCGTGGATGGTGAAATTCTGCCTCTCGAAACGATGATTGTTCAATACCCATTTAACGCCTTCAAAGGTGGCCATTATGATGTCAATATTTTTATATATGATATATAATAAGTTTATGTTTTATTTATGTTTCTGTATTTTTCATTTTTGTCTTACCTTTATGGCTTCCATTATGGGTATATGCGATATCTTCATTTAAGGAAGTGCGGACTACCGCCCCCTCAAAGTGATTTGATTCGTTAAATACCATATGTGGGATGTATAAAGGATGGAAATATTATATTATATATGATATTATACTGGAATTATAATATACCTTTATATCATTATTATTCCATTCTATAAAATACGAAATAGAAATGAAAGTAGCGTTCATGCGTACGTACGGCTTACCGTCTCCATGAACGGTGCATTTCATTTCTTACCTCTAAATGATTATGTAATGTTATAAATGCATGCATGTAATGGGTATATATTAAATATATGATATCTACATAATGAATACAATTCTGGATATAATAAACATTTGGCCACACGAACAACATGTAATTGTAAGAAGTCCACTTTCGACTTAAGAACCAAATATCGCCAAAACAAATATTATTAACTTAAATGATTACATAATGTTTATGACATGGTAATAAGTGGTATAAAAGTAATACTGAACTTGAAAAATGTTCTTAAGGAATTAGAAATTAACTCAAGTTTATTATTCAGGAGATTAATGAACGATCGAGTCAAGTCAGACCCGAGGTAAGGGATCCTACTCCTCTCTTTCTTTTTAAGTACACACTTTTATGTCATTCCTTTTAAAGCTCATCTTTCTTGTTATTGGGATGATCATTTATATTACACTTACTGTAATTTTTATTTTCATGTGATGAGAGACCCTACTCTATCTCATCAATCCATTTTGGATGTTTTGAGTGGCGCCGTTAGGCTGCCGAACTTTCGTAAGAGATCTAACCTCTCTCTTCTTTTTAAGTACTCTCCTTTATGTCACTCCTTTTAAGCTCTTCTTTGTAATGTTGGGGGATGTTATTTTATATTCCTCTTTCTCTACATTTTATTTTAATGTGATGAGATACCCTATTCTCTCTCATCAATCCATTTTGGAAGTTTTGAGTGGCGCCGTTAGGCTGCCGAACTTTCGTAAGAGATCTAACCTCTCTCTTCTTTTTAAGTACTCTCTTTATGTCACTCCTTTTAAGATCCTCTTTGTAATGTTGGGGGATGTTATTTTATATTCCTCTTGATGTACATTTTATTTTAATGTGATGAGATACCCTATTTGA
Source organism: Viscum album (assembly GCA_963277665.1). Lineage (NCBI taxonomy): Eukaryota > Viridiplantae > Streptophyta > Magnoliopsida > Santalales > Viscaceae > Viscum > Viscum album. The sequence goes on from OY728131.1 coordinate 1,516,191,207, forward strand.
TCTCATCAATCCATATTCGTAAGTTTTATGTGGCATCGTTAGGCTGCCGAGTTTTCATAAGGGATTTTTCATCTCACTTTTATTCCCGTGAGATTTATGCTACATTTTCCACAAATTCCCTTGAGTGGTGTATGTACTGCCCATTATTCTACTCTTTGTGTAATTTCCTTTCGTTTATGAGTATTTACATCAATGATCTTTTGTCCTTCTTTCATGGGGTGTATGTTTTGAAAGATACCCAAGTCGGTAAGGGAACCTTTCACCCTCCTCTTTTTTTAAAAGACTTATATTGTTGGGTATTTTAATTTACATATTGTTATATTGGTATATGTTCTCATATATCCTTATTGATGTAAATTTTATGTCCAAGTGATGAGATACTCTTTTTATCTCTCATCAACTCTTTTTGATGTGATGCCGTTAGGCTGTTAAGGGAACTTTTTAACCCAATTTCGATTTTTTTGGGTTCAACATGTAGTCATTGAATATGTCGTCCATTGAATATGTGTGAATGACCTTTAATTGTTTTACACTTAATATCCACTTATATTGGTGTATTTATATTTGTCACACATATTTTTGAGATTGATTTGTCCTTAATTTAACGATACCTTCTTTATAAGGGATTTCATCACATTTGACATTTCTATTGAGGGTTCATTGTTGTTATGCACCAATTCACTCTTATATGGTGTATATACTGTCCTTTAGAGTATTATGTCATGAATCCATTTATTCTCATGATATTATAATGTTTTGACTAAATTTTATTCCTCAACTATTGTATTCAAGTGTCTCTAATTTTGGTAAAACCCCTTTAACCAAAATATCGTTTTAAATGTTTTAATTATTTGTTCTTATTAATATCCATGTTTTCAAAATGGTTTTAAGGATTTATTTATATGGATATTAATGGTTTAAATGGTTAAAATCTTCAAGGTGGTATGGGACACTTTGATTCAAAAATCTCTTTACTAAATGTTTTAAATGGTTTTTGAAATTGTTTCTTTTTGAATGGATTCATTATTTCAATATCCTAAAATATTATATTGTGATTGAAATGTGGAAATGTTAGGTTTACTTTATTCATGTTTATGTGATACGATTATGTTATGGTTCTTGGGCATTGTTATGAAGAACGGGTGGTTCCGTGATAAACTAAGGGCGGGTGAGCCCGATATAGCTCTCCAATGCATTGGGTAACGCGAAGGAGTGAAACGTTAAGGTTTCTCCGAAGAGATTTAGGGAATATACTATGATGGGTATTCCAAACGTAACCAAGAGGGTTACTCCCCACGTAAGAATGTTATTAATGCCTCAAGTTACCTTTGTGTCTTATGTTTTCTATGATTTATTCATGGTTTGATGAGGTCTATTAAAGTGCCTATGTTTTATGGGTAAAGTATGATTTCATTCTTATGTATATATGAACTCATGTTTCCTTTCCATATTTTTATAACCCTTACTGAGCTTTTTATGCTCATCCCAAGTTTTTGAAATGTTTTTCACAGGTCAAGGGAAAGGTACATGATATGATGATAGTGTCAAGGATGTTTCAAGAAAGAATCCGTGTTATATTTTAAATATGTTTCCGTTGATGGGAAGAATGAATACTGTCTTTTATGTAACCACTTTGTTTAAATGTGGAATGTAATGCAAGTTTCATGATCTAATTCTCTAAAACTCTAAACCTGAAAAGATCCTCAGTGTGTAATCTTGTAATAACTCAAGATTAAGTAAGGCTTAAGGCTGGGGCCTTATAGTTGGTATCAAAGGCCGGTTTAGATAACTTTAGAGGTTAGGGTATTCTTTAATCATAAGTGACATTACCATAATGTTTAGGATTTCAGAAAGAGTCCTAGTTTTAGATAAAGTGAATGAGTAAGTATATCTTAGTGTTTACCTTCCTCGTTAGTACATGATGGTTTTGTTGATATACTCACACTGACCTTTTTGGTTTTAGTAAATGGCTGGATCTAGCAGGCACCAAAGTGACAATGGGTTTGAAGGAAATTGTGGTGGTTCTCTGATTAAGATACTCGATGAGATGGGGGATTCAATGAGGAATCTCATGGTTTTTCTAAACAAACTATCAAGGAGTCATGATCAATCACTTGAACCTTGGTGAGTTCTCTAACGCATCATGTACGAGATGGGAAACTCGATGTGGAAATTCATGTAATAATTATTAAGGTAACCATTAGGGTTTATATGATCCTTACTTTTCAGGTAATTATGGGTTATTATATGATATGATGGAAAATGAAGGGCATGATATAAACATGAGGTTAAAATATGTTATGATTATTCTTGAAGATTTTATCTCATTTTGGGGAATGTTTTAAGAATTATATAGTTTTGGAAAAAGGACAACATGCAGACCGTGTGACATCTCGTCGCGTTGGACAAAGCTGCGGGAATTGAACCCACAACCAAAGTGCGACTGGTATTTATCGCCTACCACTGGACTACGTGAAGTCCCTGGTTAGTTTGACCGATTATTTTTAGTTATATGATTTTATGAATTAAGAGTAAGTTGATTTTGGAGGATATGTGATTAGGATAATTACTTTTCAATGTGAGACTTTAGGAGCAACTGATTTTGTTTGGAGATAAATGTTACGATTTAACCTGGTAGACTATGTGACTAAATCCTTCAAATATTTGGGTTTCAATCTTAGTTTGGTTTAATTTGAATAATTTTATGGACAAATGGTCCTCGTTGAACTTTTGGTTTTGTTGGAAAAATTTTGGAGATTAAGAATAGATTTTCTTTTTATAAAGGGTTATCCTTTTCTGGATTATCTGATCTTGTACTAGCCTTTTTGGTTTTGGTTTTGGTTAAAGACAAGGGAAGTATATAGTTCTATTTTGTGGATTAGGTGATTCTCTAGAAGTTGATTATAGTAATCTTAATGTGAACAAGTCTTCCTAAATACTCATCTTTTGGAGAAAATATGTGTTTGTGTATGGAATCTAATAAAAGTTGAAATTCAATATGATAAGTGATTATGTTTCCTTATGAATAAATTCCTCAATAAGAATTAACTTAAAACAAAAATGTTGTCTATTAACTTTTCATACTGGGGAATCGAATACCGTTTAACCCATCACAAGTTTGTGATTTTCTCGTGGTTAACTTTCTCCTAAACATGTTTTCTATCACTCTCCATCAGAACATGACCCTTTGTTTTTTCCTCCATGTCTATATTTTCATACTTGGAATCCTAGTATGGGTTAACTCGGGTGACCTTTGTACTTATCTCTCTTTATTTTAAAGTGTTTGTTTTACCGACTTTTGTTCCGATGTGGGACTTTCAAGGATGTTTCCAAGTGCAATTTTAAAATTGCGAGGACGCAATTCCCAAAAGGGGGGAAGGATGTAACACCCCAGGTAAATAGAGAATATGAAATTTCATATTTATCCATATTTGTGAATAAAATATTTAAATAACTTTAAATGGGACGCTATGCTCGATGGCGTACCCAACACGCAACAACGAGTTTCTTGGGAATCTTACATTGCACTCTAATAATAAAATAATATTATTTTAAATGGTAGTTAACATGTAGCCGTTGTAATGGCGTGAATGGATAGAAATAACTAAAATATGATTATATATGTTTTTAAATGTTTTTACATTTATCCAATAAAAGATAATGGCTTAAAATACGGAATGAATTCAATTTTAGGCGTATATGCCCAAGTTTTGACTAAAGGTTCACTTATGACCTTTTGATGGCGAACCTTCATTAAATATAGTTTTGATCACTCTTATACATTCTTTTGGACCAAATAAAACTCTTATTAAGAATCGGGACATCAAAATTTACTTTGTGTAAATTTTTGGTATCTTTCCGATAAAGTTCATTTTTTTAATGAATAGTGTAAAATGTTGTATTTTAATTCAAAACCACTTTTTGATCTAATTTATTTATATGATTAGATTATATTTTGAATTGGTTTTAAAGTGAAATTAGAAAATATTTTTACCATTAAATCCAATAGTGTTCATTGGAATCAATTTCACTTTGAAATCAGACTTAAACCAGTGTCAATCTTTTGATACTTGTTGTTTCTTAAAACACGCTATTTGTCATGACAGCGGGAATTAATTATTAAATTAATTAATGTGACTTATATGGAATGAATTTTTTAAAACGGACTTCATTTTTGAATTCAGAATATCAAATATAGCTTAGGGTGAATTTTTGGGATTTTTCTGGAAAAACTTCAATTTTTGGTGAATAGTGAAACCACTAAGTGGTACTTATAAAAACTGATTTTCCGTTTAAATGAAATTTGGCCATCATTGTGTTTTTATTTTCAAAAATACGACATACATGGTTTTCATTAAGAAGTAAAATGTGGTTCAATGAGATTAAAATAATTTTTTGGTGAATAGTAACTTATTAAGTTTTTAATCGCGATTAGTGGTAATTAGTGTAGTTTATGGTAAAAATAATGCTTTAATAAAATGAGATGAGCTTGACACATGTCTTACCCTCATTGGTTGTATCATGGCCGACCATGACAAGCCATGGGTCAACTTGGGGACCCCATGGTTCCACTTTGGTTGGGAAATGACATAAATAACATTTTATTTAATGTATAAGTAAAATTGACACAAATATGATATGTTTTACTAAAACAATTTTTTAAGTGGGGTTATACAAGTAATATTTTTGATTATAAATATTCATTGGAAATCTAAAAAGATTTCCTACATCATAGTTTTTTTTATAATTTTTAGACATTAAAACAATTAAATTATTTATGACATAATAATGATGCAACGATGACATCATTATTTGACGATTTAAATAAAATGGAACGATAATGTAAAATATATGAACTAAACATGTCCAAAACTTATTGGATGAGTGTATTTCGAAGCCTTATCACCTTATCCACGAATTAAATCAATGTGGGACCTTTTGAAACCGAAACACATTTTCAAATAAAGTAATATTTCTTTACATTCCAAAAGTGCCCCTCTTCTCCTCTTATAAAAGGCTCCCAACTCTACCTCATTTAACACACTCCTCAAGCCTTTGGCTCGGCCAACCCCTGCCCATTTACTCTCTCCACATACCTCTACTCATCCTAGAGGATTCCCTTTTGGCAGAATCCTTTCAAAGGAAGCCTTTAGGCTCAAATGAAAAGGAGTTACACTTTTAAAGGTAATTCATTCTCTCATGTTCATTTGTTTTATTTTGCTTCTCCAACCCCCTAAACTCTTTTTATTTACTTCTTTTGTAACAACACCAGTATCTTCAATATACTAGTATGTTGTTATAAGATTTATTCGAGATACACTCTCACACAACTACATCAAATGGTTAAAGAACATACGGTTTCCGCGGATGGTGAAATCCTGCCTCCCGAAACGATGATTGTTCAATACTCATTTAACACCTTCAAAGGTGGCCATTACGATGTCACTATTTTTATATATGATATATAATATGTTTATGTTTTATTTATGCTTCTGTATTTTTCATTTTTGTCTTACCTTTATGGCTTCCATTATGGGTATATGCGATATCTTCATTTAAGGAAGTGCGGACTACCGCCCCCTCAAAGTGATTTGATTCGTTAAATACCATATGTGGGATGTATAAAGGATGTAAATATGATATTATATATGATATTATACTGGAATTATAATATACCTTTATATCATTATTATTCCATTCTATAAAATACGAAATAGAAATGAAAGTAGCGTTCATGCGTACGTACGACTTACCGTCTCCATGAACGGTGCATTTCATTTCTTACCTCTAAATGATTATGTAATGTTATAAATTCATGCATGTACTGGGTATATATTACATATATGATATCTACATAATGAATACAATTCTGAATATAATAATCATTTGGCCACACGAACAACATGTAATTTTAAGAAGTCCACTTTCGACTTAAGAACCAAATATCGGCAAAACAAATATTATTAACTTAAATGATTACATAATGTTTATGACATGGTAATAAGTGGTATAAAAGTAATAATTAACTTGAAAAATGTTCTTAAGGAATTATAAATTAACTCAAGTTTATTATTCAGGAGATTAAAGAACGATAGAGTCAAGTCGGACCCGAGGTAAGGGATCCTACTCCTCTCTTTCTTTTTAAGTACACACTTTTATGTCATTCCTTTTAAAGCTCATATTTCTTGTTATTGGGATGATCATTTATATTACACATACTGAAATTTTTATTTTCATGTGATGAGAGACCCTATTCTCTCTCATCAATCCATTTTGGATGTTTTGAGTGGCGCCGTTAGGCTGCCGAACTTTCGTAAGAGATCTAACCTCTCTCTTCTTTTTAAGTACTCTCCTTTATGTCACTCCTTTTAAGCTCCTCTTTGTAATGTTGGGGGATGTTATTTTATATTCCTAATGCTGTACATTTTATTTTAATGTGATGAGATACCCTATTCTCTCTCATCAATCCATTTTGGATGTTTTGAGTGGCGTCGTTAGGCTGCCGAACTTTCGTAAGAGATCTAACCTCTCTCTTCTTTTTAAGTACTCTCCTTTATGTCACTCCTTTTAAGCTCCTATTTGTAATGTTGGGGGATGTTATTTTATATTAATCTTTCTGTAAATTTTATTTTAATGTGATGAGATACCCTATTTGATCTCATCAATCCATATTAGGAAGTTTTATGTGGCGCCGTTAGGCTGCCGAGTTTTCGTAAGGGATTTTTCATCTCACTTTTATTCCCGTGAGATTTATGCTACATTTTCCACAAATTCCCTTGAGTGGTGTATGTACTGCCCATTATTCTACTCTTTGTGTAATATACTTTCGTTTTTGAGTATTTACATCAATGATCTTTGTTCCTTCTTTCATGGGGTGTATGTTTTGAAAGATACCCAAGTCGGTAAGGGAACCTTTCACCCTCCTCTTTTTTTAAAAGACTTCTTTTGTTGGGTCTTTTAATTTACATATTGTTATGTTGGGATATGTTCTCATATATCCTTATTGATGTAAATTTTATGTCCAAGTGATTAGATACTCTTTTTATCTCTCATCAACTCTTTTTGATGTGATGCCGTTAGGTTGTCAAGGGAAATTTTTAACCCAATTTCGATTTCTTTGGGTTCAACATGTAGTCATTGAATATGTCGTCCATTGAATATGTGTGAATGACCTTTTATTGTTTTACACTTAATATCCACTTATATTGGGTGTATTTATATTTGTCACACATATTTTTGAGATTGATTTGTCCTTAATTTAAGGATACCTTCTTTATAAGGTATTTCATCACATTTGACATTTCTATTGAGGGTTCATTGTTGTTATACACCAATTCACTCTTATATGGTGTATATACTGTCCTTTGGAGTATTATATCATGAATACATTTATTCTCAAGATATTATAAAGTTTTGACTAAATGTTATTCCTAAACTATTGTATTGAAGTGTCTCTAATTTTGGTAAAACCCCTTTAACCAAAATATCATTTTAAATGTTTTAATTATTTGTTGTTATTAATATCCATGTTTTCAAAATGGTTTTAAGGATTTATTTATATGGATATTAATGGTTTAAAAGGTTAAAATCATCAAGGTGGTATGGGACCCTTTGATTCAAAAATCTCTTTATTAAATGTTTTAAATGGATTTGGAAATGGTTTCTTTTTGAATGGATTCATTATTTCAATATCCTAAAATATTATATTGTGATTGAAATGTGGAAATGTTATGTTTCCTTTATTCATGTTTATGGGATACGATTATGTTATGGTTCTTGGGCATTGTTATGAAGAACGGGTGGTTCCGTGATAAACTAAGGGCGGGTGAGCCCGATATAGCTCTCCAATGCATTGGGTAACGCGAAGGAGTGAAACGTTAAGGTTTCTCCGAAGAGATTTAGGGAATATACTGTGATGGGTATTCCAAACGTAACCAAGAGGGTTACTCCCCACATCAGAATGTTATGAATGCATCAAGTTACCTTTATGTCTTATGTTTTCTATGATTTATTCATGGTTTGATGAGGTCTGTTAAAGTGCCTATGTTTTATGGGTAAAGTATGATTTCATTCTTATGTATATATGAACTCTTGTTTCCTTTACATATTTTTATAACCCTTACTGAGCTTTTTATGCTCATCCCAAGTTTTTGAAATGTATTTCACAGGTCAAAGGAAAGGTACATGATATGATGATAGTGTCAAGGATGTTTCAATAAAGAATCCGTGTTATATTTTAAATATGTTTCCGTTGATGGGAAGAATGAATACTGTCTTTTATGTAACCACTTTGTTTAAATGTGGAATGTAATGCAAGTTTCATGATCTAATTCTCTAAAACTCTAAACCTGAAAAGATCCTCAATGTGTAATCTTGTAATAACTCAAGATTAAGTAAGGTTTAAGGCTGGGGCCTTATATATAAAATATTTTAACCTTATTAAAAGATTTCCTTGAGAGCATGACTCCCCTGCAGATAAGCAAGCCTAATATTTTTATATGATAGGCTATTTTACTAATAAAATAATTTTTTATAATCCGCTTTGAATAAAACCTTAGGGAATAAATTTGGGTCATTTTGTCTTTTTTATTAGTTTAATGTGTGGTGTCCACAAACTAAATAATATAAAATTACCTGTTTTTTTCTATATTAACCCACATAATATCCCACATACACCACACTCAAGACCATTTTAGATTGACAAACCTCTTCCCTCTTATCTATAGAATCCTCCCAAGGTGTTCCATGCTCACAAAAATCATCTCTCAAGCCCCTCTGAAGTTGTTCGAATCACACTTCTATGTAAGGGTTTTCTTCCTTCCTCATTTTATCCTAAATTTATTTATATTGTTATACACTTTTTTCAATTAAAATTTTTGGGATATGATTTAGGACCTCCCCCATTATTCCATAATTATTTTTTAATGATTATATATCCATTAATTACTCATTAATTCCTCCCATGTACACCTGTTACTATGCCAAAATTTTGTCAGGGATTTCTCTCTTGACATTTACATTTAAGCAATTGTTTTATATTATAAATATAAATTCCAATACATATTTTGGGGAATGTATCTATATGAACCCGTTACTATCCATTTAATATAAATATTATGAGACACCAATTTATCTCTCAACAACCATTTTTATGAACTCTTTTGTCACACGTTACATAGCCGAAACTGCACTGCGATTTTTCCAAGCTAATGTCATTGTGTTGTAAATACCAAGACCATTTCTATATGAAGGGAATTATACTTTATGAACATTTACTTATTTATTATATAGTTTCGTTTATAAATTACACATTACATTATCATGGAAAAATGATGATGTTTAATGAATCCATGTTATATGATCCATGTGGTACACTTATGCATTAAATGAAATGATTAAGAAGGGTGTGACCTGATTGCGCTCCAATTCATTGGGTAAATATTAGAATCATGATACGTTGAGATCAGTGAGGGTTTACTAATGCTCAATGTTCAATGATCCATGGGTCATTCTAATATCATGTTAAATTTTTTTGCCACATTTCCATGTTATGATAATCACACTATTTAATGTCGTTACATCCATATTACTTTTATGGTCCATTGATGTTATTATTTCCTAACATGTATTGTATTCTTCATGTAATTCAGTGTTTACTCCCTTACTGTATTTTATAGATCACACATTTCTTATTCAGGTCCTCATGTTATACAATGAAAATCTAAGAATGAATGATTGTGTGTGGTCATGTAAAAGTATATGTCAATAATTATTTATATTTAATGTTTTATGACGTTTTTTAATGTTCTTAAGCTACAAAGATACTATACCTCTTAATATTTCATGTTGTGTCAAGTGAAGATTTTATGTAAAAAATCGTGTTTAAGTGTGTAATAAAGATCATGGTTCTTATATAAAGAAGAATGATGTTATAATTAAAAAATAATTCCATTTTAGAATAACTAAAAATTAGGGTAGTTGATATCAATGAATTTAAATTCAATTAAAAGAACATAAAAATATTTTTAAGGGATGAAAAATTTTCATTTAAAATTTTACTTTTTAAAAAAATAATTTAAAAAATAATTAGAAATTTTAATTTTGTTTCAGAAAAACCATTGAAAATATGAATGAATATTCATGGAGAATAATGGATATGATGGTGGAAAAGTCCATTCACATCATAAATGTTAAAAATACACATTGTATTCAAATAACATTCAAACATGGACTCAAAAGTTGAAAATATGAAAACAGTATGGTATTTCCTTTTAAAAAATTAAAATATGTTAGAATATCATGTATAATGGATTTAGTAAATCCTTTATTTTTCTATGATATCATTTTTGAAAACCTTTAACAAAACATTGATATCGAAGAGAATGATTATCAATCTAAATTAATGATTGAACATAAGAACCACTTATAAAAAATTTAGATATTTGTTGAATAAATAAGTAATGAAATGGAAATAAAACATGCTAAACAGATTCATAACTGATTAGTAATAAGTTCATAGGATTTATTTTAAAATAAAAATGAACATAAACAATCCAAAAAAGAAATTAGATTGCTACATAAGTCATTTTCATAATTTAAACTCATAAGTCATAAGCCCCATTGTATAATTACATCAAATGAAATTTTAAATATCAATAATAAAAAGTTATTCAGAATATAATGTGCAGAAATGTCCATATAAACAAATAAAAAATTAATATAACTGCATATCCTAATATAATTTCTCATGTAAAGAAAACATGATATGAAAAATACATAAAAAGATATTACCATTAAATTTGATAAATATTCTCTGAATACATTATTTTTTAAAAATTTGAAACCATATAAAATTTCTAAATACAAAATAATATAGTCAAAATTTACTACACTCATAATCATATAATATCAATGATAATGAATAAGAAATATGTCTCAATGTAAATAAAAAGAGTTATGAACTTTTTACCACTTGGTAATTATCATGTCAAAAACCCCTGGATGAAATAATAAAAACTGGAACATAAAATAACATGATTTATAAATTATTATATATATTACATGAGAAATTGGACATATATAAAATAAATAAAATAAATTAGGTTCATAAAAATAAAATATTACATAATGAATGTAGATTGATACGAAATTCTTTAATATTTTGGTAATATTTGGATCAAAACCCCATGGAAGAGGGAAACACATATTGATATGTAAATAAAAATAATTTTAGATGAAAATAAGAATAATATTGAATCATGGGTATTATATATAAAAAAATAAGTTATTAATATTACTTTTGTATCATAGAAATATGTTTTAGATGAGTAAGCCCTTGCCACAGGGTTATCCTTTCCATGTGTTTCATTTAACTCATGTATAATAATAATATAGATAATAATTTAGAAACCTTTCCAGGTTTATTATTTTACACATGACTTAGTTATTTTATATATTTTAATGACATATTTTATATACTTAATTACTTAAGTCATCATCAGGTGTTTTGAGGATATTCAATTTATTATTTCAAAATGAAATAAGTGTGTTGATCGAGGTCAAATAGGTAATAGTTTCAACACATCAAGAATATTAATACTAACATAGTTATCATAATTTTACATAAATTATAATTATAAATCAATTCATGGAAAATTGTAATGTAAATGACTATTTTATAATCATGGATATAGTCTGTTGTATGTACACATGAGTAATATTTTAATTATTTACTAATAATTTATGAAAGTTGTTGTGAAATATTTTATCATTAAATAATAATAATATTTTTAAAAATAACAAATTAATTCTTTAAATATACTTATTAATGTTATCCATTTATTTTCATGAATAAAAATAATTATATCACTTCATGGAGGATGTAGTCTATATGTTAGCACGAATGACATTATCATTTTTTAGTGTAAGAATGAAAATGATATATTCTATCTTCAGAGTGATAAGTATGTAACAGATATCATTATTATTTCATTCCTATGAAATATATTTTTATAATTTATCCTTATTATCTTAAATGTAACATGATCGTGAAAAATGAATCACATCACTTTGCGAGGAGATAGTATGTCGTACACATGGAAAGCATTATCGTATCCCAAACATAATGAAGTATAATATGGTTTATGTGATATAATAATTTTAAAGTATAAAAATGATAAAAATATAATATATAAAAATTAATTATATCATTAAAACATGTCATTATTTAGGAAAATAGTTATTGAATGACTTCAGTTCATGGTCTAGTTTTATGTTGTACATATGAATTATGATTTCATATCCCATTTGATTAAATAAAAGATAGATTTACATTATTAAATTTACATAATATAATGTTATTAAATATTTGATAATGTCTTCTTATATAAGAATAATTTAATTCTTTTTAAATGGTACCGAATAATAAGGAAAATAAATAGTGATTAGTTATTCGTGATACCTCTTCTTCAGATAAATTCTATAGTTAATCACAATAACCCTTATTAGGAATCTTTTGAGATCAAAATAAGGTATATATAATTTGACGAGGTAATATATGTATGAATATTGGTAGGTATTTTATGTGAAATTCTGCTTTGATAGTGTAAATATACGAGGATATGGGTGGCCTCTTATAGGTGAGGTGAGTGGTATACTTGTTATTTTTAAAAAGAAAATGGTGTATCGATGTTTTTCACATGTCAAAATGGTATGAAACCGGTGCTTCCTTTGATGTATGGTTTCTTCTTTTAATTTTTTTTCCATTGATTTTTTTAGAAATAAGGGAAATATGGGGAAAATATTGGAATTAGGGGTTACACTCCATGTACTCCTGAGTATACAGTGTGTAGTATGTCAGTGAGTGAAGGGAATACATGGAGTGTGGGAATGCTCTTATGGAAAAGTGGAAAAACTAAATACACATCATTTACTTCTTGGTACACATCACGTAGTCAAATAGGCATGTTTTTCAAAGTATATCTTTGGAAGTATACCTCCAAATGAACAGAAAAATGATATACATGCCCTGTATATGTATTTACACATTATATACTTTTTTTCTCTTAATAATGGAAGTAGCATCTCTATTCTATAGATTGGATAGGGGGATTTCCAGTGGAACTCAAGAGGAGCATCAAAACATCAACATATTCTCAGTTAATCATCTCAACTCTATTTAGATTGTTTTCTGTCTTGATTAAAACCAATCGGTAAGGTCTCGATTACTATTGAGTCGTTTATTGTGATTTTTTTCTTGACTATGTTATTTTTGGTTGAGTAAATAACCATATTTTGTAGATTTATACCGTTCTCTCTTGAATTAGATGTTGAGGATGGATGAGATGAGTCATACTAGGACGATGTAGGTGGTCTCATGCTAATTGTTTAATGTCAAGTTGTTTATTGGGGTCATTGTTTCATTCTCCCATGTGTAGGGTGTCTCTTGATTGAAAATATATCAAATGATGAAACCAATTGACCATAAGTAATTGAATAAATTAATTGAATCATGTTTAGGGTTATTTGGTTTTATTAAGGGAAACCTTGTGGGTGCATTTTTCCTCAGATGATCATGGTTTAGCCCTTAGGATTAGGATACCAAGGAGATTGTCTTTTATTCCCTTTTTAAGGGTTGTTTTAGAATTAATTTCTGTTAAATAAATGTTTCCATGTGAATATGATTGTTAAATATTTGGGATATTTAAATTCACATGTTTGTATTGTTATATAATTTTCCCCACATGAGTTTATTATTAAGAGACCACGTAATAGCGTAATTTACCTGTGTTGTTTACAATGATGAAATTTTGATACACTAGTATTGTCATTGATACATGTTTAAATGATGATACATTGTGATCATCCCAGATACATGCTGAAATGCTGATACACTAGGCTTATCCCTGACATTAGTATGTAAAAATGTTGATACATTGGGCTTTTTATTGATTTTAATATTAGGAAATTCTTATACATTAGTAAAGGCACTTGGACATTTTTAAATAGAAGGACATATGATACATCTTCCATGGAAAATAGAAAAATTCGATTCAGTCTTAACATTATTTGTTTAGGTTTCCTGTTGAGGTATCTTTTTTGTTTACATCATCTAGTGGATTGACAGGCTTAAGAAGGACCACGAGACATGTATAATTCAATGAATTTTAATGGATTAAATAACATGAAATAAATTTAAATGAATGCTATTTGTAAAACCCCAAACATCCATGGTACGTTTCCCTTTGAATAATGCAATAGCTTGCAGTGTATGCAACTTCGAGATTCTAACACACCACGACCAATCAAAGTAGCCGTTATGAATAGTAATACACACTTTTGGAAATTTTATAAATTTTATCTCTCAAAATGGACTTCATTTTTGGATTCGGAAAATACAAATTTGCCCAGGGTAAAATTTTTATACTTTTTGGATGACTTTTATATTTTGATGAATGGTGAAAATTACTTAATTTTAATTAAAAACATCTTTTTAAATCCAAATAATTAATAGTGATATATTATTAATTTGAATTATTTTTAAGTATATTTAGAATATATTTTTACCATTAAATACAATTTTGGTCATTGGAAATAATTTCACATTTAAACCAGACATAAAAAACTATCTATCTTTTGATAGTTATTATCTATTAAAAACATGCTTTTTTGTTTTAACAACGGGAATTAGTTTTAAAAAAATAACTGCCACTTCTGTGATTTGAATTTAGAAAAATTTATTCAATATTCATAATCATCTGGTCCAAATTGTGTAAATGGGTAACTTTTATTTGTAGATATTTTGAATAATTATTTTGGTAAATATTTTATTTACCCTGGATAAAGGGTAAATCTGGTAAATAAGGGTAACAAAATAATATTATAATAATACTAAATTACCCTAAAACGTGTCCTAACCCTATGTTTTGATACATGTCCGACCATGGTCATCTTTGGGGAGATTTGGGGACCCAGTGGATCCACATTTATGTTATAATTACACTTTATATTAATTAATTTAAAATAAATACAAAAATGACCTGAGCATATATCTTTTAGAAAAACAATTTTTACATAGGGTTATTTATGTTGTATTTTCAAATATAAATATTAATTATATGTATAAAAGAATTTATTACATAATGGTATTTTATTTATAATTTTTATACATTTAATAATTAATATAATTTATGACACAATAATGATGCAGTATTTTACTTATTAATGAAAAAATAAAATAATTGGTATTATAAATGTTAAAATTAATATAATTTGATAATTTTGATGACATACATGAAATATATTTAATAATATGACATTATTATATAGCTTAAATGAATTTTGTTTCGAATTAATAATGCTGTTAAGACTTTAACATAAATCAATTATTGAATAGTGTCAAAATTGACATAAAAGAGTTTTTAAAACAAATATTATATTTTTTATTTATATTACATTCCTGAAAATATATGGTTTGGCCAAGAGACATATATCATGATAATTGTTTCATTAATGGACCACTTTGGGGTCTCTTATATGTATATAGTAATTTTTTTAACTATATAATATAAAAATACAAAGTGACATGGTAAATGATAAACTAATTAACTAAGAGGTAGAACTAAAAGATAAGGTTAATTTAGGGACCCAAACCTGTCTAAAACCTATTGGTTGAGTGGTTCTAGACCTATCCCCACCTTAACCTTTAAATAATATACTTTGGATCCATTATAAACCCAATATGAATTTATTATAAAATAATACTTTGTGTTTTTCCTAAAGAGCCACTTCCCCCACTTATAAAAGGACACCACTTCTATCCAATTCTTAACACCATCAAAGCCTTTTGTCTCAGCCAACCCCTGACAAAATATTATATTAACATCCCTCAATTCATCCTAGAGGATTTATTTTGATCATAAATCAATCCTATGGTTCCCTTTTGATCATGTTAAAAGGATGAACCCGAAGAAAAGATAATGATTTCACCACCCTCTTTCAAGTTCCTTTCTTCTTCCACTTCTTCTTTCTTTGTTATTTCCATTGTAAAATAATAAATATAGCATCTTCTATATTATGGGATTTTAATATATATATGGTACAACCATATTTAGTATTTTATCCATCCTTTGAATGACATGTCACCATACGTGTGTACGTACGGCCTACCGTCTCCATGTCATGGTTTAATTGTTATTCAATATATAATTATTTGGATGGTTATAATAATGATGTTTAATTCATGTAAATAATAAATATAACATGATAATGATTCTTTATATATGAAATACCATTCAATAATATATTATTTTAATATCAAAATAATGATATTGTCACTCGTGTGTACGTACAGATTACTGTCCCCACGAACCCAATGAGATTCATTCCACATCATATCCATTCAGGAAAAAATTTCATTTGATGAATAAAAAAAATTAGAGACATTATATAATTATGGATATGAATAAGATACATCCCATCCATAACAAATACAGAATACATAACAAATAATATAAAGGAAAACAAATCTGTTATCACCTGAAACAACGATAGTACTATGATATTATTAACAAATCAATGTTAAAAGATCATATATGATATCATATTAATGTAAATGATTCTTCTATAATTCAATAACGATTATTTCACCATTATACAGGAGGTTAATCTACCGCCGACAATGTAAAAAGATTAAATTAAGGGGTTTCATATCTGACTTTTAAATCTGTGAGATTTCCATTGTTCACCACTTATTTATTGCATGTGGTGTGTGTACTTCCCATGATTGTATTCATTGTGTAATATACTTTAATTTATAGATATTTATATCATCATTGTATGATATTTCTATCATGTGTGTATGTTTCCTAAGTTACCAAATTGATAAGGGAATTTAAAATTTCAATTTCCACACATTCGGCTTTAGGCATACTTCATGAATTTTTTTTACTCCAAGATTATGTGTGGAATCACTATTCATTTGATTATGTCATAATTTCAACTCCCTTTTCTGTGAATATAATTTTTATACACATAATCACTCCATTCATAAATTCTGAAGTCATCGATTTGAACTTGATAAGAGTAATTTTAACTCAATCTCAATTTGATGAGTTAAATATCCAATTAATTGGTGTTGTTTTTACACGAATATGTGTGAATGTCATCTGATTGATTTACACTAAATATCCAATCATATTGAGTGTATTTATATTTTTCACACATAATTATGTCATTGATTTATCCTTAACCTAATGATATGGTCTTTATACGAGAATTCCTCTGAATTTACATTCCATTGAGACTTCTTTGTTGTTATACACCAAATAATTTTTATATGGTGTATATAATGTACTTTAACATAGTATATCATGAATCCATTTATTCTCATGATATTATATAGTTTTTATTATCTCAATTTTTTGTATTCAAGTGTCTTTAATATGGTTAGGAACTCTAACTAAAATATTATTTTAATATTTTAATGATTTATTATTCTAAATCGTTCTCATTAATGTCCATGTTTTAAAAATGTTTTTAAGGATTTAAATATATATACATTAATGTTTTAAAATTAAAATTCCTTTTAAAAGTTTCAAAGTGGTATTGGACAATTTGATTCAAAAATCTATTTTAAATGGCTTCTTGACAAATACTGTCACTTTTAAATGTTTTCAAGAAAAAGGGGGATATTTCTCTCAATAGTTTGATGGTTATTTTATTCTATGTCAATATCCTTCATTATTCTCAATTGAGTGTAATATGATATAATAAAATTTTCCATATTGTGTCGAATGAGTTATGTTTGACTATGGATGTTCTATTTTAATACCATTCATGGTTTGTGGTTAAAGTATTGAAATTTACTATGCTAGTTTTAATATGAATGTTTATATTATGTTTCAAACATTTCTTATAAGTAATCAATTGGACATAGTAAGTGACGGGTGGATCCCGCTAAAGCTCCTCGATGCATCGGTAGGTATTATGAGACAAACTAGTGTCTTGGCACGAGGCCTTGTCAAAATCTTATTTGTAGTCTTGGAATGAGGCCTTGGCTAAGTGGTTATGATAGTCTGACATTATGCATTACATTATTATGAAAGTGGTTATTGATATTGCATGTGATTATTCGCCTAGTAGAATATCAATGTGAAAAAGTAAATGGCATTATTTAATTTTATCATTGCCATATTATGCTGAAGTTAATTTTTAAAAGGCTTTTGAACTAGTTATACATTGCCTTAAATGTTTATAATTATCTATGAAAGATTCTACTATATTGTTATCCATACTGAGCATCTGAGCTCACACCATTCAATGTTTTATTTTTCCCAGGATGTGAAGAAGTAATTTATGAATGACCTGCATGGATAGTTTGAGGGGATATGAAGACAAGATGTTGTTGTAGTTTTTTTACATTATGATGTAATGTAAGACCTATAAATATATCTAGTATTTACAAGACTACTAAAATAATCGGTCGTTCGAGACCTGATCCTTTGTGATCTTTCCAATGTTCGGTAATAATGCACCGACTCTATGTAACTGGGGTCGGGGCGTTACAGTTTGTATTATTGAAATTTTAGTACAAACCGTGGAAGCTAGATTTAGATAAACTCTGATTATATCACACATCTCTAAGATAGACTTTGATGATTAAAATAGAAGAACATACTAGAATTTTGGTATTATATATATTCTGTGAGTTTTCCGAGCAATACATCCATGTCTGGATACGAGCAGGTAGAGGTGGATCTGGAACTGATGTACCTAGGGTTAAAAAATGAAAACATCGCTTTGAGCAAGACTCAAACGGGAACTGGTGCAAGACAATGGGCCTTGCTGCACTCTTGGTTATGACACTACCGGGAGATATGATTTGGTAAATTCACAAGATTATTATGAACCATTATAAAGGGAAAAAAATTGACCCTAAGAATATATGTTGGGAAATAGATAGTGGATAACCTAGATTTTAACATAGCGTAGCCCATGTTAGGATATATTGTTCAATTACAAGATTATCCTATTATGTATAATTTTTTTACATTCTTATTAGATAGGTATTCAAAAACACTAATTGTATTTTCTTTTTGTTAGATAAAACATGGAAGGAGAAAGATCACGGACAAATATTCTCTCTCTTCCTAAAGATCTACTTATAATTATTATCTAGAAGTCATGCACATATGATGTTAAAACTTTTTCAAATGTCCATGTTACATGAAAACAACTCTATGAGACATCAAATACCTCTAGCATTGAACGATTATTTCAAGGATCATGTAACGAATATGGGATAATGTTGCACTCTCAACATTCATACCACACTAAGCTTGGGAAGTACCATTAGGGTCTTTTCAAATTCTTCACTTTATATCAAATTTACGATGCACTAAATGATTTTCTAGATGCTGTAGAATAGGGAGACCTTTTAGCAGCCTATTTGTATCAAATTATATATTTATGTCTTTTGGGACATACGGAAACTGATTTACCAAGTCCTTATTTTGAAATATTTGATGATGAATCAGTAAGAATTTTTCTAAATTAACATGTTAAATACGATGTCCCAAAATTATATATAAGAAATACCTATTTTTTATGATGCATCAATGCTTCCATCGATGTAATCTAAAATTGATGAGAAATTTTTCAGTAAAGGAAGTAGATGATTTTGAAAAATTCCTTAGGTATCATTGTGACACATGAACACATTCTACCAAAAGGCAATTCCACCTTGTCTCTCCAGAGTTCATGATGTGTTCCACATATCACTAGTGAATAATTACATGCCTGGCCCAAAGCATGTACTCACCTATGATGAATTAGAACTAGAACTTGATCTATCTTATTGTGAAGAGCCTATCAGAATTCTTCATATCAAAGATCAAGTGTTGAGAAACCAGATGACTCATATGGTAAATGTTCTATGGAGAAATCATAAGATAGAATAGGAAATGTGGGAACCCAAGGAACATATGATGAAGAACCTATATGGATATAAATGGATGGAGAAATGTTTAAATGTGTTAGCGCTCTTTATTGATGGGATTACTTTGGAAGAATTTTCTCTTGTATGTGTAACCCTGCAATTTATCATGTGAATATGATATTAGAGAGAGAATTATCTTTTATCTTGCAGATATAGTTATAAATAACTATTTTGTATTATATTATCATTGGGTTTGAGGAAATTAAATGTTATTATATTTTGGGATGAAAATGTAAGGTATGAGATAACATTTGTGGTTAAATTATGTTATGGTTATTTTGAGAATTTAATCTCTTTTTGGTAATATTATAAAATATAGTTTTTGAAAAAGGATAACACGTAGACCATGTGACAACCCTTTGCATCGGACAAAGCTGTGGGAATCGAACCCACAACCAAAGTGCAATTGGGATTTATCTCCTACAACTGGAATACATGAAGTCCTTGGTTAGTGTGACTATTATTTTTAGTTAAATGATTTTATTGATCAATAAATATTTGATTTGTGATCTTATTTCTTATCAAATAAATTCCATTAGTATAGGAAAATGATTTGGTGATTAAGTGATAAATGTTATTTTGGACGATTTTTGCTTTGTTGGGAACACTATATGACCAAAGAAAATAGTATACTATGGGATTTCATTTGAAAAGTAATGGGGGATTTCTATCAATGTTATTATTGTAGATTTATAGTGATTTGGGTTATTTATGGAAATGATTAACCTATAATAGAGAATATGTGATTAGGATAATTACTTTTAAGTATGTGACTTTAAGAGTAGATGATGTCATTTGGAGATACAATTTAACGTCGAAGACTACATAACCAAATTCTTCTAGGTTTTGGGTTTCAATATTAGTTTAGATTATATTGAAGGATTCTAATTACAATAGTTTATACAATGGAATTTATTTAACTTTGGGGTACTGGTTTTTGAAATTAATATTAGTGTTTATTTCTCTAAGGAATATCCTTTTAGGAGATCATCAGATATTATATTAACTGTTTTGGTTTTTATTAATCTCTAAAGGCAATTTAAATATATAGTTTATCCTATGTGGATCATGTTATTCTATAGAAGTTTATTCTAGCTCTTCCAGTGTAACCTTGTCTTCTTGAATACTCATTGTTCAAAAAAAGAGAGTTATTGGTAGAAATTTATTAAATAATGAAACTCAACATAAAAACTAAGTATATATATTTATGTTCTTAGTAAATATCATAAATGAATTCCTCGTCCTTATGTAATGCAACTTAAAACAATAAAAAAGTTGTCTGTTTACTTTTTCTACTGGGAGACTAATGACTGTTTGTCCAAACACAATTTTCCGGTTTTCTTGTTGTTAACATTCTCTTGATCATTTTTTCTATCCATCTCATTCATAACATGACACTTAGTTTATCGTCCATATCCATGTTTTCATACATGGAATCCTAGTATAGGTTATCTCGAGTGACCTTTGCACTTCTCTTTCTTTCTATTAAATTGAGAGTTTTATTGACTCTTTTTTTGATGTGGGACTTTCCATTATATTCCAAAGACCAATTTTAAAAATTGTGAGGATGAAATTTATTGAAGGATGGTAGAATGTAACACCCCAATCTTCCATGATACGTTTCCCTTTAAATAATGCAATAATTTGCATTGTACGCAATTTCGAGATTCTAACACACCATGACCAATCAAAGTAGCCGTTATGAATAGTAAGACACACTTTTTGAAATTTTATAAATTTTATCTCTCAAAATGGACTTCATTTTGGGATTCAAAATATCAAAACTAGCCTAGGGTAAAATTTTGGTACTTTTCGGATAACTTTTATATTATGATGAATAGTGAAAATTACAAAATTTTAATTAAAACCAACATTTTTAATCAAAATAATCAATTGTCATATATTATTAATTTTAGTGTTCTTGAAGTATATTTAGGATATATTTTTACCATTTAATAAAATGTTTTTCATTGAACGTAATTTCAAATTTAAAACGAACATAAACAACTCTCAATCTTTTGATAGTTATTATCTCAAACAAACACGCTTTTTGTGTTAACTATGGGAATTAATTTTAAATTAATTTCTTCCACTTCTGTGTTTTGAATATAGAAAAATGGATTCCATATTTATAATTAGGAGTTACAAATTGTGTAAAAAGGTAACTTTATTTTAGAAATTTTCAATAATTACTTCGGTAAATATTTTATTTACCGTGGTTAAAGGGAAAATCTGGTAAAAATGGGTAAAAAAATAATTGTATAATATTACTAAATTACCCTAAAACGTGTCCTAACCCTATTGGTTGACACATGTCCGACCATGGAAATATTTGGGTCGATTTTGGGACCTCATGGATCCACTTGTAAGTGATAGTGACACTTTATATTAATTAAGTTAAAATAAATACAAAAATGACATAAGCATATATTTTTTAGCAAAAATTTTTTTACATAGGGTTATATATGTTGGATTTTCAACTATAAATATTCATTATAAATATAAAAAGATTTCCTACATAATTGTATTTTATTTTTAATTTTTATAAATTTAATAATTAATATTATTTATGACACAATAATGATGCAATATTTTACTTATTAATAAATGAATCAAATAATTGGTATTATAAATGCTACAATTAATATAATTTGACAGTTCTGATGAAATCCATGATTTTAATTTCGTAATATCAAATTATGGGATTGATTAAATTAATTTGTTTCGAAATAATAAAGTTTTTAAGACTTTTAAAAATATCAATTATTGAATACTGTCAAAATTGACATAAAAGAGTTTTTAAAACAAATATTATATTATTAATTGATATTAAATTCCTAAAAATCTAAGGATCGGAAAAAAGACATATATCATGATAATTGTATCATTTATGGACCACTTCGGGTTCACTTGTATGTATATAGTATGTTTATTAACTATATAATATAAAAATACAAAGTTACATGGTAAATGTTAAACTAATTAACTAAGAGTTAAAAATAAAAGATAAGGTTAATGTAGGGAAAAAACCTATCTAAAACGTATTGGATGAGTGGTTTTCGACCTATCCCTACATTAAACTTTAAATAATCCACTTTAGAGCCATTAGAAACTGAATATGAATTTATTATAAAATAATACTTTATGTTTTTCCTAAAGAGACCCTTCCCCCTTATAAAAAGACACCATTTCTAACCAATTCTTTACACCATCAAATCCTTTTGGCTCAGCCAACCCCTGCCCAAATATTATCTCAACTTCTCTCACTTCAACCTAGAGGCCTTACTTTGAACATAAAGCCATCCTATGGATCTCTTTTGATCAAATCAAAAGTATGAACCTGAAGAAGAGGTAATGATTTCACAACCCTCTTTCAAATTCCTTTCATCTTCAACTTTTTATTTCATTGTTATTTCCATTCTAAAATAGTAAATCCAGAATCTCCTATATTCTGTGATGTTGTTATATATATGGTACAACCATATTCAGTATTCTGTCCATCCTTTGAATGACATGTCACCATATGTGCTTACGTATAGCCTACCGTCTCCACATTGTGGTGTAATTGTTATTCAATATATTATTATTTGGATTGATATAATAATGATGTTTAATTCATGTAAATAATAAATATAACATGATAATTATTCTGTATATATGATATACCATTCAATTATATATTATTTTAAAATCAAAATAATGATATTGTTGCTCGTGCGTACGTACGAATTACCGTCTCCACGAACGCAATGAGATTCATTCCCCATAATATCCATTCAAGATTAAATTTCATTTGATGAATAAAAATAATTTTTAGAGACATTATATAATTTTGGATATGAATAAGATACATCCCATCCATAACAAATACGGCTTGCATAACAAATAATATAATGGGAACTGAATCTGTTAACACCCGAAATGACGATAATACCGTGATATTATTAACAAATCAATGATTAAATATCATATATGATATCATATTAATGTAAATGATTCTTTTATAATTAAATAACAATTATTTAACCATTATACAGGTGGTTAACCTACCGTCGACCAAGGAAAAAATACAAGTAAGGGGTTTCTTATCTCACTTTTAATTCTGTGAGATTTTCATTGTTCACCACTTATTTATTCCATATGGTGTGTGTACTACACATGATTGTATAAATTGTATAATAGAAATTAATTTATGGATATTTACATCATCATAGTATGGTCCTTCTTTCATTGGTGTTTGGTTCTTATGTTAGCAAATCGATAAGGGAATTTGAAATATCAATTTCCACTCATTCGGCTTTAGGCATACTTCATTTATTATTTTACACCAAGATTATGTGTGGAGTCACAATTAATTTGATTATGTAATTATTTCAACTCCCCTTTCTGTAGATATAATTTTTATACGCATAATCACTCCATTGATAAATTCCCAAGTCATCGATTTGAACTTGATAACAGTAATTTTAACTCAATCTCCATTTGTTGAGTTAAATATCCAATTCATTAGTGTTGTTTTTTACAAGAATATGTGTGAATGTCATCTGTTTGTTTTACACTAAATATCCAGTCATACTGAGTGTATTTATATATTTCACACATAATTATGTCATTGATTTATCCTTAACCTATGGATATGTTCTTTATACGAGAATTCATCTCAATTTACATTCCATTGAGACTTCTTTGTTGTTATACACCAAATCACTTTTATATGGTGTATATAATGTACATTGACGTAGTATATCATGAATCCCATTATTCTCATGATATTATAATGTTTTGATTACCTCAATTATTTGTATTCATGTGTATTTATTTTGGTTAGGAACTCTAACTAAAATATCATTTTAGATATTTTAAAAATTTATTATTCTAAATCATTCTCATTAATGCCTACGTTTTAAAAATGTTTTTAATGATTTAAATTTATGGACATTAATGTTTTAAAATTAAATTTCATTTTAAAAGATTCAAAGTGGTTTGGGACACTTTGAATCAAAAAACTATTTTAAATGGCTACTTGACAAATAATGTGACTTTTAAATGTTTTCAAGAAAGAGGGGGATATTTTTCTCAATAGTTTGATGATTATTTTAATCAATGTCAATATCCTTTATTATTCTCGATTGAGTTTAATATGATATAATAAATTATTCCATATTATATCGAATGAGTTATGTTTGACTATGGATTTGCTACTTTTATACCATTCATGGTTTGTAGTTAATGTATTGACATTTCATGTGCTAGTTTTAATACGAATGTTTATGTTATGTTTCAAACATTTCATTTGAGGAATTAATTGGACTTTGTAAGTGATGGGTGGAGCCCGCTACAGCTCCTTGATGAATTGGTAGGTCTCATGAGACAAACTAGTGTCATGGCATGAGGCCTTGAAAAAATATTATTTGTATTCATGGAACGAGGCCTTGGCTACATGGTTATGATAGTCTGGCATTATTCATTCCATCATTATGAATGTGGTTATTGATATTGCATGTGATTATTACACTAGTAGAATATCCATTTGAATAAGTAAATGGAATTAATTCATTTTATCTTTTCCATATTATGCTGATGTTCAAGTTTAAAAGGATTTTGTTTTAGTTATACATTGCCATAAGTGTTTATGATTATCTATGAAATCTTTTGTTATAATGTTATCCTTAATGAGCATCTGAGATCACCCCTTTCAATGTTTTATTTTTCCCAGGATGTGAAGAAGTAATTTATAAATGACCTGAATGGATAGTTTGAGGGGATATTAAGAAAAGATTTTGTTGTAGTTTTTTTACATTATGATGTAATGTAAGACTTATAAATATATTTAGTGTATCAAAGACTACTAAACTAATCGGTCTTTCGAGACATGATACTTTTTGATCTTGCCAATGTTATGTAATAATGCACTGACTCTGGGTAACTTAGGTCAAGGTGTTACACTAGTACTTATAGGACTGGTTACTTTTGAGTACCTGATAGTTTGCTGCATTTCACTATACTACACTAAAATTAAATATAATCATTGGATGATTAGACCTGACCATAGGTGGTTTCCTAATAGGATTTATTTTTTCTCACCCTATTAGTGTCATTTTTTTGGACCAATAAGACTATATTTATGTAGTTGTCGATAGGGGCATGGCTCCTTATACATGCACTTTATTGCTGTTTAAAAGAAGGAAAGCATGGGACCAAACCAAGGCTGTCGATGATGCAGAGTTTCATTTTGTTTTACCATACTTTGTTATTTTGTTTTACTTGATTGCAGTGTAATATATTTTACCTAATTTTATAGAAAATGTAACATGCTACATCATCTTGATATGTTATGTCATTTGGTTATATTTATCTTCCAGTTTTCCATTGTTTACTTCAGTTGCATGCTATTTATTGGTTCCGCTACTATTATTATTGATTCTAATGTGTTACACTCTGCGAATTAAAGCGTAGTTTCACAACTATCCCACCTTATTCCCTCACTGATTGTCAGAAGCCTCTAGAGTTTGAGAAAATGTGCTTTCGACCATGTGTCTAATCAGTTATGGGGAAGTAGTTGAGTGACTTCCAAACAACAGATGTTACAAAGTTCTATTAAAATGTTTTTTTTTCGTACTATTTAGTGATAATATACTAGAAGTGGAAGGGAATGAACTATGGTAATTAGCTATGCCTGGGAGTAGCTACCCCATGTACTGGGAAAAATCAAAATTTCCCCAAATTAAGTTATAATTGAGGATTTTTAACCCTTAATGTTGATTTTATTTCATCAATGGGTGACACACTAGATTTCTCCTATTATTATTTATTAAATTATAGGTTTTATTTCAGTTAATACCAAATGAGATGATGGTGTTCCATGTGATGCATCATATAAGAAATTATTTGAATTATATTCCTTGCATTGTTCCATGACATCATGGATGCATTAGATGTTGCGTGTTTTTGTGATAGATTACGTGCAAGAGATATGTGGTTTGTGATAATAACTTGATAGATATGATTTTTTTAATGATAGTTTTATTGGTATGTCCTGTGGTTTAGATTGAATGGATGCTAAACTTTGGTTCTTGATGTGTGTGGTCCCTCTTCGACCGAATTTTTCTAGATCATGATTCAGTTTATTTATAAAATTATTCTATGTTATGTTATGTGTGGGTGCCAAAAAATGAATTGTGGGGACAATAGGCCTTCATAGATTGGAATTTGGCATCCCACTGGTCAGTTTATCTGAATAATAGGGGGTTTTGGGGGCAATCTAAAGATTCTTTAATGAACATACCAACATACATGGTGTGTAGTTTAGCCTAACATTCCTTGAGTTCATCCAATTTGGGTAAGAAGGTGTTCCATGTTTTATGATGTACAAGCTGTGTATCACTTGTCCACATAGTTTAATAACTAACTATGTAACATGCCATGAGAGAGGAAATATGGGTTGTTGATTTTTGATTGGAACATGTTGTGTACTCACGATACACATCATGTAGCCTACCCAGGAAAACCCCATGTAGACTTGGTCATGTGGGAGTACATGGCTAGGAGGGCAGGCCTATGTACACGCCATGTGTGTGTGGAAAACACCTTGTACATAGGGATGGTACATGACCAGGCCAAAAGTAGACGATGACCATGTGATGATATAAGGGTACACGCTGTGTATACTGGCAATACATCGTGTAGTTCCTTTTCTCCAAACATTTTGTCTCTTTTCCTATTTTATGGAACTCTTGTATGGAAAAACATTATGATGAGTTTGAACTAAGGCATGTTATTGACCTATTAGATTCATGACACCATGGAGACAACAAGTTGTATTCTAGGAGAGTGGCAATGATCATACTCTAAAAATAGTGGGACATAGACTATCGATTGATTCTCTAGTTCTGCCAGCTGTGGCACTAGCCCTTATACCAAACCCGGGTGTGGATTCACAGTTCTATGAAGTCATTGTGAGATTCATGCATGCGTTTCATGGAGCACTGTAGGATTCCACATCTATGTAAGATCAGACGTTTTTCTTCTAGCAGTAGCATTCCAATATTTGTTTAGGGGATGGTGGAACACATGTTGTGGAATGTTAGCTGGGAAAAGTGATGACTATCTTCGAGCACCTGGAGATGCCTCCTGAGAAGATAGTCAAGCTTGTGAATTATATGCTATGTGATTCTACCAATAGATAATGTGATTTTATCACATAGGTAGGGTGTCATAGAGTCATGACATGGTAAAATATTCATGCGACCATCTATGATAATTATTTTCTAGAGATACTAAGGGCTGACTAAACCAGAGATTTTATGCACTTGGATCAGGGTACACTGTCAGTTATAAACAATTTTATCTGGTTCACTAATCTTCAGTGATTCACACCTATTTTTATGGGTAATGATGAAACAAATGAAAAATGATTCATGTATAGTCTTAGGTCTGATATACAGTCACAGGTTAATGTCTTCAAGTTTCCTTTTATCTGTACTATTTTGAAACAGGCAATGACTATCGAGTGAAACCTATGAGAAACTGGGGGTGTAAGTTAGGGTGGTTTTTCACTAAGATATCGTATTTTCTCAACCGAAATCATGAAGCATCATATAGAGATTTATTGGAAGGATACAAGCAGCCAGAACCATTCTTCTATTATCCAGCTAAGATTTTACCGGTGTGGAAGGATTGGGAATACTAAACCACAATGCCTGATGGACCTAGTTGAGTTCCGATATTGTCGAAATATGGTCTGTTGACAATGGATCTACAGGATTTTTTCCCCAACATTTATTGTGAGAGGTCCTACACCAACTCCATGTTCAGGAGTGCATTCAGTAGCATCCCACTAGTTAGGGAACTGGAATATACCAGGTTGTTCAGGCCGAGGGGGAGGTCGTGGCCATGGAATCCCGACAACAAGATATCAACAACAGTATGGTGGGTTAGCTTATGGTAGCCTATAATTTTCATAGGGTCGTGGTATAGATGAGACTTATACAGTGCAATAAACCCAACAGGAGCAGGATCATGGACCATGTACTATTAGAGGTATTGCTCTATATGATACCATTTATCTCTACAACACAAATATTGTATCAATATTCATGTAGTAGTGATACTTTATGGAGTATCGTTGTCAATGTTTTTAACCAAAATCCATGATTTATTTACATGTTTTATCGGATCCATCAATATTATTTGAATACAGAACAAAAAAAAGAACATATTATCATCCCCAAATGGATAAAATTTTGTTGGTTAATATTAAAACCTTGGAAAACATTTTATGATCAATATCAGTTGATCTTTAATGGAGTTGAGATCATCATATTTTTATTATTAAAATCATTTTAACTACATATTTCAATTAATCATTCGAATATAATGTTTTTAGGATGTCTGTGTAAATAGGTGTATAAATATAACAATATGGGACAATTTTTTTAACAGAAAATATACGGAGAATACAATATCAATGATAAAATAGAAAAAATAAAAATGATTTAGAACCACATCAATGATACTCAATGTTTACTGAAATGTTATGTAGATAAATGAAGGAAGGTCACAATGTCTCTTATTGGGGTCGTGTATTTCTCATGATATCTTGGTGGATAGGAATCATATATTTTGAAAATTAGGTGAAACTAAGTCCATGGTACATTATACAATGTGAGATTCTATATAATGTCAGAGGGGTTTATTTTCCATTATCATTACGACCAAATATTTCTAATGTCTATAAATTTTCTTTATCTGTATTGAAAATTATTTTATATGACACAACACATATACTTCATATTAATGGATTAGAATGGGAACCTAACATGATTTATGAAGAGTAACTAACCATGATTCTCAACCTATGGTAATAAGTGATGAGGAATAATAAAAAATAATATTAAAAGTCTTTTGGGGATGCCATATGTTTAAAGAAAAAACTAATGATCTTGAGGAATCAATGATTTAGAAATACACTCATTAGTTTGGGAGGTACATGTCAAATTTTTTGGATTATATTTCTTAAGGTGGGGAGAATGTAACAGTACAGAAAGTTCTTCATGGAATAATAATATAAATATTTTAAATAATTACTAGTTTATTATATTGTAAAATATAGTTAAATTGAAATACTATTATATATAAAATTATTATACATCAGGTATGTATACCAATTACTATTTCCATCAAAAGTAAAAAATAAAAAAGCAAAAAATAGGAACAAAAAAATATTATGCTCTATAGGATCAAAGTATACTGTGAAAAGTACATCATTTAAGAAATTGTTTATATAAAAAAAATGTATTAAAAATAAAATAACTTAAGAATGTAATTTTTAAAACCCATTGGGAATGAATTATAAAATATTAATGATTCACAGTATATATATAGGATGAAATCCAAAATGTGACCATTAAGATATGGTCATTAGTAAATATAGTCATTGGATAATATGATCATTTCATAATAAAACTATTAGTCAATGTTAACATTATTCACCAAGGTCATGGATCTATTTGACCATTTATATTAATAATATTATTATATACATTGTTTATAAATGGTGATTAAAACAAATATTTGATGTATAAAATAGAAATGATGGCCTCAACTAGTAGATTCTTTAGTGTTGAGAACCATTTTTTTGATTATCGATGTAAGGTAGTGTCACTAGTGCTCTTCGTTGACCGATCCTAATAATGGATTTAATATGATAGGCTTGAATAAACTATCCAATCGGAGATGTTCAAATTTTTATTGATTACAAATATTTATATGCAAGATAATCCACAAGAAGAAACTACCACAATCACCCACATTACTGTTAGGGAACATGATGGTGGAATAACGGGTTATGTATTTAGAAAGTTATATCATAAAAGTGTAATATAGTTTTCGAAAAATTTAATATTTATTTCATCAATCCCATTTTAGTATTTTCTTATTTATGAATTATACATGAATAATATATGAATTTTATAAATTGATTTTTGGATACAAATTCAACATTATTTTATTTTTAGAATATACACATTAATATTATTATAAAACATTGAACTATATTTTAACCTGATATAGTCATGTACACAGCTTTTTATTTAAAAAGAAATCATAAAATAATATTATTATGTCCTCATATTATTTTATAAGTGTCCGAAGTTGGTTATGTTGTAAAAACAACAATTTTAGAAAAATTATAATTCCTTTAATGTAAAAATTTATAATTTTTATAAAATTATTTTCATATTATAAAATTTATATTTGATATAAAAAAATCTAAATTAGGTGTTGGTGATATTTATTGAATTTTATACATAAACTTATTTCTCAATGAATATAAAAAATAGATATTTTTTTGGAATGTTTTATTACATCAATTGTATGTAATAATGATTCAATAAGTATTTAATTAGAATAAATGATAAAAAATATTATATTAATATTATATATTTTTCTGAATTTAAATCAATTTTAAACCTATAAATGTCCTTTAAAATGAAAATGGACATTTTTATTTTCAAAACAATATTTCGAGGAAAATTGAATTTTCAACGTACAATGTAATTGTAACAGCCCAAGAGTTTATAAAAAAATATTCTTTTTAATTTTATTAATGTCTTGTGTTGTACGCTACACCAAAAGGAGCTGCACAACACGCATCCTTGACTTGCCTTGCATTACACGCAATCACGACCTTCCTCGATAGCGTGTGTAATACGCAATACCGAGTTTCACTAAACAACGATATGCTATTAAAATATTATTAAAACTAGCCGTTATGAATAGTAATAACCACTTTTTAAAACTCTGTAAATCTTATTTTTCAAAATAAACTTCATTTTTTGATTCAGAGTATCGAATTTAGCCTAAGGTGAAATTTTTGTACTTTTCGGATAACTTTCATATTCTGATGAATAGTGAAAATTACTAAATTATATTTAAAAACAACTTTTTTAATCGAAATAATTAATAGTGATAAATTATTAATTTGAGTGGTTTTAAAGTATATTTAGAATATATTTTTACAATTTAATACAATGTTGGTCATTGGATGTAATTTCACATTTAAACCAGACATAATCAAGTGTCAATCTTTTGATAGATATTGTTTCTTAAAAACACGCTATTTGTTTTAACAGCGGGATTTAATTATAAAATTAATTAATGCAAATTCTATGATATGAATTTGGTAAAATAGAATTCATTTTTTAATTCGGAATATGAAATATAGCTTAGGATGAAATTTTGGCATTGTTCTGAAAACATCAATTTTTGATGAATAGTGAAACTACTAAGTGGTAGTTAAAAAATTAATTTCTTTATAAATCTTAATTTTACCGCTTCTGTGAATGGAATTTCAAAAATCCGAGAGACACGGTTGATTTCAGTAAGTAAAATGTGGTTCAATGAGATGAAAATAATTTTTGGTGAATAGTAACTTTTTACTTTTTTTTACCACGATTAATAGTAAATAGGGTAACTAAGGGTAAATATGATATTACTATTACCCTAACACATGTCCTAATTCTATTGGATAGGTGTAATTCGACCAAAAACAAGCTTAGGAATAAAATATGACCATTTAGGCCCACTTGGATTAGATTAGGACATTTATTATTATTTAATTCAAAGAAGAGTTAAAAGAGTCAAAATCAAAGTTTATTTACTAAAACATTTTTAATATAGGGTTTTACATAAGATAAATTCGATTGTAAATATTAATTAGAAAGTTAAAACGATTTCCTACATGATGTTATTTTATTTGTAATTTTTAGATATCAAATAAGTCAATTTATTTATGACACAAAGATGATCCAGTAATTATCTTATTAATGAAATATTGACATAATTGATGTTATAAACACCAAACTAAATATAATTTGAGACTTTTTATGAATTAAACTAATTTTCTAGGTTACTATGATATATTAGTGTTGATTTAATCAACTTGGTTCGAACATATAATTCTGTTATGACTTTCACAAAAATCATATATCAAAGAGTGTCAAAATTGACACAAAATAGTTTTTAAATCAAATATTATATTATTAATTGTTATTTTATTCCTAAAAATCTAAGGTTCGGCCAAATGACTTAGATAAGGATATATATATTAATAATAAACAATTTGGGGTTCGTTTGGCATGTTATAGTAAGTGTATTAACCATATAGTGAAAGAAAACAAAAAGACACGGTAAAAGTTAAATTAATTAACTTAGAGTTAAATCTAATTGATAAGGTTAAAATAATACCCTAAACTTGTCTAAATCCTATTGGTTGATAGGATTTCGACCCATCCCCACTTTAGCTTCGAAATAAGACCCTTTGGAACCATTATAAACCGATTTTGACATTAATATAAAATAATATTTTGAGATATTCCTAAGGTGCCCCTCTCCTCCCTTATAAAAGGGAACCTCCTCCCCCTCCTCCTCACACCAAATTGAGCACTCAAGCTCGGCCAACCCCTGACAAAATCTCTTCTCCACTTCCCTAGAAACATCCTAGAGGTTCTGGTCTTCCTCAAAGACCAATTTTAGTGCCCTAAGAGGAGGTCTCAAAGAGGCACTTCAAAGAAGAGGTAATTACCGTTACCAATTCTTTCATCTTTATTTCTTCTTCCACTTCTTCTTCTTAGGTTGTTCCATTATGAAGTAATAACATCAGTATCACTCATATACTGATATGTTATTATATGTATGAAACAACCCTATTTCACCATCTATCCATCCTATGGAAAAAAAAATCACCGCGCGTGCGTACGTACGGAATACCGTCTCCAAGCCGTGGTGTAATCTATTTTCCACCACCACCTTACATGGATGGGTATAATGGTGTAAAGAATAACTATACATAGTTATTAAAACATCATATTGATTCTGATATATTTTATAATCCACTCCAATTCAATTCAATATTTATAGAAATGATATCTTCGCTCGTGCGTACGTACGGACTACCGTCTCCACGACGCGATGAGATTTATTCTCCATGTTAACCATTTAAGAATGATTATAATGTATATATAAGAAATAATAATGAAATATATGACATTATAAAGATACTGGATTTATGTATATATATACATATGTATGTCATCTACTTACTTCCATTTCAACACAATAAGGAAAGGAAAACAGCGTTCATGCGTACGTACGGACTACCGTCTCCATGAACGGTGTTTTTTATTTTATTTATCTACCTATTATATATATATACTGAATATATATGATATATAAATCATATTTTATATTCTGGAAGTGAGTAAATCATGATATAAGTAATAATGATGTCAAGAACAACAAGTCAAAACACCTACGATAAATGAAACGATTTTATCCAAAACGCTTCTTTAACATGGAATTTACAAAAGAACGGGTAATATAATGTCATAAGTGAACCATATATGATATCATAACAATGAATATGATTCTGTAATAAGTCAATAACATGATTTAAATCATTATACAGGAGGTTCGGACACTTACAAAGCAAGTCGGACCTAAGGTAAGGGAAATATCACAATCTCATTTTTATCCGAGATTGTTTATTCGTAAGTATTTACTGGGGTGTATTTTATCATCCACATCCATGTTTACTCAATATGTAATATTATTTCCATCCACCTAAAATTGTTTAAATCCATTTTTACCCTTTGGTGAGTTTTTAGTAATACGTATGAAAGGAATCTTTTGTCGTTTTTCGTACGAGGTACTTTTTGACTTTCCGACAAAACTACGAAGAATGTTTTTTTTTACTTATACGGCACGAACAGATTTCTACTGTTTTATAAAGCCTTATTTTTATGAAGCTTCCTCTAAAAGATTTCATGACTATTTTCAATAAAATCTCTTTCTTTTAAAATTGCATGATGTTTTGTGAAAAGAAATTGATTTTGAAGAAGAAAGGATATTTTCCTCAAGAATTCAATTCAAGTGTTTTATCAAAATTATTTTCCATCTAAGATAATAAAGGGTTCTGTTTCTATCCATATTTTTACATTTATTTGACTATGTTGTGATGGAATTATGTTTATGAATTCCTTTATCTTATATGAATTGATTTATGATGTCATGATGTTTCAAGAATCCCATTTTTGTTACATGTGTTATGCGATGATGTATGTTTTATGATTATGTGGCACACATAAGAATGGATTCATTATAAGATGGGTGGGACCTATATCTCCCTCCAATGCATTGGGTAATGATTTTATATCTCATGAGATAGACATGGCTGAAATGGTAGGTTATACCGGTTCAGTGAAACAGGACTGAAACGAGGGTTACTCGCTTCAGAAAGGGACTTTGTCCACTAAGATAGTCTTGGCAATGAGTCATGACTAACAAGAAATGATTTTATATGATTATGTGTGCATGCCACAAAGTTTCAAGTTTCATGTTATGATTATGGGGATCTCATTCTCACTTCTATGATTTATCCCATGTTATGATATTATGAGCTCTTTTGCAGGTTACGATTTCCAAAAGCTATGTTCTTATGTATATGATGTGATTGATATTTCTTTTGTTTACCCTTAATGAGCATTTGAGCTCACCCTTTTATGTTTTCTTTTCCCCAGGATATAAAGAATGGTTTTTAGGTAAAAAAAGGGAATATCTTTATGGGAGATATTGAAGATATTTCACCACGATTAGAAGATTACGTTCCGAGTTTACAAAGACACTAAACTATTACGATCCTTGTGTGTGTGTTTTTGTTATGTACTAAGTATTCCGCAAAAGTAATGTAATGTCCATGTACGATAAGCTTCGGGTCTCTACAGTTGGTATCAGAGGAAAGGTTTAGTCAACCTTTGGAAACTAGGATGCGAAAACGTTAGTGAGATCCCTAGAGATATTTCTAAGGTATGTCTAGGGATGTCTCTAAGGTTAAGTATACGTATAGGTTATAGTCCTAGAATTGCGCTAACGATCTTCGAATTTAACCTAAGATGTTAGATATTGAGGGTACTAACCCTTTATTATGTTGTTTTCCCTAGCATGATTTTTGCCTCTCACACTATTCTTTTGGGGTTTTAGACGATGGCTGGAACCCGAAGGAACCGTGTTAATGCGGAATGTGATGGGCAATGCAATGATTGTCCCCCTGAGCAATCAAACGATATAGGAGCTGGAATGCAAAATCTTGTAGCCATGCTCACACAACTTTCTCAAGCTATGAATCATGCAGGACTTCCAAATGAGCAAAGGAAGGAGCAACATTCTGTTGAATCCTTCATGAGGCAGCTTCCACCTTCATTCAGTGGGTCTACTGATCCATTAGTTGCTGAACAATGGATTAGTACTACTGAAAAGATATTTTCAGTTCTTCAATGTTCTGAACATGATAAAGTCATCCTAGCAGTGTATCGTTTGGAAGGATATGCTGATCAATGGTGGAATCTTATTAAGAATACAAGGCAAAGGGATGAAATTGAGTCTATGGAATGGGACGAGTTCAAGAACTTATTTTTCAATAAGTACTTCCCTCGTATTCTTCGAACAAAGATGGAGAAAGAGTTTCTTGAACTGAAGCAATGGGACGATGAATCTGTTGGTACCTATGAAGCAAATTTTACAAGGCTTGCAAGGTTTGCTTCTGGAATTATCATCCAACCTGAAAGTAAAGTTGATCGATTTTTCAGTGGCTTAAAACCAAGTCTTCAAAGGGCATTAGCTATAAGAGACTTCAGTAGCTATGAAGAAATTGTGCGTTGTGCTATCAAGGTAGAAATGGAAGTTGGTGTTACATATCCATCTCATGGTTTTGACAAGAAACGAAAGATGGAGTTCAAGGAGAAATCTCAGAATAATGGTGAAAAGAAGATGAATGTTTCCTTATGCACAAAGTGTGGAAAGAAGATTGGTGGAGATTGTCTTAAAGGGACTAGAAAATGTTTTAAGTGTGGAAAAGAAGGTCATCGAGCAGCTGAGTGTCGAAGTAATGGAAAAAGGGTTTCTAATGATCTGAATAAAGCAAACACTGCAGAGAATGCACCGCCAACACTTCAATGCTTCAAGTGCAATGAAATGGGGCATTATGCTAATAAATGCCCTAATACAAGGGTTAGTGATGATCGACATGAGCAACCGCTTAAGGCATAGGACAAAGGGAAGTCACATGCGATCACTATTGGCAATGTTGAATATGACAACGTTGTGGTGGAATGATTAAGTGTTTATGTAATGGGATTCCAAAATAATGTTGTATCATGGAATATTGGAATATTTATGTATTGGTCTAATGTGGTATTCAAAGTGATTGAGATATTATGCGCATAATGAAGGGAAAACGAGAAAATGAAATGTTTAATATTATTCATGAGCTCATGATTGATATAAGGACTATGTTTGAGTATATAGAATTTTGAGGATTTTTGTATGTGAAAAGTGTTAACTTTTAACTGCATTCATTTTTTCACTAAGGTATTCAAGAGAATACACGAATAAGGACTTTGAATGTTTGGAATGTGACCAACAAAACATATCTTATGATATATGGGGATCGACGATGGTGTTAAATCTCTGGTAATCGTTTTCACTATATTATGAGAGTCGACTGCAGTATTATGGATAAGCCTAAGGATTGGAATGGATTATGTTGGACATAAGTTAGTATTGTTTGTTTTTTCGATATTATTGATGGGATGTTATATAGTTTTGGAAAAAGGACAACCTGCAGGACGGGTGACAGCCCATCGCTTCGGACAAGGCTGTGGGAATCGAACCCACAACTGAAGTGCGACTGGCCTTTATCGCCTACCACTGGCCTACAGGAAGTCCCTGTTTAGTAGAAACTAGTTTTATTATATTAAGCAGTATGATATATGAAGTATAAGTCCATTTTAGGAACCATATATGATTAATCTCACTATAGATCGACTTATGCATATAATTTTTGCTAACCTTTTGTTTGAGACAGATGGAATGACCCGTCATTCTATCACATGATCTGCTAACACTTCATGAATAACAAATTCAACATCATTTATTTAAGAGATGAAGTGGAAATTGTTCAAGGCACGAACAACAGTGAGATTGTACCAAAATAAAGTAATTATTTATTCTAATTCAAATTTTCAACTTTAGGGAAATGATCTTGAAAACCAAAAATGTTGTCCTAGTGATCTTATACCTGATGAATAAGATGGTACCTCATTTCATCACAAATCTATGGATTTGTGATTACTGGCTTTTCCATAGCCATGTTCTCTACCACTCTCCATCAGAACATGATGGTTAGATTTCTCTTCCATATCCATATGTTCACCTATGTGGAAACCCAATGATTAGTTTATTTGGGTAACCGTTACGTTTCATACTTTTGTTTTTAAAGATTGGTTTTGATATTCCTTTTTACGATGTGGGTTTCTATTAAAGAAACTTTCGAATAGTAAACCATTTATAACCCCGACGAATTTCGAGGGCAAAATTCATTTTAAGGGGGGTAGAATGTAACAGCCCAAGATTTTATAAAAAAATATTTTTTTTAATTTTATTAATGTCTTGTGTTGTACGCTACACCAAAAGGAGCTTGCACAACACGCATCCTTGACTTGCCTTGCATTACACGCAATCACGACCTTCCTCGATAGCGTGTGTAATACGCAATACCGAGTTTCACTAAACAACGATATGCTATTAAAATATTATTAAAACTAGCCGTTATGAATAGTAATAACCACTTTTTAAAACTCTGTAAATCTTATTTTTCAAAATGAACTTCATTTTTTGATTCGGAGTATCGAATTTAGCCTAAGGTGAAATTTTGGTACTTTTCGGATAACTATCATATTCTGATGAATAGTGCAAATTACTAAATTATATTTAAAAACAACTTTTTTAATCGAAATAATTAATAGTGATAAATTATTAATTTGAGTGGTTTTAAAGTATATTTAGAATATATTTTTACAATTTAATACAATGTTTGTCATTGGATGTAATTTCACATTTAAACCAGATATAATCAAGTGTCAATCTTTTGATAGATATTGTTTCTTAAAAACACGCTATTTGTTTTAACAGCGGGATTTAATTATAAAATTAATTAATGCAAATTCTATGATATGAATTTGGTAAAATAGACTTCATTTTTGAATTCGGAATATGAAATATAGCTTAGGATGAAATTTTGGCATTGTTCTGAAAACATCAATTTTTGATGAATAGTGAAACTACTAAGTGGTAGTTAAAAAAATTAATTTCTTCATAAATCTTAATTTTACCACTTCTGTGAATGGAATTTCAAAAATCCGAGAGACACGGTTGATGTCAGTAAGTAAAATGTGGTTCAATGAGATTAAAATAATTTTTGGTGAATAGTAACTTTTTACTTTTTTTTACCACGGTTAATAGTAAATAGGGTAACTAAGGGTAAATATGATATTACTATTACCCTAACACATGTCCTAATTCTATTGGATAGGTGTAATTCGACCAAAAACAAGCTTAGGAATAAAATATGACCATTTAGGCCCACTTGGATTAGATTAGGACATTTATTATTATTTAATTCAAAGAAGAGTTAAAAGAGTCAAAATCAAAGTTTATTTACTAAAACATTTTTAATATAAGGTTTTACATAAGATAAATTAGATTGTAAATATTTATTAGAAAGATAAAACGATTTCCTACATGATGGTATTTTATTTGTAATTTTTAGACATCAAATAAGTCAATTTATTTATGACACAAAGATGATGCAGTAATTATCTTATTAATGAAATATTGACATAATTGATGTTATAAACACCAAACTAAATATAATTTGAGACTTTTTATGAATTAAACTAATTTTATAGGTTAATATGATATATTAGTGTTGATTTAATCAACTTGGTTTGAACATATAATTCTGTTATGACTTTCACAAAAATCATATATCAAATAGTGTCAAAATTGACACAAAATAGTTTTTAAATCCAATATTATATTATTAATTGTTATTTTATTCCTAAAAATCTAAGGTTCGGCAAAATGACTTAGATAAGGATATATATATTAATAATATACAATTTGGGGTTCGTTTGGCATGTTATAGTAAGTGTATTAACCATATAGTGAAAGAAAACAAAAAGACACGGTAAAAGTTAAATTAATTAACTTAGAGTTAAATCTAAATTATAAGGTTAAAATAATACCCTAAACTTGTCTAAACCCTATTGGTTGATAGGCTTTCGACCCATCCCCACTTTAGCTTCGAAATAAGACCCTTTGGAACCATTATAAACCGATTTTGACTTTAATATAAAATAATATTTTGAGATATTCCTAAGGTGCCCCTCTCCTCCCTTATAAAAGGGCACCTCCTCCCCCTCCTCCTCACACCACATTGAGCACTCAAGCTCGGCCAACCCCTGCCAAAATCTCTTCTAAACTTCCCTAGATACATCCTAGAGGTTCTGGTCTTCCTCAAAGACCAATTTTAGTGCCCTAAGAGGAGGTCTCAAAGAGGCACTTCAAAGAAGAGGTAATTACCGTTACCAATTCTTTCATCTTTATTTCTTCTTCCACTTCTTCTTCTTAGGTTGTTTCATTATGAAGTAATAACATCAGTATCACTAATATACTGATATGTTATTATAACTATGAAACAACCCTATTTCACCATCTATCCATCCTATGGAAAAAGAAATCACCGCGCGTGCGTACGTACGGAATACCGTCTCCACGCCGTGGTGTAATCTATTTTCCACCACCACTTTACATGGATGGGTATAATGGTGTAAAGAATAACTATACATAGTTATTAAAACATCATATTGATTCTGATATATTGTATAATCCACTCCAATTCAATTCAATATTTATAGAAATGATATCATCGCTCGTGCGTACGTACGGACTACCGTCTCCACGACGCGATGAGATTCATTCTCCATGTTAACCATTTAAGAATGATTATAATGTATATATAAGAAATAATAATGAAATATATGACATTATAAAGCTACTGGATTTATGTATATATATACATATGTATGTCATATACTTACTTCCATTTCAAGACAATAAGGAAAGGAAAACAGCGTTCATGCGTACGTACGGACTACCGTCTCCATGAACAGTGTTTTTCATTTTATTTATCTACCTATTATATATATATATATACTGAATATATATGATATATAAATCATATTTTATATTCTGGAAGTTAGTAAATCATGATATAAGTAATAATGATGTCAAGAACAACAAGTCAAAACACCTACGATAAATGAAACGATTTTACCCAAAACGCTTCTTTAACAAGGAATTTACAAAAGAACGGGTAATATAATGTCATAAGTGAACCATATATGATATCATAACAATGAATATGATTCTTTAATAAGTCAATAACATGATTTAAATCATTATACAGGAGGTTCGGACACATACAAAGCAAGTCGGACCTAAGGTAAGGGAAATATCACAATCACATTTTTATCCGAGATTGTTTATTCGTAAGTATTTACTGGGGTGTATTTTATTATCCACATCCATGTTTACTCAATATGTAATATTATTTCCATCCACCTATAATTGTTTAAATCCATTTTTACCCTTCGGTGAGTTTTTAGTAATACGTATGAAAGGAATCTTTTGTCGTTTTTCGTACGAGGTACTTTTTGACTTTCCGACAAAAGTACGAAGAATGTTTTTTTTAACTTATACGGCACGAACGGATTTCTACTGTTTTATAAAGCCTTATTTTCATGAAGCTTCCTCTAAAAGATTTCATGACTATTTTCAATAAAATCTCTTTCTTTTAAAATTGCATGATGTTTTGTGAAAAGAAATTGATTTTGAAGAAGAAAGGATATTTTCCTCAAGAATTCAATTCAAGTGTTTTATCAAAATTATTTTCCATCTACGATAATAAAGGGTTCTGTTTCTATCCATATTTTTACATTGATTTGACTATGTTGTGATGGAATTATGTTTATGAATTCCATTATCTTATATGAATTGATTTATGATGTCATGATGTTTCAAGAATCCCATTTTTGTTACATGTGTTATGCGATGATGTATGTTTTATGATTATGTGGCACACATAAGAAAGGATTCATTATAAGATGGGTGGGACCTATATCTCCCTCCAATGCATTGGGTAATGATTTTATATCTCATGAGATAGACATGGCTGAAATGGTAGGTTATACCGGTTCAGTGAAACAGGACTGAAACGAGGGTTACTCGCTTTAGAAAGGGACTTTGTCCACTAAGATAGTCTTGGCAATGAGTCATGACTAACAAGAAATGATTTTCTATGATTATGTGTGCATGCCACGAAGTTTCAAGTTTCATGTTATGATTATGGGGATCTCATTCTCACTTCTATGATTTATCCCATGTTATGATATTATGATCTCTTTTGCAGGTTAAGATTTCCAAAAGCTATGTTCTTATGTATATGATGTGATTGATATTTCTTTTGTTTACCCTTATTGAGCATTTGAGCTCACCCTTTTATGTTTTCTTTTCCCCAGGATATAAAGAAAGGTTTTTAGGTAAAAAAAAGGGAAGATCTTTATGGGAGATATTGAAGATCTTTCACCACGATTAGAAGATTACGTTCCGAGTTTCCAAAGACACTAAACTATTACGATCCTTGTGTGTGTGTTTTTGTTATGTACTAAGTATTCCGCAAAAGTAATGTAATGTCCATGTACGATAAGCTTCGGGTCTCTACAGTAATATAGAAAACATGTTGTTAGTTATGATGGATTAAAATATAATAAAACATTTCTTAAATGACCAAAACCAAAAAAAAATCATGGTAAAGACATTGGTTTTTCTTTTTACATAAACTAGAATTCCAGCACCTATATGTATAAATTAATAAATAATTCCTCCTCTTTTACATTAAATACAGTAAAATCCAACCATTACTCTATACATAAAATCAATTATTCATGAATATTTGGTCATTTTAGCTGCCAAGGATTTCCTCCAATGTTTCCCCTTGATC
Source organism: Viscum album (assembly GCA_963277665.1). Taxonomy (NCBI): domain Eukaryota; kingdom Viridiplantae; phylum Streptophyta; class Magnoliopsida; order Santalales; family Viscaceae; genus Viscum; species Viscum album. Next base: position 1,516,234,157 of record OY728131.1, read on the forward strand.
ATAAGGTTATATCCAAAATTTCTAGGTAGGACCGCTTCATTGTAAGGTATCATTCCTTTTTTTCATTTCCATTCAAGTTCCACTATTATAGTATTCCTTATAAATTTTGAATTATTATTTTTTCATACACAATTATTTCTCCTATTAATATAAAATTTATATTTTATTAGTGGGAAAACATTTTCCATCTCATTATTCCCTTTCCTTTATCAATGTTTTATATTTTCATGTTGTTGAATTTATTTCTTGAATATCCATATTTCACAAGAAATATTATAATATTGTGACTACCTAAACCCCAACCATGAAAATGAGAATTAAACTATATGTAAACATAATTTATTTATTTAGAGAATTATATATATATATAACCCATGTTATTTTTTCTTATGTTAAAATTGATGATATTTTAAATTCATTAAGAACATATTATGTAATAAATGATTTTATATTAAAAATTTTATTTATTATCCTTAGGTAATTGATGAAATTATTTATTATAATAAATTTTTATCAAAAATTTTTTTTACATTAAGGGTGTTCCCTGATAGAGCTCTGATTATTTGGGTGATGAATTTATATATTAAGAAATCATAATATATAATACTTGATTATATAACCACAGTAATGATGGTTTATTACACCTTGGTGATAAACCATGGTGACATTGTTATGAATGTCTCATTTCTGTATTGTATTCACATTCATATGTTATCTATCTTATTCTTTTGGTTTTTCTATAATGTTAAACATCTTATTAATCCATGATGAATTGTTTTGTTTTTTCTTTTTTTTATCCCACAGTAGGATTTATTCTCAAAAATTTCTATTAGTGTATGTACCCATGAAAATAATTATAGTGAGGTGGAGTATGTATAATTATTCAAGGATTATATAAAATTAGTAAAATACTTTTAATATTTATGGTTTCCTAAAGTAGTTCTAGTATTATATACCTATTTTCACTGAAACTAAACCTCAGATGATCTTTAGATGATATAAAAGTAATATATGTTAAAGAATTATTTTATGAAACATGTTCTTTAATGAATGGATTCCATAGATCTATTTTGATTCAACATGGATATTAGATTAGATATCCATGATAAATCTCTCACAAAGCTTCAATAGTTTCCTTCAATCCCGAAAAAAAACATATCACGGTTAATTTTGTTCGTCTAGGCCATTATTATATTACTTTTAGTAATAAAGGATCCACTAACCTTGTCATGAACCAACCTAGGTACCCTGGTAACCTGATAACTATTTCTGCCTTGACATATCCCAAATAGAATTCTCGATCCCCGTGGGTGAGTGACTAACACCAGGCATCGTGAAACATACTAGTGGGAATGATTTTCCCACATAAATGAAGAAGCGAAAGAAAACAACGTAGTATGCATAATGAAAGAAACTCCACTAGGATTAATGTACCAGAATATAACATGGAATAAAAAATCCATGGTACTAAAACCAATGTACTAAAATGGGAAAACAACCCCAAGTCCTCTAAGGAAACAACTCACCAAGACCAAATCACAATAGTTGGATCCTCCTCCAAGTGATATCTTCCCTTCGCTCGAACCTAGAAGAAGAAATCCTAGAAACACCCAAAGGAAAAAGTAGGGTGTGAGCATCATCCCAGTTGGATACCACCAATGATTCTATAATAGATTATATATATAGAATATCCAAATAAAAGATTTCAATTTTTACGTAAATGGGATTATGAATTGAAAATCATATTTAAATTAAATATGCTACAAATTTTTAAATGATGGAAATAAATATTTTAAGCAATTATTTTACAATTGGTGGAATATATCTAATCAATAACATAGGTAAAACATAAATATATATATATAAGTTTATAAAAATTTATCAGGCATGTAAAGCAGTTCAAAATAATTGTAATACATTTATATCTCAAATATAAAAATCAAACAAGCTGCACGGTCAACTACCAAAATGTACAATACTATTTACGGGATATTGGACTTCACACTTTCTATGTAAACTCAAAAAACTGTTTATACACATGTCCCTATGACACTGGACAAAGAAGACTTTTCACCAACACATCAGGGACTTGACTCACCCTAAATATGTTTTACAACATTTTTGTAGTGTAGAGTGTAACCAAATAACTATAAAACAACCAAAGGCTTGCATGTGCTCTGACATGATGGGTGAAATATTTTATGACTGGTTAAAAATATGATCAATCTCATTCTCCTATTTCAAAAGGGCCAACTTTGGTCCATTTAAAAATAAAACAGGTTTTATTAAAAAAATATTGCCTTTCACAATATAAAACAAATGTGATTCGATCAAATCAATTTAAGTCATTTTCACCAGATTGAAATCCATTCGAAACAAATTACATCAATTTTTTTTTCCACAACTAAATTAAATTTTTTTATTGAAATCATTTTCATAAAATTCAAAATTTATATTAAACAATTTAATTCATCCAATTTCTATAAACAAACTCAAATCAATGGAATTGGGGGTTTTCCAAATTTCCATTACAAAACCAATTAAATAATCTCTATTCAATAGAATAGGGTTTTTATCAATTTAATTGACATTTATTTTGAGTAATTTATTTTAAATAAATAATTGAAATAAATCCAGCAATAAAAGGATAATCAATATGAAATATTGGAACATAACCACCTACCTCAAGGTCACAAATGTCAGCAGCAATGATAATCCACCCAGTGTGTTTGAATATACTTCCTCACAACATTTTTATCATAAGCTTTGATACACCAAACCCTGATGCTCGTCAATTGTACCTAAAACTATAACCAAATATTTTATTTCAACAGAAAATAAAATATCTCAAGAAATGATAGTTTCTCTCTCCTAAATAATTCTCAAAATTATCGAATAAAATAATATATGTGATATTATCTCTCATCAATAATTTTAAATTAAGGATTAAAATATTTAATGCGATAATATTTTATATTAGTTGGATAATTTTTAAATTATCAATCTTCAAATATAATAATTATCCTTTGACAATACACAATATTATCCAATGATAATTGTGATAATATTTTCATGTGATATTTACCTTGTAGTTATCGATTACTAATTTTTTATTATTATTTTGAATATTCCGTGTAATTGACCTTTAATAATTCAATGCAATTACACATTAATAATATCAAATTTAATAAAATTATACTTCACATCTGAAGTGATTATTAAAAACATATATCATACTATATATATACATGTTAGTGTATATAAATATATCCCTCCTTTTTATAATAAAAATAAATTATATTAAATAATATTAATAAATTATCCCAGGCGTGTTTATCATATATATATATATATATATATATGTATTAATAATTCATTATCTTTTGATAATTCAAATAATTGTTGTTTGATAATTTCAAATAATTATTCATTACAATAATTTTTTGAAAGATTTATTTATAAGTTGGATTTAATTAAATTATAAATAATCCATTTTCATTATTAAGAAGGATGGATAAAGAAATGGAATAAAACAAATATTAAAATAAAGGAAGCACACAGTCGAGGGGTGCCAATAACAGGACCAGTGAGTTGCAGTTGTGGGAGGAGATGTCGGTGGAAGAGAGATAGAGGATCAACTGTCACAGGCATGAAGAAAATAGTCCCATTGATTTGAACTAACCAACCATGATTCACTACTAAAATGGTTCAAGTATATATTACCCCAATTGGGTCATAGTTCATTCACCCAACAATTTATAACCTAATTTAATACATTATTTCATCTATATATTTAGGTCAAAGGGTTTTAATTCAACCCATTAGTGTATTAGTGATTGAAACAGTTTATAACGGGTGGAAATGGAAGGTTTTGAAAACTTGTGGTGTTAAAAATAAAGTTCCGACATGGTTATGGGAAGATGAATAGTTAAACTTGTTTTTATTTATAACTAATATTTTTGTTATTTAATATAAAAATTAAATGTCACCAAATGTCCGTTGAGAATTAAATTTATACCCCTTTCTAGGTAAACACATAGTTCCAGACCCAACAATGGTCTCATATTTCTCATGGGACACACTGTTTGGGAGAGATTAATTAAATAATAATAATAAATTGAAATAATTTATTAATTAAAATCAAATGTGTCTTTTTTGTAGGTGTGGAATCCAAATGTATGATGCTTATAATTTTTATACCCTATCTAGGTTAAAAGCCTCATTATGTACCCATTAGTGGTCTCAGATTTCCGATACGATGCACTGTTTGAAATATATTTAATTATTTTTAATAAATAATATATTTAATATTATTTAATAACCTTATCTCTTGAGAGAGACATCAAAATGTATAATGCCTTGTAATTTTATACCCCTTCTCAGGTAAACATCGTATTTCGGACATAACAATGGACTCAGATTTCTTAAATGATGCATCGTTTTGTTGTTATTTAATTATTTTGAATAAAAGGTTCAATGTTAATATGTTCTATTTAATAATTTATTCAGTGGTCTGTAAGATTTTTCAAAGCTCGGAAAATCATACACAATGTGTGTTTAATAAAGAAAATTTTTAACTTAATGTTATGGGGTGATAATAGAGAGTTTTCCAATTCCGACACGTGTTTAACAAAAACAACACTTTTCACTAATTAACAATTTTTCCCATTTAACGAAATATATTAATAATTTAACGAAATATGATTATTACTACCTAAAACTATAATGAGATGTTACATCCTCCCCAATATATGAAATTTCTATCCCCATAAATCCTACGAAAGAACCCTCCACATCAAAATGTCAAGGTCATTTTTCTCTAATATGTTCCTCCCTCTCTCATGCCACATGAGAATCAGAACGACACTGACCAGATGTATCATCCTCCCACAAAGTACCTTAGTTTTAGATTCAACAACCATGACTGGAATTTCAGTCACTAATAATATTGGTTTCACATCAAGATCACTACACCTCAAAAATGTGAGATGGATTAGAGAGATACTTTAACCACAACGATGCATGGTAACATATTATGGGTCGACGTTTATTGAAGTGGTAGTGGTTTATGGTAATGAACATTCCCCACCTGACCAACAATATTGAATGGTCCCATAAAATGAGGATCAAGCTTCCCTTGCCTCCCATGACATCGATGACCCTACTATGGTGAAGCCTTCAACAATTCAATGTCAATAGAATATCTTCTTCAAGTCATAGAATGTCTTAATGCTTCCTGGGTGGACAACAAATTGGTATAATTGAAAATCCCTTATTATAGCCTTCCTTGTCACTAAAGTTTCAACATAACACTTCTGATAACACAAAACACCCTCTTTGGAGAACAATTATTGGGCATTAGTCTCCCCTCTATATAGAGAGTCCTTAGTGGTTAATAAATTCATCGATATCCTTATGTTCTTGAAGAATCAACTCAAAAAGAGTATATGTCATTGAACCATCAGATTTCAGGGTAGATAGAACTGGCACTACCCAAGGTGACACACATGGGTGAATAAAGGATTTCTTATAAATAATGTCCAAATAGGACATTATTTCATTCAGTTCAGTTCGAGCCATTTGGAAAGAGGAAAAACAAACTATTTTTGTATCGACGTCAAGTAAAAGGAAAACTCAAATTTTCATACCGATGGTAAACCAGAAAAATAAGATGGAAACATGATGGGAAAACCGACGATAGCTGGAGGTATATCACTAATCCAAATAAAAATAAAATACTATTATTACGTTTTCATAATCCTGATAAAATGTTCTGGCCCTATTCATCCTTCGGACTCATTATCCTTGAAAGACAAGAGACACACCACTGAGTGTGGTATGTTAGACATGTTGAAGATTAAAATCAATCTGGATTTATAATTAACGATCTAATCCATCCCAAATATGATGTCAAGAGATTTCATGCTGAGTACTAGAAATATCCATGAATTTTTGACATCTGATAGAGAGAAGACAGAAGAAGAACTATGAAGACCCTGCTCTCTCTTCGTACTAGGGTGTGTAGTAATATATATTTCACAAGTTAAAAGCTCCATAAGAATATTAAGAAAATTGATGGGTTGGGATGAAAAAAATATGAGTGAGATTCACCGGTATCAAATAGAGAAATCATGAAATATGATGTTATAGTAATTATACCTATCACAATCACTACACTTATATTATCTTCCCCTGGAGACTATTTCACTGCGTGATGAAGCTTCATTCTGGATGCCTATGGCTGGAACCCTTTTGTATGTGAAGCATTTGATTGCCCCGTAGTTTTTGAATGTTCTGATAATATCGTGCCGCTTCATGGAGTGGAAATGTTGTGGCAAAACTTCCCCTAGTACCCTAATCATCTAAAGGAGTCATAGTTCTGTCAGCATGCTCAATCTTGAAAAACTCGACAACCTTTCTCAACACCATTGAAGCTGGATAGAAGTGTCCAGTGAAAAGAACCTTGACGTCCTTCCACTATTAGAATGTATGGATTACTATAAAAAAGACCACATTATAGAGGGTTATTTTTTACTTTAGAAGGGTTTATATCCCCTTCTAATGACATTTGTGGTCGTTGTGAGGAACCACCGCTAATGTTCCCAACTACTATCATTAGGGGCAGTTTTGAGGAACACTAGTAAAACCACATAGGTGTTAGTGAGCCTTATATTATAGGGGGTTTAACACCCTCTAATTTTGAATTAAATTAAATTACAATTCTCGTATTCTTGGAAGTTTTAGTCGAAACTGCAACTAATAAAGCGTATTAGGGGATAATGGCAGTTACTTTAGGGGCGATTGATGTTTTTCACAACTGCCCCTACTGTCCTTTATTTATTCACTATTTTTTCCCCAATCTAGCCACTATCCTCATCCCAACCATTTGCCAGTGGTCCCCTACTTCACCACCCTAAGGTTCCCCATGCCCCGTCTCATCCCCTATATCGCCTCTTGTTCCGTTAACCACTACAAAGGTTCCCCCAACCCATTCCCAGCTTCGCCCCCATCCCATTAGCGGTGGATATATTATAGGGGGTTTAATCCCAATCTAATATTGATTTAAATTCACTATAAATTCTTGTATTTGTGGAAGTTATAGTCGAAACTGCCACTAATAGAGCTTATTAGGGGCTAATGGGAGTTACTTTAGGGGAGATAGAGGTTTTTCACAACTACCCCTAATATCCTTTATTTATTCACTATTTTTGTCCCCAATCTGGCCGCCATCCTCATCCCAACCCTACGCTGGCGGTCCCCTACTTCGCCCCCCTCAGGTTCCCCACCCGCCGTCTTGTCCCCTACTTTTCATCTTGTTTTGTTACCACAACCAAGGTTCCCCCATTCAATTCACAACTTCTCCCCCATCCCATTAGTGGATGATATATTATAGAGGGTTTAAGCCCCATCTAATGTTGATTTAAATTTACATAAAATGCTTGTTTTCGTGGAAGTTATAGTCGAAACCGCTACTAATGGAGCTTATTAATGGATAATGGTAGTTACTTTAGGGGTGTTGGAGTATTTTCACAACTACCCCTTATTTCCTTTATTTATTCACTATTTTTTGTCCCCAATCTAGCTGCCATCATTATCCCAACCCTACAACGGTGGTCCCCTACTTCACCTCCCTTAGGTTCCCCACACCTCGTCTCGTCCCCAACTTTGCCTCTTATTCCATTACCCGCTACCAAGGTTCCCCCATCCCATTCACAGCTTCGCCCCCATCTTTTTAGCGGTAGATATATTATAGGGGGTTCAATCCCCCTCTAATGTTGATTTAAATGCACTTAAAATGCTTTTATTCGTGGAAATTATAGTAGAAACCGCCACTAATGGAGCTTATTAGAAGGCTAATGGTAGTTACTTTAGGGGCGATGGAGTTTTTTCACATCTTCCCCTAATTTCCATTATTTATTCACTATTTTTTGTCCCCAATCTGGCCTCCATCCTCATCCCAAACCTACGCCCGAGGTCACCTACTTCGCCCCCCTCAGGTTCCCTATGCCCCGTCTCATCCCCTACTTCGCATCTTGTTCTGCTACCTGCTACCAAGGTGCCCCCATCCCATTCCCAGCTTCTCCCCCAATAATGTTGATTTAAATTCACTTAAAATGCTTGTATTTGTGGAAGTTATAGCCGAAACTGCCACTAATAGAGCTTATTAGGTTGATAATGGTAGCTACATTTGGGGAGAAGGAGGTTTTTCACAACTTCCCCTAATGTACTTTATTTATTCACTATTTTTCCCCTATCTCGCCGCCATCCACATCCCAACCCTACGCCGATGGTCCCCTACTTTGTCCCCTCAGTTTCCCCATGCCCCGTATCATCCCCTACTTAACCTCTTATTCTGTTACCCACTACCATGGTTCCCCCATCCTATTCCCAGCTCCACCCCCAATAATGTTGATTTAAATTCACTTAAAATGCTTGTATTCATGGAAGTTATAGTTGAAACTGCAACTAATTGAGCCTATTAGGGGGCTAATGGTAGTTTCCTTAGGGGAAATGGATGTTTTTCACAACTGCCCCTAATGTAATTTATTTATTCACTATTTTTGTCCCCAATCTGGCCACTATCCTCATCCAAACCCTACGCTGGTGGTCCCCTACTTCGCCGCCTTAGGTTCCCCATGCCCCATCTCATCCCCTACATCGCCTCTGGTTCCGTTACCCACTACCAAGGTGCCCCCATCCCATTCCTAGCTTCACCCCCATCCCGTTATCTGCTACATAGGCTCCCAGTCCCGTTCCCGCTTCCCTGGTGCCTTGTCTTGTTCTATCTTCCAACATCTCATCCCATTTTCTTACACCCCCCCCTCGCATAAAGTGAATGTATGTGTATTGAGAATCGAATGTCGACTAGAAGCTATCCATGACACGCCTCAAAGTGAGAAGATACCACTATTCCGATTTGTTTTACTGACTATTAGGACAAATGTTTATGTTGATATATTTATATATGATTTAGTATTTTTAAAATTATTATTTAGATAATATATTTGATTACATTTATATAATAACGACTATATAAATATAAATAGCCTCTATATATATATGTCTATATATTTATAAGAATTATTTATATACGTATGTACATATTTACATATTATTTATATGTTTATTCATATAATAAATATAAACAATTATATTTACATATATACATATATATTTATAAATACATATATAATTATCTGTGTATGCTTATGTATTATCTTAATTATATATATATAATATAATTATAATATATATTTATTTAATTATTTTTACATTCTTATATATATGTGTATATGTGTGTTTCATAGAAATAATATTAGTAATTATTATTATTGTTATTAAACATTTTTTCAAATTAGAAATATTATATATTTTTTAAAAAAATAATATACATTTTTTTAGATTTATATGATACATATATTATAATAAATACATTTATATTATATATTTATATACATAAATACATATTTATTTATTATATACATGTTTATTTAATGAATTTAAATATATATATGTATATAAGTATTTAGTTAAAATATTTATATATGGTCTTTTAAAGTATATTTATATAATGTATTTCGGTATGTATATTTATTATTATTTACATTAATATTTTTATTTACTTGTATAAACAATATAATATTATATACAATAAATATATAATAATTCTTATATTAAATACAATTTATATAAAAATTTATATTATATATAATTTCTATTTTATGAAATGTGATTTACACAAATATTTATTAAATTTTATATGAAAGTCAATTTTATATTATATATAATTACTAGGTGTATTAAATATAATCATTATTTTATGAAATATAATTTATACAGATTTATACATAATATTATATGAAAAATAATTTATACAAATAAATAAATATTAATGTACAAAATATTATACATATTTATAAATAAATATAAATATCATTAAATACAATCATATAAATATTTTATAAAATATGTTCATATAAATTATTTAAATACATTTAAATATTGTTTTTTAATTATATATATATATATATGTTTGTATGTACATATATGTTTATATATATATATGATATGTATGTTTCTTTTAAAAAACAATGGGGGTTCACAACCCAGTGTAATCTATTAAATTAGAGGGGGATTTAAACACGGTGTAATTGAATGACACTAGAAGGGGTTTTAAACCCCATCTAGTTTAAGACCTAATATGGGGTTTTCAACTCCTCAAATTTAAAGACCTTAGATGGGGTTTGGAACCTTCTCTAATTTAAGGCATTAGAAGGGGTTTTCAACACCCTCTAATTTAAGATATAAGAGAGGGGTTTGAATCCGCTCTAATGTCCAAATGAATATTAAAAAAATAATGTTAAAAAATTTAGAGGGGGTTCAATTATACAGGGTCTATAACCCCATCCAAATTTAATGATTAACAATGGTTCTACGTAATTCCCTGACTAATGTTTGTTGAAAAAGAATATAGAGGGGGTTCTTAAACCCTCTAAATTTGATGATTAGAGTGGGTTGTGTAGAACCCCCACTAATGTTACAGAAAATTAGTTTAGAATGGGTTGTGAATAACACCCTATAAATAACTCCCTCTAATGTGCTGCCTTTTGTTGTGTTTATTTTCTGTCACTATCATATCTCACCATCTCCAGGTTGGTCACTCCAACACGATGGTGGAACACTTCACCGTGATCCCGTCTGGTGTCTCCAAGAACTCAAACAGACATTCTATCATTCCCAACCATTCCTCAGCATGTTGAGGATTAGTGGATCCATTGAAAACTAGTGGTTTCTAGTTAAGGATCTCTTGATAACAATTTTTAAGAACATACACCCCTATGGATCAACAACTAGATCCTGAACGGGGACTAGCGATGGCTGCCCCAAGGAATGGACAATACACACTATCAGCTCAAGTACATTCAGATCCACAACATGATTTACTCGTTGAGGTTTTTCCATAGCCCCTTCCTAGATATGATTTCGAAATCATCTCATAGTCATGATTTTACACAACATCATGAGTCAAAAATGAGTATATTATATTAACACATAGACAGAGAAATGTGAGAAAATATTCTTAACAGAAGGAACAAACAAGATTTTGATTTCACACTATCGAAATCACAATAGGGAAAAACTGGAACAATACCACACAATGTCTTTCCTGAATCACCCATGGTGACTTAAGGATCATTGTGGTGAGATCTATCCCGGATCTGAATCGCAACTACCCCCCAAGTCTCTACAAGATTTAACAAATGCATACTAACTTCAAGATAAATTCTCAACCTCTATCTGATTCCATTTAGTCACAAACCAGTATAGGTACCCTAGTAACTAGATAACTGAGCTGGCCTTGACATAGCATGAAGGACATTCCTAATCCCCACGGGTCGACGACTTTCTCCGGGCATCGTACAATATACAAGTGGGAACAATTTTGCCACAAGAATGGGGAAGTAAAAGAAAACAATGCAGTATTCATAACAAAAGAAACCACACTAGGAGTAATGTACAAGAAAAAAACATGACATAAATATCCCAATATATTACAACCCAATTACTAAATTGGGATAATAACACCAAGATCTCTATGGACCCAACACACCAACACCAAAGATCAATAGATGGATCCTCCTACAAGATATCTCTTCACTTTTCTCAAACCTGGAAGAAAAAAGTCAACAAAAACCTGAAGGAAAAAGTAGTGTGTGATCCTAATTCAAGTAGGATACCACCATTGATTCCATAATAGTTTCCAAATATAGATTATCCAAAGAAATGTATTCAATTTTAATGTAAATAGATTTTTCAATTCAAAGTCATAATTAACCAAAACATGTTATGATTTTTCAAATGATGGAAATAAATATTTTAAGCCATGATTTTATAGATGATTGAATATTTTAAAACAATGGATTATATAAAACATCTTTGTAAATGTGTTTATAGAAATTCAGTAGTCATGAAATACAGTTCAAATGAATTGTCATAAATTTATATCTCAAATATAAATAAACAAGCGGGCTACATGGTCATCTACCAAAAGGTAAGAAAGTATTAACCAGCTATAGGATTCTGCACTCTCTATGTGAACTCTTCAAAATGTGTATACACACGTCCCTATGACACTGGAAAATGGAGACATGTCACCAACCCATCGAGTATGTGATCCAATGCATGTATGTGTTAGAACATCATCATAGCATAGAGTGTATCCAAATAACTCACTACCTAACTAAGGATTTCATGCAGTCTATCATGATAGGTGAACAATTTTATGATCCCTTAAAAAGACGATCAATCTCATTCTTCCATTTCAAAAGATCCAATTTATTTCCATTTAAAACCAAAACAAGTTTTCTTCAAAAACATGCCTTTTTCGCAATATAAAACCAATGGGTTTCAACCAAATTATTTAAGCCAAATTAAAAATTTTGAAATCCATTCCAAACCAATTCCATCATTACAAAATTTATATACAGAATTAAATTTAATAGATTATTTGAAATCATTTCCATAACATTCATAATTTATATTAAAAAATTTAAATAATCCAATTTCAATAAACACACCCAATTCAATTGAATTGGGGGTTTTGAAAATTTATATGCCAAAACAATTTAAATATCACAATTCACTAGAATCCGGTGTTTATTAATTTAATTGAAGGAAATTTTGAGAAATTGAATTTAAATTAAAAAATTTAATAAATAAAAAAAATACAAGGATAATAAATTTGGCATATTGGAATGGAGCCACCTACCTCAAGGTCGTTGATGTCAGTAACAATGATAATCCACCTAGTGTGGTTCAATACACCTCCTCACGATATTTTTATTTGAAGCATTGACAGACCAATGCTTGATGCTTTTCAATTATTCATTGAACTAGAATTATATATTTAATTTCAAAATAAAATAAAATATCACATGTTATGATAGTTTCACTCTCATGAATAATTCTCAAAATTATTGAATAAAATATTACATGTGAATTAAACTTTCATGGGTAATTTCAAATTATCGATTATAATATTAAATGGGATAATATTTTATCTTACATGGATAATTTTCAAATTATCATTATACAATTATAATAATTATCCTATGATAATTGTGATAATTTTGTCATGTGATTATTTCCTTATAGTTATACATTAATAATTTTTTATAATTATTTTCAATAAGATGTGTAATTTTCCTTCAATAATTCAAAGAGATTACACAGTTTTTATTTTTTATTTAATAAAATTATCCATAAAATATGACGTAATTATTAAAATCACATATATAACTATATATATATACATGTGAGTTTATATACATATATCACTCTTTTTGATAATCAATATAAATTTCATTAGATAATTTAAATAAATTATCCCATGCATGCTTATCATATATATATATATATATATATATATCTTTTGTTAATTCATTATCTTTCGATAATTCAAATAATTATAATTTTATAATTTTAAACAATTATACTTTCCAAAAATTTGAAGAAATAATTATATATAATTTGAGTTTTTTCAAATTATTATTCAACCTTTTTTTATTTTGTAGAAGGGGGGATAAATAAATGGAATGAAACAAAAATTAAAATAAAGAAACGAAACCCATAGAGAAAGGGCGCTAAACACAAGACCATTGAGTCACGACTATGGGAGGAGAAGTCCACAAAAGAGAGATAGAACATCACTGATCACAAGTATGAAGAGAATGGGTCCTTCAATTTGACATAATCAAATAAGAATCACAACTGAAATGGTTCGGGTATGTATATCCCCAATTGGGTTATGGTTCCTTCATCCACCAATTAATACCCTAATTTAATCCACGGTTTCATCTAAATCATGATGAATTAGGGTTTAAATTCAAGCCATTATTGTGTTGGTGATTGAAACTGTTTAAAGACGATATAAATTGAAGGTTTTGAAAACATGTGAAGTTTAAAATGGAGTTCCAGTGAGGTAATGGGAAGACGAATAGTGAAACTCGATTTTATATACAATTAAAAGTTAAATTATTTAATATTAAAATTAAATGACACCAAACATCCATTTACGATTAAATTTATACCTACTCTAGGGTAAACACAATTTTCGGGACCTACAATGGTATTAGATTTCTCACAGGACGCATCATTTGATAGATATTAGTTATTTATCAATTAGAAATCTGAATAATTAATTAATTAAAATAAAAAGTGTTATTTTTGTTATTAAAGGATCCAAACATCTGATTCATACAAATATTATAACTCTTCTAGGGTAAACCCCTCATTTTGGACCCATCTATGGTCTAAAATATTTTATATGACACATCGTTTGAGATTTATTTAATTATTTTTAATAAATAATATATTAAATATTATTTAATAACTTTATCTCACAAGCGATACATCCAAATGTCCAATAAATTTGAATGTTATACCCCATAAAGGGTAAAAATCATATTTCTAACAAAACAGTGCTCTCAAATTTCTCAAATGATGCTTCATTTTTGTGTTAATTAGATATTTTAAATAAAAAGTCAACACTTAATATATTTTATTTAATAATTTATTCCAACATCACTAATCTTTTTGGGACCTCGGGAACTCATAATTAATTAGTATCTAACTCACAAAAAATTTAATTTATTATTTTTTAGTGTTAAATGGGAATTCCACCATTCCCCGACGTGTTAAACAAAAAAAGAACTTTTCACCGATAAACCATTTTTTCCAATTTACTTTAAGATATTTATAATTTATCTAAAGGGGATTCATTAATACCTGCAACTCTAATTTTATTTTATAGACATACCCTCATATGATATTAAATGACCTAATAAATAACTCTCTATATTCAAAATTCATACATGGAAAATTTTGCGAAGAGCCCATCCTTCTCAGCGTCTTCGAAAAAATTAATATATATTCTTAATTTCTATTCTTTCACTTAAAATATTTAAGAATATCATATATAAATACAACAAAAATAATCATTTTAATCTCTAAAGACCTATGTTTTTAAATCAATTCGGTTATTAGTAGAATTGGAATGTCCAAATGGAATTACTGTTAATTGTTAACCAGCATACGTCTAGGGATGGATATCTTGGGTATATCCTCATTCATAACAATGAATTGATGATAGCCATAATAAATTTTAATCAAGTAATTTTTTAGAGTATTTTAATTGATCATAAAAATCTTCAACACATTAAATATAATGGATTCCCTTTAAAGAGATCTTTTTATGTTCCCAATAATAAATGAATAAATTCACTGACCTATCATTCTTCTTGTGAAATGTAACATATTCACCTAAAGGTGGTTTATTTGGGTGTATGAATAGTTTTTAAAAGTTCTCTTATATTTTCTATGTTAATTCATAAAACCCAATTAGTTTCATTCTATATAGGGCCTTTAAAATAGGTGTGTCACTACGTATGTCTTTGGTTGAAAACACCACTTCGTGATTCAAGGGGTGATTATATATGTCTTCGGATAATACACCATAATAATCCCCAATTATTGGTAATTCATTAATTTTTAGTTTATCTCCATCTTTTTTAGATAAAAATATCCCATAAAATATGGGTCTAAAAAAATGGAAACAACATCCATTTGATGTTTTTATTCATCCTCATATCAAAATATGAACATGGGTTGGTTTGGAATATCAATTTTTCCTTCACATTCCGTGGAAATTTATATATTATCAATGATGAAGGAGTAAATAAACTCACAAAATCACATAAAATTTAACTACTGTAAGAATCAAAATATTTTAATGAATCAAATTTCTTGAAACATCTATAAAAGAAGAGTTTTAAACCTCAAAATTAATCATCATATCAGTACATTTTTTATACCAAAAACTAACAGTCTAATCATCGAGGTTGTGATGTGATACACTAAGAATCATCTTCAGTTATAAAAGGGTAGTTGTATTTAAAATCAAATAATAAATTTTTTGAATCTATAGTTGACATTCAGTGCACTTTTCACCACATAATTCTTATGACTCACTTTAGATGTTGCGATCACATGATAATTACCATTATATCAGGCCTTTAGAGACAAATTATGTGAATCACTACCATTAAATGTTGGATTTGAGCATAGGTTATCATAATTACCATACACTACGAATTTTTAATTGATGTAGTGAGGGTGGTATATTTTCTTGATCTTTTTCATCATTCCTTTAGTTAACATACCTATTCATATAAAATGCATTTTAGTTTTTATAATGAACTAATTTTATAGAACTAAAATATTTACCAATACCCTTAAGAAATTTTTCTTTTATTCTCTTTCCACACATTAGGCCTAATGAAATACTCATATTCTTCTCTTTATGATTTTAATTACTTGAATTTATTATTAATTTCATAATTATTCTCATATAAAAACATAAGAATTATATATAAATACAAACAAAATTTAATCCTTGGTAGATCAAAAAATTATTTCATCATAAGGACTAATGTCCCATTTTACAAACTCACTTCAAGTAAATGGTTTGTTCCACTAATGAATTTTTTAGTAAAATTCACTAGATCAATTATAATACCATAATCATTCCTCATAGAAAATGTAAAATTTTCCTCATATGTACTAATGGATTCATCGTACATCTTCTTAAGATTTTGGAATTCCATCTCTATTTTCATATTATGAATACGAGGAATGTTAATTTAAAAAAAACATTCAAAATACATCACCCTATATAGAGTGTATTTCTTCATGTTTCCTCGTGATCTTGGTAAGAGTCCGCCATTGATTTGTTTCACCCTAAAGATAATATATAAAAAATATATCTTATCAATATCTTAATTTTAGTTAATGTAAAATATCATTTAAATAGTACTAATCCATCACTTAGTTACTAGCATGTCCTCAAATCCACTAAATGATAGTATATGTTTCATTAATAAAGACTCACTAGAATATAATTCCATATGTGATTATTTTCGAATATCGATAAGATTCATAGTATAAGTATATTATATAATAATTGAAATTTTTTTTAATGACATCTAGCATTGAATTAGATTTAATAGGGGGAAAACCAATACTTTATCCATCATAATCAACATTAAAATAGTTCTTTCATATTTCATCCATGACTAAAACACCCAAAAAATAGAAGGAGGCATAATAATCATAGTGGTAAAACTCATAATCACAATACATATTACATATAATATATAAATATTGATACATTATTTTTGACTTATGAGACCTTAGGTTTAACCATGTTCATTAATGGTTAACAGCATTTCAAAACATTTTCAATGTTTCATAAAAAAAATGTGATATAAACCATGGATATCCCACATGAGGGTCAAACCAGTGGCATGGTAGGGAATTTTTTATGAACCATAATGATGGCCAAGATATACTCAAACAACTATTTTCATGGTTATTACCCCTATGAGAATCAATAACAAAAACCAAATCCATGTAAAGTATATATACAAGTATATATTGCTAGGAAAACTATATAATCTCTACACTACCAAAACTATATGATGTTATCTTATTAATATACACACCCCTTCAGTTTTCAACAACTATTTCTTATCATAATATCTAAATAATAACTAAATATTTATTTTATTCCAACATTAAATACCCACTATTTTTTCACAATATATTACCTCTTATTATGTGAATATTAATTACATAATATTATGATCAACAAAATGAATGTAAAATTTTAATTACGTTGGAGACAAGATTCATAATAGTTTTGTTTCCTGAAAGACCATAAACACATCTTGTGATGATATTCTCACATTTTACTCTTCCGAGATATTCCCAACATAAACCCTTTTTCGTAACCTATTGAAATGGAATATAAGAAAGGTCATATCCGATAATACCATGTTTAATCATAAACATATGAGATACTATTCAATGTTCATATTGGATACTAAAATAAGAATAAGGGTATATAAAATTATCATAAAAGACAATAATAATTCACAATAAATAAATATCATTAATAATAAATCACGACATAAGTTGTTTTTATAACAAAACAAAAAAATTCATAATTGTGTGGAATCAAAAAAATCGAACATAGTCCATTAAAACACATCATAAGCATCATATATAATTTTGAAGATTATACATAATCCTAACATGTCATTTCCCTTGGAGATAATCATTTCGAAGACTATCATAGTAGATTGGGTTCTCTCCCCAATCCATCATATCTATATTTATATTTCACTTTGAATATTATCATTGTGGAAAAAATCGATTACAAAAATTTTTCACTCTCCATTCTAGATGTAATTATGTCATGATTTATATATCGTTACTGAATGTATTATAGGGATATATTATTCTAGGAACACCCATTAATTAATCATTATCCATTCAAATGTGTACTATAAGATGGTAAAGCGATCATCACATCTTAACTAACAGAAGTGAAAAGTGTTTCTTAAAAACCTCATCAACGAATAATGATTTAGAATAATGTGTTTCATAAAAATATCATAATAAAAGTGAAAAACATAAAAATATTAAATATGGTATCAGTGTATCATATCCCTTGTAAATCATAATTCATATTAAGAGTTATAATGAAATATGAAAAGAGTTTTTTAATTGATAATTGGAATATTTTATGAAGAAAATTCAAAATTCAATTTTAAAATATTTATATAAAATACACATATTTTAAGAAAATAAAAAAATTCATTAAAAGGAAAATTGTAATAATTTAGTGGAATAATCACTGCATTGATAGGTTATGATTGTTAAAAATTATATTCATTCCAAAACCATTAATACAATGATTCTATTCCCACCTTTTTTCAAAAAGGATCTTCTTCATAAAATAAAAAGATGATTTTTATGGTGAAATTTATATATTTTAAAATATTGATATAAATTAATATAAATGAAACCATTGAATAATATTTATAAATATTATTTTAATTTTTTATAACACTTGTATATGTAATTAAAATTATTTCTAACCAAATGATGAAAAATGAGATCATCTTTTCATAAATCAAAATCCAAAACAATTTATAGTAAAAAATGAGTGTAAAACGGTACTGTGACATAGAATTTCAATAAAACACCATAATAGATTAAAAATGAAATGATTTTATTATTTTAGGATTATTTAATTTAATAAATTGAAATTAATTAATAAATAGTTAAATTTTAAGTTATATTGAACCATAAAAATCATACCTTCAATACAGTCTTTATGAAAACATTATCAAAACTATTGTACAATAAATATACATTTATTAAAAATATGATTCAAAAAAATTAATATATATATATATCATTGAATATAATATTCAAATTTAATGTCTTATCACCAAATAGTTATCAATTATTTATTAAAATTGTTCTTTCAAGATAAAAATAATTTATTTTCCTTGCATGTTTTTCTCGGTAGTCTTGGTCTATTAAATTGATCGTATTTAATTCATATTCAAATTATGAAACACTAAAAATATATGATATATATTTATTATATCCAACCAAATATCCATCAAAGTAAAATTGTGGTGTAAAGTAAATTACATCGCTGTGTGGAGATGGTAAGTCACACACACACAAGAAATGTTTTTGATTTCCATAGGTTGGTGAGGATGTAGAAAATGGTTGTTTCATTAACATAATAAATATTTTTTATATTTGAGATACATATGTCCTTATTTTATAATGGATAAAATATATTTGGAGGAGATATAATATGAAATTAAATTAAAAGGACTTGGTTATGAGTTCTATATCTTTTTGATAACATATTTTGGATTAGATCTTAAGCCTTGACTAAATGTTATCATGGAACAAAAATAAGATATTGAAAACGGGGAAGTAGTATATAATGGTAATAAAAATTGTATTGAATGATATATGAGACTCATTAACTATGGGAAAGAGAGGATAGTTGGAATCCTTTTATAAGGTAGGGAACAGTCACAGTTGGAATTACAGAAAAAAATTATATATATATATCCTAATTATTTCAAGTCGAATAATGTTACCATTAATTAGAATATATGAATTTATATGGTTAAAATAAACACAACTGATCCCATTAATGAATGTTTTGGATACATTTTAAGCCTAATATTCATATGAAACCGTATTAAATGCTTTTAATCCTTAATTGTGATTCGTCCTATTTTTTTCATGATAACATAATTTTGTAATAAAAAATAATAATAGAATTATATATTCAAATTAAAAATTGGATTACTAATTTTTAATCCATTTTACCAGGTCATATTTTTAGAGTTGTAGAATCTTATTTTAAATATATTAACAAAAAATGTGATTTTTTATGAAAAGACCTTATTTATGTGTAAAACCCTTTTACCTAAATATCATGAAATAAGTATATTTTTCATGAATGAAAATATCCAACCATGATATTAAATTTTAATGATGAAACAATATTTTTTAATTTGAATGTAATTTAACTTATCTATAAAAATGAAAGTGTTGGGTTCTAAAATATAAAATAATTTTATAAAATACATTATTTATCATCTTAATAATATCTTGGGATGTAAATAATCCATATTATGGGATAATTTTATGTGTCATAGATAATTTATATTGTTACCCCATAGTTTTATTCCAAATTTACCACTTTTAATAAGTCGAGAAATATTTACATTGGTTACTATTCATAATAACCTAAAATGTTTTTAACCTATTAAATTATATTAATTAATATGAATCAAAATATATAATATATTTTATGAACATAAATTTATAACAATTGAATCATTTAATTTAATTTCAATCCATCAAAATGTGATGAAAATGGTGTTCCATAAAAAACTCTTCTTCTGTATAAATACCTTTTATACAAAAATAAATAATAAGATCAATTACAATGTCATTGATTGTTTTATTTATAATATAAAGTAAAAAATGTTACATTAAAACCATTTTGATGAAAATATATCAATATAAATGATTCAAATGAAATGAATGTTCTTAATAAAAAATATTTATTTTCAATATTCACTGTAAAATCAATATTTTTACAAAAATATAATAATTTCTCCATATGGTAATTTTGATACGATTCATTGAAAAATTAAATAATTTTATTAAAATAAAATATATAAAGATTTTAGCTCATAAAAATTTCTCTCAAAAAAATGAAAAGGAATTCTTTTTTAAACAGAATGTATTTTTGAGTCATAAAACAATTTTACTAAAAATGGAGTAATTTTTTATTTATAATTTTACATAATATAAAACCATGAAAAATATTTTTTTATATTTTTTAATTCTTATTCATGCTAATAATTTTAATTCGTTGGTTATAACATTTATGGTTAGATAATATTTATATAATATTTTTTTTAAATCATTGTTGTGTATAAAGAAAATAATTTGTGAAATAAAATTTATTTAATTAAAAAAATATCATAAAATATTTTTGTGTTATAACATTCTTATTATTGTCATGTTCTATTATGAATTTTGTCTATATCTCAAAATTCTTCATATTTTCCCAAATTCAACTCAATCTTAGGTGATTAGTGGTGCATAAATTATGATATTTGAGAAAACCTTTTTTTATTTTACCCATAGGTAAATGATAAAAATTTCTATGATAAAAAAGTGGATTTTTGAACCAATGATTATGTATCCCTTTATTTTTTATCATTTTAAAGAGCCAATGGTAGTGTTGTTGTTTTGGTTGGTGGATATTAGATCGATTCGTTATTGGTGGTTGTTGTAAATATGTTATTTATGTTTCCATTTCATATTTTATAATTGGGATCATCTTAATCTACTCAATACTTCATTCTAAACATAAAATCACAACTATGTTATGATAATGAATACATTTTATTTTATAATTATGTTTGAATTTTAATTATATATTATATTGTTTTCATTACGTGTATAATAAAAATCATCTTAAGTAATATAATGATCATACATGATGAATTGAAAGGTGGGTAGAGATTGACATGATTATTACAAAAATTAATTTTTTATATTAACTATTGTTATTTATTATTTATTAATTAATACTTCTATATATTTTATTGTTATTTATTGTAATTTTTGACTTACCATACACATAAAATTAAACATTTAATTATATTAATGAAATTGATGGTGTGTAAAACTACAATTTTTAGTTATATTAATTGTAGATGGTATATTTAATAAATTAAAATGTGTGATTAATGAAGATAGTTTGATGTGGTTTTATTTTGCGGTTATTATAACTTTATGTTATTGTGATAACTTAATGTTGTAATATATGGATAATCAAGGAAATTTGATACCAAAATAGCCCATTTGAAATAACTTTTCATGGAAGCTAAAGCTTATTGATGTTGGGGAATATTCGGTTCATACGGGAAGGAATACCAAGACCCGAATAGATTACTCATACCTTCCCAAACCGATGAATACCCGAGCGGTTGGAAAGGGATTACACATTAGGGAGCCTTACCAACCATCCTTCCATGACAAGGTGGTGGTGTAACACCCCAGGTAAATAAAGAATATTACATCTTAATATTTATCCATATTTGTGAATAAAATATTAATATTACTTTAAAGGGGATTCTATGGTCGATGGCGTACCCAACACGCAACAACGAGTTTCTTGGGAATCTTACATTGCACATTAATAATAAAATAATATTATTTTAAATGGTAGTTAACGCCTAGTCGTTGTAATGGCAGGAATGAACAGAACTAACTACAAAATAATTATATATGGTTTTCATATATTTTTACTCTTTACAATAAATTTTAGAGGATTAAATATTGAAATGAATCCAGTTTTTAAGAGAAAACATTCTAATATTCTTTAAAAGGTCGATTAACCGCCTTTTGATGGAGAACCCCTTTTAAATCCACTTTTTGAAAATTTTATAAGATCTATTTTTCAAAAGAAACATATTATTTATGATTGGGACATTGAAATTTACCTTGGGTTAATTTTTGGTATTTTTCTGACAATGTTCATTTTTCAATGAATAGTGAAAAATACTGCATTTTACATCAAAACTACTTTTTCATATAATTTAATTATATGGTTATATTGTCTTTTTAAGTTTTTTTAAAGTGTAATTATAATATATTTTTACCATGTAATTCAATGATGGTCATTGGGATTAATTTCACTTTGGAATTAGGCATAAATAAGTGCCAAAGTTTTCATAAATATGGTTTCTAAAAAAACCTGCTATTTGTTTTGACAACGAGAAGTTTTTTAAATTAATAATTGCAATTTATGTGTTTGGAATTTGGTAAAATGAAATAAATATTTGGAATCATAATGTCCAAATTATGTAATTAAGACTCTTTTGTTTTTGGACATTATGAATAGTAACGACATTAATTATCATTGATTATTTTGATTAATGAGTAATCGGGTAGTTAAAGATAATAAGATAATATCATGATAATAATAAAATGACCACAAAATGTGTCCTAAGGCTACTTGTTGTCTCATAGAAGACCATGGGAAGCCTTGTGCCAAACTTGGGGGCCCCATGGAATCACTTTTGTGAGAAAGTGACATTTTATCTATTTATTTTTTACAAATGTTAAATGTGACAAAGAATGTATCACCTATGTAAAATATTTTTAATTTTTTCTACATAAATGATCATTTGGACTATAAATTATCATTGGAAATCTAAAAATATTTCCTACATCATAGTATTTTTTCATAATTTTTAGACATTAAATAAATTAAATTATTTATGACATGATGATGATGTAGCGATGACCTCATTATTTAACGATTTAAATAAAATGGAAAGATAATGTAAAATATAAGACCTAAAAATGTCTAAAACCTATTGGATGTGTGGATTTCGAACCCTTATCACCTTATCCTCGAAACACATCAATGTGGGACCATTAAAATCCGAAACTCATTTGGAAATAATGTTACATTATATACCTTTCCAAGAGTGTCCCTCCTCTCCTCTTATAAAAGGCCCCCACCTCTACCTCATTACCCACACATACAAAGCCTTTGTCTCGGCCTACCCCTTCCCATTTTGTCTCTCCACATCCCTCCCTAACTCTTTGAAGCCTCACTTTGGGCAGAATCCTTTCAAGGAAGCCTTTGAGCTCAAATCAAAGGAAGTTACCCGATTTTAAGGTAATGACTTCACTTAAGTCCTTTTGTTATATTTTACTTCTCCATCCCCCTGAACTCTTTTTATTCATTTCTTTTGTAAAAACTCCAGTATATTCAATATACTAGGATGTTTTTATAAGAAGTATTCGAGTTACACTTACACACACCTACATCTAATGGTTAAAAAACATACTGTTTCCCTGGATGGTGAATTTCTGCCTCCCGAAACGATGATTGTTCAACATTCTTCTAACACCATAAAAGGTGGCCATTGAGATGACACTATATTTATATATGATATCTAATATGTTTATTTTTTTACTTAATCTTTTTTATTTATCATTTATGTCATACCTTTATGGTTTCCATTTTGGGTAAATGCGATATCTTCATTTAAGGAAGTGTGGACTACCGCCCCCTCAAAGTAATTTGATTCGTTAATACCATATGTGGTACTTATAAAGGATATATTTAATGATATTATATATGATACCATTCTGGAATTAAAATACTATTATGTATCATTATGTTTTAATTCCATTAAATATGAAATAGAAATGGAAGTAGCGTTCATGCGTACGTAAGGCTTACCGTCTCCATGAACGGTGCATTTCATTTCTTAACTATAAATGTTACGTAATATTATAAATGCATGAATATACTGGATATATATTATATATATGATATCTAAATCATGAATAAAATTCTGGATATATAGAACATTTGGCCACATGAACAACATGTAATTGTAAGAAGTCCACTTTGACCTTAAGAACCAAATATTGACAAAACAAATATTATTAACTTAAATTATTACATAATGTTTATGACATGGTAATAAGTGATATAAAAGGAATAATGAACTTGAAAAAGGTTCTTAAGGAAGTATAAATTAACTCAATTTTATTATTCAGGAGATTAAAGAACGATCGAGTCAAATCGGACCTGAGGTAAGCGATCCTACCACTCTCGATCTTTTTAAGTACACTCTTTTATGTCATTCCTTTTAAAGATCATATTTCCTGTTATTGGGATGTTATTTTATATTAAAATTAATTTAATTTTTATGTTCATATGATGAGATACCCTATTCTCTCTAATCAATCCATTTTGGAGGTTTTAAGTGGCGCTGTTAGGTTACTGAGTTTTCGTAAGGGATTTTTCATCTCACTTTTATTCCCATGAGATTTATGCTACATTTTCCACAGTTTCCGTTGATTGGTGTATGTAAAACACATTATTATACACATTGTGTAGTATAATTTCATTTATGGGTATTCACATCTTCATTGTATGACCATTCTTCCATGGGGTGTACGTTTCGAAAGTTACCCAACTCGGTAAGGAGACCTTTCACCCTCCTCTTTTTAAAAGACTTCTTTTGTTATGTCTTTTAATTCACATACTATTATGTTGGGATATGTCATTTTATATCCTTATTAATGTAAATTTTATTTCCAAGTGATGAGATTCCCTTTTTATCTCTAATCAACTCATTTTCTGAATTGTGAAGTGATGTCGTTAGGCTGTCAAATTTTACCAAGGGAACTTTTTAACCCAATTTCGATTTCTTTGGGTTCAACATGTAGTTATTGAATATGTCATCTTTTTAATATGTGTGAATGAACTTTTATTGTTTTAAACTTAATATCCACATATATTGGGTGTATTTATATTTGTCACACATAATTTTGAGATTGAATTATCCTTAATTTAAGGATACCTTCTTTATAAGGGAATTCATCACATTTGACATTTCTACTGAGACATCATTGTCGTTATGAACCAATTCACTATTATATGGTGTATATACTATCCTTTGGAATATTATATCAAGAATTCATTTATTCTTATGATATTATAAAGTTCTGACTAAATGTTATTCCTCAATTATTGTATTCAAGTGTCTCTAATTTTGGTAGAACCCCTTTAACCAAAATATTGCTATAAATGTTTTAATTATTTGTTCTTATTAATATCCATGTTTTCAAAGTGGTTTTGAGGATTTATTTATATGGATATTAATGGTTTAAAATTTTAAAATCTTCAAGGTGGTATGGGACACTTTGATTCAAAAATCTATTTATTAAATGTTTTAAATGGTTTTGGAAATGGTTTCTTTTTTAATGGATTCATTATTTAAATATTCTAAAATGTTATATTGTGATTGAAATGTGGAAATATTATGTTAAATTTATGGATGTTTTATGTGATACGTTTATGTTATGGTTCTTGGGCATTGTTACGAAAACGGGTGGTTCCGTGATAAACTAATGGCGGGTGAGCCCGATATAGCTCTCTAATGCATTGGTTAATGCGAAGGAGTGAAACGTTATGGTTTCTCCGAAGAGATTTAGGGAATATACTGTGTTGGGTATTCCAAACGTAACCAAGAGGTTTACTCCCTACGTAAGAATGTTATGAATGCCTCATGATACCTTTTATGTCTTATAATTTCTATGATTTATTCATGATTTTATATGCCTATGTGTTATGGGAAAAGTATGATTTCATTCTAATGTATATATGAACTCATGTTTCCTTTCAATATTTTTATAACTCTTACTGAGCTTTTTATTCTCATCCCAAGTTTTTGAAATGTTTTTCATAGGTCAAGGGATAGGTACATGATGTGATGATAGTGTAAAGGATGTGTCAAGAAAGAATCCATGCTTTCTTTTTAAATATGTTTCCATTGATGGAATGAAAATGAATACTATCTTTTATGTAACCACTTTGTCTAAATGTGGAATGTAATGAAAGTTTTATGATCAAATTCTCTAAAACTATAAACCTGAAAATATCCTCAATGTGTAATCTTATAATAACTCAAGATTAAGTAAGGTTTAAGGCTGGGGCCTTATAGTTGGTATCAAAGGTTGGTTTAGATAACTTTATTGGTTAGGGTATTCTCTAAGCATAAGTGACAGTGCCATAATGGATAAGATTTCAGAAAGAGTCCTAGTTTTAGATAAAGTGAATGATTAAGTATATCTTGGTGTTTATCTTCCTCATTAATATATGATGGTTTTGTTGATATACTCACACTGACCTTTTTGGTTTTAGTAAATGGTTGGATCTTGTAGGAACCAAAGTAACAGTTGATGTGAAGGAAACTGTGACAGTTATTTTGAGCAAGCAACTGAATGATATGGGGGCTGTAATGAGAAATCTTGTGATTATCCTCAACCAACTATCTAGAGTCATGATTGACCACCTAAACCTTGGTGATTTTACTAAGGCATCACATATGCGAGAAACAAGTCCCTACAGAACTATAGGTGATAATCATAAAGGTAAGTGTGTTCAAAAACCTATGTGTCAATGATGTGGAAAGAAACACCAAGGAAAATGTTTTAAAGGGAAAGAAATATGCTATAGATGTGGAAATTAAGGTCATAAAGCAAGAACCTGCCATGGAAAAAGGAAGCATCCAGTTGACTCAAGGAAAGTGAAAGAAGTTATTTTTGAGGGATCAATTGAATGTTTTAAATGTTGGGTGCATAGTCATTATGAAAACACATGTCCTATGAAGATGTTTCGTGAATGGGATCACCAAGATCGTACAAATATTCATTTACCAATACCTAATGGCATTCCGATTGAGGATGAAGAAGCTGACAATGACCAATCAAATTTATGGATCATTTCATAACTTTTGTTTTCATATTTGGGAATATTAGGATATGATTCATGATTTTGTTTGTAGGAAAGAAGTATTTCAGAATAATTTGGAAAGTAATGGTTAATGGATCATAAAGAATGTTGATTGAGTAAGAAGTCAACATATAAGGGGTTCAAGAGTTATGGTGAAATTCTTAAGAGTATTAAGTCACTTTTGATGATGGGGTTACATTAGAAGATTTTTTATAGTATGTGTAACCCTGATGTTTAACGTATGAAAATTTTATTAAAGGAATAATTATCTGTTCTTTTGTGGACATAGTTATAGAGAACCATTTGGGTTTATATGATCCTTACTTTTGAGGTAATTATGGGTTACTATATGTTATGATGGAAGTGAAAGGCATGAGATAAAATTGAGGTTAAATTATGTTATGGTTATTTTTGATGATTTTATCTCTTTTTGGGGAATTATATGAGAATTATATAGTTTTGGAAAAAGGACAACACGCAGACCATGTGACAACCCATCGCATCGGACAAAGCTGCGGGAATCGAACCCACAACCAAAGTGCAACTGGTATTTATCGCCTACCACTGGACTACGTGAAGTACCTAGTTAGTTTAACTAATTCATTTTAGTTATATGTTCTAATGAATCTAGAATAATCTAATTTTGGGTTATCTATGGAAATTATTAACCTATCATGGAGGATATGTGATTAGGTTAATTACATTTCAATACGAGACTTTAGGAGCAACTGATGTTGTTTTGAGATAAATGATACGATTTAACTTGGAAGACTATGCAACTAAATCCTTCAAATATTTGGTTTTCAACCTTATATTGGTTTACTTTGAAGAATTTTATGGACAAATTGTTTATCGAATGGTCCTCGTTGAACATTGGGTTTTGTTGGACAAATTTTGGAGATTAAGCATAGATTCTCTTTTTATAAACGGTTATCCTTTTCTGGATTATTTGATCTTTTACTAACCTTTTTGGTTTTGGTTTTGGTTAAAGTCTAAAGACATGGGAAGTATATTGTTCTCTTATGTGGATTAGGTGATTCTATAGAAGTTGATTATAGTACTCTTAATGTGAACTAGTCTTCCTAAATACTTGTCTTTTGGTTAAAATATGATTTTGTGTAAGGAATCTAATAAAAGTTGATAGTCAACATGATAAGTGATTATGTTTCCTTATGAATAAATTCCTCAATAAAATGTAACTTAAAACAAAAATGTTGTATATTAACTTTTCCTACTGGGGAATTGAATACCGTTTAACCCATCACAAGTTAGTGATTTTCTTGTGGTTAACTTTATCTTAAACATGTTTTCTATCACTCTCCATCAAAACATGACCCTTTGTTTTTTCCTCCATGTCCATATTTTCGTACTTGGAATCCTAGTATGGGTTAACTCGGGTGACCTTTGTACTTATCTTTCTTTATTTTTAAAGTGATTGTTTTACCGACTATTGTTCTGATGTGGGACTTTCAAGGATGTTTCCATGCTCAATTTTAAAATTGTGAGGACGCAATTCCCAAAAGGGTGGAAGGATGTAACACCCCAGGTAAATAAAGAATATGAAATATTTATATTTATCCATATTTGTGAATAAAATATTAGTATTACTTTTAAAGGGGAAGCTATGCTCGATGGCGTACCTAACATGAAACAATGAGTTTCATGGGAATCTTACGTTGCAGTTTAATAATAAAATAATATTATTTTAAATTGTAGTTAATGCCTAGCCGTTGTAATGGAGGGAATGAGCAGAACTACCTACAAAATAATTATATATTCTTTTCAAATATTTTTACTCTTTACAATAAATTTTAGAGGATTAAAAATTAAAATGAATCTAGTTTTTAAGTGAAAACATTCTAATATTCTTTAAAAGGCCGCTTAACAACCTTTTGATGGAGAACCCATTTTAAATCCACTTGATGAAAATATTATAAGCTCTATTTTTTAAAATAAACATATTATTTATGATTGGGACATTGAAATTTACTTTGGGTTAATTTTTGGTATTTTTCTGACAATGTTCATTTTTCAATTAATAGTGAAAAATACTGCATTTTACATCAAAACTGCTTTTTAATATAATTTAATTATATGGTTATATTGCCTTTTTAATTTGTTTTAAAGTGTAATTAGAATATATTTTTACCATGTAATTCAATTATGGTCATTGGGAATAATTTCACTTTGGAATTAGGCATAAACAAGTGCCAAACTTTTCATAAATATTGTTTCTAAAAAACCCGCTATTTGTTTTGACAACGAGAAGTTTTTTAAATTAATTATTGAAATTTTTGTGATTGTAATTTAGTAAAATGAATTACATATTTGGAATCATAAGGTCCAAATTATGTAATTAAGACTTTTGTTTTTGGACATTATGAATAGTAACGACGATAATTATCTTTAATTATTTTGATTAATGAGTAATCGGGTAGTTAAAGATAAAAAGATAATATCATGATAATAAACAAATGACCACAAAATGTGTCCTAAGGCTATTGGTTGTCTCCTGGGCGACCATGGGATGCCTTGTCCCAATCTTGGTGGCCCCATGGAATCACTTTTGTGAGAAAGTGACTTTTTATCTGTTTATTTTTAAAAAATGTTAAATGTGACAAAGAATGTATCACCTATGTAATATAATTTTAATTTTTTCTAGAAAAATGATCTTTTGAACTATAAATATTCATTGGAAAGCTAAAACGATTTCCTACATCATAGTAGTTTTCTATAATTTTTATATATTAAATAAATTAAATTATTTATGACATCATGATGGTGCATTGATGACCTCATTATTTAATGATTTAAATAAAATGGAAAGATAATGTAAAATATAAGACCTACACATTTCCAAAACCTATTTTATGGGTGGATTTAGAACCCTTATCTCCTTATCCTCGAAACACATCAATTTGGGACCATTAATACTTGACAGTCATTTGGAAATAATGTTACATTTTATACCTTTCCAAGAGTTCCCCTCCTCTCCTCTTATAAAAGGCCCCCAACTCTACCTCCATACCCACACATCCAAAGCCTTTGGATCGGCCATACCCTGCCCATTTTGTCTCTCCACATCCCTCTATAACTCTTTGAAGCCTCACATTGGGAAGAATCCTTTCCAAATAATCCTTTGAGCTCAAATCAACGGAAGTTACCCGGTTTTAAGGTAATGTCTTCACTTGAGTCCTTTTGTTTTATTTTACTTCTCTAACCCCCTAAACTCTTTTTATTCATTTATTTTGTGACAACTAAAGTATCTTTAATATACTAGGATTTTGTTATAATAAGGATTCGAGCTACACTTACACACACCTACATCTAATGGTTAAATAATATATTGTTTCCGTGGATGGGGAATTTCTGCCCCCCGAAACGATGATTGTTCACAATTCTTCTAACACCTTCAACGGTGGCCATTAAGATGACATTATATTTATATATGATATCTAATTTGTTTATTTTTTACTTAATATTTGGTATTTTTCATTTATGACATACCTTTATGGATTCCATTATGGGTAAACGCGATATCTTCATTTAAGGAAGTGCGGACTACCACCCCCTCAAAGTGAATTGATTCGTTAATACCATATGTGGTACATATAAAGGATATATTTAATGATTTTATATATGATATCATGATGGAATTAAAATACGATTTTGTATCATTATGTTTTAATTCCATTAAATATGAAATTGAAATTGAAGTAGCGTTCATGCGTACGTACAGCTTACCATCTCCATGAACGGTGCATTTCATTTCTTAACTCTAAATGTTACGTAATATTATAGCTGCATGAATATAATAGATATATATTATATATATTATATCTAAATAATGAATAAAATTCTGTATATAATGAAAATTTGGCCACACAAACAACAAGTAATTGTAAGAAGTCCACTTTCGACATAAGAACCAAATATCGACAAAACAAATATTACTAACTTAAATGATTACATAATGTTTATGACATGGTAATAAGTGATATAAAAGGAATAATGAACATGAAAAAGTTTCTTAAGGATGTATAAATTAACTCAAGTATATTATTCTGGAGATTAAAGAACGATTGAGTCAAGTCAGACCCGAGGTAAGGGATCCTACCACTCTCTTTCTTTTTAAGTACGCTCTTTTATGTCATTCATTTTAAAGATCATCTTTCATGTTATTGGGATGTTATTTTATATTACACATACTGTAATTTTTATGTTCATATTCTGAGAGACCCTATTCTCTCTCATCAATCCATTTTGGAGGTTTTAAGTCGTGTCGTTAGGCTGCCGAGTTTTCGTAAGGGATTTTTCATCTCACTTTTATTCCTGTGAGATTTATGCATCATTTGCCACATTTTCCTTTGGCTGGTGTATGTACTGCACATTATTATACACTTTGTGTAATATAATTTCATTTATGGGTGTTCACATCTTTATTGTATCACCCTTCTTCCATGGGGTGTACGTTTCGAATGTTACCCAACTCGATAAGGGGACCTTTCACCCTCCTCTTTTTAAAAGACTTCTTTTGTTATGTCTTTTAATTAACATAATATTATGTTGGGATATGTTCTTTTATATCCTTATTGATGTAAAATTTATGTCCACGTGATGAGATGCCCTTTTTATCTCTCATCAACTCATTTTCTAAATTTTGAAGTGATGCCGTTAGGCTGTCGAATTTATCAAGGGTACTTTTTAACCCAATTTCGATTTCTTTGGGTACAACATGTAGTTATTGAATATGTAATCTTTTCAATATGTGTGAATGACCTTTTTTTGTTTTACACTTAATATCCACTTATATTGGGTGTATTTATATTTGTCACACATAATTTTGAGATTGAATTATCCTTAATTTAAGGATACCTTCTTTATAAGGGAATTCATCACATTTGACATTTCTACTGAGACATCAATGTTGTTATGCACCAATTCACTCTTATATGATGTATATACTATAGTTTGGAATATTATATCATTAATCCATTTATTCTCATGATATTATAAAGTTCTGACTAAATGTCATTCCTCAATTATTGTATTCAAGTGTCTCTAATTTTGGTAGAACCCCTTTAACCAAAATATCGCTTTAAATGTTTTAATTATTTGTTCTTATTAATATCCATGTTTTCAAAGTGGTTTTAAGGATTTATTTATATGGATATTAATGGTTTAAAATATTAAAAGCTTCAAGGTGGTATGGTACACTTTGATTCAAAAATATCTTTAT
Organism: Viscum album; assembly: GCA_963277665.1. Classification (NCBI taxonomy): domain Eukaryota; kingdom Viridiplantae; phylum Streptophyta; class Magnoliopsida; order Santalales; family Viscaceae; genus Viscum; species Viscum album. Next base: position 1,516,267,186 of record OY728131.1, read on the forward strand.
TAAATATTTTAAATGGTTTTGGAAATGATTTCTTTTTGAATAGATTCATTATTTCAATATCCTAAAATGTTATATTGTTATTGAAATGTGGAAATGTTATGTTTACTTTATGCATGTTTTATGTGATACATTTATGTAATGGTTCTTGGGCTTTGTTATGAAAACGGGTGGTTCCGTGATAAAGAAATGGCGGGTGAGCCCAATATAGCTCTCAAATGCATTGGGTAACGTGAAGGAGTGAAACGTTAAGGTTTCTCCGAAGCGATTTAGGGAATATACTATGGTGGGTATTCCAAATGTAACCAAGAGGGTTACTCCCTACGTAAGAATGTTATGAATGCCTCATGATACCTTTTATGTCTTATGATTTCTATGATTTATTCATGTTTTGATATGCCAATGTTTTATGGGTAAATTATGATTTCATTATAATGTATATATGAACTCATGTTTAATTTCCATATTTTTATAACTCTTACGGAGATTTTTATGCTCATCCCAAGTTTTTGAAATGTTTTTCACATGTCAAGGGAAAGGTACATGATGTGATGATAGTGTCAAGGATGTGTCAAGAAATAATCCATGCTTTCTTTTTAAATATTTTTACTTTGATGGAAAAAAATGAATACTATATTTTATGTAACCACTTTGTTTAAATGTGGAATGGAATGCAAGTTTTATGATCTAATTCTCTAAAACTCTAATCCTGAAAAGATCCTCAATGTGTAATCTTGTAATAACTCAAGATTAAGTAAGGTTTAAGGTTGGGGCCTTATAGGTGGAGTCTAAATGTGACAAGCATGAGGATCCTAACTGGTCAAGGTTCATAGGGGCATCAGAGGATGTACATAAGGACTCAAGGAAGGAGGAGGCAGACATGGAGCTTCTTCTACATTCTACAGAACAGATAGTAGATAATCATTTTACTGTCAACGTTACAAAGGAGGAAGCTAATAGAATTTATTTCAGATCACTGCATGTTGACCTTAATGAAGATCAAGCGGGATGGATTAGTATGCAAGATAGGATCTTGGCTCTCAGGATAAATGAGAAGAAAATAAACTTGGACGAATACATTCAGACTTGGGATAAAATGGCCAACCATTTCAAGGATCTCATCAAAGACTACCCCGATGCAAAGGTAACTTCAATAGCATGGAGCGTATATAGGGTGATTAATTCAAAACTTTTAACGTATGTTTGGTATAGTTTGATAACCTTTTATGAGGTTTGAAATGCAGTTGGCTTGTAATATGGTTCTATCACTTTCCCTCAAAGTGACCTCTTTTATAAAAATTCAAATTGGAAGGAAGGATAACAAATTAAAGGAATGAGAATATTAAAATTTAATTTATGGGACTATTACATAAGAGTTTACAGAATATTGTATTATAATACAGTTAAATTTTTTGGGGTGATTCATTGTTTAAATTTCCTTTTTTTATCATAATCTTGTCATGTTCATTTTTTGTGTGGCCTTGGTAGTGATCTAATGTGGATATTTTTGGTTGATTGTGGGATGCGAAAGCCATGGGGAATGTTGGGGAAGATATTTTTTTATGTTATGGAGGGTTTTTGTATATTATGTCAACAAAAGTGTGTCATGCGGTGATGGGGGTGGATTGATATTGTGGTTATTGGGTTGGATTAGTTTAGTGATTCTTGGCATGGGTTTCTATTATTTTTCATACAAATTTTGTATAGGATGATATGGTTTGTTTCTTAGTTTATCTGGTATATATATTTTATCAAGAATTAAATTAATAAATGAATACCAGAATTAAATAAGAATGTATTTTGGGTAATTTATTTTATATAAATGATTATTCATAAAAATAGAAAATAATATATTTATGTTGGTTTTTTGGATGAAGCATATGAATGATAGAGTAAATATAAATATGCAATTATTTTTTTCATGAATATGAAAATATGTCTAATTAATTATCTAAAATTTAATATGTATAATTTTATAATTTTTTTTGAGAAATTGTAAATTTAAAATTTAATAATAATGTAATTTTAAGGGAATTTATTACGTTGTTTGATACTTTTGAGGAATTATAATAATATTATATGTTTGGCTAGTTGGGGCAGTAATGATCAATTTTTGATGGATGAAATGAAGTGAATTTTTCATTTATTAGTGTTTAATGTGTTTTATAAGTTAGTTGACCCTTAGTATGGGATTGTGTATATTAAAATATCATTTAGAGTTTTATTTTTTTCATTTAAACCAAAACCTAGGTTGGGTATTCTTAATGATACCCAAATCATTTCATGGGGTTCGAGTGTTATCCCAAGAATCATGGTTATTGAGGTGACATATCATAAATGACTCTCTATTTAATTATCTCCTATTAGACATAGTACGAGATAAGATGACTTGTGGTCGGTATTTTTATATTATTTTTATAACTTTTAGGTACTTTTATATATAGTTATGAACTAAAATATATATGTTATTCTGGTGTGGGTGCAAAGAGGGAGTGATGAATTGTCATTCTACTGCATTATATTTATGTCCATTATGTTCATAATAACATAATATAATAATTATGTTATTTTTAGTTGGGATATGTTGTGAACTGTATGGTTTTTTTATATGGAAATATGGTTATGGTTTTGATATAGTATGACGTTATATGTATTTCTAGATATAGAAGGGATTTTAACATAGGGAATACATGGTTGGGGAAATAATGTGATAATATAAGTGGGGGATGTGTTTGTATGGTACCTTCTCAGTATATTGTTGTTATATTATATTAGTATAATAGGGTGCATTATTGATTGACTGGTCCAATATGTGTATGGGTGACAGTAGACCTGGTTTGATTGTTAGTTAATTATATTATTTATCAAGGGAAGCATTTGTTTTATTATTCCACATTACATGAGAGGTTTTAGAGATGTTACTATTGACTATACACATATTCATACCCCATTATGTATATATATATATATATTAGATCTGTATGAGGGTGTTGGAGATTATGTTTGAAATTTCTAGTCAATGGAGTTCATGGATAGTGTTCACGGGGTGTTTCTATATGAGGGATTTTCAGTATTTCATTAAATAATTGATGTAATTTATGAAATAAAATTGATTAAATAATATTTATATCTTTATACAATATAGATTAAATTTATTGTTTTTATTTACATTCATAATAATTATTAGTGTAATACCACCCATTTAAATGCTTTTATACCATAGATGGTAGTATCTAACATGTGGGATGTTAGAGGTTGGCCTCAGTGGTTACAATTGTCTTCACTACAGTTTTAGTAGGGGGCCTAGTGGGGATGGGTTGTGTAAACTCTACGAGTTCCATGTTTGATGAATGGTAAATTGGTATTGTTTTAGACACTAGGTTTGTACTGAATTTGAAATATATCCTTGGTTTTAAAAAAGTTTTATCTCTTGGGAGAACATCTATATATAGATCAATAATCCATGAAATGTGATTTATATTCTTACCTTTTATTTACTAAAGGAATAATCTTACAAATCAATGTGGTTATTATCTAAAATTTCAATACTCTAGACCCTTCTAACACATATGAATATCCCAATATTGTGATAAATCATGTATATATTTATTTATTGTTGAAAATATAACTTATTTACTATAATAGTTCATTTAAGTGTTAAATAAAAAATTTAAATCCAAATAGTTAATAAAATCACACATTTTCATATAAATAAATAAAAATTCCCATGAGAATCCCATTTAACCTATCAAGATCAAAAAATATGGACACTTGACTACATTATTTATTCCTTTTACTAGTTTATCATCAATTCTCGTTAAATAATTAATATACAACATTACAACCCTAATTAATCTACTATCCATGATGAGAAGAATGAATATAATGATTTATTTTACAACAATGTAGAAAAAATAATGGTTTATTTAAAAATGGTACATCACACTGTTGAATGATCAATATTGACAATAGGTTTCTTGGATGAGTTCTCAGTAGTTAGTAGATTCCCCAAATAGTTCTCTGGTTCCAACCCATATTCTTCATTAAGACTTCCCAATTTGTCATGAACACCTAACTAATGATTTTATAGTGTATATACTAATATCATTGATCCTGTAACAGTATTTGATGTTCCACCACTACTATATTTGTATGTATTTTATGCTAAAAAATACTTGAATAAATATGCATTAATTACTGAATCTCCAATCATTATAAATTGTTCATTTTACTTATACCCAGATATAATACATACTTTTAAGATTATCATTTGGATGAATATTCCAAAACCAAAAAATTACCCAACTCCAATCGAAAGAACAAATAATTCCAACAAAATATTTTATACTCTAGGAAATATTAAATATTAATGTCTTTCAAATATCTATTTCTAAAAAGGTCATTATCTTTCCCCCCTTCTGGCATCACTTTCCACTACTTATAATTTATGTAATATAACAAAAAAAATTTTACCTACCCCTTTAATACATACCGTGTTTATAAAATCATGAAAATACATATGATATTTTATATCCACTCTTCATATTTTTTAGGATTGTTATTTTCAAAATCGATAGAGGTTTTTATTTTTATGTGCATTGTCCTTATCCCCCACTATTGGAATATCGTGATGAGTAGCCCTTATAATATGATGGATTACTTCATCACTATTCCACATCAATGAAGGATCCATGATAGTATACTCTACCACTCCTTTCCCTCATCCAAATATTATAATATTTCCCTTAGTTATTAAATTATATTACAAATGATTAACCTCATCAATCACATATACTGTCTCTTTCATTAACCATTATGAAAACATCTTCATTTTCTATATATTATTATGTGGATTTTTAACACCCTAGCTAATTTTATTTCTAAAAAAATTTCCATGAATATTCATTCAAATTCATAAAAAATAATTAAAGTAAGATTTTAAAAATTAGTAACTATAGATTCATTGAAATTCCATATTAATGTAGTAAATCCCATATAATACATTTACAAGAATATAATTTGATAATACTCTTATCATATATACCATAAGTCAATAATTATTTCTTTTTATTACCCATCATGGATTATCATAATATATATAATAATATAAATAGGTTATCACAAACACCACTCTTACCCATACATAAAAATTATCAAATAATAATTTTCCATAAAAATATTGATATATCCTTTCATGGGATTATTCAACTTCCTAACTAGGTAATTATCCACACCCGTCATTCATATGAAGACACGACTAAGAAACCTTTATCTCATGTAATTTTGTAACACCCAATCCCAAATCCTAAATCTTAGATACATAATATAAAATTCAATATACCCCCAAGCATATCCTTTGATCACCGTAGGTTCCTGAAATGTTTTGTGGGATAAAACATACCATGGGGAATGATTATCTCTAAAGACCTTTGAATAATATTAAGATCAATGTAATATATCAATAGACAACAACACATATCAAAACAAGAAAAAATTTTAAAAAATCAATTTAAAAAAATTAAAATACAATATTTTATTAAAAAAATGATATCATCAAAATAAAATTCATGAACTGTAAGACACCACATCCTTAGATATAACTCTAACATGTAATCCCATATTATAGATAAATACTAATCATTATATATTCTTACCTACATCATATAAAAAAATTATTTCTAGTAACCATGATATATATATCATTTATCACATAAAATGAATATATAATATCATAATAAAAAATATCAAATAGTGTATATATCTTAGGAGACTATATTTAGACATAAAAATTATTTTTTTGAGTCAAAAAATAACAATTTACTCTAAATTTTGAAAATAATTAAATCATATTAAATATTTTCAATTTTAATGTTTATTTTTTCCATGTTTAATTTCACGAAATAACTCTTAACAATTCAAAGATTCATGTTCTTCCAAATAGAGAACAATTATAATACAAAATAGATATTATGATTCAGTAAACTAACATGTAAAATGTATATAATATTGAAAAGGAAAAATATTTTATACGGACAGGTAAAATTTATACTAGTATGACATATAAAAATTATATATTATGGACATATACAAAGTATATCTGAAAGAAATAAAAAAAATTTATTGAAAAGACATATAAAATGTATAGTGTATAGAAATATATTAATTAAACCAAATATATATAACAATACATTATTTACATGTATATATTTCCTCATTAATGAAGAATATTTATTAAATAAAAAAACCACATCAAGACTATATAGGTTTAGTGTCATTACAAACATGGAAACATAAACAACTATTTCATAAAACATCTACATTGTCTCCTAATTATTTCTTCCAAACTAGACTCTATTTTAAAATTTCATACTTAATACCCTTATTCACGACTTGGGGAAAATAATCATATTAAAGGGTGAGATCAAATGCTCAGAAAGAGTAAACAAATGAAATATCAAATATATCATAATTATAAGAACATAACATTTTAAAAATCTTATCATGCATTAAAATATTAGAATATATTTTCATGGGATAAATCATAAATGTGAAAGGTAATCCCAATTGTCATAGCATAAGACCTGAAATTTCTTCTCATAAAAACATATGAATAGAAAATTAATTCATAGTAGTCTGGGCTAATTGTTGAGACCGTCATAGTAGATAAATTCCATTAAGGAACAAAGTTCACTCCTCAACGCAACCACATATTACTAAACCATATTTAGTGGTTGTTCTCATAATTTTTATCTCATGATATATAAATATTCACCTAATGCATTTGTACTGAGATATATGTCCCACCCATATCAAAGTTAAACCATTATTACGTGTTCCACAAAAACATAAATCATTTATCATTGCATAACCCATTAAATAAAATGGGTTTCCTAAACATCATTCCATCATAATCCATTTATAATAATTTGAATAAATAAAAATAATTCCATCATAAAAAAATAAAAAAAATGTAATTATAGTGATAGAAATGTAACCATATGTCACCATATATGGATTATAATTTTGATAAAACACTCGAACTTAATTGTTGATGAAAATATCTTTTCTTTTTCAAAAACAATTTCTTTTCTCAAAATTCTATAAAATTTTAAAAGAAAAGAATATATTACAAAATAATCCTGTAATTTTGTAGAGGAATCATCATTGAAATAAGGTGTCATAAAACAATAAAAATACTTTCATGCCGTATATTTTTAAAAACATTATCCTCGTATTTTGGCTGGAAAAGTCAAAAAATACCTCTAAACGATTAACGAAAAAAATAATGTCTATTCATTTTACTAAATTATCACCAATGATTAAAATTAACTTTTCAAAATTTTATATTAATAGGAATAATATTAAATAATTAGGAAACATGGATGTGGATGATAAATATTCCCTAATATATACTTATGTTTATACAATCTCAGATAAAAATGAGATTGTAAATTTATCCCTTACCGTAAGTCATTTTTCTATTGTATGTATCCAAACCTCCTACATAATGATTTAAATAATGTTATTGACTAATTCCAGAATCATAATCATTTTTATGACATCATATATGATTATATTATCATCCATTTATTAGTAAAATTTCATTTTCACTCATTATTCAGATAGTTACTACTTTACTTTCTTATGCAAGATTTGTAATATAATTTATAGTTCTACAGTCTTTGGTTATAAATAAATCATTTAAGTAATTATATTTGATTAATATATAATATATTTATTTATTCCATTCATTTATATAATAATGGTTTAATAATGATCATGTGGAATGCATCACATCACATCTTGGAGACAACAGGTCGTATGTATGCATGAGTGATGAAAACATTCCAAAAATTATTGAATGGTATTTAAGTGGATAGAGTAAAATATTTAATAATTAGTAAAATGTTATAATAATCACATATATTAATCATTAACATCATTGTACCCATCCATTTAAGGTGGTGGTGAAAAACAGATTACACCACGTCATGTTGACGGTAAGCCGTATGTACGCAGACAGAGTGATTTTGTTATTAATAGGATGGATAAAAGGTTAAATAAGGTTGTTTAATATTTATAATAATATATATTTATATTATTGATTCTGATTTTATTACTTTGTAATAGAAAAATGAATAGGGAGTATAGGAAGAATAAAATATGAAATAATCAGTTGGATAGATTACCTCTTCCATGACATGTTTCTTCTAAATAACATCTTATAGTAGTAGAGTTGGACTTTGAAGAATAAAAGATCCTATATAATGAAAAGAAGGATGTTTATAAGGAAAAATGGTGGCGATGTCTGATCTTTAATGCACAAAATTATGTATTGCTGTGAGGGAGGAGGCAACCTTCTATAATTGATGTGAGGGGAACTTTGGGAAACTCTGTAAAAAATAATTTATAATAAAATCAAATCCTATACAAAAAACTCTAAAATGTCCAAATTTATAAGATTACATAATATAGGGTTTCAATATCATCAACCAATTAATTTTTACATGTTATTTTGTCAATTTAAACCAAATTTTAATTGTTGTAATAAGATTCTGAATAATTAATGTATATAAATATTTAATTATATAGTGTAAATTGACCATAAATGAATATTTTATGACATTTAAGACTTTATAATTATCACTTAGTAAATTTTTAATATTTTATTTTATTTTTTAATTATTTTTAAAAATATTTTTTTTAAATATCAATAGTATCAATTCGAACACTATTCATTTATTTGGCCTTAAATATGATTCAAACAAAAGATGAATTCGAACTAAAATTTTTTAAATACTCTATAGTGATATATAAAATTTGTGGATAATATTATTTATTTCATACTATCTTTATATTAATATATTTAAAACCATTTTTTGACATTTTTATTAATAAAATAATTTGTCACTTCATTATTATATCCTCACTAATGGTAATTATATTATTCCAAAATATTATAAATAATTTTCTATATGTTAGGTAATTATATTATGTTTATTAATATTACTTATAGCCTATATTATCTCCTATATATCCATATATTAAAATTAATATAGTTATATAAAATTAGGTTTTGACATTTTATCACATTCATTAGTTTTTATTATTTTCTTATCATATTCATATGAATGTGGCCATTAAATTATTCAATTTCAAAAAATACATGGTAAGGTTTATTTAGTCATCCAATATTATTTTTATAGGTTTTTAGGTAATTTAATAATATTAATTGTTCCTTTAATTACCTGATTTAACTTTATCTATTGGAAATAAAATAATTACAAGTTACTATACATTATACACAAAAATAAAATAGCTTATTAGCATAATTTTGACATAATTATTCCAAATATTTAATAAAATTTTCATATTTCACAACATAGACGTTTAGGTAATTAGTTTAAATAAATCCCATTTTTGAAATGAGAATATGTGTTTTAAAAGATAAAATATTGAAAAATATAAAAATGTATTTACCTATGAATTTAATGTAAAATTAATTCCAAGACTTAAAATATAATACAATTGTAAAAAGATATTTCATTTATACTTTGAAACCATTATATAATATATCTTAACAATGTAAATTAATTAAATGAAAAAATTAATTTTCAATTAAATTTTATTGTATTTTTAATATTCATCAAAACATGTATGTTTTGGGAAAAATATCAAAAATAAATAAAAATTAATTTTTATACCCAGATTCAATGTAACAATTTTATGTTTTCAAATAAAAATTATTAATTTGTAAAAATTTTTATTTAAAAGGGGTTTACCATTAAATGGTGTTATATTAATCCTTTTTTCCAAAAAATGATTTTATACATCAAAAATGGATTTATTTATACGCTATGACTTAAACATCCATTAAATGAATATCAAAAATATTTTATTAAGTACATAAAACATATATATCTCATTAATTTCATTACCAAAATTATGTCACCCAAAAATCAAAAATCAAAATAATTTATATTTTTGTTTATGAATTCACAATGCATTTTCATAAGTTAGTAATAGTGGATCCCACTCAGATAACAACTAATATATAGTGGTAATTTTATAATAATTATGTATCATGGTTCATTTAAACTCACAATTGAATGAAAATTAAGCTACATAAGAATAATTTTTTTAAAGAATATATTTCATAAAAATATCCTGGTGTAACATTATAACCCCCATAAACTGAATTCCCCACACAAGATTCGTCACTTTGAAACGAACAGATGAGGATAACTCTCCCTCATAATCTCCTCAGGTTCTCATGAATCTTCTTCAAATTGGTGGTTGCTCCAAAAATCTTTAACTGAGCGAATGGTCTTCTTTCGTAAAACTTTTTTAGTATGATCCAGAATCTTGATCGGTTGTTCTTAATAATAATTTTATATCTCTAGTGGAACAAAAACTGAGAATAATTCATGTCAAGGATAAGGTATGTACTTTCATAGGATAGATCCATGTAACACATCATGAACATGATAAAGATTCGATTGAATCGCCAAACGGTAGGCTACCTCCCCAACACAATCTGGAATATCAAAAGTATTGATATACCTAGGGCTCAACTTATAAGGACCTGGCCTTAAAAATTAATTAATATTGAATTAAATGGATAAGTCACATTGGAATCTTTTCAGGTTTATATTTTTAGAGAATTAGAACATTACTATAACATCTAAAAAGATTACAAAGTAGACACTTCTACTATGTTTCCATAGAATAAAAAAACACTTAAAAATAAACATGTCTAGTTCCATGTTTTGATAGCATGACATTCCCATGATCCCATCCTTGACCCTATTCAACATTAGGTCCTGTGAAAAACATTTCAAAAAAACTTGTTATGAGCATAAAGATCTCAGTAAGGGATACGCAATGAAGGAAAACGGTTAGTTTATCAAAACAATAAGAAAACCATATATACGTTATCAAAGTAAAACTTTTCACCTTTATGAAGTAGTAAAAACTCTTTACTGAATAAAAGATCATTACATACCCTTTTGTAACCAAAATATTTCCATAAAACCAATAAAAAGATCACATAACATATAAAGTTAACATGGGACATACACATACTTAAGTGGAGTAACCATACGACCGACTTCCACACATATCACTTAATGGAATAGCCATACGGCCAACATCCATACATACTTAATGGAATAGTCATACGGCCAACATCCATACCCAATGCATTAGAGTTTATAACGTAACCACCCATCTTGGTATTCACGACACCACCCGTCATATGTTTTATCATGTAACCACCCGTCAAATGTCCAAGTACCATTATAAAATCATAAGACATAAAATGAATATAATGGAAAGAAAACATATCCACATATTAATAACAATATATCACCCAAATATATTGACATAACAAATCTATTACAAAAGTCATTTTCAATACCAAAAATACATAAAAGATTATATGGTATTTATTTCATTTTAAAAAACATTACGGCTTGTTCAGGAAGCCAAAGACCAAATAATACTCACGGCGGCGGAAAAGGTCGTTGTCACCGCGTATGTTAAAAGAAACATTACTTTTTGTCATTTTGTAAAACTCTTCATAGAAAAAGATTCATTTTGTATAAAAGTAAAATTTAAAGGGGTTTATACACTGTATAAAAGAATATTGGGTATAAAACGAGATATGCCTCAATGAAAGGAGATTGAGAGGAAGTCCCTTACCTGGGGTCCGACTTGACTTGATCGTTCTTTAACATCCTGAATAATAAACTTGAGTTAATTTATACTTGAATAAGAAAATTTTTGAAGTTAATTATTCCTTTTATATCACTTATTACCATGTTATGATCATTATGTAGTCATTTAAGTTGATAACGGTCGTTTGTCGATATTTGGTTCTTAAATCGAAAGTGGACTTCTTACAATTACATTTTGTTCGTGTGGTCAAAGGTTCTTTATATCCAAAATGAAATTCCTGATTTGGATATAATATATATCATATATATCTAGCATATAAATGTATTTATAATATTACACAATCATTTAGAGGAATGAAATGAAATGCACCGTTCAAGGAGACGGTAAGCCGTACGTACGCATGAACGCTACTTTCATTTCATTTTCATATTAATGGAATTAAAACTAAATCAGAGGTATGTATATATTAATTCCAGAATTATATTCATCATTTAGATGTATCATTAATCATCTATATCCATTATATACATGTACTTTTAATAGTACATTACATTTGGGGATAAGAAATGAAATGCACCGTTCATTGAAACAGTAAGCCGTACGTACGCATGAACGCTACTTTCATTTCTATCTCATACTTTAATGGAATGAAATAATAATGATATATAGGTATATTATAATTCCAGTATAACATCATATATAATAACTTTAAATCCATCCTTTATACTTCCCACATATGGCATTAACGAATCAAATCACATTGAGGGGGCGGTAGTCTGCACTTCCTTAAATGAAGATATCGTGTTTACCCATAATGGAAACCCTAAAGGTATTACCAAAATGAAAAATACAGAAGCATAAGAAAAACATAAACATATTATATATCATATATAAATATAGTGTCATCTTAATGGCCACCTATGAAGGTGTTAAAAGAATGTTGAACAATCATCGTTTCGGGATGCAGAAATTCGCCATCCACGGAAACTGTATGTTCTTTAACCATTATATGTAGGTGTGTGTAGGTGTAGCTCGAATAATTCTTATAAAAAAATCCTAGTATATTGAAAATACTGGAGTTGTAACAAAAGAAATGAATAAAAATAGTTTAGGGTGTTGGAGAAGCAAAATAAAACAAAAGGTCTCAAATGAAGACATTACCTTAAAATCGGGTATCTCTCTTTGATTTGTGCTCAACGGCTTCCTTGGGAAGACTTCTGCCCAATGTGAGGATTTAAGGAGTAAGAGAGGGAAGGGGAGAGACAAAATGGGCAGGGTTCGGACGAGCCAAAGGCTTTTGAAGTGTGGGTAAGGTGGTAGAGGTGGGGGCCTTTTATAAGAGGAGAGGAGGAGTACTCTTGGAAAGTAAAGATAAGATACATTATTTTAAAAAGAGTTTCGGATTAAAAAGGTACCTCATTGATATAATTCGAGGTTAAGGTGATAAGGGTTCGAAATCCACCAATCCAATCGGTTTTTAACATGTGTAGGTTTTAGATTTTACATTATCATTACATTTTATTTAAATCCTTTATTAATGAGGTAATCGCTGCATCATCATGATGTCATAAATAATTTAATAAATTTAATGTATAAAAATTATAAAAAAATATCATGATGTATGAAATATTTTTATCTTTCTAATGAATAATTATAGTCAAAAATCTGATTTGTATAACCCCATGTAAAAATTGTTTTAGTAAAACATCTCATGTTTGTGTCATTTTTACTTTAACAATTAATAAAAAGTTATTTATGTCATTTCCCAACCAAAGTGGCTCCATGGGGTCCCCAAGTTGACCCATGGGTTTTCCTGGTTGGCAATGGCACGTCCAATGAGGGTAGTACATGTGTCAAGCTCATCTCATTTTATTAAAGCATTATTTTTACCTTAAACTTCATTAATTACCTCTAATCGTGATTAAGAACATAAAAGTTACTATTCACCAAAAAAATTATTTTAATCTCATTGAACCACATTTTACTTCTTCATGACAACCATGTATGTCAGATTTTTGAAAATAAAATCACATAAGTGGAAAAGTTTCATTTAAAGGACAAATCAGTTTCATTAACTACCACTTAGTGGTTTCACTATTCATAAAAAATTGATGTTTTTCAGAAAAATACCAAAAGTTTACCCTAAGCTATACATGATATTCTGAAATCAAAAATGATTTCTATTTTACAAAATTAAAATCATATAAGTTATATTAATTAATTTAATAATTAATTCCCATTGTCATGACAAATAGCGTGTTTTTATGAAACAATAAGTATCAAAAGATTGACACTAGTTTAAGTCCGATTTCAAAGTGAAATTAATTCCAACGACCACTATTGGATTTAATGGTAAAAATATTTTCTAATTTCACTTTAAAACCAATTAAAAAGATAATCTAATAATATAAATAAATTATATTAAAAATAGGTTTTGAATTAAAATACAACATTTTACACTATTCATTAAAAAATGAACTTTATCGGACAGATACCACAAATTTCCACAAAGTAAATTTTGATGTCCCAATTCTAAAGAAGAGTTTTATTTAGTCCAATAGAATGTATAAGAGAGAAAAAAACCTTATTTAATGACGGTTCGCCATCAAAAGGCGATAAGTGAACCTTTAGTGAAAACTGTGGCATATACGCCTAAAATTCAATTCTTTCTGTATTTTAATCCTTTATCTTTTATTGGATAAATGTAAAAAAAATTAAAAACATATATAATCATATTTTAGTTATTTCTATCCATTCCGGCCAATACAATGGCTACATGTTAACTACTATTAAAAATAATATTATTATATTACTAGTGTGCAACATAAGATTTCAATGAAACTCTTTGTTGTTTATCGGGTATGCTATCGAACATAGAAACAACTTTAAAGTAAAATTAATATTTAATTATTAAATATTAATAATTATTAAAATTCTTTATTCTTTATTTACCAGGGATGTTACATCCTTCCCCCCTTTTGGGAATTTCTTCCTCACAATTTTATTCAATTATAAAAATAATTGGGTGTATTTATCTCTCATAGAATTTTCCGATTCCCACGTTGCCTCTTCAACCATATGGTTTTTCCACAAAACCTTTAACTGGTGGATTACCTTATTCCGCAACACATGCTCTCTTCGGTCACGAATCTGGACTATTTGTTCTTCATAAGAGAGATTCTCTTCCAACTGAACTACCTCTGGGCTCAAAACATGAGATGGATCTGGCATATACTTCCTCAACATCGAAAATGAAAAACATTGTGTACCTAAGATAAACACGGAGGTAAAGACACTCGGTATGAAACTGATCCAACCTTCTCCAGAATTTCATATGGTCCAATGATCCTTGGACTCAGCTTTCCTTTCTTACCAAATCTCATCCCACATTTCCATGGAGAAACCTTGAGAAAAACATGATCACATACCTCGAAAGATAGATCCTTCCTCCGGTTATCCACATAACTCTTCTGCCTGCTCTGAGCTGTTCTCATGTGTTTCTGAATCAACTGAACTTTTTCTGCCATCTATTCAACCAATTCTGGTCCCATCAGCTTCCTTTCACCCACTTCATCCCAAAATACTGGAGTTCGACACCACTTCCCATATAATGCCTCAAATGGTTCCATCTATATGCTAGAATGAAAACTGTTATTATAAGAAAACTCAACCAAAGAAAGATGTTGATCCCAACTTCCCTAATAATCCATCGAACAAACTCGAAGCATATCCTCCATGGTCTGAATTGTTCATTCTGAGTGCCCATCGGATTGCCGATTAAAAGCTGTACTAAAATTTAATTCAGTACCCAATGACTTCTGAAGGCCTTTCCAAAAGTTAGAAGTGAACATGGGATCACAATCGGACACAATGGAGAGAGGAACTCCATGTAACCTGACTATCTCTTTAAGATACAAACAGGAAAGTTGATCTTGGGAAACGTATCTCGTATAGCAAGGAAATGAGTATATTTATTCAAGCGATCAACAATAACCCAGATTGCATTATTACCTCGAGATGTCCTCAGTAATCCCACAACAAAGTCCATGGATATGTTTTCCCATTTCCACTCTGGCACTAGTAAAGGCTGAAGCATCCCTTTTGGAAACTTCACTTCTGCTTTAACCTCCTGACAAGTCATGATGCTTCACAGTAAAATCAGCAATATCCCTTTTCATTCCATCCCACCAGTAATACTCCCGCAGATCTATGTACATCTTAGTACTGCCAGGATGAACTGAAAACGGGGAACTATGAGCCTCACATAACAACTCATTCTTCAACTGTGAATCACAAGGCACACATAATCTCTTCCAAAATCTCAAAACGCAATCATTATCAATGTTGAATTAAGGAAACTTACCTTTCTGAACCAGCTCTACCTTTTTCTGCAACTCACTTTCTTGCTTCTGTGCTTCCTTGATTCTATCTGATAGAGATGATCTCACTGATACCTCAAACAAAACAGAAGAACTTCCTGCACAAACAACTTCTATGCCAAAGTTAATCGAATCCCTAACCAAAAGATCACGTTCCAAACGCAACATTACTAATGAAGCATTACTTTTTCGACTCAAAGCATCAGCCACTTTATTTGCTTTTCTCAGATGGTAATGAATTGTACAATCATAATCCTTGATTAATTCCAGCTATCTCCTCTATCTCATGTTCAATTCTTTCTGAGTGAATATATACTTTAAACTTTTGTGATCAATATATATTTCACACTTTACTCCATACAAATTATTCCTCCAAATATTTAAATCAAAGACAACAGCAGCTAATTCCAAATCATGTGTAGGGTAATTTACCATAGGAGTTTTCAACTAACGTGAAGCATAAGCAATTACCGGATAATTCTTCATAAGGAAACAAACAAGTCCTTTCAATGAAGCATCACTGTAGATAATAAACTCACCATTCCTGGAAGGAAGTGCCAAAACTGGAGCATTCACCAATTTTTTTTTCAAATCTTGAAAATAATCATCACATTCTTTTGTCCAGATAAACTTAACACCCTTCCGAGTTAGCTTAGTCATTGGACTAGATAACCATGAAAAATTTCTAACAAAACTTCGGTAATAGCCTACCAAACCAAGGAAGCTACGAATCTCAGTTACATTTGTGGGTCATGGCCATTCTTCCACAACCTGTGTTTTTGTAGGATGAAAATTTATCCCATCTTAAGAAACAATGTGACCAAGGAAAGAAATTTGTTGCAACCAAAACTCACAGTTGCTGAATTTCTCACACAATTTATTTTCGTTCAAGGTTTTCAAGGTAACCCTTAAATGTCTTTCATGCTCCTATTTACTTTTGGAAAACACCAAAATATCATCAATGAAAACAACAAAAAGTGTTCACCTGAGTCAACTGAGCCATCAGTGCAAAAAACTGTTTAGTTCCAATTCCGACCATCTCAGGATGCTGATTCGGAAGGTAATTTCCTTCTGCATTCCTTCCTAGCACTACTTCCCTATTTCCTCTATGTAAAACCATTCTGAACAAACATGTCTTAGATGAAGCAACATGGTAATCTTCAAATACTATATCACATAAATTTGACCAGAAAAAAATATTTTTGGATAATCATTTAATATAATTCTAACTCCTAAATTTATCTAAACCGACCTCTGATACCAACTATAAGGCCCCGACCTTAAACATTACTTAATATTGAATTAAATGGAAAATTCACATTGAGGATCTTTTCAGGTTTAGAGTTTTAGATAATTAGAACATAATTATTACATCTCAAAAGATTACAAAGTAGACACTTCTACTATGTTTCCATAGAATAAAAAAACTCTTAAAAAGAAACATGTCTAGTTCCAAGTTTTATATAGCATGACTTTCCATTGATCCCATCCTTGACCCTATTTCACATTAGGTCCTATGAAAAACATTTCAAAAAAACTTGGGGTGAGCATAAAGATCTCAGTAAGGGATACACAAAGAAGTAACTCTGTTAGTATATCAAAACAACAAGTAAACCATGTATACATTATCAAAGTAATACTTTTCACCTTTATGAAGAAGTAAAAACTCTTCACTGAATAAAATATCATTACTTACCTTTTTGTAACCAAAATATTACCATAAAACCCATAAAAATATCACATAACATATAAAGGTAACTTGGGACATAAACATACATAAGTGTAGTAACCATACGGTCTACTTCCAAACATATCACTTAATGGAAAAGCCATACGGCCAACTTCCATACATACATAATGAAATAGCCATACAGACAACTTCCATACCCAATGAATTGGAGGTTATAACATAACCACCCGTCCTGGTATTCACGGAACCACCCGTCATATGGTTTATCACGTAACCACCCGTCAAATGTCCAAGTACCAATATAAAATCATAAGACATAAAACGAATATAATGGAAAGAAAACATATCCACACTTTAATCACAATATATAACTCAAATATGTTGACATAACAAATCCATTACAAAAATAATTTTCAATACAAAAATACATAAAAGATTATACGGTATTTATTTCATTTTAAAAAACATTACGGCTTGTTCAGAAAGCAAATACCAAATAATACTCGCGGCGGCGGAAAAGATTGTTGCCACCGCGTACGTTAAAAGAAACATTCCTTTTTGTCGTTTTGTAAAACGCTTTGTAGAAAAATATTCCTTTTGTGTAAAAGTAAAATTCAAAGGGGTTTATACATCGTATAAAAGAAAGTTGTGTATAAAACGAAATATGCCTCAATGAAAGGAGATTGAGAAGAAGTCCCTTACCTCGGGTCCGACTTGACTCGATCGTTCTTTAACGTCCTGAATAATAAACATGAGTTAATTTTTACTTTCTTAAGAACCTTTTTCATGTTCATTATTCATTTTATATCACTTATTACCATGTTATGATCATTATGTAGTCATTTAAGTTGATAACGGTCATTTGTCGATATTTGATTCTTCAGTCGAAAGTGGACTTCTTACAATTACATGTTGTTCGTGGGGTCAATGGTTCTTTATATCCAAAATGACATTCATGATTTGGATATAATAGATATCATATATATCCAGAATATACATGTATTTATAATATTACATAATCATTTACAGGTAAGAATTGAAATGCACCGTTTATGGAGACGGTAAGCCGTATGTACGCATGAACGCTACTTTCATTTCTTTATCATATTAATGGAATTAAAACTATATGAGAGGAATGTATATTTTAATTCCAGAATTATATTCATCATTTTGATGTATCATTCATCATATATATCCATTATATACATGTACTTTTAATAGTACATTACATTTGGGGATAAGAAATGAAATGCACCGTTCATGGAGACGATAAGTCGTACGTACGCATGAACGCTACTTTCATTTCTATCTCATACTTTAATGGAATGAAATAATAATTATATAGAGGTATATTATAATTAAATTATAACATCATATATAATAACTTTAAATCCATCCTTTATACATCCCACATATGGCATTAACGAATCAAATCACTTTGAGGGGGTGGTAGTCCGCACTTTCTTAAATGAAGATATCATGTTTACCCATAATGGAAACCATAAACGTATGCCCAAAATGAAAAATAAATAAGCTTAAGGAAAACATAAGCATATTATATATCATATATAAATATAGTGTCATCTTAATGGCCACCTTTGAAGGTGTTAAAATAATGTTGAACAATCATCGTTTCGGGAGGCAGAAATTCGTCATCCACGAAAAGAGTATGTTCTTTAACCATTATATGTAGGTGTGTGTAGGTTTAGCTCGAATAATTATTATAAAAAAATCCTAGTATATTGAAGATACTTGAGTTCTTAGAAAATAAATGAATAAAAAGAGTTTAGGGGGTTGGCGAAGCAAAATAAAACAAAAGGGTTCAAATGAAGACATTACCTTAAAATCGGGTAACTCTCTTTGGTTTGAGCTCAAAGGCTTCCTTGGGAAGACTTATTCCAAATGTGAGGCTTTAAGGAGTAAGAGATGGAAGTGTAAAGACAAAATTGGCAGGGTTTGGCCGATCCAAAGGCTTCTGAAGTGTGGGTAAGGTGGTAGAGGTGGGGGCCTTTTATAAGAGGAGAGGAGTGGCACTCTTGGAAAGTAAAGATAAGGTACTTTATTTTAAAAAGTTTTTCGGATTAAAAACGTCCCACATTGATATAATTCAATTTTAAGGTGATAAGGTTTCGAAATACACCCATCAAATAGGTTTTGGACACGTTTAGGTCTTATATATTACATTATCTGTACATTTTATTTAAATACTTTATTAATGAGGTAATCACTGCATCATCATGATGTCATAAATAATTTAGTAAATTTAAGATCTAAAAATTATAAAAAAACTATCATGATTTAGGAAATCTTTTTATCTTTCTAATGAATATATATAATAAAAAATATGATTTGTATAACCCCATGTAAAAATTGTTTTAGTAAAACATCTCATGTTTGTGTCATTTTTACTTTAACATTTAATAAAAAGTTATTTATGTCATTTCCCATCCAAAGTGGCTCCATAGGGTCCCCAAGTTCACCCATGGGTTTTCTTGGTCGTCCATGACACTTCCAATGAGTGTAGGACATGTGTCAAGCTCATCTCATTTTATTAAAGCATTATTTTTACCTTAAACTACACTAATTACCTCTAATCGCGATTAAGAACTTAAAAGTTACTATTCCCCAAAAAATTATTTTAGTCTCATTGAACAACATTTTACTTCGTAATGAAAACCATGTATGTAGGATTTTTGAAAATCAAATCACAGAAGTTGCAAAGTTTCATTTAAACAAAAAATTAGTTTCTTTAACTACCACTTAGTGGTTTCACTATTCATCAAAAATTGAAGTTTTTCAAAAAAATACCAAAACATCACCCTAAGCTATATTTGATATTATGAATTAAAAAATGATTTCTATTTTACAAAATTCATATCATATAAGTTACATTAATTAATTAAATAATTAATTCCCATTGTCATGACAAATAGTTTGTTTTTATGAAACAATAAGTATCAAAAGATTGACATTAGTTTAAGTCCAATTTCAATGTGAAATTAATTCCAACGACCACTGTTGGATTTAATGGTAAAAATATTTTCTAATTTCACTTTAAAACCAATTAGAACGATAATCTAATCATATAAATAAATTAGATTAAAAAGTGGTTTTGAATTAAAATACAACATTTTACACTATTCATTAAAAAATGAACTTTATCGGACAGATACCAAAAATTTCCACAATGTAAATTTTGATGTCCCAATTCTAAAGAAGAGTTTTATTTGGAACAATAGAATGTATAAGAGTGAACAAAACCATATTTAATGATGGTTCTCCATCAAAAGGAGATAAGTGAACCTTTAGTGAAAACTGGTGCATATACGCCTAAAATTGAATTCTTTCCGTATTTTAAGCCTTTATATTTTATTGGATAAATGTAAAAACATTTAAAAAACATATATAATCATATTTTAGATATTTATATACATTACTGAAAATACAACGGCTACATGTTAACTACGATTTAAAATAATATTAATATATTACTAGTGTGCAACGTAAGATTTCAATGAAACTTTTTGTTGCGTATTGGGTACGCTATCGAACATAAAAACCCCTTTAAATTAAAATTAATATTTAATTCATAATATTAATAATTATGAAAATGCTTTAGTCTTTATTTACCTGTGATGTTACACAACTTGTCCTTCTTTTCGTGTCTCATCACTCGCTTCTTAGGAGATATTCATAGGAACACCTTATCAATTACATAAAACTCTTGGTCTTTTCATGGGTTTTCATCATAACATGTTTATCAACTCTGAGCCTATCTTGTGTGTTTTTTAATAGATATGTCTTTTTCTACCATTTAATCAAAAAGACTAGGTCCAAATACCATTCCTTCCCCAACTTCATCCCAACAAGTCAGAGTTTGGAACGTTCTTCCAAAGAGGGACTCAGATGTAGACAACTGAATAGTGGAGTGAAATCTATTATTGTATGAAATTTCTACCAATGGTATGTGTTGATACCACCCACCATTGAAATCCATATAGAAAGCTCTGAACATGTCTTAAAGGGATTGACTTTTCCTCTCAAACTGCTTGTCTATCTGAAGATGATAAGCATTGCTGAAACATAACTCTTTATCTAGAGTATGCTAAATACATCACCAAAACATCTATTACAACCTATAATCCTGATTGGACATAATTTAAATTATTACTCGATGAAATCTTACAAATTCCGTTAAATATATCATTCAATTATGATCATGATATAAATCCTCTCTAATATCATTAATGATCATCGAAATCATAAGGTGATCAACTATAACCCCTAGAGAATTTTCACCATTGGATGTTTAGGGAAATTCAATGACAATGTACACAATGATGATTTCCCATTTCCATTCTGATATGGGTTATGGTTGTAAAATCATCATATACTTCTGTCTCTCAGCATTAACATAAAGACAAACCAAGCATCAAGAGACATATTTGGTGACATATCATTTCATTTCATCCCACTTGAAGTACTCCTTCAGGTATATGTACATAATTTTTCTTCTCGGGTGAATAAATAATCATTAAATATGAGCCTCAAATAATATATCCTTCTTTAATTATCGTATGTGAGGAATAAAAAACCTATTCATGAAAATTATTATTTCATCATAATAAGGTTGAATTTAAGAACCTTTCTCACCTTCTTTTGTGTCTCTACATCATTCTTTTAAACCTATATAATCTTTACTTGTATTTATGGTTTAACATTTATTTGAAAAAGATATGAATTCCCCCCATCATTTACAATTTCATGATCCTTCCTTTCACATACATAAAAATTTTATTTTTTGTGATCTTCATCATGGATAGGCTAGCATGGTCTTGTCGACTTAATGCTTCTGGCACCTTGTTTACTTTCTCAAGGTGGTGATGAATTGAGAAATTGTAATCATCAATAAAATAAAATCATTTAAATTGGAGAATATTGATATCCTTTTGTGTGAAGATATACTTTAAAATTTTATGATCAGTTTAAATATCACACCTTTCACCATAAAAATAATGACGACATATATTTAATGAAATGATTACCACATATAACTCCAAATCATGACTAGCGAAATTTTCTCACGGATTTTCATCCACCACTAGGAATAAGCTATCACCATTTATTTTTCATGAGAACACATCCCCACACCATTTTGGATGCATCATTGTATATCACAAACCATTATCCACTACAAGGTAGTGTGAGCACAAGGGAACTGACTAACTTGATTTTATGTTCATTGAAATTCTATTCACATTCCTCCATCCAAATAAACATAACTCCTTTCAGAGTCATCTTTGGGTGTGAATTAAATATTTTTAAAAATTATTTCACAAAACATCGATAATATTCATCCAAAAAAAGAAATAATTAGATCTCTATTACTGTTGATGGTCTCGACCATCTTTTAATAACCTCTGTTTTTTCTAGATCCAGAAATATTCCATCTCTTGGTATTATGTGACCCAAAAATGAATCTTACTAAAGCCAAAATTTTCACTTGGTAAATTTGTCTTAAATATTCTCCTTTCTCAGAGTCTTCTTTATAATTCTCAATATATCTTCATGTTTTTATTGTTCTATGAAAAGACAAGAATATAATCTATAATTACTACTACAAACTGATCAGGATAGTCTCTAGAGACTCTATTCATCATATCCCTGAAAATAGTGGGGTCTTCAGTAAGTCCAAAAAGAATCAATGTACATTCATATTGTATATACCTTGTACTTAATTCCATCTTTTGTATATCCTCTTTTTTCCCTTAATTGACGATATCTTGAATGAAGATCAAACTTGGAAAGGTATTGGGATCCACGTAGATGGTCAAATGCATCATCAATGTAGGGAAAAAGAGACATTTTATTAACAATGATCTTGTTATGTTCTTGATAACCACTACTGAGTATCACTGACCTATCTTTCTTCATAACAAATAGAACAGGATCTCCCCAAGGTGAAAAAAAAGGGTATATGAATCTCTTATCAAGAATCACATGGAGTTTCTTCTTAAATTCTACAAAATATATTGAGGTCATTCTATAAGGTGTATTTGAAATATGCAAAGCGCCCGATATATGTTTTATTGAAAACTCAACATAATGATATGGTGGAAAAAATAGAAATTCCTCTAGAATGAAATAAAAAAAACTCCCATAAAATTGGTGTATTTTTAATCATGAGTTTCTCTGAATCCTTTTGAGATAAATAACCATTATTTATAGGAATCAAGACCCTTATAATGGTCGAAATTTATACTAGATTGTTATATTCATCTTTGCATCGATATATGATCATTAATGGATCTGTAATATGAAATTTGACTTATCTTCCTTGAAAATTGATAAGAGAACCATATAGAATAATCCAATCCATTCCAATAATCATATAAAATTCTACTATAGGAAGGATCTTATGATTTTCAGAAAGCACCTTCCCACAATCATCAACTGAAGAAGAATTATATACATTTGATGTAGTCGTTCTGCCATTAAGAGTTATCACAGCTAACTCAAAATCTAATTATTTAGAAAATATAGAAATACCATCAAAAAATTACTTATAAATAAATGATTTGGAGGGTCTAGAATAAAATAAAAAATTTTCTAATTTATAGTGGATTGTATTTGTACATCTCACCACATCATTATCGTACTCCACGTCAATGATTGTGATTGTGTGTGAATATATTTTTTCTTAGACCATAAGATCTTTTTGATGTTAATCATCATCAATAATCCTTGTATTAGAGAACTGATTGGCATAATACCACATTTCCTTGAACTTATATCATTGTAGTGTAGGAGGTTCATTTTGTGTATCCTTTTTTGTGATCGCATCATTAAAAATCATTTTCCCAACACATTTGCATTCAACTACATGATTTACTTATTTTCCACATATTAATCATTTAATATGTACATTTAAGAAAATTACCTCTATGTTTCCTTCTACACATTTAGATTAATGGAAAAATCATCTTTTTTTCATTATGGACTTTAAATTTTCTTTTGAATTATATTTTTCTCTTCTTATCAAACCGATATGTCTGATAGGTTACTTCAATCTCCTTCTAGTCCATCGGATCCCATCAAAAAATTACATTGTAGCTATTGATGTCCCTTTATGACTAATTCCTTTCAGAGACATGGTTTTACGCCACCAATGAATCGATCAATTTTACTCTAAGCTAGGATAATAATTCCAGAATCATAACCTGCAAGAATTATAAATATTTATGGTATATATCAACAGATTTGGAAAAAAAAATATTTATTTAAAGAACTCATTAATATTATTTTAATGAATACAGGTAATGTAATTATTGATATGTTCTTGAACTTGTCCCATTCCATGGACACAATTTCATATGTTTTCCTCATATTATTGATATAATTGAACCATTGATTAGTTTTGGCTTCTAAATGATAGACTGGTAAGATAACTTTATCTTGTTCAATACAATGTAGAATAGAAAATATATTTTTAGGGGTACATATCCACTGTTCTGCAACTGGTGGATTAGAATACCTGCTTAATGAAGGTGGAAACTAGCCCATGAAAGATTCAACTGAATGTCGCACCCTCATTTTGTGGTTTTGAATTCAGGCATGATTCATATATTGAAAATAAATTGAGCATGGCTACAAGATTTTTCATACCATCTCCCATAACATTTTGTTTCTCACGTGGAAAATCATTTAATTTATCTTTGCATTCATCATTAACGTGGTTTCTTTAGGTTCCAACAATTGACTAAGACCAAAAAGTATTATGTGACCAACATTAATCATAATAGGAAAACCTCATAATTTACGAATAAAATTTAAATTTTTGACATTTTAGAATTTATCCTTGGTTGTCCATGAACATATCTAAATCACTAGGATAGGATTGTATCATATACTTAGACATATCCTTAGGGATCTTACTATGGATCTCTCATCCTCTTTTCGAAAGGTTAACTACAACCTTTCTCTGATAACGACTATTATAGTCCATACAATACATGTAGATATTATATCAATATTAAAGAAAGTTTATAACATAACATAAAAAATTCCATGCCAGGACCATATAGGTTTTGTGTATTTAGAAATTTGGAAATAGAAACCACTAGTTCATAAAACATTTACATTTTTCCCACATATTTCTTCAAAACTAGTCATCTTTTTGACATATCCTACATAATACACTTCTTCTTAGCCTGGGGAAAAGAAACAAATGAACGTGTGAGTCCAAATGCTCTGTAATGGTAAACCAGTTGGAATAACAACTACATAATAATCATAAGAACATAACATTTAAAAATTCTATCCTTCATAAAAAATATCAGAATATCAGGTCATGGGATAAATCATAAAAGTGAATTGTAATCCCAATAGTCATAACATAAGACGTGAAGTTTTGTTTCATACACACAAATGAACAGAAAATAATTTCCTATTAGTCAAGGAACATTGTTGAGACCATCATAGTAGATAATGTCCATTACATATCTGAGTTCCCCCCTTGTTCGAGCCCTATATTACAGAACTAGATTTACTTGTAATTCCGGTCATTTCTATCTAATAAGATATAAATCATTATCCAATGCATTGGATGGAGATATAGGTCCCACCCATTTCATAAGTAAACCATTATTATGTGGACTACAAAAAAATAAATCATTTATCATAGCATAACCCATGAAATAAAATTGGTTTCGTAAACATCATTGCATCAAATTCCATTTAATATAAAATTATTTCATGAAAATATTTCCATCATAAACACAATCAAATAGTAGTAATAATATAGATAAAAACATTACCCTATGTCATCTTATATGGAAAATAATTTTGTTAAAACACATGAATATAATTCCTGAGGAAAATATACTTTTTTTAAAATGTTTTCTTTTCTCAAAATGCCACGCATTTTTAAAAGAAAATAATTTGGTTGAAAATAATAATTAAATCATATAGAGGAATCTTCATAGAAATTAGGTGTAATAAAATTATAACAATCCTTACATTTTGAATAAGATAAAAAACATTATCCATGAACATTCTTTGAAAATGTGAAAATGAACCTTAACTCGATTAACCACAAAAGATTCCTTTCATAACATTTTATAAAAATAAACCAATGGGTAAAACAAACTTTAAAATTTTTTAGAATAATAGAATTAATATTACATAATTAGGAAACATTGATGTGGATGATAAATATAAACCATTAAACACTAATGTATAAAAAATCTTATATAAAAATTAGATTGTAAAATTACACCTTATTATAGGTTTGATATCGTTCGTATGTATATGAACCTCCAATATAACAATTTAAATATTGCTATTGAACATTTCTAGGATATTAATAATTTTTATGATATCATATATTATTATATTATCATCTTTTTGTTACTAAAATTTCATTGTCATTCATTATGATGATATTGATTGGTTTGTGTTCTTATACAAGATTTGTCTGATAAAATCATGTTACACTTCATAGATAATATCTAAATATATTATTGAATGATATTAGTATAATATATATGATATTTATTCATTTAATTAATGTATATAATCATGATTTCATAAATATCATGTAGATTGAACCACATCGCATCGTAGAGACGGTTTTATGTATGTATTCACAAGCAATGATATCATTCCAAAAAAAAATTAATGTTATTGAAGTGGATTTTGTATTATATTTAATAATTTTTACAATGTTATAACAATAAAATATATTTATCATTTACATCATTATACCATTCTATGTAACCCGTATATACACACGTACAATGATTTACTTTTTTATAGGGTAAATAGATAGTGAAATATGTTTCTTTGATATTTATAATAACATATCAGTATATGATTGATAGAGATGTGTTATGTCAATAAGGTTTTCCTTATGAATTTTCCCAATCCTTCTTGTTTTGAAAATCACAAACTCCATATACTTAAAAAAATCTTCGTTTTACTTATATAAGGATATTTTCTTTCTCAAAGGAATTTACGCCTATCATGTTTTCATTGTTAATATCAATATTTTTCTTATGTACAAAAATTGGATTCAGAACCAAAACCTCGAAATCATATAATTTTTAGATATGAATCATTCTGTTTTACGATCTGAATTCTAGATAGGAACTGTATTGAAGATCCACCCCGAATTCTGGATATGAACTGTAATAAAGTTCCAATCCAAATTTTGGAGATGAACTGCAATAAATTTCCATTCTAAATTTTGGATACGAACTCTAATAAAGTTCCACTCTGAATTATGGATATGAACTCTATTAAAGTTCCACTCCAGATTCAGGATACGAACTCTAATAAAGATTCATTCTGAATTCTGGATACAAACTCTAACAATGTTCAACTTCGAATTCTGGACTCTGCACTTCTATGAGTTCGACTCCGAACTTCTATGAGTTTGACTCCGAACTTCTATGAGTTCGACTCTGAACTTGTACTAGTTTGACTCTGATATTCTATGAGTTAGACTCTGAAATTTTACTAGTTCAACTCCAATCTTATACAAGTTCGACTCCAAACTCTGTATGTTAAAATTATGAACTCTAGTGAAACCAGAGTCTGAATTTCCTTAGAAATTTAGAAACCGGATTTCAACAAAATTCAGGTTCTGAATTACTATAAAACAGAATCGAGATATCTCTTTATTATAGACTCCGGATTTCATTTTGGTTATACACTGAACTTTTATTTTCTTACATTCTAAACATATGTTTTTCTTATACATATACTTGTTTCATTACAAAATGATACCGTTTTTTCAGTTACAAATGTTTTGTTATTAAACAATGTCATCTATTCTGTTTCTAACTAACCATTTTTAGGGACACGTGTACAGGTCCCTCCAAAATTTATTTAAAATATTACCATTGGATGAGGGAGCTAGACATTGGATCATCGCCTATAAATAAGAGCTCATTTGAAAAGGGGATAATACTTTGGAAACCTTTACATCTGTGCTTATACTCTGTTGATGTGATTTCTAGAGGGAGAGTCTCTTATTAACTCTCACGATTCATGCAGAAAGTTTGAACGACTTGTTCAAACTTTTCCTTGTTCATAATTTCTTCGTGAAACTCCGATTGTTGGTGATAACAATCTAGGGCTTCCGGGGATAGGAAGACAGAGGTTCCAACACCTTGAAGATGATGCTTCCTTGGTGAGGAAGACAGAGGTTCCAACTACATTGATGTTGAGGGATTGAGGGGATTGCCAGACAGAGACTCCAATCTTAGTATCGAGGTATTACTCGTGTGTGTGTAATAACGGCTTTCTTGGAAGTATAAATCATGGGACCATTATCCAAGGGTGTTGGATACCCTTTTCATTGGGTTAAAAAATGTATATCTTGTTACTTGTTTTTGTTACATGTTTTTCCACTACATTTTGTATTGTATGGAAAGTATAATAATCTTATATTTCTTTACACATGTACTCTGACGTAGTTAGATTCTATATGCTCTATGTTATAATCTCATATTGTAAACATTGGTTAAGTTTCATTTTTTGGATCCATATTTCCAGAACCAGTATTTCGGAATCACATTCTAGTTTTAAGAAAGTGTATATAACTAGAAGTTTGTAACTTCATAATTTGTCCCAATCATTCAATTGGTGTTAGAGGTTTTGTGAATTTTCTTAGTTCAGCATTGGTAAACATAGATTTTTCACTGTTTAAGGAAATTTTTGAAGTGTAGAATTCACCCCCTCTTGTATATTGAGAATCTACATCATTATTTCGATCCTAAAATTTGTATCAAAGGAGGTCTATGAAATAATTATACTCACATATAAGTTTCTCTTTACTCGGTTTTTCATTGTTCAATATTTTTCATGCTTAGGAATATTTTCCTTGAATCCGAACTTCTGTTATTAACATGTTTGTGTAGAAATATATTTTTAAGATGGAAGATTTAAATGTTGGTTCCATCGACAACCTAAATCCTACAAGACCACCAATTTTTTTGATAGCAATGATTATAAGTATTGAAGAGATCGAATGAAAACATTCGTTATCAATACTGGGGTAGATAATTTTGTGATTCTTACTCGAGGTTATCAAATCCCTAATAAGGAAATTAGTACTTTAACAAACCAAGAGAAGCATGATTATCAATTAAACTATAAGGTACACAATACTCTACTATGTTCAATGACTGGGAATATATATAGCCAAATTTCTTCTTGTGAAACAAAAAACTGTATATGAAAGAAACTTGATGTTACTCATTTTGGTAAATCCAATGTGATTGAGAATAGAAGAGCTATGTTGAGATCTGAGTATTAAGGTTTTATCTTTCCTTATGGAGAACCCATTCGTAAGGTGCAACAATGATTTATGACTATCGTGAATAGCATACAATCTATGGGAGAGAATGGTATAGATGATGAAGCTCTTGTGGATAAGATCATTGATATTATAATCAATGAGTGGGAATCAAAGAGGATAAAAATTGATGAGAATAGGAAGGTTGCTCATATTTCCTTAGCTGAGTTGTTTGGAACTCTTCTCTAACACGAAACAAGAATGAAGAGAGAAGATAACAACATCAAAAATAAGAATCGGAATTGTACTGTTGCTTTCTCTATATATCAAATTGCATGAAAGCTATGACTACTGAGGGAGTAACTAGATCTAAGTCTAAGAAGGTTAATATAAAATATGAATATAGTGAGAGTTATGTCTTAGAGAATGAGTAAGCTATTCTTGCTCAAAGAATGAACAACATAGAAAGTAAAAGAAAATTCCAATCCAGGTATAAGAAGAAGGAAAGAAAAGATAAAAAATATTCAGAGGTCACATGTTATGAATTCAAGAGAAGTGGAAACATACAAACTGATTGCCCTATTCTAAAAAAATGAATGAAAAGAGGGGAATTCGAAAAATAATTGGAAGAAGTTCTATAAAGATAAAGCTAAGAAAATTCTGAAATCTAATACTACTTGGAGTGGTAGTTGTGGAGACTCTTCAAAAAGTGAATCTTCAGAATATCATTAATCAGCTTAGAAGAATATGGGATTCATTTCTAATACTTCTTGTCCACATCCATGTCTTATAGCCAATGTACTATTTTCCAACGTTTTAAGAAATTTATCTCTTGATAAGAATTACTATTCTGAAAATAGTACTTATAATAAAGATACTTCATCCTCAGAAATTGAAGAACATTTATATGAAGAAGTATCTAGATTTTCCAAGTTACTTGAATCATAAAATTGTAAAATTTCTAAAAAATTAGACAAGGAAAATACTAGGGAATAAATTCTTGCAAAATAGATTTTAGATCATTCTACAGATCTTAATGATAAAGAAGAGCTGTTAGAAAAAATATCTAAAGACCTTGAGAAAGAAAATTTTGATAAGGAAGAACATTCTAAAGATCTTATGAATTTTATTTTAAAGATGCATGTTTTTGAGGAAAATATAATTCTAAGGAAATGATTCCCGAGGATAGGAATTTAGTCGTTAGGCTAAAATCTGAAATATATTTTCTTAAGAAACTCCTTGAAAAATTTACCTCTTGGAAGAATAATTTTGACAAGATGTATTCTCAAATTAAACCTCAAGGAAACACTACTGGAGTAGGTTATACTCACCAAAAATTATTTTTCAAAAACAACTATTTTGTTCCTTCTAGAGCCCCTATTTTCACTAATTGTCAAAATGGTGGGCATTGGAAGAAAAAATATTCTTTGAATAAAGTTCAATATCTTGGGTTTCAAAAAACATATTTCTCTAACAAATGTGGATACCCAAAATTTTGTTATCTCAAAAATCTCAGATCTAAACAGGTTTGTATTCCAAAATTCTAATTCATTTCTTATTTGCAGGAAGATAAAGGAAGTACCAACAATAATACTTGGTACATGGATAGTGGATGTTCCCAGCACATGACTGGTAACAAAAACTATTTTGAAAATAATATCAAGAGGAAAGGAGGAAAAGTAACATCCAGAGATAATGCTCAGGGAGAAATTGTTGGTATAGGTAATATTTTTCTTCTTGGAAAACTTTGATT
Organism: Viscum album; assembly: GCA_963277665.1. Lineage (NCBI taxonomy): Eukaryota > Viridiplantae > Streptophyta > Magnoliopsida > Santalales > Viscaceae > Viscum > Viscum album. The sequence goes on from OY728131.1 coordinate 1,516,298,985, forward strand.
TCAAATGTTTTGTTTGATAAGGGTCTTAAGCCCAACAACATTTGCAAAAGTCAATTATGTTATTAATGATAACTTTTCAATTTTAGGAATGGTAAGGGCTTAGTACAAAATTCCAAGGAAGTGTTTATTCTCTCTTCCCATAGGCAAGAGAATGTTCACACGTTGAACTTAAGAGACCTTAGAAGCCAAGTATTACCTTTCCTTAGTGAAATGGAAGATCATTCTTGGTTATGGCATAGAAGTCTAGGTCACTATAACCTTAGAAACTTATGTAAACTCTATAAGAAGAAACCGGTTAAGGATCTTCCAGAGCATAGATTTGATTCTTCTAAAGTTTGTGATCCTTGCCAACATGGAAAGAAACATAAATCTAGTTTTAAATCAATCGGTGAAGACTCAAAAATTGATGCATTACATTTGGTTCACATGGATCTTTTTGGTCCAACACAAACTGAAGTCATTAGAGGAAAATACTATGTGTTTTCTTTAGTTGATGATTACACTAAATTTACATGGGTCTATTTTTTATTAGAGAAGTCTGAAGCTTTTTCTTACTTAAAAATTATAAGATCCCAAGTTAAAAATGATAAAAACCTTCCACTGATAACTATTCATAGTGATCATGGAGGTGAATTTCAAAATTATGATTTTGAAACTTTTTTTGTAGAAAAGTTATTACTCAAAAATTTTCAGAACCCAGAACACCTCAACCAAATGGTGTAGTTGAAAGAAGAAATAGAATTCTTCAAGAGATAACTAGAACTATGTTGATTGAATATTTTATAGCTAGTAATTTTTGGGCTGATGTTGTAAGTACTTATTGTTACACTATAAATCGAGACATCATTAGAACATTTCTTAACAAAAATCCTTATAAGTTATAGAATGGTAGAAAAACAAGACGTTCCTAAATCAAAGATTTTGTTTGCAAGGTATTCATCCTGAATACAAAAGATAATCTACGCAAATTCACACCAAAATCTGATGAAAGAATTTTCTTAGGCTACTCCACAACTTCTAAGGCTTATAGAGTTTTCAATAAAAACACTTGTACTGTTGAGGAAACAGTACATGTAAAATTTGATGAGTCTGAACCTTTTGTTTCAAACCATCCCAACATATATCCTCGGATGTGTTTTCAAAAACTGATTATCAACCTTCATTAGAAGATCCTTCAAAAAAAGAAAATGTTCCAGAAAATATTTCTGAAACATTTACCCCATAAGACTTTATACCCACTGTTGATGACCATGTTTTAAAAAACCCAAACCATTCATTTCTAACAAATCATCCCAGTGACAGTGTTATTGGTGATGTGAATCAACCTATAAGGACTAGAAATTATTTAAGAAATGAAGTAGAGCATCTAGCATTCCTTTCCCAATTAGAACCAAAAGGCACTGATAAAGATTTAGGTGATGATGATTGTATCAAAGCCATGCAATATGAAATAAATGAATTCAAAAGGAATAAAGTCTGGACATTGGTTGAAAGACCTATGGAAATTTTTTTTATTATAGTAAAATGTGTATTGATAAATAAATGTGATGAAAAATTAGTCATAGATTGAAATAAATAAAGACTAGTTGCTAAAGGCTATAATCAACAAGGGGGAATACACTATGAATAAACCTATGCTCCAGTAGCTAGACTTGAATCTATTTGTATCTATATTTCTTTTTCAACATTCGTCAATTTTAATCTTTTTCAAATGGATGTGAAATGTGATTTTCTTAACGGTTATGTTCAATAAGAAGTTTTTTTGTACAACAGTCTGGCTTTGAAGATACAAAACATCCTGATCATGTTTTTAGACTTACCAAAGCTTTCTATGGCCTTAAACAAGCCCCAAAATCTTGGTATGATATATTTACAGGATTTTGGATTCAAAATAACTATGTTAAGGGAAATGAAAATCTAACTCTATTTATAAAGAAAGAGAAGAAAAATGGTTTTATTGTTCAAATTTTTATTGATCAAATTATATTTGGTTCAACTCAGCAATCATTAACTGATTCCTTCAAAAATCTATTGAAATATAGGTTTGAAATGAGTATGATGGGTGAGTTAACAGTTTTCCTTGGTTTTCAAATTTTTCAAAAACCATAAGGAACATATATATCTTAACATATGTATATTAAAGATATTCATAAAAAGTATTGTTATGACAACACTGAGAGTATAATTACTTCTATTGGTACCTCAAACAAACTTGATCTTGATGAAGCTGGGAAACCAGTAGATCGAACATCTTTTATAGGTATGATAGGAAGTATACATTACATGATAGCTAGTCGACCAAACTTGATGTTTTTAGTATGATTATGTGCAAGATATAAATCCAATCCTAAGGAATCTAATTTAAAGGTAGTGAAAATATTTTTTCGCTACTAAAAGGGAAACATGGATCTAGGATTATTTTATACTTCTGGAAATGATTTTATCATAAAAACCTTTTCGGATGCTGACATTGGTGGATGTATACTGTATATAAAAAGCAAATCTGAAACTATTCATTTCATAGGATATTTGTTAGTTTTTTGGTTATGCAAGAAGCAACACTCAGTAGCACTCTCTATTGGAGAAGCTAAATATGTAGGAGCTTGAAGTTGTTGTGCTCAAGTGTTGTGGATGCAACACACACTTACAGATTATGTCTTGAGTTTTACTGAGACTCAAATTTTGTGTGATAACACAAGTTCAATTTCCATTAATAAAAACCATGCACATCACTCCCATGCAAAGAACATAGATATTATGAATAACTTTATGAAGGATCACAATCATAATGGATATATCATTTTCAGTTTATCAGAACGCAAGATCAACATGCTGATGTTTTCACAAAATCATTACCCTATGATAGATTTGAATACATTAAATAGAAGTTATGAATGATAATCTTAAGGTAGTCCTTCTTCATTAACTTCTTGTTGAAAAATTCTCCTTAAAGTAATAAAATCCTTTTCAAAGGGGGATTACATTTTCTTGTTAGCATAATCAAAATTTTCATAGTAATTTTTTTTTTAAAAAAACTTTTGTAAAAAAATTATCATACTGGAACTTTCGTAATGAAATTTTTTAACTGGAACTTTTGCAATTAAATTTTCATACTGGAACATTCGTAATGAAGTTTTCATACTGGAAATTTTTATAATGGAAATTTTCGGAACTGGAACATTCATAATGAAATTTTCGTACTGGCAATTTTTGTAATGAAGTTTTCATATTGTAAATTTTCGTAATGATGTTTTTGTACACGAAATTTTGGTAATGATGTTTTCGTACTGGAAATTTTTGTAATGGATGTTTTTGTAACTAGAACATGGAAAATTTTTCGTACTGGGATTTTCGTACTTATACTTTTTGTACTGGAGTTTTGGTACTCAAAGTCTTTTCAACTTTATGTTTTTCATTGTAAGTTTTTGGTAGTCATATTTTTCATCAAGAAGAATATCACCTATTGTGAATAAACATCCTTGCCAATTCGAAAGGTATGACTTCCTAACATAAGTTTTTGTATTCATATTTTACTTGCTGATATTTTCATATGAGTTTTAAAATTTCTCAAATTCTAGTTTTCATAAATCCGATTGTAGTTCTTAAAACCTCAAAAGATAGGATTCAAGATTTCCTTGTAGGTATGCTTTCAACCATCAGATCAGATCAGAGGGTTTTTCCACCATTAGATTGTTTTTGGATCTTCAAAGGTCAACTCCATCGCCTATATAAAGGTGACCCCCGGTTGTTGTCCCACATCAATTTCAAGCTCTCGCGTGTCGAAGCTCTGCATCAGTTGTTAAAGGACATTCTGAATCCATCATAACTCCTCCACTTAGAATGTCTATTGAAGATAATTCCCAAGAAATTTCTACCTCAAATCCAATCTCAATATGGAAATTGTATAGAGAAATACTAGTCCATATGAACTTTTACATGTACAATTCTATCATCTAGAAGAATATAAAGTTTGATGGTTGGGAAGATGCATGTGTATCCAAGACAAGTGATCAACATGCTGTCTATCTGGAGTTACTTGTAGAATTATATGAATCAACAAGCTTTTATGAGGAAGAAGGAAGAGAAATGTTTTATTTCATGTCTTATGGAAAGACTTACAAACTTACTTACACCAAGGCGATATGCTTGGTGGGGCTAGCATAGGAAGGAGAATCGGAATTTTTTTCACACAAACTCCCGAATGCTCAATGGAGTTTTTTTAATGTTAAGGCCTTACAATGTCTTAGAAATACTGATGTCATGACAACAAAGATTGCTCACATATCTCCTAATAATCATATTATTCAGCTTTGGGTACAAGGTTTCATGGTTCCAAGAAAGGGTGATAATGATACCCTGATGAAAAGTGATATATATTTCTTAGACATCTTGGTGAATATAATAAATATAAATCTTATTAGGCATGTTCTTGTGATGATAAAAAACATCAAGGAAGGAAACTTCGGAGCTCAAATCATCATGTACCCTCCCTTACTATCAAAGCTAATAGTTTAGTGTTTAGATTCTTTCAAGATTACATGTAAGTCTAATGTTCAGAATTGCAATCTTATGATTGTCAGTGATGACACGTTGAAAAGAATTAATATGGCTTTTTCTAAGGAAGCATGATAGTTTTATAGTTTACCAGAAGCAGAGGTTGAAATAATTCCATAAAATATGGAAAAAAATTATCTAGTGAAGAAAGTTACTAAGAAGGGGAAGCTTGAAGAAGTGGTTGCTGAAGACAAGAACCCCAAATCTAAGGAAACAAAATCTAAACCTCTCAAGACAAAAAAACAGAAAGCATATCAAGACAAGGTAGCTGCAAAATGGAGAAAAGATAATGAGAAAAGGAAAGAATGGGATCCACAGTTCGGAATGGACCCAACTGAGGCTATGTTCTTAAAATAGAGAGCATCTGATGAGTTAGAAAAGCAAGAAAAAGAGAATAAAATGAAAAGGAAGATGTCTAAATCTGAACTTATACAATCTATATTGAGAGATACTAAAATAGTATCTGAGAATATTCCAGTTCCAAAAACGTTTGATGTCCAACCATTACTAGATACTCCCATGAAAAAATACATCACCTTGGAAATATCCAAAGGAAAAGAGACTATTGAATAAGTAAAGAAAACAGCTGGTGAAGAAGTAGAGTAATAGGTTGTTGAAGAAGAAGAAGTAGAAGAAGGAAGTGATGATCTGGATGACTTGATCAAACAAGTAGAAGATTATCAAGAAAAGGTAGAATCTTCAAAATTAGTCACTCCGGGAAAGGAAGATGAAAAAGATTGTAAGAGAGATGAAGTGGAGGAAGAAGAGAAAGAAAGTAATTATCTGATGAAGAAGTAAGTTATGAGAAGAATTATCTTGAAGATAGAACAGAGAAGGAGAAACCAGATGAAGACAAGATTGTTCAAGTATCTGAATCCAAGGAAGAATCTCCTAATGAGGAACCCATTCCAAAAATCTATAAAGGAAAGCAAGTGTTCATGGATACACCAACAAATGATATCATAAAAAATAAAGAAGTTGGTGGTTCTTCTAAAAGCATGTTGGTGCAAATTGAAGAAGAAAAATCCCCAAGAATGTTATCAGATTCGGAGTCATCAACAGAGGGTCATGACTTTGTTGTCGATCCTTTGAAAACATTTGTGGACACCATTCCGATATTTCCCACTATATATTACAGATTCGAAATGCTGCAACATAGTCTAAATCCGAAATCAGAATCCTAATCAACGGTGATGGATAAGTGTGTGAAAATTGAATCTAACCATAGAAATATTGTCATCATTTATGATGTTCATAGAAAATCATGCAGCAAAATCACCCTTTGGTCAAAGAAGGTTGATGATGACCTGGCTGAGTTTGAAAAGTTTTAGAATGTGGTAAAATATAACCGAGGATGCAAAGATAAAGAATCTTCAGGATGAGATGATCGTTAAGAAATGTTCTCAGAATCAACAAGTGAATGATTTGAATGAGAAGGTTAAGTCTCTTTCTCAGAATATTAAAAGGCATAAAGAACTCCGGATTGAGCTGAAAGAAAAACTTGTAAAGAAAGATGAGTTACTGATGATACAAGAAGAGGATATGAAGACTCTAGTAGATGTATTGAAATCTCAAGATGAAAGGATAAAATCATTGGAGAAGCAAGATGAGGAGGATCAAAAGGATTTGAAAAAAGCTGAAAACCTTGTTGAGGAAGCTTAATCTGAAGGAAAAGGAGGACAAATAGACAAATCCTATCTTTTGTTGCATTTTTTTCCTTGTAAAAATTATCTTTTCCAACTCTAATGAAATTTTTGGTTTGTTGTATCTTGTGTTATTATGTTATAATGTTTCAATAACTTTATTTCTTTTCTATTCCCTTAAATACTTTTTGAAAATCACAAAGGGGGAGAAGGAGAAATAATTACTGAAAAGAGGGAAAAGGAAAAATTTCTAAGTCAAGAACTATCCCTATGTAAGAGGGAGCTTATGTAAGGGGGAGTTCCCCATTTTGATGTTTTTTCATTTCAAATGATTATGAAAACTTCATTCTCAAAATCCAGAATACAATCTTTCGAGTTCCTAAGCCTATGTGGTAGTTAGCTGTATTCACTAGCATCCATATAAAAAGGGAGATAAGCTTCAATTTCAAAGTCAAGAAATTTATACTAAGCTTTTATATTTTTTCGTATGGTTGTTTGTGCTTTCAAAAAATGGGGAGATTATTATGTAAATAAGGTTTTACTTATGACTTTTTCCATTCCATCTTGTTTTGAAAATCGCAAACACCTTATACATAAGCAAATCTACATTTTTATTATATAAGGAAAATTTCCATCTCAAAGTAATTTACCCCTATCATGTTTTCATTGTTAATATCAATATTTTTATTAAGTATAAAAATCAGATTCATACCCAAAATCTCGGAATCATATATTTAATAGATATGAAGCATTCTGTTTTAGGATCCGATTTCGAGATATGAAATGTAATGAAGTTCCCTCCGAATTCTGGATATGTACTGTAATGAAGTTCCACTCTGAATTCTGGATATGAACTGCAATAAAGTTCCATTCTGAATTCTGGATACGAACTCTAATACTCCTCCACTTCGTATTCTGGATACGAACTCTAATACTGTTCCACTCCGATGTCAGGATACAAACTCTAATAAATTTCCATTCCGAATTCTTGAAACGAACTGTAACAAAGATCAACTCCGAATTCTGGACTCCGAATTTCTATGAGTTTGACTCCAAACTTTTTTGAGTTCGACTCTGAACTTCTATGAGTTTGGCTCTGAGCTTTTACTAGTTCGACTTTGAAAATTTATGAGTTCGACTCCAAAATTTTACTAGTTCGAGTCCGAACTTCTACAAGTTCGACTCTGAACTCTATAAGATCATATTCTGAACTCTGGTGAAACCAGACTCTGAATTTCCTTAGAAATTCAGAATCTGGATTTCTATAGAATTCCGGTTCTAAATTCCTATAAAATAGAATCTGAATATATCTTTATTGTAGACTTCGAATTTCATCCCGGTTAGACTCGGAAATTTAATTCGCATACATTCTTAACATCAGTTTTTCTTATACATATAATAGTTTCATTACAAAATGATGTCGTGATTTCATTTACACATGTTTCATTATAAAACAATGTCGTATATTCTGTTTCTAACTAACCGTTGGTTTAGTGACACGTGTATAGGTCCCTCTGAAATTTAAAGAAAATATGATCATTGGAGGAGGGAACCAGCCATTAGAGATTTTCCTATAAATAGGAGCTCATTTGAAAAGAAAATACTACTTCGTCAACTTTGACATCTGTGATTATACGCTATTGATGTGATTTCTAGAGAGATAGGATCTTATTGACTCTCAAGCTTCGTGAAGAATGTTTGATTGAATTGTTCAAACTTTTCCCTGAGCAGACTTTCTTTGTGCAACTTTGATTGTTGGTGATTACAATCGAGGGATTCTGGGGATATGAAGACAGAGGTCCCACCACCTTGAAGTTGAGGGATTCCTTGCTGAGGAAGACAGAGATTTCATCTACCTTGAAGTCTAGGGCTAGTGGGGATAGAAAGATAGAGACCCTGATATTTGTATCGAGGACTTACCCGGGTGTGGGTAAGACAGACATTCTTGAAAGTATAAATCAAGGGACCTTTATCCAAGGATGTTGGATACCCTTCTCTTTGGGCTTGTTACTTGTTTTTTTACAAGTTTTTACACTACATTGTGTATTGTAAGGAAAGTATAATATTCTTATATTTCCTTACAATTGTACTCTGACTTAGTTAGATTATATATGGTTTAAGGTAGAATCTCATATTATAATCATTGGTTAAGTTTCATTTTCTGGATCCGTATTTAAGGAACCAGTTTTTCAGAATCACTTTCCAGATTTAAGCAACTGTATAGAACTATAAGTTTGAAACATCATACTTGTCCCAATCTTTCAATTGGTGTTAGAGTTGTTGCGAATTTTCTTAGTTTAACTTTGTTAAACTTAGATCTTTCCTTGTTTAAGGAAATTTTTAAAATGTACAATTCACCCCCCTCTTGTATATTGAGCACCTACATCGTTATATCGATCCTACAAGATGTTATTACAATATAATGAAACAATTAATGATGAGGGATTATAAGAACAAATAAGATTTAATGAATTTTATAAGAGATTACCTCTCCATAGATGTGTATCTTCTAAATTTTTTCTTAGAGCAATAGAGTCGTTCTTTGTAGATGACCCGAAACTCTAGAATAGAAATGGAGAAGTCGAGAATGAAAATGGGTTGCCGATGGATGAGCATGAAGGCACAAAATGAAGTGAAGAGTTGAGGGAGGTGGTGTCCTTTTATAATTGAATTTTGGTTCATGTTTGGAAACTCCATAATTAAAAATTTATAATAAAATCAAACCCTACACAAAAACAACCAAAACGTATGAATTTTTAAGATGAGATGATATATGGTTATAATCTCAACAAATAATGAATTTTTTACAATTTATGTTGTCAATTTATACCATATATTCTTATTTAAAACATACTAATTATATTTAATTGTAATTTTGGTAAAAAAATTCTAAATGATTAATGGTTATAAATATTTACTTATATAGTGTTAATTGATGGTATATAGATATTTTAGTAAATTTTGGACCTTATCATTATAACATTGTAATTTTTAATAAATTTTAAAACATTTTAATTTAATTTATTAAATTTTATTTTTATAAGATATCAATAGTGTCAATTTTATCAATATTTATTTATTTGAATTTATACAAAATACACACTTAAGATAAATTCAAACCTAAATATTTAATACACACCTAAAATCTCATATTCCTATATAGTATTCATGGAAAATATTAACTTGTTTATATGATATTTGTTTTAATATTTTTAAAACCATTTTATAGATATTTATAATAATAAAATAATTTCTACATCAATATTATGTCAACATTAATGCTAATTATTTAATCTCTAAATTTTAAAAATAAATTTCAATGTGGTAGTTAATTATTCTATAATTCCATAAACTACCCATAGTAGATATTATCTCCAATTTATATTTATATTAAAATTAATATACTTATATAAATTGATATTTTGACATTTTGACACATTCATTAGTTTTTATTATATTCATTTCATATTAATATTTATGTGGCCACTATGTTATTAGATTTCGAACAATAATTGAAATGGGTTGAATTTAGTCATCAAATAAGATTTTTATTGGTGTTAAGGTAATTTTATTTTATTTTTTAACTTTAATTACCCAATTTACCTTTAACCATTGTAATAAATCAATTAACAATGATACTATTCATAAAACACAAAAATAAAAGTATCCCATTAACATTATTTGGAAATACAAATTAAAATTATGGAATCCATTTTTCAAAATTCAAAACACAGAAGTTGAAATGAGAAAACATGGTTTAAAAGATAAAATTTTACAAAATCTTGTAATGTTTTTATAGGTAAATTAAAGTTAAAATTAAATAAAATGACATAAATTATATTAAATGGTAAAAAAATAATCTATTTATACCATGAAACAATTCAATAATATAACTTATCCATATAAATAATTTCCATGAATAATTTATTTTCAATTACAATTTATCATATTTTAACTATTCATCAAAACAAAAAAGTTATAAGAATAATATAAGAAATTCATAAAAAGTACATTTTTATATCAGTCATCAAAATAAAATGTTTATGCTATAATATATAAAATATTAATGAGTAAAAATTTTAATTTAAAATGGGTTTTCCCTCAGAGGTGAAAATTTTATCATTTTTTAAAAAAATTGCGATTTTATAAATCAAATTGGGTTTTATTAATTTCTTATGAATATAATATCTATAGGATGAATATAAAAAATAATTTATTAGGTATATAAGACATATATATCACATTAATTTCATTACCAATATTAATTCCATCAAAAATTAAAATATCTAATTGATTTATATTTTAGATAATGAAATCGCGTTTCATTTTCCTAAGTTAGTTATAATTATTCTTGATAACCTAACAACTTTCCTATAATGGCATTTTTATAATAAGTTCCTCTCACATTTATTTCAATACCACAATTTCATTCCATGAAATCTACAAAAGAATATAATAATGTGATGAAAATATTTCATTAAAACCCAATATTTTATAATATTGCATTACTAATTATGTTAGATGGATCCTTATATAAATCATTTTATTATTTAAAAATGAAAAAACTATCATACAAAGTGATTTTTTTATGATCACGTCTATTGATTAATATAATGTGTTTGTTTTTATTTCAACTGATTCTGAGAAGTTGGTAATTGAATAATTTTATAACTGTAACACTGATGCCTATAAAAATGTCTTCAAACTCGTGGAGAAGAAACTAATAAATTCTTATGTTATAAATATTTATATTAATGTATTATATTATTATAAAACTTACTGGTATTAGATTAAAAATATTTAGATATATTTTATTGCATAAAATCTTGTGTGTGTATTCTATTGTAAATTCTCTCTGTTTTTATATTGAATTTGTGTTTTGTCATATCGTGTTGATTGAGAGATCCCATGGATAGGGAGAAAATGATTTGATCGATCTAACTGAAAAGGGGATCATAGGGATAATGATATATCTCCTTTTCTAATCAGGATAATCAAGGGATTCTATGTTCTGGAATAAAGACATCCTGATATGTTAAAAATTAGGGATACATAATATAATATCTACAAACATCCTTATCACATTTGGTGAATGTGAAAATCCCACGTAGTGGTGGTTTTATATGTTTTTTAATATACATTATAATTAAATGTTATTTATTTTTTTCTTTGAATATTGTTCAATGATTATATTGTTTAGTATTTACTTGATTCTTATATTGATCATTATATAATATATCAAAAAGTATATTCATCTAAAATACATACTTATTATAAAATTGTAAGAAAAGTGTATGATTATTTATAAAATAAAATCCACCCCCAATTTTAATATTTCTTCCCTACATCCTGGGAATGATAAAAAACAATAGAAAAATTGAATTTAATGATTATAATGTATCAGGAATTATGCTTAATGTATTTTTATCTATATATTAAACATAGAGTTCTTTATGGATTCCTTAGAATGTAGGGAAACAACATAATGGGTGAATAAATATTCTATGTAAGGGATACAATATAATAAAATATAATATTCCTTAAAAATGACATACATGATATGAAAATGGATAAAAATCAAATGAAGCTATATAAATAACTACATTAGAATTGTTTATCCATCGATAACATAACAAAAATAACTAATGGATCTTAGGTACAACAATAACAAATATTGTAACAATGGAATACCTAAAGTGAGATTCCATGACACTACCATGATGTTCGTTTCCCCATAAATCATAAAAAATAGATAAGTAAGCTCTATTACACTATTCTAGTTTTTCACATTTTACATACAGATCCATCACGAGGCTTTAAAATTTCAACCCCATCAACCACATAATAAGTCCAATGCCTATGTTATATGAAAATAATGGTAAACCAATAAAATAAATAATATTATTTAAGAAAAATATAACATAACCATATTAACATAATAAATTAATTTCCATATATAAATAATGGATATATGTATTTTCAAGGCTTTTTTAGAAAACTGATAAAATATTCCTATATAGGTAATTATATATCAATTAATCTATAAAACAACTATATTATCACACACCCTTATCAAATTAATAAAAAATAGACTAATAAGGTTTTTTACATTCAGGGTAAAAGATTTACTATAATAATTAATCAATGAAATATTGAGGAATAAATGTTAGTAAAGTAACCTAAAAAAATTATTATAATGAGAAACAAATATTTGATACATATTATTGATATACAATTTCCTTATGGATTGCATTCTAGGTTTGTATTCTTTGATATCTAAGGTTCGGTCATTCAAAAACATGGATTTTTCAATTAGGAAATAGGTATAGGATTAAGTGAATATATCTCTGTTACATATCCATATATGAATTTTCCCATTGATGTAATAACAATATTTGATACGTAAATTTTAGTAAATTAAAAATTATTACAAAATAAAAATGAACAAATTATATTAAGAACCCTTATTTTAATATAATTACATCTTAGAAAAATGGTATAATTAGAGGGGGTTATTAATATCACATTGATAATATATAAAATAGAATATAACAACAATAATGTATAAACATTTCATCAAATAGAATGGGATATTAAAAGTTATTATAATAAAATTTTATGAATAATGATTTGATGGGAGATATTTTGGAACCCTTCCACTAAATAATGATATAATGTAAGTATAAATTAAGAGATAAAAAATAATAAATCACTGATAATTTATAAATATTTGGGATAATAAAATTGTATTAAATTCAATGTAGTATATGAAATTGTATTTTGAAAGAGATTATAAAATAATAATCATATGTATCAATTAAAAGAGAGAACCAGGAACCCACCCCATCGTAAATGAATTGTAAATACATGATAAAGAATGCATAAAAATTAATTTAACACCCCAATCTTCCACGGTATGCTTCTCTATGAATAATACAGTAGCGTGTGTTGTACGCAACTTCGATATTCTAACACGCCACGACCAATCAAAGTAGCCATTTTGAATAATAATACCCACTTTTTGAAATTTTATACATTTTATCATTCAAAATGGACTTCATTTTTGGATTTAGAATATAAAAATTACCCTAGGATGAAATTTTGGTACTTTTCGGATAACTTTTATATTTTGATGAATAGTGAAAATTACTAAATTTTAATTAAGACAACTTTTTCAATTGAAATAATTAATAGTGATAAATTATGAGTTTGAGTAGTTTTAAAATATATTTAGAATATATTTTTACCATTTAATACATTGTTGGTCATTGGACATAATTTCACAATTAAACCGGACATAAACAAATATCAATCATTTGATAGTTATTATTTCTTAAAAATAGGCTTTTTGTTTTGACGGCGGGAATACGTTTTAAATTAATTACTGCCACTTATGTTATGAATATGGAAAAATGGATTCCATTTTTGGAATCAGGATGTCGAAATTGTGTAATTAGGTAACTTTAATTTTAAGACATTTTGAATAATTATTTCAGTAAATATTTTATTTACCATGGTTAAAGGGTAAATCCAGTGAATACGGGTTAAAAAATAATTTTATAATAATAATAAATTACCCTAAAAAGTGTCATATCCTTATTGGTGGATACATTTCTGACCATGGGAATCTTCGGGTCTATTTTGGGACCCCATGGAGCCACTTGTAGGTGATAGGGACACATTATATTAATTATGTTAAAGTAAATACAGAAATGACATAAGAATATATCTTTTAGAAAAAAAAAATTTACATAGGGTTATATATGTTATATTTTCAACTATAAATATTCATTAGAAATCTAAAACTATTTCCTACATAATGGTATTTTATTTATAATTTTTAGACATTAAATAATTTCTTTTATTTATGACTCAATGATGATTCACTAATTACTGTATTAATGAAAGATAAAGATAATTGATAATATATATACCCATAAAATGTAATTTTAGAATTTTTATAAATTCAAATAATTTTATAGGTTACTATGACATATTATAATTGTTTATGTAAAAAAATTTCGATGTAATAATGTTGTTACAAATTTATCAAGAACAAAATACCGAAGAGTGTCAAAATTGACAAAAAAGAGTTTTTAAAACAAATACTATATTATTAATTTATATTCAATTACTAAAAATCGAAGGTTCAAACAAGAGACTTATATCATTATATTTTTATCATTAATGGTCTTCTTTTTAGTCACTTGGAGGTATATAGAATGTTTATTAACTATATAATATAAAAATAAAAAGTGACATGGTAAGTGTCAAACTAATTAACTATGAATTAAAAATAAAATATAAGGTTAATATAATGACCCAAACCTGTCTAAATTATATTGGTTGGGTGTATTTAGACTAATACCCACCTAAATCTTTAAATAATCCACTTTGGAGCCATTATAAACCGAATATGAATATATTATAAAATAAATTTTCTAGATTTTCCTAAGGTTCCCCTCCTCCCCTTATAAAAGGACACCACTTCTAACCAATTATTAACACATTAAAAGACTTTTGGTTCGGAAAAACCCTGCCCAAATACTCTCTCAACTATCCTCACTTCAACCTATAGGACTTAGTTTGTTCAGAAATCCATACTAAGGATCCCTTTTGGTCAAATCAAAAGGAAGAACCTGAAGAAGAGGTAATGTTTTCACCACAATCTTTCAAGTTCATTTCTTCATCAACTTATTCTTTCTTTGTTATTCACATTCTAAAATAATAACTCCAGTATCTCATGTATACTGTGATATTATTATAAATATGGTTCAACCATATTCATTATTCTATCCATCCTATGAATGACATGTCACCATACGTGCGTACATACGGCTTACCATCTCCACATCGTGGTGTAATTTTTATTCAATATATTATTATTTGGATGGGTATAATAATGATGTTTAATTTATATAAATAATAATAATAACATTATAATGATTCTGTATATATTATATACCATCCAATTATATATTATTTTAATATCAAAAGGATGATATTGTCACTCGTGCGTACGTACGGACTACCGTCTCCACGAACGCGATAGGATTCATTCCCCATCATATCCGTTCATGAATAATTCTCATTTGATGATTAAGAGTATTTTTTAAGAACATTATATCATTCTAGATATGAATATGATACAATCTATCCATAACAAACACAACATATATATCAAAACATATAAAAGAAAATGAGTAAATCAATACCCAAAACGACGATAATACTAAAGTATTATTAACAAAGCATTATTAGAAGATCATATATGATATCATAATTATGTATATGATTCTTGTATAATTTAATAAAAATCTTTTAACTATTATACAGGAGTTTATCATACCATCGACTAAGTAAAAGTATAAGATAAGGGTTTATTTCACAATCTCTTCATTATCCGAGGTTGTTTATACGTAATTATCTACTGTGACCTCCTTATCAACCACATCATTGTTTCTAAAAAATTAATTTCAAACCATTATTACTATTTTATATACTATGTCTTAATTCCATTTATTCCCTTGTTGAATTTTTATAAGATGTTTATACAAGAATATTTCTATCATTTTCCAAACAAGATCCTTTTTATCCTTTTCGATAGAATTAAGGTAAGAATGTTTTTTTAACTTATACGGTGGGTGCGGCTATTTTCCACCATTATAAAATCGTAGAAGATTACCTTAAAATATTATAAGAATATATTCAATGTAAATGATTTATTTTATAATAATGTGACTTTCAAATGATTTAAAAAAGAGATATTTCTCTCTAATAGTTTTGATTTCATCTATGTCAACATCATTTGATGGTTTTTATGCTTATTTGAAGCTTATTTATTATGATACAAAACATCCATATTTTATTGAAGTTTTTGTGATATGTTTGACTGTGGATGTGTTATTTTTATACCATTCATAGTTTATGGATAAAGTATTAAAATTTCATCTGCTATTTTTAATACGAATGAGTATGTTATGTTTAAACCTGATCATATGAGGAATGCATTGGACTTAATAAGTGATGGGTGGAGCCCGCTATAGCTCCTCGATACATCGGTAGGTCTAATGAGACAAACTAGTTTCTTGGCATGAGGCCTTGACAAAATCATATTTGTATTCTTGGCACGACGCCTTGGCTACATGGTTATGATAGTCTGTCATTATGCATTCCATCATTATGAAAGTGGTTATAGATGTTGCATTTTATTGTTCAACTTGTATAATATCCATGTGAATAAGTAAATGGAATTATTTCATTTTATATTTTCCATATTATGTTGAAGGTCAAATTTAAAAGGCTTTTGTTTGAGCTATACATTGCCTTAAATATTTCTGCTTATTTATGAATGTTTTCGCTATATTGTTATCCTTTCTGAGCATCTGATCTCACCCCTTTAAATGTTTTATTTTTCCCAGGATGTGAAGAAGTAATCTATGAATGAACTGTAGGGATAATATGAGGGGATATGATGAAAATTTGTTTTTGTAGTAGTTTTTCACTTTATGATGTAATGTAATCATTATGAATGTATCTAGTTATTCCAAGGCTACTAAACTAATTGGTCATTCAAGACTTAATATTTATTGTGATCATGCCAATGTTATTTAATAGGGAACTGACTCTAGGAAACTGGGGTCAGGGCATTACATTTGGTATTAGAGGATGTTTAGCACAAACCCTGGAAGCTAGATTTTGGTAAATTCTGATTAGAGCACATAGACCTAAGATAGACATTGAGGACTAGTATAGAAGAACTTCCTAGAATTTTGGTATTGTAGAGATTTTCTGAGTTTTCTAAGAAATAATCCCTGTCTGGATACGAGCAGGTAGTGGCGGCTCTGGCATAGATGTACCTAAGGGTAAAAACCAAAAACACTGCTTTGAGATAGACTCAAACGAGAACTGGTGCATGACAACAGGCCATGGTGCACTCTTGGTTACGACACTCCTGGGGGATTTTCTAAAGATAATTCTCATTTTCCTTATGAATCATTATGAAGGGTTTATGGGTATATACTTCCTCAACGAAATTTTTTTTATGATTATGGATTATATCCATAAATTGTTCAATTTATGTTATGTGTTTTACAAGTATAGAATTATGTATTTTGATTCATAAAATGATCTAGTTTTTGTCATCGTTTAGAAATGGAAACTAGTGGATGAAATGAAAATCATATCCATGCACACACTCCATTTAAAGATTTCCCTCCTCCTCAAGATAATTATAGTGGAGCTGGTGATGTAAGTGGTGCTAATCAGCTTATCACCATACTGGGACAACTCACGCAGGTTATAAATAATAACCTTACCCGTATGGAGCACCCTAATCCATAGCGTAGATGATCAATGTTAGATCGCGTCATGAGGAAGAAACAACAAACATTCAATGGGAGTACAAATCCATTGGTAGGTGATCAATGGATAAGTTCCATATAGAAAATATTTCAGGCTTTGGGGAGTAGTGAAAGGGAAAAAGTTATCATAGCAGTTTACCACCTCACTAGAGATGCGGATAAATGGTGGTCATTGATTCAAAACATGAAGGAAGCTTATGAAGTATCAAATATGGAATGGAGGGAGTTCAAAGATCTATTTTTAGGAAAATACATTCCTCCTGACCATCGATTAGATATGGAAAGGCAGTTTTTGAGTCTGAGGCAAATAGAGGATGAGAATGTCTCAAAGTATGAGGCTAAAATTACAAGGTTAGCAAGGTATTATTAAGATTAAAGACATAACCCAATAAGTAATATTGATTGTTTCATTTATGGGATAAAACCATTTCTTTGTCGAGCATTAGTCTCACAATCCTTCTCATCGTACGAAGACATTGTCCCATGTGCTATCAAAACAAAAAAGGAATTCCCTAAGTCTTATGACTTTAAAGAAAAGCAAGAGAAGAATAGATATGTTGATCAATATATAAATGGATATAAGGGGAAGAAGGAAAAATTTTAAAATCCATCTTACAATAAATGCGGAAAGAAACACCCCGGTACATGCTTAAAATGAATGAGAGTTTATTACAAGTGTGGTGAAAAAGGCCACCAATATCATGATTGAAAGGGAAAGAGAGTTGCTGTCAATGTGGAACAATATAATTGTAGAGTGATGGGACATTATTCAAATGAATGTCCTAAGCGTTAGGGGAACATGCCTCAAGAAAAGGCCAAGGGATCAAGGACAAGCTTATGCTATCACTACTAATAAAGTAGAAGCTCGGAAAGACATGGTGGTAGGTAATTTAATGGTTTCCTCAAGTTTAGAAAATGCTTTATTTGATTCTACATCATCACATTGATTCATATCTTCCCAATTATCTATGAAAATTTGATATTTCCAATTTGATTTAACAAAGGAGTTGTCAGGTAAAACTGCAAAGGGAAGTATCATTGCAACAAAGTTTTGTGAATCAGTCCCCATTAGAGCACATAAATGTTCATTATCTGCTGATCTCATTGTCATACCTATAATTGAGATTGATATAATCCTTGATATGGATTGGATTTCATACCATGATGCGATGATTTATTGTAAGAAGAAGTAGTTTATGATTTTTGATGATAATGATAAAGAACACCTTATTTTTAGAGTAGAATCGTCACCACCTAATTCTTATCTAGATCCACCCCCAATAGCTCAACTAAATTCAATTATCGAGGAGGAAGAGAATGAAATAACATTGGGTGATGAAATGAATGTTAAAATAGAGGATGTACCGGTTGTGAGAGAATATGTAGATGTATTTCCGAAAGATTTACCTAGACAACCTCGTGAATGAGAAGTTGAGTTTTCCATTGATTTAATTCCTGGATCAAGGCATATATCGATGAACCCTTATATAATGGACACTGTATATTAGTGGAACTAAAGAAACAACTAGTGGAATTGAGTAATAAAGGATTTATTCTCCCTAGTGCTTCTCCATAGGGAGACCCTATTCTTTTTGTCAAAAAGAAAGATGGATCTATGAGGTTATGTATCGACTACAGGGAGATCAATGCTTTAACAATAAAGAACAAGTATCCTCTACCTTGCATTGATGATTTATTTGACCAACTACATGGAGATAAATACTTTTCAATGATTGACCTTCAATCTGGATACCATCAGTTGTGTGTGAAGAAGGAAGACATTCTTAATACAGCATTTTGAACCAGGTATGTGCATTACGAGTTTACAGTAATGGCTTTTCGGCTGACTAATGCACCCTCTGTATTCATGGATCAAGCGAATAGGATTTTCAAGGAATATCTCTAGGATTTTTTAGTGGTATTTATTAGTGATATATTGGTATGCTCCAAAATCAACGAGGATCATGAAAATAACTTGCGGATTATCCTGAAGACTCTGAGAAGACATGAATTATATGGGAATTTTTGAAAAACATTTTCATTGAAAATCATGTGAGAAACATGATTTTACAGAATATTAGTGATGTTCTAAGGAGGAAATGACAACTAAAAGGGGGGGTTGAATCAGTTGTTTACATTTTATATGTTCCAATACATTATTAATCTTAACCCCTATGACATGTTATGCTTTATTTCATTGTCAAAATTTAACAAATACTTATGCGTGATAGAATTTTAAATCTAGGAATTCACACTCAATTTATAAGATTGAGACTCAATTTGAGAACCTATGTCCTTTACATCACCACTCTTGTGGGTCTAGGGAAATACACTATAATAAAAAAGTGAATACAACATAAGTAAACTCCAATTAGACTCATGCTATCTCATTATCTAAAATGTTATATTGAATCCCATTAGTTACAATGTTTTATTAAAGTAAAATTGAGCCAAACACAAGAATAAAATATTTTTTGAATCTACTCCACAAATGCTCTGTCTAAATACTCATTCTGATTTGGATAAGTCTGATCTTCTTAGTAAGATATAGATGCATCCAATTTATACATTCCATAAACAATCAATGAAAAATCGTAAATTTGGTGGGAACAATTCACATTGATTTCTACATCACTCTTCCTTCTCAAAAAGTGTGTATGTTTCAAATTAGATAATGATCTGAGAATATATTTATACGAAACCCGTAAAACAAGGGAGGGAAACATGAAAATATTACCCCTTCCTCAATTAACAAAAACACCAAAAATCTCTCTCATTTCATCTCAAATAATTGGCTTATTAAAACCTCCTAAAATTTACTTATGATTTATATAAATATTATTTCTTGATTGATAATTCTGAATCATGATTCTAATTTTTTAGGAAGCATGCTCAGAAATGTGGTTCAGATGTTCTCATAAACATACTCAAAAACGTGGTTATGTTTTTTTCAGTAAAATGCTTAGAAATGTGGTTCAGTTTTTTAAATGCATGTTCAGAAAATTGTTTTAGTTTTCTTTAGAACAAATGATAATTTTTTATCAAAAAATATGTTATTATTATCTTAGAATTCATGTTCTGATTTTCTCAGAATTCGGGTTCAAATTTGTGCATAATTCATGTTTAATTTGTGTAAAATACTAGTTGAGATTTTTGAAAAAATCATGTTGGGATTTCTGGACAATTGAGTTTTAGATTTATACAAAATTCAGTTTCTGATTTGCTCAGAATTCAAGTTTCATTTGGTGAAGAATTAATTTTTCGATAGTTGCAGAATTCTGGTTCTTATTTTTGCAGAATTCAGGTTCTGATATGTAGAGAATCCATGTTCTAGGTTTTCCCAAAATGTTTCTCAAAATGAATCCAATTTTTTCCCAAAATTTTTCTTATCATTGTAGAAATTATTTTTCCAAGAATGTGGCTTAGAATCAACGAACTAATATTTTGAAAATGTTGCTCAGAATTTGGGATCCAGTTTTCATTGAATGTTTCTGAGAAATCATGATCTGATTATTCCTAAAATGTTGATTAGAATTCATGATCTAATATTTCTAGAGTGTTTCTCATTAATAGTATTAAAACATCTTCACCATTTCATAGATATTTATTTTCATGAAACATTTCAGGATTTTGTGAGAACATTAAGATCTAAAAATTCATTAAAAATATCAAATTATTTCTTTCTTCGAAACTTCCTTCAAACTCAGCAACTAATTTTAATATCAGTATGTTACATAAACACAACTAATTATTTCTTTCATAGCAATGAATAAAAACTTCCAGTAACCACTGACATCATCAACCTATATATCGAAAACATTCTTCAACAAAAAATTCTTGTATTCAACAAATAAAAAACATTATTAAAACAAAACAGTTCAATGGTTCTTCAGTCACTACATCGTATTTGTTGACAACATCTGTTAAGAGAATTTCCAACTCTCAAACATTTTCTTTAACTAATTTTTTTGTATTTTCAGAAAAAATAGATTCTTTAAAAAGAGAGTTTCCAGACTCCAGAATAGTAGATAATTTAATGATTTTGATGGATTTAAATACTTCGGTGGAAAGAAAATTTTGCAGTCATGTAATGATAAACTCCCCCTTACTCAAACTCCCCTTTATTTTTATCTGTCTCGTTATCACTTCCTTTTCTCCATCATTTTACATTTTCTCTCCCATATTATATTGAAACCAAAACTATAGATTTTTAAAATAAATCTATGTAAAAGATTCTTGCAAATTAAAAAATTTGTTTCTTGATCCCCCATTTTTCAACATAATCCAGGGAATATAGGGGTTTATTCATTATGAGGTTTGGTAATACATGGAATGAGGATGAACATGGAGTGGTGGTCTCAACTCAAAATAACATTATTTCGAAATTTATTTTGTAATGATATCAGCATTCTGATACTTTCTTGATGTCTATTCCAACAAAACATCTCCAGCAGCAACATTCACATTTATAAAGTGAAATTTTATATCAAATTTTTCTTTATCATGATTATTTGATTGGATTCTTTGAAATATCAATTTTACTCTTATTATCACAAAGTATCATCAAATTTTTAGAAACTGTAACTTTCAAATGTTCAAGATGAACATTCATCCACATAATTTGAGTAAAATCATGTGTAACTGCAGCATATTCACATTTGGATGTGCTCAATGTTACTGAATATTTTTTCTTACTATACCAACTCTCAAAACATTCACATAAGAAAAATGTTCCTCTTGATGTTTATTTCCTATCATTACAATCACCAGCCCAATATGCTTCAGTGTAACTGTCAATCTTTAACTCAAAGTTTCTTTAGTATAACAACCTATATGAAGTTGTTGTTTTAACATATCTTAGAATACTATTTACTACCAACATATGTGATTCTTTTGGATTACTTGGATACATGGAACATAGTGTCATACCATATACAGTATTAGGCAGTGAAGTAGAAAGGTAAAGATATCTTCCTATCAGTTTAACGAAATAATATTGATTGAAACTTATTACAGATTCATAATTTTTTTTCAAATTTTTACTAAGTGTAATCCTATTTGAATCCTATTTTGATTCTTCCATTCCACAATTATTTAAAAATTCCTTGGCATACTATTCCTGATATAAGAAAACATATATTTCTTTTTCTTGAACATGTATGCCAAGGAAGAATGTTAATTCCCACAACATTGAAACTTCAATGTTCTTCTTCATCTCTCCAATAAACCCTTCACCAACCTTTTCATCAACCACAGTAAAAAATATACCATCCACATAAAAAATTTCAATAAATTTTCCAGAGTCAAAATTTTTAACATACAAGCTTCTATCATATTTTCTTTTAAAAATGTTCTTATTTATCAAAAAAATTCAAGATTCAAATACCCATAAAGTGGATCATGTTTCAGCCCATACAAATCATTATTCAATTTAAAAACATTGGTTTCATCCTTATTAAGTAAAAACCCACAAGGTTGTTAAATGTAAAATTCATTTTCAATCTCACCATTTAATGAAGAAGACATTACATCTATTTGATAGTCATTGTAATTTTGAAGGGCATCCAATGAAAGAAACATTAAAATAGTTTCTAGTCATGAAACAAACGAAATAGTTTCATCAAAATCTACACCTTCCACCAGTTAATGTCCTTTATAAATATGGCTCTATTTATTTATTGAAGATTCTCCATGATCTTCTGATTTATTTTTATAAACCCACTTGGTTCTGATGACATTTTTAATTATTGGGCTTGGAACATGATCCCATGATTCATTATAATAAAACCAATTATACTCTTTATTAATACTATATACCCATTCATTATGTTGAATTACCGTTGAATATTATTCTGGATCATCTTTGGAGATATGTGAAGTCTGATTTTCTAATCTCAACTCCCTTCTTGTCAGAAATGGAGCCCTCAGATTCCCAATAATGCTTCCATATTCATCCAGATTTTGTTAGTTAGGAATTCTTAGAGTTCCTTCACGAACATCACATTCATCACCACATGACTCTCTAAATCATGATTGAGCTAGTATTGGATAACATTCACTATTATTGGATTTCTCTATTGTTTCATCATCAATATTCTCAAAAACATCTGTTAAGGAAAATTGATTTTCAATTACCTCCATATCATATGATTCCATTAACATATGTAAATTTTTTTCCAACATTTGTAACTTATCTCATTTGGTGAATAACCCATGAATGTTCCGTCCTCACATTTCTCATCAATCTTTCACTATTCTGGTTTTTTTACATTACCCAGATATGGACCTCCAAATACACTTAAGTATTTCAATGTGGGTTTTATGCCATACCACATTTCATTAGTAATGATGGTTTTCAGTCTCAACAAGAATTAATTTTGATCATGTATAACAGTAATAAAATATTCTCACTAATGAAATTTTTATGTTTATATTTTTCTAACATACTTCTTCCCATTTCCAATGAGCTCTTATTCTTCCATTTTGCTACTCCATTTTGTTATTGAGTATACAGAGTACAATAATGATGTTTGATACCATTATTCATTAGATAGTCATGAACATGATCTGTGTCATCTGATTGAAGTCATCAATAAAAGTGATAAATTATAAATCTACTTTATTTATATTTGTATCATAGGCCCACACAAACAGAATGAATAATCTCAAGTTATTTTTTAGACTGATTCTCAATTATTTTATGACTTTTTAGCCGTCTATACTTTCTGTAAAGTAATAAAAATATCTTCTTCCATTCATTGAAATTATAGAGAATTCCGAATAGAATAGACCATAGAATGATTATTTCTGTTCTTCTGCCCATGGAGACCATGTATTCAGTCCCACCACTTGATTTCATCTACAAAAATGAAATAAAATGAATTATTAGATTCTCCAATTGGAAAGAGATTTACACTGGTTCATTCTCCTTTTGTAATGACTTTCCTAATTTTCACATAATTTATGATACAATAATCCTTTCTGAAGATTAATTCTTTTTTATAATAACATAGTTAATTTAGACTAAGTATGTTATGTTTTATTCCATACACAATAAAGGCTGCCTTAGATTATAGTTTCTCTCATTCAATCTCTTCCCTTTTGATTCATTTAATTTTTAAGGAACTATAAATGCCAAAAGTAACTAATCCTCCATCATGAATTTCAACATGTTCCATTATTTTTATACATTCTTTCATATGTAAAGAATAACAACTATCAAGAAACCTTGGTTTTTCCTCTTACTTTCTTTCAAATCTATCTCAACAAAAAAGATATCTAATCAACCTTCTTATTTTCAGCATTCTTTTCTTTCTTATCATATGATACTTCTTTAGTAAGAAATTTCATACATCTTTCATCAAGATGAAAATACTGATCACATCTTCTATAAACTTCCCCTAAACATTCAAATATAATTTTTGGTTAAATTTTTCATACATCATGAGAATTCAGCTTTTTAAATTTCTGTGAGTGAGGAATGTTACTCATTCATTATTCACTATTTCTTCTGTGTTTATCAATCCTTCTTCTAGGATGAGATAAATTGTGCCAAAAATTATAATCACTATTCTTATAGATTACTTAGCACTAGAAATATCCCTTAAAATATTAATTTCTATTAAATAATGATATTTCTCTATAGAAAAATTGATGAGGTTGGTAACTCGTTTTAGCCCTAACAATATTAGGATATAGACCATCATTTCCTTTAATTGAGGTTTCAAATTTTGTTGATTTGATATTTTTCCAATAACCTTTTTCCACTCATGATTTCCAATAACTTACTCCAAATCCTAAATTATTAGAATAACAAGATGAAACATTATTTTTGGTTAGAGAAGATTTCACCCGATTCTCATAATGAGCCTTCACAACAATTTTAGAGCTCTCAACTCTTACTTCAATATCCTTGTTGAAGTTTTAATTCATCTTCCTCATTGTATTTTAAGATTCATTATGTTTTGATTACAACTTTTTTACTTCTTCAACAGTAAATTCCATTTTCTTACTAAGATCTTAAATCACATTTCCCTAATAAACATTTCAATGATTATAGCTTAGAATCTTCTGAATGTATTCATCCTCAAACTTGATGACATCATTTCATCCATAAGAAACTTTTTTCATGGTAAATTTTTATTACTCTAATTTAATTCTTGAGAGATTTGTTTGGTTTAATGAATGAATGATGTTAGGTTCTGAGTTTATACCCTCTATTATATTCTTCACCACATTCATTATCCTCTAGGGAGTCATTTTTTCTCAACTTTGTAAATGATGGTTCTATATTTTTGTGAACTTTTGTCTTCTATAGAATCATTTTAAATTGAGTCTGATTGAAAATTCTGGCTCAACATGATTCTTTTATTTCTGAAACACTATGTCATGAATTTGTTGGATGATTTCTCTTATTTATCATTTTTGTTCCAATTATTCAATCACTAATTAATATTAGAATCATCTTTATATTATCCAACATTATTCTTGGGGAAATTCATAGCAAAGTGCCAATTCCACCAAACATAGAACATCTGATATGATGATTTCTTATTTATTGTCCTCTTCCACTCGGATATCTATTAGAAATAAAATACATGATTTTTTCATTCAGCTAATCATATTCCTTTTCTTTTGATTCCCTATGATCAACATCATCAAATTCATGTAATTTCATCTTTATCAAGGCTTCAAAATCAATTTTATCTTTCATATATTCTTAATGATTTAATATTTATACATTTAAAAAGAAATAACAATGTGATTCTATTCATCATGAGATAAATCATCCTAATTTTCTAGGGTATAAAAATTATAATGGATCCTATTTGGAAGGTTTCTCATAAGTTTCTTCATAATTGAATAAGCATCTAAGACATCTCTGAATCCTCTAATGTTACACAAAATATCATTACCTATACTGATGTATTCATCAATTGTTTCATCATCTCTCATTCTGATGTCTTCATAATTACTAGTCCATATTTTTAGATTGGACTCCTTGTCTTTATCATTTCCTTTGAAAACAATTTCCAGCTTATCTCACATGCTTTTTTGGTGTTTTGAGACACATAAACTTATGATAAACATTTTGGGATAAAGACATGAAAATAAAATTTATATCCTTTCCATAAACGTAAATATTTCTCTTATCAATTATTTCCATTGGGTAATTTTTCTCAATAATTGGAAAACCAATACTAGTAGCATCAATAAATTCAAGAAAATGAGATATGAGATAAAAAATATAATATTTTTTCATCTATAATAAATCATGATATTGAATATAAGAATTGTTCAATTACTAAAAGAATTGATATTATCCATGATAAATACTAAAAAAGGGAACCTCCCCCTGATACAAAACAATGTTCAAAGGATTAAATAACAACCGAAAAGGGGGTTGAATCAACTGTTCACTTTTTATATGTTTTAAGACATTAAAAATATTAACACCTGTAACCTATTTATATTTATTTCCATATAAACCATTAACATAATTATTCAATAAATAAATGTAATCAAAGTAAGGAACACACAATTTACATGCTTCGACCTCAATGTGAGATCCTATTTCTTTTCTATAGCCACACCTGTGGGTCTATAGAAATACACTACAATAAAAAAGGGGATAAAACTTGTGTCAACTACCATTATCCTTATTTCTCTAGATATGAATGGTTATACTAACTTCCATTAGTTACAGTGATTTCTCAATGAAAAAATAAACCATACATAATAATAAAAACATTATTGAATATTTTCCGCAAATGATCAGTCCGAATTGTCAGTCTGAATTGGCTACATCCAGATTTCATAGTATGGTAATGGTGGTTCCCATTTTTTTCGTTAAACACTCAAATAATTATTATTCAACATGGTGGAAACCATTAAAATTGAATTCTCTAGTGGTCCTCTTTTTATTTATGTCGGAATGACTTAAATTAGTGAATGATCTGAGCACATATTTATATGAAACTCGTAAAACAAGGATGGTAAACTTGAAAATTTTTCTCTCTTCCTCACATCTCAAAAGCATCGAAAATATCTCTCATTTAATATTCAATATTTGAATTCTAAAAACCTCTATAAATTTATCATAAATTTATGAAGAGTTTAAATTCAGGTAAGATAATTCTTAATCATGATTCTTATTTTTCCAAAAGAATATTAAATATGTGGTTTAGATTTTCTCAGAAACAAGCTCAGAAATGTGAATCAGTTTTTCTCGGTAACATTTATAGAAAAGTAGTCTAGTTTTCGAAGAAAAATTCTCAGAAATGTGGATTAGATTATTTTTCATCAAAAAATAGGATCATATTTCGTAAAAAATAGGTTTTTATTTGCTATGAATTCACATTCCAATTTCCTCAGAATTTCTGTTCTGATTTGTGTAGAATTCAAGTTCCGATTTATGTATAATATCAGTTCTGATTTGTGAAGAATTAAGGCCCTGATTTGTGCAGAGTACAGGTTCTGATTTTTGGAGAATTCAGGTTATAATTTACTCATAATTTAGGTTCTGATATATATAAAATTTAGGTTCCCATTTTTGTTGATTTTAGATTTCAATTTCTGCAGAATTCAGGTTCTGATTCGAAAAGAATTCAGGTTTCAATTTTTCCCAGAATTATGGATCCGATTTTTAACACAATGTTTCCCAAAATTCTATATATGATATTTCCATGAATGTTACTCAGAATTATATATCTGATTTTTCTCAAAATGATTCTCTGAATTATGGATATGATTATATCTAAAGATTACTCAGATGTTTAGATTTTATTTTATTATGAATGTTTCTCAGAATTCTGGATCTAATTTTTTTAGAATATTGAACATTTAATGTATTCAAACCTCTTAATAATTTTTTCCAAAACTTTTATCATGATACTTTTCAGGGTTTTTGATAACATTATTATCATAAACTTATTTAAACTCATTTACATTGATCATTCTTTGAAAATTCTGTCAAACTCATTAACTTCTATTCAGCTAAGAAACATCCTCAAACTCAATAAATTCTATCTATATTAGAAAAAAATATAAATATAAAACAACCAAAAACCTCATATTCTAGTTTATAAATAACATTATGCATCAAAGAAGATCATTTTTCAACAAATACCAAACATTGTTAAAAAACACCAAAAAGGTTATTTAAATACGAAATACATTTTAAAAAAAATTAATATTGAAAACATTAAAATTATCCTTCAATGAATTGACTGATATGATGGTGTATAAATCCATACTATGAAGAAATTCTATTTTTCCATAACATGTTTAGAAAGTTCATTAATCTGAAAATCTCAAAAAGATTTATTTTATAATAACCATATTGTTGAAAATATAAAACATGAATAAAATTTATCATAAATATTGTAGGATAAAAATAGAACATTTAAAATAAATTTATTGAAAACATGGTTTTGAAATAAACCTGATTTTAGAATTATGGGATATTATGTAATATTTTCTGAAAAAATAATCTTAATTATATTATTTTAAAAAGTGTATAAAATGGTACGATTACATGAATATATCCTAAATACGAAGAGGAGATGAAAACTCATGAGGGTAATTGAGATATAGATAATAATATTTCATTAATGGAATCGTCATCATAATCAATCTCAATAATTGATGAGTTTGAAATAGTTAACTCTTACAAGTTCTGTAAATGATAATCATAAGCCCCGTGAAAAAAATAACATAAACCGATGATTAAAATATAATGAGGATGAATAAATTCATGATATTACATGTAGATTTCCATTATGAAAACCATGTTAATAATATAGGTGAATGAATTAACAATTGTCTCAAAGAAGGAAAATAGATACAAAATTAAATTATCAATTTGGTACATTTTCAAAAACAATTACCATGAAACAGAGAAAATCAGATCGATTTTTGAATTCCCAAAAATTTCATTCCATGAATCATATAATACATTCAAATGTAATATATATACAAATCATATTAAAAAAGTGGTGATTAAGGCATAAGTATTTCTGAAATTAAAGTGATATTAGATATTCCCATACTACTTCAATATCTATTGATTAATGAGATCCCTGATTGAAAAAAATAAACTGAAACATTTAATATCATTAAATAAATTAAATTCATGATATAACTTGTCATACCATGGTATATACACTCCAAAAAATAATATGTTTTTAATATATCATTCATCTCACATAAATAAAAAGTGAATTGAGAAAACCCTTACATTATGTATTGGATTTCATCCTATCCATTCAATCCCCATGCAAAATAAATATAGGATTATGGTAAATAAATAAAATAACCATATTTAAAAAATAATTACATGTATGATTTTATTCTGACTTTATGTTACCAATTTATTACAAATTTCATGTTAATGTAATATTTCAGGTAATAACAACTTTGTTTTTTGTATTTTTTTCGAAATGCTATTCTTGATCCTCTTAACTATATCATGATTTAATAATTTAAAGAATTTAAAACATGATATAAATATCATAAATATTTTTTATATAATTATTTATAATAAAATATAAAATATAGAATTATGAAATGGAAAACAAAATTCATAGAGATGGTAGGTCATTCATTTGCATGAACATTGATTCTGTTTTCTTGTCATATTGATAAAAAAAATGTAAATGAAATATATGTGAATATATATTATCATTACAGTAAACTAATTATGACATATATATCCTATAATTTTAATGAACTCAACCTTAATATATTAAATGTACTGTTCGAATGAATCCCATTGCTTTAAGGAGGGGGTAGTCAGCACATCCACAAACGAAGGTAACATATTCCTACAAAATGTAATTTATTAATTAATGTGTTATATAATTATAAAAAAATCATGAAAAAATCTTAACTCTAAAATATATAGAATAAATAAATTAATCCCATCATTATTTGAAACCATTACAATGTGGTAATGGTAGTATGACCGACATTGGTTCATGAGGCAGTAGTCCACTCTACACCGGAACGATGATTTTAGATCCCATTTGATGGAAGTGTGTATGAGAGTAGGACATAAAAATAATATAAAATCATATTAATATATTTAGTATAATGATTTTTTTATATTATAATGAAGTAAAAATTATTTATAGGTCGGTGAAAATGTAAAACAAAAGCGTTTGTAGAACGATGTTACCTAATCATTAGGTAATTCTTTCCTGTTTACCCCAAAGTACTAAAATTGATTTATATATAAAAATTGATACTTATATATAATATCATGGATTTTGAGATATTTATTTAGGATTATTATGATCAAAATTAATTTAGAGGTTTGAATAATTGAGGTGGTGAGTTCCCTTTTATTGTGGTGGGGGTGATATTATTGTAAATATAAAAAGGAAAACACTATTAAGAGGTATCTCATAAAAAATGTGACTCCAATTATTTTAATTGAATATAGATAATGGATAAAAAGATCTAAATATTCCAAAAAATTTATTATGTACATGTTTCCATGGTATTTGGCCCCTCATGTATAATTTTAACTACTAAGTTAACATGTTTTTACCCTAGTCATTGTAAATTATTTTAATTACATTCATTATTATTTTATGAAAAAACATTATTAGAAATTAATATGAATTATAAATTATTATTATTACAAATTTAGAATCTATTTTCACAAATTATAAACATTTAATGGTAGAAATAAATTTAAATATAATCATACAGATGAGATGAGACAAAGAATTTTTAATGTGAAAATATTCAAAAGCATGAAATTTTTTATATAATATATCAATGTGAAATTTATTAAAATGACCCCATTTTTATTAATATATATATATATAATATCTTAATATAATTTAAATAAAATTTTATATATAATTTATCTACATAAATAAATTAAATGAAAATGAACTTTTTCCTTAAATTTAAGTGTTTTCACTATTCATCAAAAAAAATTCTAAAAATATAACATAAAGTAATGTATGATATTATACAATAAAATATGGAATTTATTTTTTCAAAAAATATATAATATATTAAAAATTTATATTTAATATTGGTGCACCATTATATGGTAGAAAAAATACATTTTATATATGAAATTATCATTATGTGTAAAATTTGATTTATTCATATCTCTTACCTAGAAGAAACATAAGATAATCCTTAAATAATTGAATTAATATATATCATTAAAATAGCTTATAAAAAATTAATTAATTTATTGTGGTAAAATGTTTTTGATTTCATAAATATAGTTTTCATGTAAAATATTTCTCATGTTTTCTACAGGGTATTATTATAATTTCTAGTTAATTAGTCATGAAACTAATAATTGTTCTATAAATGTGTGGATCATATTTTTATAATTTAATTAATCTTATTTATAATCACCCTTACGAATAATAGTTGAAAACTATAAAATTATTTTAATAATAATAATAACTTTACCTTATAGTTTGGATAAACTAGGTCTTTCAGTTAATGAAAGCTATCAAAGGTACTCGATATTTTTTTGGTAAAATGTGAAAAACATAGTGTTGTGTGTACTGAATGTAAATATATGTATTTCAAGTAGCACAATATTCACATATTTTTTTCAATGCAAACCGAACATAATTTTTTCATAGATGAAACTCTATATTCAGTGTTGCGTGATATGCAAAATATCAAGAGTTTAAATTAATTTGAAAAAATATTTCAATAAATCATAAGGTCGAAGAATATACCCCAAATAAAATGGATTTAGGACCACAAAGTCATCTATTTATAAAAGTTTTTATACTTTAAATTACATTAATATAAACCACATCAAAAAAATTGAATACTAAAATTTCATTGAAAAGGGTGAAGTTAGAAATATAACTGCTCCCCAATGTAAAACCTAACTAGGCTTTTAAATAAGAGAATATACGTGGAAAGAAAAAAAATGGACATGGAAGAGAATTCTAACTGTCAAATTCTGATGGAGAGTGGTAGAGAACATTTATAAGATAAATTTAATGATCTAAAATCCATAAACTGAATATTATTGAAAAAGGTAATTTGTATGAAAAGAAATTATGATAATGAGACAAAATATTATTTTATGTCACATTTCATATGGTTTGGGAATTTTAATGAGACAATATACTTATATTATTTTATCACAATATCACAATTTTTTTTCATTTAACAATTTAAGCACCATCACATTCTCTATGAAAGTGGGGGGACCTTTTTATTTTTAAATCACTAACAAATCACAAGATTTATAAATAGAATGATAAGATATTACATGTGTATTTAAATATAATAAAATAATAATGGTTGTCATAGTTTATAAAATATACATAAATCCTATTGTGTTGAGATAAACAATAATACCTAAAAACACGTCCAATTATTTAATTAAACCATTCCATAAATGGTGAATCATGTAACCCTTCCGAAATAATAAAATCCAAAATATTAGAAAAAAGATCAATAAATTAATCAAAATCATCATAAAATTGATCTCTCATATATTATAGAGTAGATCTTATGTTTCACAAACCAAACATGTGAATTCCTTTATTAGGTTTTATATGAAACATAGTAGTGACCTAAATTGTTTAAAATACTTATTTAAAGCATAAATTAATCTCCATTATAAATATTATTGGTTATATTGTAACACCACAAGCTTCTACAGTATATTTCCCTTTGAATAAGATAGTAGTTTGTGTTGTATGCGACTTCGGGTTCAAACACTCCAAAACCAATCAAACTATATGTTATGAATAGTAATAACAACTTTTTGAAATCATATAAATTTTATCTTTCTAAATGAAATTTATTTTTGGATTTGAAATATCAAAATTAGATAAGGGTGAATTTTTGGTATTCTTCTGAAAACATTCAATTTTTGATGAATAGTGAAAAACACTGAGTCATTGTTTAAAACCAATATTTTATTTAAATAATTACTTATTTTATGTAAATTTATTTTACGTCAAAATAGAAACATAATAGCTATATATTTTCAATTTAATTCATTGGATTCATTTTATAATATGTTTGGATAGATAAATAAATTCACCGTCTTTTACCCCCCACTTAAGAGCATTTTCAATTTTGCATTAATAATAATTTTACCACTTTTGTGAATTAAATTTCAAAAATCCAAGAGACATGGTTGATATCAGTGTGTAAAATTTGGTTCAATTAGATTAAAATAATTTTTTTTGAATTGAAACTTTTGACTTTTATTTTTCCATAGTTAAAAGTAAATATGTTAATTAAAGGTAAAAATGATATAATTATTACCCTATCACATGTCCTAATTCTTTTGGATAAGTGTAATTCGACCAAAAAAACTGAGGAATATAGTATGATCCTTTAGGACCACTTGGATTAGATTAGAAAATTTATTATTATTTAATTCAAAGAAGAGTTAAAAGTGTTGAATTCAAATTTTAATAATTAAACCATTTTTAATATAGGGTAACACATTATATAAATTCAACTATAATTATTCATTAGAAAGATTAAAATATTTCCTAAATAAT
Source organism: Viscum album (assembly GCA_963277665.1). Lineage (NCBI taxonomy): Eukaryota > Viridiplantae > Streptophyta > Magnoliopsida > Santalales > Viscaceae > Viscum > Viscum album. Next base: position 1,516,333,068 of record OY728131.1, read on the forward strand.
AGTATTTTATTTATAATCTTTATACATTATATAATTTAATTTATGTATGAAAAAATCATGATGCATTAATTACCATATTAATGAAATTTTAAAATAATTGATATTATAAATACCCAAATAAATGTAATTTGATAATTTTAATGAATTTGAATAATTTTATAGGTTAATATGACATGTAAGGGTTTCTAAAATGAATTTTTTTCAAAGTAATAATGCAGTTATTAATTTATAAAAAAAAACCAAATAGTGTCAAAATTGACATAAAAAAGCATTCAAAAAAATATAATATTATTAATTGATATAATATTACTAAAAATCTAAGGATCGGCCAAATGACATAGATAAGGTTATATATATTAATAATGAACCACTTGGGGGTCACATGGCTTGTTTTATTATTTTTATTAACTATATAATATAAAAAAACAAAGGGACAAGGTAAACATCAAACCAATTAACTAAGAGGAAAATCTAAAAGATAAGGTTAATATAGTGACCCAAACCTGTCTAAACCTATTGGGTGATTGTTTGTCGACCCATACACACCTTATCCTCGAAATAAATAATTTTGGTGAGATTAAAAATAGAAAATTATTTTATTATAAAATAATATTTCAATCATTTCCTAAGGTTCCCCTCACCCCTCTTATAAAAGGGCAGTACCCTTCTCTAAAATTAACACCTTCAAAGACATTTGGATCCACCATCCCCTACCAAAATATCCTATAAAATTTAATCCATTCATCCTAGATGGCTTCCTTTAGTCATAAAGTGACCCTAAGGATCCCTTTTGATCAAATCAAAAAGAAGAACCCGAAAAAGCGGTAAATATTTCATCAACTATATCAAGATCTTTTCTTCATCCACATCATCTTTGGTTGTGTTTATATTCTAAACTAATAAATTAAGTATCCTATATATAAAGTGGTGTTATTATAAAACTGGTACAACCATATTTATTATTCTATCCATCATATAAATGATAACGTCGTCATTCGTGCGTACGTACGGATTACCGTCTGCACGTTGTGGTGTAGTTTTTTATTCAAACACATCATCATTGGGACGTGTATAATAATGAGTATAAATGATGTAAAAAATAAATATAACCTGATAATTATTATTTATATATTATATACCATCAAATTATATATGATTTTAAGATCAAAATAATTATATTTTCGCGCGTACGTATATACAGATTTCCATCTCCAAAAACGCAATGAGATTCATTCCCCATTATATTAATTCAATAATAATTTTCATTTTATGATTAAAAATAATAATTATGAAAAAAATATTATTCGATATATGAATCAAATACAACTTATCCATAAGAAACATTACTTACGTAATAAAGCATATAAAGGAAAACGAATCAGTTAACACTCGAAGTGATGATACTACAGAAATATCATTAACAAAGAAATATTAGAAGATAATATATGATATCTTATTAATGTATTTGGTTATTTTATAATTTAGTAATAGAGATTTCACCATTATTCAAGAGTTTAAACTGCCCTCGACCATGGAAAAGTAAAAGGTATGGGTTAATTCTATATTCTCTTTTTTTATACGAGATTATTTTTACGTAAGTATCTACTCGGACTTCGTTATCATCCATATCTATGAATTCTTAAAAATGTATTTCAAAACATTTGTACTATTTACTATAAAATGGGTTTATGTAATTTATAACCTTATTTTACCTTACTTGTTTTGAAAGGAATCTTTCTGTCATTTTCCAAAAAAGGTACTTTATGAGCTTTTTGAAAAAATTAATGTAAGGAAGTTTTTTTAACTTATACGATGGGTGGAGTTATTCTCTGCCATTATAACATCGATAAAGCATCCCATGTAATATTATAAGAATATTTTCAAAATAAATTTTTTCTTTTATAATTAAATCACATTTAAATGATTTCCAAATAGAAAGGTATATTCCTATTAAATAATTTTCCTTTCTTCTATGTCAACATTATTTGATGGATTTTAAACTAGTTTGAAGTTGATCTATTATTATACAAATTTTTCATATTGTATTGATGGTTTTGGGATATTTTTGACAGGGGACGTGTTATTTTTATACCATTCATGGTTTATGGTTAATGTATTAACCTTTCATATGCAAGTTTTAATATGAATGTTTATGTTATATTTCAACACATTCATATAAGGAATATATGGGACTTATTAATTGACGGGTGGAGCCTGCTATAACTCCAAGATAAATCGACAGGTCTAATGAGACAACTAGACATGAAATTATTCGAAGCCTTTCCCAATTTGATATATGGTTCTGGCTGAGTTATAAATCAATTTGAGATGTCCTGGATGAGACCTTGAAAAAATGTTTCAGAATGTTCGGAATTATACATTCTCTCATTATAACAATAATATTTATGGTTAATGTGGTCATTCAACTAGTACAATACCAATTATTATGTTTTGTAATAGAATTATTTACTCAACAAATATTATTTCCATAATAGTGTTCATAATTTTTATTTCTAAACGCATGTGATTTCAATTATTCACCATGCCAAATATTTATGTTACCTTCTACTGTATTTCATACCATTACTGAGCATTTGAGCTCACCCCTTTTTTATGTTTCATTTTCCCAGGATATTAATGAGTTAGTTATGAGTGACTTTCTCCCATAATCTAGGAGGCTTGGATGTTTCTAATGGAATAAATTAGTTTTTTATTTCTTTTCAAGTTGTAATGTTAAACTTATATATGAATCTTGTTTCAAATAATAATAAATTGATCTATCATTCAGGACATGATATCTCCGTGATAATTCCTATGTTATGTAATAATGCACCGACTCTAGGTAACTGCGGATAGGGCATTACAGTTGGTATTAGAGAATGTTTAGTATAATCCTTGGAAACTAGATTTATATAAACTCTGATTAGATCACATTATCCTAAGATATACTTAAAGGATTAGTATATTAGAACTACATAGAATTTTGTTAGTGTAGAGATTTGGTGAGTTTTCCAAGCAATACATCTGGGTCTGGATACGAGCTAGTAGAGGTGGCTCTGGAAAAGATGCACCTAGGGATAAATCACAAAACACCACTTTAATCTTGACTCGAATGGGAACTAGTGCACGACAATGGGCCTAGATACAATCTTGGTTATGACACTCCCAAGGGATATGCTTATGATAGTTATCATTTTCATTAAAACCCATTATGAAGGGTTTATTATTATATACTTTCTCAAAGAAAACATTTTTATGATTATGGATTATATCCATAAACTGTTTAATTTATGTTATTTTTTTTACAAGTAGGGAATTATGTATTTCGATTCATAAATTAATCTAGTTTATGACATTGTTTAGAAATGGTGCCTAGTGGAAGGAATGAAAACCGTATCAACTTAAGTAATACATATAAGGATTTCCATTCTACAAATGATAATTATAGTTAATCTGGTGATGAAAATGGTGTTGATCACCTTTTCAACATACTAGGACAACTCACATGGGTTATGAATAATAACCTTATCTGTATGGAGCACCCTGATCCACAACATGGATGAATAATTTTAGACCACATCATGAGGAAAAAACCACCAATATTAAATGGGACTACAAATCTATTTCTAGATGAGAAATGTAGAAGTTTATTTAGAGAAAAAATATTTCATACTTTGGGGAGTGCCGAAAGGGAAAAAATTTTCATGGCAGTTTATCGCCTCACAAGAGATGCAGTTCAGTGGTGGTCATTAATTCAAATCTGAAAAGAATATAAACAACTATCAAACATTTAATGGAGGGATTTTAATGAGTTTTTCATAGAAAATTACTTTCTTCATGAACATCAAGCAGATATGGAAGGGCAATTTCTGAGTCTGTTGAAAAAAGAGGATGAGAATATCCCAAATTATGAAGCTAACATTACAAGGTTTGCAAGGAATGTAGTCAGTTATATATGTAACCCAAGAAGTAATATTGACCATTTCATTGATGAATTAAAACCATTTCTCTATCGTGCATTAGTATCACAATCCTTCCCATCGTATGAAGATATTGTCTCATTTACTATAAAGACAGAAATGGAATTCTCTAAGTCTAAATACATTAAAGAAAAGAAATAGAAGAATAGATCTATTGAACAGTCTAGGAAAGGAAATAAGGAAACATTGAAGAAGGGAAGTGTTGAATTTACACCCTGTGACAATTGTGGAGGGATGCACCTTGGTGCCTGTCTAAAAGGAAAATGAGTATGCTACAAATGTTGATAGAAAGGTCATCTGGCTGGTGATTGTAAGGGGAATAAAGAAGCTACCAATGTTCAATGCTACAATTGTAGGGAGATGAGACCGTATGAAAATGAATTTTCTCAGCATCATGGAAACATACCATAGAAAAGGCCAAGAGATCAAGTCTAAGCTTATGTGATCACTACTATAGAGGTTGAAGCTCTGAAAGGCATGGTGTCAGGTAATTTAATTTTTTCCTCATGTTTAGCCAATGCTTTATTTGATTTTGGACTCTAACATTGTTTCATATCTTCACAATTTTCTATCAAAAATGTTAATTCCAATTTTATTTAACAAGGGAGTTGTTAGTCAAAACTCATAAGGTATTTATCATTGCAATGATGTTTTGTGAATAAGTCCCCATTAGGGAATATAAATGTTCATTATCTACTGATCACATCTTCATATCCATGATTGAATTTGATATAATCCTTTGTATAGATTGGAATTAGGACCATGATGAGAAACGTTTTTGTAAGAAGAAGGAGGCAACAATTCTTGATGATGATAATGAGTTCCTTATCTTTAGAGAAGAAACATCACCACCTGATTCTTATCTAGATCCACCCCTTGTAGCTCAACTAAATTCTATCAACGGAGAAGAAGAGAATAAAATAACTGTGGGTGAGGAAAAGAATGTTCAAATAGAGGATGTAACTATTGTGCAAGAATATGTTGATTTCTTTTCTGAGGATTTACCTGGACATCCTCTAGAACAAGAAATTGAGTATTCTATTGATTTTATTTTTGGTCCAGGCACATATATAAGACCCCTTATAGAATAACCATTGTTTAATTAGTGGAACTAAATAAACAATTGAGAGGAAATATGTACTAAGGGATTTGTTATCCAAAGTGTTTCTAAAGGGGGAGCCCATGTACTTTTCATTATGTAAAAATATGGATCTATGAGGTTGTGCATTTACTACAGTGATATCAATGTTATAACGATAAAGAACAATTACCCCTACCTCGCATTGATGTTTTATTCAAACCACTTCATGGAGGTCAATATTTTTCAATGATTGAACATCGATCTGGATATCATGAGTTGTGTGTGAAGAAGGAAGACTTTATGAAAATATTATTTCGATCTAGGTATGGACATTATGAGTGTACAGTAATTCCTTTTGGATTGAATAATTCAACCTCTATATTCATGGATCTAATGAATAGAGTTTTCATGGAATATGGTGATGACATTGTAGTGGAATTTATAGATGATATCTTGTTATACTTCAAAAGTTACTATCATCATCAAAATCAATTGCGCATTATCCTCAAGACTCTTAGAAGAAATGAATTATATGGGATGTTTAGAAAGTATGAATTCTAGATTCAAGAGACTTACATCTTGGAAATATTTTCTATAAGGATTAAATCTTTAATGATCCTTCAAATACCAAGGAAATCCACGAATGGCCATCACCGATTAATATAACCGAGGTATGTTGTTTTATTGGTTGAGCAGGTTATTAACAATATTTCATCCAAAATTATTCCCGATTGGAAAACCCATTAACCTATCCCACACTTAAGGGGGATAAATATGATTTGTCAAAACAGTGTGAATAATGTTTTTAGGAACTGATGATAAAATTAGTCAATGATAATACGTGGAACTCTACCATCAGGGAATGATAGGTTTGTTATTTATAGTGTTGCTTCCATGAAAGGACGTGGTTGTGTCCTTATGTGTAATGATAGGGTTATTTCCTATGTATCAAGACATCTAAAAATTCATGATCAAAACGTTCCTACTCATGATCTTGAATTAGAATTTTTAATCTTTTCTCTGATGATATGGAGATATTATCCCTATGATAAAAAATGTGATATATATATAGATCACAATGGTTTGAAGTATATTTTCTCACAAAAATAACTCAACATAAGGAAAAATAGATTTCTTGAACTACTCTAGGAATATGATTACACTATACACTACGACCCGGAGAAGGAATTTATGGTGGAAAGCACATTGAGCATAAATGATCATGGATTTATGAACCAAATGAGAGTTCAAATGTATCAAATATTTATGGATATAGTGAAAATGGATATAGGAATAATCATGGAAGGTGAAACATCAATAATTTTGAAAATGGTTGCCAAATCATATTTAATAGATATGATAAAATGTTCTTAGACAGATGATGAGAAGTTTCAAAATAAAATTAATGTTTTGAATGATGGGGGATTGATTGACTTAATATATATGAAGACTAGATTTGGAAATTTTGGAAGAGACTTTGTGTTCTAGATATACCTGATATTAAAAGGGAATTATTAGATGATGCTCATAGCTCCAATTTCTATATACACGCTGGTAGCACTATGATGTATAAATATTTTATGGAACGTTTTTGGTGGGACAACATGAAGATGGAGATTGATGATTTTGTTTCAAGATGTATGGTTTTTCAATAGGTGAAATCTCGAAGGCAATACCCTGGAGGAGTCATGAAACCTCTTCCCATACCTGAGTGGAAATAGGATAATATTACGATCACCTTTTCCATGGGACTACCAATGAATCCATGAAAGAATGGTGCAATATGGGAAATTATTGATCGTCTTATGAGGTCAGCACATTTTCTTACTATAAGAGAATATTTACCACTTGAACGTTTAGCAAGACTCTATATTAATGAAGTTGTAAGACTTAATTGAGTAACCCTATCAATTGTTTCTGATCGTGAACCTCATTTAAAATGAATATTCTAGAAAAGTATTCAGAAAGACCTAGATATTGAACTTCTTTTGAGAATTTCCTACCACCCTCAAACTGATGGAAATTCAGAACAAACAAGTCAAAACTTAGAAGACATGTTGAGATCATGCTCACTTGACTTTCAAGGTATTTCTTATCAATATTTATATCTGGTTGAATTTTCTTATAACAATAGCTACCATTCAAGTATTCAGATGGCACCATATAAAGCATTATATATATAGAGATGTCCCAAACCAACCTATTGGGATGAAGTTGGTGAAACATAACACCCCAATATTTCATAGTAATTTATTTTCATTAAATTTAATAGATTTCACCTCACACAACATCGAGTTCGAGCACACACAGACCTATCAATCTAGCCATTCAAAATCAGTTCTGAATAGTATTAACTAAATTTTCAATTATATCTATTCCATATAAATTTAACATCCATATTATGTGATTCTTAAACATAATATAAGAGCAAATTCATTTTTTTCAGATAAAGGGAGTATTTTTCCAAAAATACAATTTTACCACCTTTTAATGGTAATACCTTTTTAAATAAAATATTTGACACTTTTATATATTCAATTTGACAAAATAAACTTCGTATCTATAATTGGGGCATAAAATTTTAGTCTCGATAAAATTTTTGTGTTGTTTTGATATCTTTCATACTTGGGTTAATAGAGAAAATTACTAAATTTTAATTGAAAACAACATTATAAATAAAAAATAATAATGGTGTTCAATTATACATTTGAATAGTTTGGATGTATAATTATATTATATTTTTACCATTTAATCCAATGTTGGTCATTGGAATTAATCTTACTTTTAAATTAGACATAAACAACTATCAATATTTTGATAGTAGTTGTTTTTAAAAAACATGCTATTTGTTTTGAAAATTGGAATTAATTTGAAATTAATTAATGAAACATCTATATATTGAAGTTGGTAAAATTTAAATCATTTTTGAATTCATATTATCAAATATAGATTAGGCGGAATTTTTGTTATTTTTCTGAAAAGCATCAATTTTTGAAGAATACTGAAACAACTTATTAGTAGTTAAGAAACTGACTTTTTTATTTAAATGGAATTTTACTACTTCTATGAATTGAATTTCAAAAATATGACATAAATGGTTGTTATTAGTAAGTAGAATTTGGTTAAATAAGATGAAAATAATTTCTAGTTAAAAGTAACTTTGGACTTTTATTTACAGTGGTTAATGGTAAATAAGATACTTCAATGTAAAAAGAATATTATAGTAATAAAAAATTACCATACCACTTATCCTAACCTTATTGGAATATTCATGTCCAACCATGGCCATCCTTGGGTCTATTTTGGGACCCCATGGAGCCACTTATGAATGATAATGAAACATTATTTTAATTAACATAATGTAAAGGTAAAAATGACATAAACAAATATCATTTAGTAAATCAATTATTACATAGGGTTATGACAGTAATATTATCGACGATAAATAATAACTTGAAAGATAAAAATATTTAATACATCACGGAATTTTTATTATAATTTTTAGACATCAAATAAATTATATTATATATGACACAATAATGATGCATTATCTACCTCATCAATAAATGATTTAAATAAATCTGATTATTAATTTTAAAATAATTTCCAAAACCAATCCAATTATTATGGTATTATTTTATTTAGACCATGAGTCTTCTTATATTATATATTAATTAGTTTTTTACTTTTAAAAACTTAATATAACTATATAATAACATAGTATTTTCACACATTCCTAAGGAGCCTCTCCTCCCCCTTATAAAAGGACACCACTTCTAACCCATTCCACACACCTCACAAACCCCTTTACTCATCCAAAAAATGACCAAATAAGCTATCAAGATCCCCCTATTACTCTTAGAACCGTTTCCTTAGGCATAAGGCACATCAAGAAGTCATTTTGGTTCAAACCAAAGGATCTTACCAAAATTAAAGGTAAAGGTTTGCCTTAAAATATTTTGTTTTATTTCATTTTATTTTGTTTTATTTTACTTATCCAACCCCCTAAAAAGTTCTTATTTATTTACTTTATAATAAAACAAGTTTCCTCAATATACTTGGATGTTGTATTGATGTGGATTCAAACTACCCTCACAAAAAAATCCATCTAATGGGCAACAAACAAACTGTTTTTGTGAATGGAAAAATAACGCATCATTAAATGATGATTGTTAGATTATCTCCTACCGCCTCTCATGGTGTACATTAAGATAGAAATGTATTTGTATATGATATATATTATTTTTATGTTTTCTTTGTGATTATTTATTTCTCATTTATTTCATCCCTTTATGGTTTCCATTATGGGTTAAACAGGATAATTTCATTTGAGGAAGTGCATACTACCACCCCTCAAAGTGATATGATTCGTTAATGACTTCTGTGGGATGTATAAAGGATCGAGTTAAATATATTATATATTATATTTTACTGGAATTATAATATACCTATTTATTATTATGTTTCAATTCAATTAAAATACAAAATATAATTGCAAGTAGCGTTCATGAATATGTATGGCTTACCATCTCCATGAAAGGTGCATTTCTTTTCTTGTCTACAATTTTTTTGACATTTATATATAAATAAATAAATATATATATATACAATGGATATATAATATATATATATTATATCTAAATAATTTATATAATTCGTGAGATAATATACTTCTGACCACATTGACACATTGTAATTATAACAAGTTCTGAACATCAATAAAATATCCATTATGAACTCAAATAAATAACTAATTGTAATAGAAATGTAATAAGTGATATAAAATGAATAATAAACATGAAAAATGTACTAAATTAACTATAAATTAACTTTAATTAATTATTCCGAAGGAAGAAGGAACATGCAGGACAAGTCGGACTTGAGGTATGGGGTATCTTATCTCACTTTTTATTCTATGAGATTTCCATTGTTCGCCACTTATTTAATGCATGTGGTTTATTATGTACATCCATTTGACATATATTATCATGATTATCATTATACTAATGGTGTTATTTGATTAATTTGGAGGTTATTAACTTTTTGTCAAATGACTCGATTATTTACAATGAAGTAAGGGTTTTTTCATCTCACATTTAATTAATGTGAGATTCAAGCTATATTGGCCACTATTTTCTTTTGTATTGAATATGTAATTTACATGATTTTATTTATTATGTAATATAATTTAATTTATTTATATTTAAATCATCATTGTATGATTCTTCTTTCATGGGGTGTATGTTTCGTATGTTACCAAAATGGTAATAGAATTTCAAATTTTAATTTCCACTCATTTAGATTTACGCATTTTTCATTGATTATTTTACTCCAAGATTATGTGGAAAATTACTATTTATTTTTTAGGGAGTCATTTACACTACCCTTTTTGTGGATATAGTATTGTTACACATAATTACTCCTTTTATAATTTCTCAGGTCATTGATATAAATTGGATAAGAGAAATATTAACTCAATTTCTATTCATTGAGTTAAACTTCCAAATCATTGTTTTTGTTTTTACAAGAATATGTGTGAATGTAATACGATTTATGTAAACAGAATATTCAATAATATTGAATTTATTTATATTTTTCTAACATAATTATGTCATTGATTTATCATTAACCAAAGGATACCATTTTTATAAGGGACTCCCTCTCAATTTACATTTCATTGAGTCTTATTTGTTGTTATGAACATATTCACTTATATATGGTGTATATACTATCCGTTGACATGGTATATCATGATATCCATTATTATCATGTTATTATAATGTTTTTATTAACTCAATTATTTGAATTCAAGAGTCTGTCATTTGTTTAGGAACTCTAACTAAAATATCATTTTTAATGTTTTAATGATTTATTCTTCTAAATACTTCTAATTAATGTCCCTGTTTTAAAAATGGTTTTAAGGATTTATTTTTATGGAAATTAATTTTTTCATATTAAAATTCATTTTAAAGGTTTAAATATGTTATGGGACACTTTGATTCAAAAATATATTTTAAATTTCTTCTTAATAAAGTGTGAGACATTTAAATGTTTTCAAGAAAAATGGGGATATTTATCTCTATAGTTTTGATGATTATTCTCATATATGTTAATATCCTTCATTACTCTCGATTGAGGTTAATATATTATAAAAGAAGCTTCCATATTGTATTGAATGAGTTATGTTTGACTGTGGATGTGAAATTTTTATTCAATTCATTGTTTGAGGTTAAAAGTATTGGCATTTTGTATGCTGCTTTTAATACCAATGATTTTATTATGATTCACTCATTTCATATGAGAAATGCATTGGACTTAGTAAGTGATGGGTGTATCCTACTGTAGGTACCTGATGCATCATTAGGTATCATGAGAAAATTAGACGTGGAATTGGTTGAGTCTTTTCCCAATTTTTGATATATGGTTTTGGCCGAGGCCTTAATCTTTTTTACACGTCTTGGATGAGGACATAAAAAAATGTTTCAGAATGTTCAGCATTATGGATTACTCCATTATGAGATTAGCTATTGATATTTCATGATTTTATTCAACAAGTATAATACCCATGACTATGTTTTATTATGGATTTATTTACTCAAATCATATTCCTACCATAAAGTGTTCATGTTTATTATTCGCAAAGGATTGTATTTTCAATTATTCACCATGCCTAATGTTTATGTAATCTCCAGCTGTATTGATTACTCTTACTAAGTATCTGATCTCACCCCTTCCACATGATCCATTTTCCTAGGATATGAAGAATTTACTTATGAGTGACTTGCAGGAATAATCTTGAATGCTTGGATGTTTCTAATGGAATAAATTAGTATTGTTTTTTTCAATTTGTAATGTTGAACATATGTATGTATCTTGTTTCTAAGACAACCTAACTGATCGGTCATTAGTAAATTTATTCCTTGTAATCATGCAAATTTTATGTAATAATGCACTAAATCTGGGTAACTGTGGTTAAGGCACTACAGTAGGTATTAGAGGATATTTAGTACAAACTATAGAAACATGATTTAGAAATACTCTAATCAGAGAACATTAACCTAACAGAATCTTATGAGGATTAATATATAGAAAAACATCATAAAATTATTGTAATATAGATATTCTGCGTATTTTTCAAATAATACATCCCTGTCTATATACGAGTAGGTAGAGGCATCTCTGGGACCGATGTACCTAGTAGTAAAAACTCAAACAAGGAGTTTCAGACATGACCTGGGGTATCCTTGTACATGAAAATGGGCCTGGCTGTAGTCTTGGTTATGACAATCCCATGGGATATGCTTAGGATAATTCACATTTTCTTTTCAAAACAAATTGAAGGATTTGAATATAATATGAGAATAAATGACCTCGGTTGATACTAAGGTGTTTCAATTTGAAAATTTGGTGTCATGATATTCTCTAAATTATATTATGACTCACAATATGCTTTCTAGTTTTAGTCAAACTAGATGTTCAATTACAGGTAATTACTTTATGGATGCAAATACAAGGTATGAGATATTATTTATTGTTAAAATATGATAGGGTTATTTTTTAGGATTTTATATAATATTTGGTAAAATTATAAAATTATATAATTTTTTAAAAAGGACAACATTCAGACCATGTGACAACCCATCGCGTCGGACAAAGCTACGAGAATCAAATCCACAACCAAAGTGAGACATGGATTTAATGCCTACCAATGAACTACGTGAAGTCCCTAGTTAGTGGTACTAATTATTTTTAGTTAAATTATTTTATTAAGTTGATTTGGGACCTTATGTATTATTATATGGATATCCTTAGTATAGGAAAATTATTTGGTGATTAAGTGATAAATGATATTTTGGACGATATTCGCTCGATTGGGAATACTATTTGTCCAAGGAAAATAGAATACTATGGGTTTTCATTTGAAGAGTAATGGTGGATTCTTATCTATGTTTTTATCGTGTATTTGTAGCTATTTGGGTTATTTATAGAAATTATTAACCTATCATATAGAATATGTGACTTGGTTAATTACTATTATGTACGTGACATTAAGAGTAGTCGATGTAATTTGAAGATATAATTTTACATGGAACACTGCGTAGTCAATTTCATCTATGTTTTGGGAATTAATATTATTTTGTATTATATTGAGGGATTTTAAGAAAATTGGTTTATTGAATGGTATTTTTTGATATTTGGGTATTTATTGTTTAATTTTTGAAATTAAGATTAATATTTCATTCTATAAAGGATTATCATTTTTGGGGATCATTTGATCTTGTAATAATAATTTTTGTTTTGGTTAATCACTAATGACAGGTAAATATATATAATTTATCCTTTGTAGATTATCTGATTATCTAAGATTTAGTTCTATTGTTTCAGGTGTGACCTAGTCATCTTGAATACTCACCATTTGAAGAAAAAGATGAGTTTGTTGTGGAAATTTATTAATAGATTAAACAATACATAAAATGTAAGTATTTATCTTTATATTATTAGTCAATCTCATAAATAAATTCCTCAACTTTTTTAAATGGAACTAAAAACAAACAAAAATTCCATTTACTTTTATTATTAAAACTAATGACCATTTATCCCATCTCAAGTTTGTGGTTTTACTATTGTTAAATTTCTCTTGATCTTGTTTTATATCACTCTACACCAGATATTGACACTTATTTTATCATCCATATCCATTTCTTCCAACATGGAATCCTAGTATAGGTTCTCTCGAGTGGACTTTGTATTTTTCTTTCTTTTTTTAAAGAGATAGTTTTATTGACTATTTTTCTGTTGTGGGGAACTCAATGTTGTTCCCAAGCCCAATTTTAAAATTTCAAGGATGAAATTACTAATATTGGGGAAGAATTTAACACCCCCATGATTTCATAAGAAGTTATTTTCTTTAAATTCAGTATCTTTCACCTCACACAACACCGAGTTTGAGAACACGACGTCTTACCAAACTAGCCGTTCAAAAGCAGTTATGAATAATATTAACTGAATTTTGAATTATATATATTCCATATAATTTTTAAATCCATATTATGTGTTTCTTAGACATAATATATTAACAAATTCATTATTTCAGATAAAGGGAGTATTTTGTCAAAAATGCAATTTTACCACCTTTTAATGTTGAACACTTTTTAAATCCAATATTTGAAACTTTTATATAATAAATATGACCAAATAAACTTCTTATCTAGTATTGGGACATAAAAATTTAGTTTCAATAAATTTTTGGTGCTTTTCTGATAACATTCATATTGGGGTGAATAGTGAAAAATACTAATTTTTAATTGAAAAAAACTTTTTTAATCAAAACAATTTTTTGTGTTAATTTGTACATTTGAATGGTTTGGAAGTACAATTAGATTATATATTTACCATTTATTCTATTTTTGTTTATTGGTATTATTTTCACTTTGAAATTGGAAATAAACAAGTGTTAATCTTTTAATAGTTATTGTATCTTAAAAACACGGTATTTGTTTTGTCAAAAGGATTTTAATTTTAAAATTTTTAATGCAACATATATGTTTTGAATTTGGTAAAATACACAGCTTTTTTGAATTTGGAATATAAAATATATCTTAGGCAGAATTTTTTGTATGTTTCTGAAAAGCTTCAATTTTGGATGAATAGTGAAACCACATATTAGTAGTTCCAAAAATCACTTTTTCATTTAAATGAAATTCTATCTCTTATATGAATTGAATTTTGAAAATATGACAAACATGATTTTGATAATTAAGTAAAATTTAGTTCATTAAGAATAAAATATTTTTTGGTGAAAAATATCTTTTGACTTTAATTTACCGTTGTTTAAGGTAAATACGACAATTGAAGGAAAATAGAATATTATATTAATAAATAATTACGTTAATAGTAGTCATTACCTTATTGGATGAGTCATGGATGACCATGGCCATACTTGGGTCATTTTTGCGACCCCATTGATCCACTTATAAATGATAATGAAACATTATTTTAATTAACATAATGCAATGGAAAAATTGAAATAAACAAATATATTTTAGTAAATAAATATTAAATGGGGTTATACAAGAGATATTTTCGACTATAAATAATCATTGTAAATATAAAACTATTTACTACATTATGGTATTTTTATTATAATTTTAATAAATCAAATAAATTAAATAATATATGAAACAATAATGATGTAGTATGTACCTCATTAATAAATGATATCAATAAATATGTTTATTAATATTAAAATAATATCCAGAACCTACAAAATTCTTATTTGATAATTTTATTTCTATAATGATTTGTCATATATTATACGTTAATTAGTTTTGGACCACTATAAACCAAATATCACTATATAATAAAATAATATTTTCACACATTCCTAAAGATCCCATCCTCCTCCTTATAAAATGACACCACTTCTAACCAATTATGAACACCTCTCAATGTACTTTTGTCACGACCCGACCCTACCCTGGCTCAAGCTGCAACTAACCCAAGCCCGCCTCCATAGGCCAGGGGATGGCGACCAGCACCGAAGGTACACCAACTCGGGGAGGCCATTGCCTAAGTACCTGTACACACACACGCAGCACAGTCAATGCAAAAGTGCAGAGTAAAAAGAAAAACAAAGGGAAACTTCTATAAATAAACCACAATGTGCATCGACCTCTAAAAGTAAAAAGTACAAGCTGAAGGTAACTGAAAAATAAAATGGGAAAAAAATGTGCCCAACCAGAAATGGTGACACAACCCGGAAATAGGTAAACTAATGAAAAAAAGCCAGAAGGGGTCCCCCACCAAGGACCTAACCACGACCACCGCACGCGGTCCGAGCTCCTGAACTCTTAACCTCCACTGAAGTCGTGCTCCACCTGTCCATTTTCTGCAAGGGCATACCAATTTCGGGCAAAGCCCAAGCAGGAGTGAGTACAAAAAAATACTCAATAGGATACCCCGAAGGCTCGAGGGAGAAACAAAGGAGGTACTGATGGGTGAGCAGTAGAGCAAATAGTGAATAGTAAATGAGTACAACAGAGAGTGCAGTAAAGAGTCCAGATCAACCTAATAAGAGGAAAGAAGGTAGACTCATCCAGACACAAGGAGATAGAAACGGTGAGAAGATGAACTTCATGTCAAGTCTTCGCTACTTATAGCAGGAGAGTAGACTCGTCCAACGACAAGAAGCTATACACGGAAACCACGTGGCATACACCACGCGTCTTCGCCTCTCCTGGAAGAAGAGAAACCAAACCCAAGAAGTGTGTACCAGAAACAAGGTATTTAAATATCTGTATGCTCAACAAGAATCCCAAACAAGATCGTATGGGTGTTTCCATCCCGTAGCTCAGCCCAAGAAAAGAGTAGCCAACAGTCCCAGAAGTAACACCATCGATGCCTAGAATCCCGCACGTCTTCCCAGAACTACAAGTCAAGGGGCTCAAACCACCACACCTCGACACTATCCACTTTGGGCAGCACTGACTCACCCGCACGGTTTTAGGTCGTGTCACAAGGATGCGCCTTGGTGGGGGAAAGCACCCCTCATACTTGAGAGCTCCGGGTTAAGTCAAACCATGCCTTGTCACTACCCCTTAGTCGAGAGGTCTCCTCAAAGTCAAAACCATCACAACACTGACCCGTATAACAAAGGGTCCCACTCCGGTAATCACAGAGGAAAACCACAGGCTAGCCTAGTAGAAAGGACTGGGCCTGGAATGCCAACATGGGTCCCACTGCCCAGCCCTACTGGAGGGTAATTCATAATATGATATCGGGTGACTCACTGCCCAGCCCTGCTGGAGGGTAAACCCTAAAACATCATCAGGTGACCCAATGCCCAGCCCTGCTGGAGGGTAGACCTGGAATAATCCGTCACGTGACCCACTTCCTAGCCTTGCTGGAGGGTAGACCTGGATGAGGTTGATGGTTGACCTACTACCCTGGCCTACTGGAGGGTAAACCCAGAACAAGACGACAGGAAACCAACTGCCTAGCCCTGCTGGAAGGTAGACCCTCAAGAGTCATCGGGTGACCCACTGCCTAGTCTCTGCAAGAGGGTAAACCTTAAACATGTCGACAGGCGACCCACTGCCCATCCCTCTTAGAGGGTAGACCTGAAATAAGACGACGGGCAACCCACTGCCCAGCCCTGCTGGAGGGTAGACCCTCAAGAGTCGTTGGGTGACCCACTGCCTAGACTCTGATAGAGGGTAAACCCTGAGAAGCTGATGAGTAACCCACTACCCAGCCCCGCCGGAGGGTAAAACTCAGATCTTCTTTGGCCATCTCCACTAGAGGGTACAACATTGGCCAACCGAACACGGAGTGGGTATCGCGCAACCACCCAACTCCAAAACAACTCACCCAAAATAGGTTCAGTGCTTACTCCATCACAGGATGTCAATAGCACCGCAACTGACAGATCCATCGAGAACAAAACCAGGGGAGACCACTCAGCCCTGGTGGTCAAACAAACGAGCACAGAGCCAGGGGAAATACTCCACCCTCCTAGTCAAAATACGTAAAGCAGAACCCGGCACGCATGTGGGGCCCGCACAATGTTTGGCCCCATCTCAACCCCAACCAAGTGTACAAAAGTTCTCAGGTACAAACATCTCCAATGTGTACCTACATGTATTCTCGTATACTCCCAGAGTATACCATGTCTCCATCCCTAAGGCTATCGTGCACAAAGCACCCAGCGTCAACGCAAAGGAGTGAACGTAACAACTCCACCTCAAAGGCCTCGACACGGCCAACCACATCTCTTTAAACACCAACCACACTCCCCCAGGAGTGCATGTGATCACATCTCAAGGGTCCGCTACAAACACGGTAGTAGGACTGCCACAAGGGAAACTTTCATATTTCCACATTCAATAAGATCACATATGAGGCTCCGCTCGCCTGAAAAGATTTCACCATTGTAATCCTCATGGAAAACACGCGAGATAGACTACTTACTCACCTGAAACGGTCAACCGGTGAAAAAGGAACTATTCACCATAAACAACCCATGTGGGGCCCACCCAAAGATCCCAAAACTAATCAAACAAAGCACACCACTGTGATCCCCTTGGAAAAACACACGAGATTGACTGCTCAATCGCCCAAAATGGAAACCCGGAAAAAAAGGTACTATTCACTGTTGCCAGCTCGGGTGGGACCCACACCACGTCCCCGAAAAAGGTCGGGCGAACTGCGCCATCGCAATGCTCTCAGAAAAGCACGTCAAATAGACTACTTACTTGCGTGGAATGGGTACCAGAGAAAAAGATGCATTCTGGCTTACCGTGCAGGAGTGGTACCACGCGGGACCTGCACCCCGGTGCCGAAGCTCACCAGACAGATCACACCGTTGCGATCATTTTGAAAAAGCACACAAGATGGACAATTCAGTTTTCCAAAATGGTCACCCTGTAATAAAGATGAAAAAATCACCATTGATGCCCAAACAGCCCTCATGGGCCCCGCACCATCGTGCCAAATTAGAGCGGGTGGATTGCACCATTCAAATCCCCTCGGAAAAACATCCAGAAACGATTGATCGCACGCCCCGAACGGACGTCCGATGGAAAAGTCGTGAAACGCCGCACACAGATCAAAAGACGGGCCATGGGTCCCACACCTCAACATCATCCTTAATTCTTGAAACCAATATGGAAAGCTCTACCTCAGTGCCAGGGTCCCAACACCACTGACGACGCTTAATTCGGACATCAGACGCGTCCACGCCGTCCCAAACAACTTCCAACTGATAAACGACAATCCCCTCGACGTACGTGTCTCTCCACCAAAGCCCCTCATTTCTGGAATTAAAAATTCCCAAAAAAATTTCAAATAGTCTGCCTCGTCGATACGGTTCCACCACCGCTGACGGCACTCAAAACGGACACCCGTAGTGGAAAATACGGGTGTCCTAAAACCGAGGGGGCAAGTCCCCTAGGGATGGACTGGCCTGGATCGGCCGGTTCGCCCGGCCTAGGCCAGCCCATGGCTTAGCTGTGCGGGCCTGCCGTGGACTTATGATCCACACGCAGACCGTCCATGAGGGCCAGTCGCGGCAGCTGTGTGAAGAACCGTGCGGCACAGATCTTTGTCGCCGCACGGGGGTCGCTCACCGCGACCTTGCGGTCGCCGCTCCCTGGCGACTCACCGCCTTGCCGAGCTGCTCCACCTGAGCCCAAACCTCCTCCTGATGCCACCCCCTCGCCCTGGCCAGACGCCTCCTCACGCCGCAACACCCTCAGAAGCCCACAGACACCCCTCCCCTTCTGCCGTTGTGAAGACCCCCCAGCCGCCTGAAGCCCGACCGAACCACCGTGCCGCCCTGCCGATCCCTCCATTTCCCGCAAACTTCAGCGAACATCTGTGAGCAGCTCGTGACTCAGAATATAAATCCAGAAGATGCATCAGACGTTTTATAAAATCTACTACAAGATTATGGGATTTTTTTGGATCAGAGAAAAATTGATGCATATAATCGGACTCGAAGGGAGGTTCAAAAATAAAAATGCAACAAAAACCTCATACCTCGTTGTGCTTAGGCTAGACCTTCGCGTCGATCCACCAGCATCACCGCACCTCTCTGGAGATGGAGGAGGAGAGGGGAGGGGTTTCACAAGGGGGTTCAATGGGGAGGAAGGGGAGGATGGGAGACTTTAAATAAATAAACTCTTTAATTAAAAGTCCCGACCCCTAAAACACCTACATCCAAACCCTCTGGCACATTCATGATTAAGCTCCCCCTAGGGTAAAAACCACCTCCTGATCACAATAGTAGTCTCATAATTTTAATCGAAGGCCCCGATCAAAAGTTATTAAACTCAACGCCCGAGGGCGCCAAATTACGAAAACGCCCCTGGGGGCCATTTTTCACAAACAGGTCGCGCCCACGAAACTTACACCCCTCATGGGGTAAACGGCATGCTACAAACTCAACGGTGCCCTCATGTTTCCAATCTGAGCCACCGTTTAAGAGATACTTGTGTTTCCTCATTTTACAAATAAATAAATAAATAAATTTATCTTTTTAACATTCCGAAAGCGAGCGAGGGGTCCAAACATCCCGCGCCGAAATACGTTATTTTGTTCATAGGGTAAACACCCCATTCCGGACCCATCTGTACCCACGGATCTCTGATCCGGAAAATTTTTTAGGAGTTATACTATTTATTTGGCGTTTCCAGTGTGAACGCACTGAAAATTCAATTCCGGACACTACGGGGCTTGGAATCGCACGCCGTCTGAAAGCGCTGCTCTGTAATATATTCAAGAATATTCCAAAGTTTTTTACATCCAAAACCGGGTTCTTACATCATTTCATCCTTCATGATTTTCGTCCCCGAAAAAAAAAACAAAGGAACAACTCAGGTTACCGAGCCCACACCTGGATCTCATATACACAGAAGATCTCTTGCACAGCTCTACGCCACCGCACACAGACCAAAGGATTGATATATTCATGTGAGATCAGCCCATGCCAATTTTGTCCACCCACTCCAGACATTGGGGTTAGGGCAAGGCTGTAGGGAACCTCGCCATCCCATTGCACGGTTTCAAACGGCCCGAAGGTGCTCGGGGGGTAGCTCACCTCCCCGACCGAACCCTTATGTCGTACGCTGTGACTGGAATCCCCTCCCGCGCCTGGAACAAGGCCTGGTGATTCCCTCCTTCATAATATCCATGTAGTGAAACAACCAAGGATATCTTGTCACACAAGATTTCACAGTCGATGTCTCTCAACCAAGACTCTATTAAACACTCGGAGAGCGATGGAGTCATCACCATCGACTAATGGAAAAGGTCCTATGCCTTTTATCATACCAACACAGGGTTACACCGACGCCCCGCGCCACCCTGGTATCAACTCAAGCAAGGAGCAGGGAGAAAAATAACCTTACACACAGAGTCTAACAATTCTACTGCAAGAAGTATAAGAGTCTCAATGGGTACCTCTCATCATCCCTTGATTAGCTGGATCATAGACATCCAAGGCTCGCAGTTGTCCGTGGTCCCAACAGTAAGCTCCCTGAGCCTGAAGTGGACCACCTAGTGGTGATGAGAAGACCTCATAATGCCATCCCCCACTACCATATCCTCTCGATCCTCTTCTAGAACCACCTCTCTGGCCGCTACTCTGATCACGGCGCTGCCTCTATAGTGGTGGTGCACCTTCTGCCTTCTCGAAGCACTCTGCAACTCGGGTCGAGCTGTCTTGTGCCAAGTGATCTTGCCCATCCCAAGCATAACACTGATGCTCTCTGGGCTGCCCTGGTGTTCTCTGGTGCCACTGTGGTGTACGACCATGCCCCTGAGTCCGGTCATCATGAATCCATGTACGTCAAGGTTCTGCTTGTCGATGCCTGCTAGCTACTATAGACGTCTCGGCTTCGACACGCCTGCTGCCACCACCAACTATAGAACGTGAAAGGAAGCCCTCTGTCACCAGCATCTTCTCTATCCCCCTGGCATATGTGGAAATTCCCAAGGGTACTATAATAGAACGAATCTCTCGGGTGAGACCCTGCTCAAACTTCCACGCCCATTTGTTGTCGTCACAGAAAAAGTCCGGGGAAATGCGTGCACGGTCTGAAAAACTAGCAGCGTACTCGGCCACCGCCATCCCTCCTTGCTGATACTGCAGGAGCTCCTGAATTCGAATGGAGTGCAAGAAGGAGGGAAAAAACTCCTCACAAAACAACAACTGAATGTCTCCCCACGAAAGCGATGATCGTCAAGAAGCTGAGTCACCAGACTCCACCAACGCCAAGCTACTCCATGAAAAAGGGTGGATGCCAAAGCCACTCAATGATATGTCGGCATCCGGACTAGCCTGAAAAGGTTAACCACTATCTCTAGTCAATCCTTCGCTGCCTGAGGATCTAGCTCACCACTGAACCTCAACTGTCTCTACCGCTGGAACTCATGGAGCACGTTTAACCCACACTCAAGCTCAACCTGCTCTTTTGAAACTGCCTGCTACTCAACAGGTTGGGGTGCTACTACCGGCCCACCCGGAGAAAGGGGCTCGCATGATGGGTCATTTACTATGGCCTCGTAGCTCAGAAGGTCGTTGTCATGAACCAAAGATGGTATCCTGGCTGGCTATCTTCACAGAGACATCCTGAAAATTAGCATGGAGTGTCGTGGTCATATGGGCATATATTTATATACCAATAACAACAATAATGGGGAGCTGACTCAATGGGAAAAATTAAAGACTCAATCCTACGTGATGCAAAAAGAAATTTCCCTCCAAAAAGTGTCTCAGCATGCGGAGTCGACAAGTAGGTTATCAGGGTCCTGGTGAATGGATACGTCTGCCGCCGCACCATCACTGGACTCCCTGGCTTGAAAGCCGCTCTTGAGACACGTTAACACTATTTCCCTAAATCCCAACCAATTATTATTTTAGGGACATCCGAACAGCATCCCGTGGAACGGACCAGCTCTGATACCACTTTGTCACGACCCAACCCTACCCGGGCTCGAGCCACAACTACCCCAAGCCCACATCTATAGGCCAGGGGCTGGCGACCAGCGCCGAAGGCACAACAACTCGAGGAGGCTTTTTCCTAAGTACCAGTACACACACACGCAGCACACTCAATGTAAAAGTGTAGAATAAAAAGGAAAACAAAGGGAAACTGCTAAAAATAAACCACAATGTGCATCGACCTCTAAAAGTACAAAGTACAAGACGATGGTAACTGAAAACGAAAAGGGGAAAACATACGCCCAACCAGAAATGGTGCCACAATCCGGCAATAGTTAAACATAAGAAAAAAAGCCGGAAGGGGTCCCCCACCTAGGGCCTAACCATGGCCACCGCATGCGGTCTGATCTCATGAACTCCTAAGCTCCACTGAAGTCACGCTCCACCTGTTTGTCGTCTACAAGGGCTCACCAAGTGCGGGAATATCCCAAGTAGTGGTGAGTACAAAAAAATACTCAGTAGGATACCCCAAAGGCTCGAGGGAGCAACAAATGAGGTACTAATGAGTGAGAAGTAGAGCGAATAGGGAATAGTAAAGGAATACAACAGAGAGTGCAGTAAAGAGTCCAGCTCAACCCAACAAGAGGAAAGAAGGTAGACTCTCCCAGACACAAGGAGCTGGAAATGGTGAGAAGATGAACTTTCCATCGAGTCTTTGCTACCTATAGCTGGAGAGTAGATTCTTCCAACCATGAGAAGATAGTCACGGAAAGGACGTGGCATTCCCCGTGCATCATCGCCTCTCCTGGAAGAAGAGTTATCAAACCCCAGAATTGGGTACCAGAAACAAGGTATATAAATATTTGTATGTTCAACAAGAATCCAAAACAAGATCATAAAGGGATCTCCATCCCGTAGCTCAACCCATGAAAGGAGTAGCAAACAGTCCCAATAGTAACACCATCGATGCCTAGTATCCTGCACGTATGCCCCGAACTACAATTCATGGGGCTCAAACAATCGCACATCGACACTATCCGCTTTGGGCGGCACTGACTCGCCCGCACTGTTTAAGGTCGTGTCCCAAGGACACGTCTCGGTGGGGGAAAGCACCCCTCGTACTTGAGAGCTCCGGGTTTAGTCAAACCACGCCTCGTCACTGCCCCGTAGTCGAGAGGTCTCCTCAAAGTCGAAGCCATCACAACACTGACCTGTATAACCAAGGGTCCCACTCCGGTAATCATGGAGGAAAACCACAGGCTAGCCTAGAAGAAAGGACTGAGCCTGGAATGCCAACAGGTGTCCCACTGCCCAGTCCTGCTAGAGGGTAATTCATAATATGATATCGGGTGACCCACTGCCCAGCCCTGCTGGATAGTAAAACCTAACACATCATCAGGTGACCCACTGCCCAACCCTGCTAGAGGGTAGACCTGGAATAAGCTGTCAGGCGACCCACTGCCCAGCCTTGCTGGAGGGTAGACCTAGAAGAAGTCGATGGGTGACCCAATGCCTAGGTCTGCTGGAGGGTAAACCCGGAACAAGACGACGGGGAACCCACAGCCCAGCCCTGCTGGTAGGGAGACCCTTAAGAGTCGTCGTGTGACCCACTGCCTTGTCTCTGCTAGAGGGTAAACCCTGAACAAGTCAACAGACGACCCACTGCCCAGCCCTGCTAGAGGGTAGACCTGAAATAAGACGATGGGCAACCCACTACCCAGACCTGCTGAGGGTAGACCCTCAAGAGTCATTGGGTGACCCACTGCCAAGTCTCTGCTAGAGCGTAAACTCTGAGATGCTGATGATTAACCCACTGCCCAGCCCCACTGGAGGGTAAAACTCAGAACTAATATGGCCATCTCCACTGGAGGGTACAACACTAGACAACCGAAAAAGGAGTGGGTATCGCACAACCACCCAACATTAGAACAACTCACCCAAAAGAGGTTAATCGCCTGCTCCATCACTGGGTGTCACTAGCACCGCTACTAGCTGATCCATCAAGAATTAAACTAGGGGGAGGCCACTCAACCCTGCTAGTCAAACAAACGCGCATAGAGCCAGGGGAAATACTCCACCCTGCTAGTCAATGTACGTAAAGCAGAACCCTAAATACACGTGGGGCCCACACAACGTGTGGCCCCATCTCAACCCCAGCAAAGCGTACAAACATTCTTAGGTACAAACATCTCCATTGTGTACCTCCAAACATTCCCGTATACTCCCAGAGTATACCACGTCTCCAGCCCTAAGGCTATCGTGCACACGACACCCAACTTCAACGCAAAGGCATGAATGTAACAACTCCACCTCAAAGTCCCAGACATGGCCAACCAAATCTCTTTAGACACCAAAATCACTTTCCCACGAGTGCACGCGATCACATGTCAAGGGTCCGCTACAAACACGGTAGTAGGACCGCCACCAGGGCACCTTTAATATTTCCACATTTAATAAGATCACGTATGAGGCTCCGCTCGCCTGAATATATTACACCGTTGTAATCCTTGCGGAAAAACATGCAAGATAGACTATTTACTCGCCTGAAACGGTCAAACGGTGAAAAAGGTACTATTCACCGCAACCAACCCGTGTGGGGCCCTCCCAAAGATCCGGAAACTGAACAAACGGGGCACACCCCTGTGATCCCCTCAGAAAACACACGGGATTGACTTCTTAATCGCCCAAAATGGACACCTGGTGAAAAAGGTACTATTCACTGTTGCCAGGTTGGGGGGACCCACAACACGTCCCCAAAAAAGGTCGGGCGAACTGCGCCATCGCACTGCTCTCGGAAAAGCACGTCAAATTTACTGCTTACTTGCGTGGAACGAGTATCCAGAGAAAAAGATGCATTTCGGCTTACTGCGCACGAGGGTACCACGCGGGACCTGCACCCCGGTCCCGAAGCTCAATGGACGGATCGCACCGTTGTGATCCTTTCGAACAAGCACACAAGATGGACTATTCACTTATTCAAAATGGTCGCCCGGTGATAAATATGGAAAAATCACCTTCGACACCCAAATGGCCCTCATGGGCCCCGCACCATCTTGCCGAATTAGAGCGGGCGGGTTGCACCGTTGCAATCCCCTCCGAAATACATCCAGAAACGACTGCTCGCACGCCCCGAACGGACATCCAATGGAAAAGTCATGAAACGCCGTACACAACTCAAAAGATGGTCCATGGGGCCCACACCGCAACTTCGGCCTCAACGCCTGAAACCACCCTGGAAATCTTTGCCTCAGTGCCATGGTCCCAATGCCACTGACGGCGCTTAATTCGGACGTCGGACACGTCCGCGCCGTACAAAACAAGTTCCCCCGGATAAACGACAACCCCCTCTACGTGTGTGTCATGAAACCAAGGCCCCTCGTTCTGGGAATAAAAATTTCCAAAACCATCTCAAAAAGTCAGCCTCGTCGAAACTGTTCGACCACCACAGACGGCACTCAAAACAGACACCCGTAGCGGAAAATACGAGTGTTCGAAAACCGAGGGGGTAAGGCCCCTAGGGCTGGACCGGCCTAGACCGGCTGGCTGCGGACTCGTGGTCAGTACGCAAACCGTCCACAAGGGCTGGTCGCGGCTTCCGCGTGAA
The DNA here is from genome assembly GCA_963277665.1 of Viscum album. Taxonomy (NCBI): domain Eukaryota; kingdom Viridiplantae; phylum Streptophyta; class Magnoliopsida; order Santalales; family Viscaceae; genus Viscum; species Viscum album. Next base: position 1,516,359,176 of record OY728131.1, read on the forward strand.
GAACCGCGCAGCGCGGGTCTTTGTCGCCGCACGGGGGTCGCCCGCCGCGACCCCGCGGTCGCCGCTCCCTGGCGACCCGTCGCATCGCCGAGGTGATCTGCCTGAGCCCCGACCTCCTCCTGACGCTGACCCCTCGCCCTACCAGACACCGCCTCATGCCACAACACCCGCAAAATCCCGCAGACACCCCTCCCCTACTGCCGCTGTGAAGACCCCCTGGCCGCCTGAAGCCCGACCGAACCACCGCGTCGCCCTGCCGATCCCCCCATTTCCCGCAAACTTCGGCGAACATCTGTGAACAGCTCGGGACTCGGAATTGAAATCCCGAAGATGCGTCGGGAAGAGTATAAAATATACTACAAGATTATGAGATTTTTTCGAGGATCAAACAACAAATTGATACATATAATCTGACTCAAATGGAGGTTCGGAAATAAAAACGCAACAAACCACCTACCTCGCTGGGCTTCGCCTGGAGCTTCGCGTCGATCCACCGGCATCACCGCACCGCTTCGGAGTCACCTCACTAGAGATAGAGGAAGATAGGGGAGGGTTTTCACCATGGGGTTCAATGGGGATGATGGGGAGGATGTGAGAGTTTAAATAAATAAACTCTTTAATTAAAAGTCCCGACCCTATAACACTAGCATCCAAACCCTCTGGTGCTGTCAAGATTAAGCTCCCCTAAGGTAAAACCCACCTCCCGAGAACAATGGTCGTATCAAAATTTTAATCCTAGGCCCCGTTCAAATGTTAATAAACTCAACGCCCGAGGACACCAAATTACGAAAATGCCCCTGGGGCCATTTTTTCACAAATGGGCCGCGCCCGCAAAACATACATCCCTCCTAGGGTAAACGGCACGCTCCGAACTCAACGGTGCCCTCAGTTTTCCAATCCGAGCCACAATTTAAGAGATAATTTTGTTTGATCATTAAACAAATTAATTAATTAATTTATCCGTTTAACGTTCCGAAAGCGAGCGAGGGGTCCAAACATCCCGCACAGACATACTTTATGTCATTCCTAGGGTAAATACCCCCTTACGAACCTATCTGTACCCTCAAATCTCTGATCTAGCACACTGTTTAGGATTTATCCCATTTATTTGGCGTTTCTAGTGTGAACGCACTGAAAATCTAATTCCGGCCACTCCGGTGCTCAGAATCCCACGCCGTCTGAAAGCGCTGATCTGGAATAACATAACGAATATTCCAAAGTCTTTTACAGCCAAAACTAGGTTCTAAAAACATGGCTCATCCATCCCCTACCCAATTAATCTATCAATATACCCCTCTTACTACTAGAAGTATTACATTAGGAACAAGGCACTTCAAGAAGTCCTTTTCGTTCAAACCAAAGGAAGTTAAACAATTTAAAGGTAACGGTTTCTATTATATTCTTTTGTTTTATTTTGTGTCATTTTATTATCTGAACACCTAAATTCTTTTTATTAATATATTTTAGAACAATAGTAGTATCCTAAATATAATATGAAGTTGTTATGAGAAGGATTCGAACTACACTTACACACACCTTCATCTAATGGGTGAAGAATATACTATTTATGTGATTGTCAAACTAATGCCTTATGAAATGATGATTGTTCGATTATCTTATACCACCTCTCTTGGTGGCCATTAAGATAGAACTGTATTTATATATGAAATATATTATTTTTATGTTTTATTTGTGCTTCTTTATTTACAATTTATATCATGCATTTATGGTATCCATTATTGGTAAAACACGAAAATTCCATTTGAGGAAGTGTAGAGTACCGCCCCCTCAAAGGGATATGCTTCGTTAATGACATGTGTGGGAAGTATAAATGATTGAGTTAATTATATTATATTTTATATTATACTAGAATTATAATATACCTATGTATCATTGTGTTTTAATTCCATTAAAATACAAAATAGAAATGAAAGTAGTGTTCATGCGTACGTACGGCTTACCATCTCCTTGAATGGTGCATTTCATTTATAATCTCAAAATGTATTGTAATATTATAAATACATATATATATACTAGATATATATATATATGATATATATATTATTTATATAATTTTTTGAGATAATGGTATTTTGACCACAAGGACAAATTAAAATTATAAAAAGTTCATTTTTTACTCTAGTTCTGAAAATCGATAAAATATACAATATGAATAAAAATAAAAAAATAATTGTAATAGAATGATAACAAGTGATATAAAAAGAAAAAATAAACTAGAAAAATGTTCTTAATCCAGTATAAATTATCTTATGTTTATTGTTCAGGAAGAAGTAGGTACAAACAAGACAAGTCGGACATGAGGAAAGGGGTTTCTTATCTCACTTTTAATTCTGTGATATTTCCATTGTTTTCCCCTTATTAATGGAATGTGATGTATTGTTTACAACCATTTGATATATATTATCATGATTATATTTATATTCATGGATTTCTGTGATTCATTTTGTGGTTATTAACTTTTTTTCATATGACTCGATTGATTACAACAAAGTAAGGGGTTTTCATCTCACATTTTAATCATGCGAGATTCATGTTATATTGGCAACTATTTACTTTTGTGTGGCATATGTACTGTCCATGATTATATTCATTGTGTAATATAAATTAATTTATGGGTATTTACTTAATCATTTTATGATCCTTATTTCACGGGGTGTATGTTTCATAAGTTACCAATTAGGTAAGGAAATTTCAAATTTCAATTTCAACTCATTCAGATTTACACATTCTTCATTGATTATTTTACTCCAAGATTATGTGGGGAATCAATATTTATTATTTATGTAGTAATTTCCACTACGATTTTTTGGATATAGTATTGATACACATAATCACTCCATTGATAATTTCTCATGTCATTGATATGAACCTGATAAGAGTAGTCTTAACTCAATTTCTATTCATTGAGTTAAACATCAAAGGCACTAGTGTTGTTTTTACCAAAATATGCGTGAATGTCCTATAATTGATTTAAACTAAATTTCCAATCATATAGAGTGTATTTAAATTTTTCACAAATAATTATTTCATTTATTTATCCTTAATCTATGGATATCGTTTTTATAAGGGACTTTATCTCAATTTACATTCCATTGAGACGTCAATGTTGTTATGCACCAATTCACTTTTATATGATGTATATACAATCCATTGACATAGTATATTCAGGAATCCTTTATTCTAATGATATTATTATGTTTTTAATATCTCAATTATTTGTATTCAAGCATCTCTCATATTGTTAGGAACTCTAACTAAAATATCATTTTAAATGTTTTAATTATTTATTATTGTAAATCTTTCTCATTAATTTTCATGTTTTAAAAATGATTTTAGGGATTTATTTATATAGACATTAATATATTAAAATTAAAATACCTTTTGAATGTTTTAATGTGGTATGGGACACTTTGATTCAAAAATATATTTTAAATGGCTTCTTAATTAATAGAAAGATTTTTAAATGTTTTCATGAAATGGGGGGATATTTCTCTCCTATATTTTTTATGATTATTTTCATCTATTTCAATATCCTTAATTACTCTCGATTGAGGTTTATCTATTATAATTTAATTTTCCATATTGCATTGAATGTGTTATGTTTGACTATGGATGGGCTATTTTTATGCCATTCCTAGATTGAGGTTAAAGTGTTGAAAATTCATATGCTCGTTTTAATATGAAAGTTTAGATTATGTTTCACCAATTTCAAACGAGGAATGAATTGGAATTAGTAATTGACGGGTGGAGCCTGTAATATCTCCTCAATGCATTACAAGGTCTCATGATACAATTATACATGGAATTAGTAGAGGAATTTCCCAATTTTTGATATATGGTTTTGGCTAAGGCCTTATTCATTTTTAGATGACTTAGTTGAGGCCTGGAGAAAAATATTTAGTATGTATGACATTATGCATTCCATCATTATGATATTAGCTATTGATATTTCATGTGATTATTCAACTAGTATAATACCAATGACTGTGTTTTATTATTGAATTATTTATTTAACTTATATTCCTCCCATAAAGTGTTCATGTTTGTTGTTTGTAAAGACATGTTTTTTCAATTATTCACCATGCCTAATGTTTATTTTATCTTCTAACGTATTTCCTACTCTTACTAAGCATTGAGCTCACCCCTTTCACATGTTTTATTTTCCCAGGATATAAAGAAGTTATTTATGAGTGCATTTCATGAATAATATTGGATCTATGGAAGTTTCTAATAGAATAAATTAGTGTTGTTTTTATTTTCATGTTGTAATATTGAACTTATGTATGCATCTAGTTTCCAAGACTACTAAACAGATAGGTCCTTTGGGAACTGATTTCTTGTAATAATGAAAATTTTATGTAATAATGCACTAACTCTGGGAAACTGGGGTTGGGGCGTTACATGAAAGAAAAATTTTAGGCCTAGAACATGTTGAGGAAACGATTGAAAAGATGAAGGTAATACAAACCCACATCAAAGTAGCTCAATGTATCCAGATGAGCTATACTGATAACCGAATAAAGGATTTGGAATTTTAGGTTAGATATCACGTTTTCTTGATGGTTTCTCCATGGAAGAGAATAATAAGATTCAGTAAGAAGGGAAAATTGAGTCCCGGGTACAACAGACCTTTTGAAATTCTAGAACGAATTGGGGTTGTAGCTAACCATTGGAAAATTCCTCCATGTTTATCCAAAGTTCATGATGTGTTCCATGTATCTATGTTGAGAAAATAGATTCCTGACAAAATGCATGTACTCACCTATGATGAAATAGAACTGGAACCCAATCTGTCTTATTGTGAAGAGCCTGTCAAGATTCTTGATACTAGAGAACAAGTGTTGAGAAACCGGACGACTCATCTGGTAAAATTTCTATGGAGAAATTATAAGATAGAAGAAGCGACATGGGAACCCAAGGAAGTATTGATGAAGAACCACCAGAATCTTTTAACGTCGTAGTATTCTAGAAATTTCAAGGAAGAAATTATTTTTAGGAGGGGAGAATTTAACAACCCATTTTTCCGCGGTACATTTCCCTTTGAATAATACATTAGCATGTTTTGTATGCAACTTCGAGTTCAAACACACCACAACTAATAAAACTAGCCATTATGAATAGTAATACCCACATTTTAAAATTTTATGAATTTTATCTTTCAAAATAGTCTTCATTTTTGGATTCAGAATATTGAAATTAGCTTAGGGTAAATTTTTTATATTTTTTGGAAAACATTCAATTTTTGATGAATAGCGAAAAACAATGAGTTATTGTTTTAAACCAACTATTTATTTAGATAATTATTTAGTTTATTTAAATTAATTTTAGTTACAAATAGATACACAATACCTGTATAAGATCAATGTTATTAATTGGAGTCATTTTATAATAAGTTTATATATATATAAATATTTTACCCTCTTTTATCCACTTCCTTAGAGCATTTGTAAATTGGCATAAAAGATAATTTTACCACTTTTGTGAATTGAATTTCAAAAATCCGAAAAACATGTTTGATATCAGTTAGCAAAATGTTGTTCAATGAGATGAAAATAATTTTTGGTGAATAGTAACTTTTGATTTTTATTTACCACAATTTAAAGTAAATAGGGTAATTAAGGGTAAAAATTATATTATTATTACCCTAACACATGTCCTACAAATATTGGATAAGTGTAATTCAACCAAAAACAACATTAGGAATAAAATATGATCCTTTAGGTCCCCATGGATTAGATTACAACATTTATTATTATTTAATTCAAATAAGAGTTAAAAGTGTTAAATTCAATGTTTAATAACTAAACCATTTTTAATATAGGGTTATACATTAGATAAATTCGAGTATAAATATTCATTAGAAATATAAAACTATTTCCTACATAATGGTATTTTATTTATAATTTTTAGACATTAAATAATTTAATTTATTTATATCAAAATGATGATGCAGTAATTACCTTATTAATGAAATATTAAAATAATTGATACTATAAATACCCATATAAATGTAATTTTTGACTTTTTATGAATTAAATTGTTTTTAAGTTAAATGGAATATTATGGTTGATTAAATTACTGTTTTTTGAATTAGTAATGATGTTTTGAATTTAGAAAAAACAAAATATCAAATAGTGTCAAAACTGACATGAAATAGTTTTTAGAAGAAATATTATATTATTAATTGATATAATATTCCTAAAAATATAATGTTCGGTAAAATGACATAGATAATGTTATATATATTAATAATTAACCACTAGGGTGTCTCTTTATTGGTTATAGTTTACTTATTATCCATATAATATAAAAATACAAAGAGACATGGGAAATGTAAATCTAATTTACTAAGAGTTAAATCTAAAAGATAAGGTTAATATGGTGACCCAAACATGTCTAAAATCTATTGGTAGAGTGGTTTATGACCCATCACCACTTATCCTTTTAATATATCATTTTGGAGCCATTAGAAACAGAAAATGAATTTATTATAAAATAATATTTCAATCTTTTCCAAAGGTTCCCCTCATCGATCTTATAAAAGGGAACCTACCCTTCTCTCAAATACACAACATAAAATCTCTTTGGGATGGCCAAAAACTACCTAAATATCTTATATATTTTCCTCACTTCATCCTACAGGACTTCCTTTAGACATAAAGATAAAATAACGAGCCATTTTGATCAAACTAAAATTAAGAACCCGTAGTAGAGGTAAATATTTCATCACCTCTTTCAAGTTCCTTTCTTCTTCCACTTCCTCTTTATTTGTTGTTTGTTTTATAAAATAAAAAATCCAGTGTCTTCCATATACTGTGATGTTATTATTAAAATTTTAAAACCCTATCCATTATTCTATCCATCCTATAAATGACAGAGTCACCATACGTGCGTACGTACGGATTACCGTCTCCACGTTCTGGTGTAGTTTTTTATTCAAAGACCTTATCATTTGGATCGATATAATAATGAGTATAAATGATTTAAATAATATATATAACATGATAATTATTCTTTATATATGATATAACATCAAATTATATACAATTCTATGATTAAAAAATGATGTTGTCGCTCATGCGTAGAAACGGATTACCGTCTACATGAATGCAAAGAGATTCATTCCTCATCGTATTTATTCAAGTGTAATTTAATTTTATGATTACAAATAATGTTTATAAACATAATATAATTCTATATATGAATAAAATACATCTTATCCATAACAATCAATACATAAAAAAAATCATATAAAGGAAAACGAATAAGTTAACACCTGAAATGATGATACTACTAAAATATCATTAACAAAGAAAAATATTAAAAGATCATATATGATATAATATTAATGTATATGGTTATTTTATAAATTAATAAAAATTAATTCACCATTATACAAGAGGTTAGCCTACTCTTGATCAAGGAAAGTACATGGTAAGGGTTAACTCTACAATCTCTTTATTATCCGAGGTTGTTTTTACGTAAGTATCTACTGGGACCTATTTATCACCCACATCCATGCTTTCATAAAAATGTATTTCAAATAATTTTTAATATTTACTATACTATTGGTTAAATACTTTGACACCCTTATTAGACCTTATATGTCTTGAATGGAATCATTCTGTCATTTTCCAAACAAGTTACTTTATAACCTTTTTTACAAAATTTAGGTATGAATGTTTTTTAACTTATATGGTGGGTGTGGTTATCCTCTGCCGTTATAAGAATGTCAAATCATCCATTTCAAGATTAAATAAATATTTTCAAAATAAATATTTTATTTTATAATTACATGTCTTTTAAATTATTTCAAAATAGAATGGTATATTCCTATTAAATAATTTTCCTTTCATCTATGTCATCATCCTTTGATGGATTTTTAACTAGTTTGATGTTGATCTTTTATGATCAAAATATTACATATTTGTATTGAAGGTTGTGTGATATGTTTCACTGTGGGTGAGTTATTTTTATACCATTCATGGTTCATGGTTAAGGTATTGACATTCCGTATGCTTGTTTATATATGAATGATTATGTTATATTCCAGCCCTTTAAAATGAGGAAGTTATTGGGCATTGAATGTGATGGGTGGAGCCCGATATAGCTCTTCGATGCATCGATAGGTCTCATGAGACAACTAAACATCCAATTGGGTGAGGCATTTACCAATTTTTTATATGGCTTTGGATGAGTCCTAAATCATTTTTAGTTGTCTTGGCCGAGGCCTTGAAAAAAAATTTCAGAATGTCTTGCATTATACATTCCTTCATTATGAAAATAATATTGATGGTCCATGTGGTCTTTGACAAGTATAATACCCCTGATTATGTTTTATTATGGAATTATTTACTAATCTCATATTCCTTCCATAAAAGTGTTCATGTTTTTTATTTTTAATGGAATGTGTTTTCAATTATTCCACATTCCTTACATTTATGTAATATTCTACGGTATTGCTCACCTTTACTGAGAATTTGAGCTCACCCCTTTCTTATGTATCATTTTCCCAGTATATAAAGGTGTTATATATATGTGTGACTTGTATTCATAATCTAGGAGGCTTGGATATTAATAAATGGAAAAAATTAGTGTTGTATTTATTTTCAAGTTGTAATGATGAACTTATGTATGAATATTATTTCCAATAGAACTAAACATATTGGTCTTTCGGGACATTATTTCTTTGTGATCATGCCAGTGTTATGTAATAATGCATGTACTCTGGCTAACTTGGGTCGGGTCATTACATATATTCCATAAATCCAAAAATGTTGTAAACATCATCAACAATTGTATATAAATTTTTTTCAAAATATCCACTATCATTTATGAAGTCATAAATACTATCTAATTTACATTATCCATATCAATCATCTCATTATTGAAAATGAATATAATTTTATCTACATTTGGAACACATTAAGGTTTACCTACACTTAATCGATATATCACATTTTAAATAATTTGAATTTCAAGTTCATCAGCACCATTAAATATTTTTTTAAAAAGGATTAATGAAAAACATATGCTTCATGATTAATATATCATAATTATTTAATTACTATACATATAAACATCATTAATCCAAATTTATTTTTAAACCATTACATAGGATACATCACCTTATTCATTAATACCCTTATCATATAATGTGAAATGTGTATCATTCTTTCATGTACCTTAACCTCAATCTAATAATTCATCTTACGTTTAATTGTAATAATATTATGACAACATCTCATACCGTTCAGATGTTATTTTTGGTCTCTTTATCCTCACTAGTATAAATAATAATCGTACCACCTTCATAATTCTATTCATGATATTTCTACTTAGGAAGGAATTTCTTATAATGAACATACATTAATCATCTAAAATATTCAATGTCAACCCAATTAATTCTAGTTCTTGTAATTGAATATGAATAGAAATCATAGTGTGAGAAACATTTATCATATAAGAAAACCATATAATCATAAAAAATTTACTTATAGGGTTCCTAAATCATGATAACAACTTTTAAATCTACGAAACTGTATGATTATCCATAGATACTTCCCACGAAATATCCTTATAAATATACCTAGGGAACACACTAATATTTTCACATATTACTTTATAAAGGTTGACTAAAAACATTTCTCTGATACCAACTATATCATCTTACGCTTAAGATACATGTATATTAACTAATTTGTTAAGAATATTCATCACATTATAAAATTACAAGCCTGAGGACTATGATAGTTTAGTGACTTTGGAAACAGGGAAAGATATTCATTTTTATTAGTGAACTATATTCAACATATCCCTTAAATATCATCCCCTATAGTACTCTTACATTAATGTTTTCTTCATTACCTATGGAAATAAAACATAAAAAAGTGGATAGAACAGATGTTCAGGAAATTTAACCAATTGATATATGGAATAATAACATATGCATAACGGTATGCAAACATAATTGTAACATTATAAGACCATTCCCTACAAATCAATGATCAAAATTACAGTTTCATGGAATAATGAATGGTATTTCTTAAGACATGAATCATATTAGAATAAAGAGCATATGAAATGAAATCATAATATATGAATAACAAAAGGAATTATAGAAACACACAAACATAAAAAAACTTTTCCATATTAGTCAAAGCTATCTTCGATGTAAAACATAATTGAATGCCTTCACTCCTTAGACAATATTAGTAGTCAGTGTTCGCTCACAATACTATATTGTTGGACAATTTTATTCACTAAAAAGTGTTAAATCCCCATTCCATCCTTATATTACTGAACCTTTTCCACTTCCTGTTATAACCTTGTATTACCAAATTAGGTTCACTTTTAATTTCTAGCCTTGTATTACTGAACCGAGTTCAATCCAATTTCTATACCTATTGTACTGAATAAGGTCCACACTTCATTCCAACTATGAAAAACTTAATTAAGTTAACTCATTATTCCAATCACCTCATTTTTATTTGATACCATTAAAACCTACTCTATCTATATTGTTATAAATCACTACCAAATTCATTTGTTGGATGAATTTCTCACAATATTGAAATAATGGAATTAGTCATACATGTAAAATAATATAATAAAACATTCATCATATCATGAACCTTATAAATATTTCAGTATCATAAACATTTCATATTATCATAAATTGTGGAAAAGTACTAAATTTAATAATCCTAGAATATCCCAATAAATATGTTGAGTTCCATAATAATTTTATTATTGTGTAACATGTTGATGATAAATGGGTTTGATAAACATCTTGTTAACATACACAAAAAAACATTCTATGAATTAAAAATAATGATGTCCGTGGATCCCATACCAAGTAAAGAAAAAAATCTCAATGTCTCTCATAATTGATGGAAAAGGATTTTGAAATATCACTTGTATAAATTCTTAATTATGATAAATTTACCTTGACGATCATTTAAAATAAGACGTAAAAATGTTTTAAAATCCATTCCCTTGAAAATATCATTTATAACATATAAAGTAAACATTGAAATCATATATAAAACTACAAAACCATAATTTTTTAAACCATTTTCATTTAAAATCACATTAAAAATAAAAATTTCTAGAATATAAAGAAAATAATTTTTCATCAAAAAAATATAATTTAAAAATGAAAATTATTCTTCAATAAAATTACAGATATGATTAAAAATAAATCGATAGATTCCAAAAATAACCTTGTAAAAAGTATATAAAGATCCATAAACATGAAAACAACCAGAAGTAGCCTATTTAAACCAATTTAATTGAATATGTAAATCAAGGGTAAAAATGTCTCTTAATGAACATGGGAGAATATTATAACATTTTTTATTAAATTTCTATAAAAATGTTTTTTGAAAGAAAACATATTTTATAATGAAGAGAGAAATAATGAACTATTTTTATTAAAAAATTTTATTATTTATATTAAATACAAAATAGTGGAAAATTGATAACATTAAATAAAAATATCATGAATAAACTAAGGAGAATAAAATTCACATGTGATCTTATTATATATATTATAATATTATATCAATTTATGTGTCATCATAAAAAGTCTCCATAAATGATTTCATTGTAGAAATAAAGTATTACCTCTGTGGTAACCATCGATTCTATAACCCTTGAATGAAAAACAAAAAATGAAACAAAAAATATCGTTCTGATGAATAATTTTATCATATTACATTTCAAAGGGAAATATATACACCTCTTAATTAATATAGGTTCATGACATAACACGTGTCTTAAAGAAGGTGAATTGAGGTAAAATTACATTTCTAATTTATCACAATTTAAACCATAATCCCTATCAAAGTGGGATCATAATGTCGATATGTGAATTGAAATTAATTTAATTTTAATATACATACAATTTATTAAAATATAGTATATATATTACAAAAAAATTAGTTGTGATTAATACATAAGTATCACAGAAATCAAAGTGAGACTAGAAATCCCAGTACTATATGATTAAATATTGAATAATGGGATCAATGAATGAAAAAAATCAATTGAAACAATTTATATCATTAAATAAACTAAATTCAAAATATTAAATTCCATAGTTCAGTATTAACACACAAAATAATAATTATTTGTTTAATATATCATCAATGACAAAATAATAAATTTTGGATGAAAATAATGTTACCTTAGTTAATGAGTTTCATCATACACTTTAAAAATAATCCATAATAAGCATAATTTTTTTATAAATATAACATATAAAAATATTTTTATATATCATACTTTATATGATTTTACTAATTTTTTTATAACCATTTTATTTACAATATAATGTTAATGTTACATTTCAGGCAATAACATATTTGAATTTTGTATGTGTTTTTACATGTTAATGTTGATCCTATTACTTAGATCATGATTTACTTGTGTAAAAAATGTAAAACATGATATTAATATCATATATATTCATTTTATAATATTTTTATTATAATATATATTAAATATATAAATATGAAATGGAATATAAAATTCATTAGTATGGTAGGCCGTAGGAATTCATGAACGATATTTTTGTTTCCATATCATGTTGAAGGAATTAATGTAAATGACATATATCTATATAATTTATCACTTGAGTAGAATAATTATATCTTTTAAATAAAATTTGTTTAATAAAACCATCTTTAATACATTACATATAATGTTTTAATGAATCACATCACCTTGAGAGGGATGTAGTCCACAAGTCCAAAAATGAAATTATCATATTCCCAAAAAATGAAATTAATGAATTTATTTCTTATATAATAATTCTAGAATCATAAATATATTATTAATATAAAATATATCATATAAAAAATTAATTACATCAGTATTACTATCCTTTAATGGTGATAATGGATGAACAAATGACCATGGGTCCTGTGGTGGTAGTCTGTCGTACACAGGAACCATGGTTGTGTATCTCATTTGATGGAAGTGTCTATGAGTATATGTCATAATATTAACATAAAAAATATTATATTAATTATAGTAAGTTTATTTATATAATAATGTAAAATTAATAATTGAGGGTTTTGAGAAAGAAATAAACAAAAGATCATGTTGGTGTTACATCTGCTTTGTGTAATTAATTTTGATTTGCATCAAAATAATAACATGGTTGGATTTTGTCCCAAATTGAAAATTCAATGATTATTGTAGGTTTTTTATTTTATTAGTTTACCTTTTTTATGATATAAATGGATTTAATGGTTTGAATAAGTTTATGTGGGATGAGTGGCATTGTATAGTGGAAGAGGGGTCACATTATTCTAAATAAAATGAAAACAATATTGAGTGGTATACCATATTTATGAGGCCTCCAATAATGTAATATATTTCATAAAATAGATCATATGTTTGGTATATGTACATAAAATGCATTTCTTACATTTTTATTGGTTTATTGTCCCCTTAAGATAATGGTTATCCACTACGTAAAAAGGTTTTTACCCTAATCGTTGTAATTATTTTTAATTACATTAACTAATATTAAAAAATCAATGTTGAATAAAATAGAAAATAAAATTTATTTGAATTTCAGTTATGGAATCCATTTTTTGAAATTAAAAATATTTAATCATATTAAATTAAATTAATTTTAATCTCATAGACGAGAAATGAAAAACATGTTTTAAAGTGAAAATGTTCAATAGATTAAACTGTGTTAATTTCAAATTTCAATTAGAAATTTATCCCAATAACCTAAATTTTATTAATATACTTATAATTGATATAAATTTTCTTTTAATAAAATTAACTTATAATATAACTATGTTATCAAAATTAAGAAAAATTTCCATTTACATTTCAATTTCATTTCTTTTTTACAATTCATCAAAAAATTAAACTTTTTAGAAAAATAATAAAAATAAACTGAAATTAAATATTATTATTACACATTGAAATATGATGTTTATTTTTAAAAATAAAATTTATAATATTATAAAAAATAATATTTCATACATGTGTTCCATTAAAAGAAAGTAAAATTGCCTTTTGAATATATATATTTATTTATTCATAAAATTGGATTATTTTTATCTATTCCTTAGAAAAACATGAGATGATAATTTAATGTCTGAATTACTATATATCATTAAAATAATTTATCAAATGTATATTAATTAATTAATTGAGGTATAACATGTTTTATTTTAGAAATTTATTTTTCCAATAATAGGTTTCCAATATTATCAAATGGGGTTTATTATCATTTCTAGTTAATTTTTCAAAAAAAATAATTCTTTTTATATACATGTGCAATCTATATTTTCTTGATATAATTAATAATATTCATAACCTCTATTCCAATGGATAGTCTGTAACGATAATAATATTTTAATAATATCATTAAAAATGCATTACATTATGGTAGTACAAGGTCTTGTATGTAATGAATGCTATCAAAGTAAATCCGCATTTTGTGTAACACAATCCAAAAATGTTGTTTTTTGTAAATAAATCAAATATATGTTTTTCATATAGCGCAATAAGAAATTGTTGTTCCTTGGAACAAAAACAAATAATTTTGAATTAATATAACACAAACAATACACAATGTTGTTTAAACTGAAGAATACTGAAAAGATTAAATAAATTGGAAAAAAATATATTTCACAAAATCTTGTGATGTGACAACATGGGCCCTTGATGTGCTATTGGATTTATTTCTTACATAATGATAGTGTTTGGTAAAAAATTGTGATTTTTATATTTTCATAGAATGGTCAAATTAATTATATATCTTTATAATAAAATGTGTGGGATGTATTGGTGTGTCATAGCTACTGATAATTCAAGAGGCAATCAGCTTATATATGATGTACGAAATTGATGTCACGTTGTGATTAAACAGTCGATGCAAAATTCTAATGGGTAGTTGTAAAGAGGTGTAATGGATCACAAGTAATATCTATTTTTATATGATTTTTATGTGGTATGAGGAGTGTAGGATCAATTCTATAGGTTATTCTCCTCAGGATGACTCGAGTTATTTATTGGGATTAATTTTGTAATTTACATTGAAATTTTAATTTTATTGATATACATTAGTGAATAAAATATAGTTTCATGAATCATGTGGGGTCTTGTGAAGTTGATATAAGTCACACCGTCCATGGGAGAATAAATTTAGCTTTATGATGCGTTTTGAAATTTAGAATCAAGTGTGGGAAGACTGGACCTTTTGAGTTATCGTGGCCCTAGAGTAGGAGCCTTATTTTTCAATTGAAAGATGTATGTTCAGACATGAGATGTCCCACCAAAGAGGGATGGGGTACATCATTGGGACACCACCAAGAAGGATGAATGATTTGACATAATGATATTAACAAACCTTTGACAAAAAGAACCATTAGAATGACTGTGAGATAAGGGGATCTTAGTATTTGTTGGCATGGATAATATCATTTTCTCTTAGATGTGAGTTTTCCTATATTAAAAAAATTAGGAAGGGGTGGGATCAATTTTGATGAGTGTACCAACTGACTGGAACATGAAAACATAGATAGGCCATGGGATGTCTCCCTAGACAATTTCTATGGGTATTCGACATTGATGGAATGTTATTGTTTTTTGTGATGACTCTATTAGAAAGTTTTACTTTCCTATATTGTGATAATTTTATAGATATATTAGTTTTGAATGAGGATCCTAAGATGGAGACACCCTTTTTTACTATCGTATTTGTTTTTAATAGAGATTACTCTACTTTCATACAATCCCAAAGGAAACGAGTGGGTTCCCATTGATAAAAAACATATTAATAGGTTCATGTGTTGAGTAATGTAGGTTGTGAATGTATCATTCAAACAAGATTCGAAAGGTAATCCTGATGAGTTTGTGAAATTATTGACACGAGTGGTTGTTTGACATACCCTAATTTTTTTTCTTCTTCGTGTATGGGATTTTTATATCATTCCTAGGAGCCATCTAATGGACATGTTTTTACTAATATTTTCCCATACACCTAGTAATTGGACTTGGGTGATGATATAATTTTTATTTCTTATAATTTTTTAGAATCACCTAATGTAATTGATGAGACTCTAGGATGATAAGTATTTTTAGAACCAGTCTTAATGTTTTTTTGGATTGAATTCATATTTATATTTCTATATAGTATATACAGTTGTTGAAATAGTGGATCCCTTTATGTATTACCTATGATCAAGAATCTCATATTTGTAGGAGTGTGCATATATAAATATATTGGATGCATGGATTTACATTGATATATAGTGGTTCCATTGTAGATGCCCATGGTTCGTGGAATATTATTTAGGATACCATTCAACTATTGAAAATTCTAGGGACAATATCTTTTTTAATGTAAGTATACAGCGATGGGTAGTAATATGTACACATTCATGGATATTGGACATATCTAGGTTGGATGTTTGACCCTTTGATCGATACATTGAATAACCCCTAGCATTTTGTGGACACAATTTTTTAAAATAAAGAGACAAGATATATTGGTTAACCAAGTTTTTTGATGTTGGGATCTAGAAGGTGATTCCATTTTATTTCATGGGTCCCCCAAAAGTCATCCATTACTTTATTAATAGGATTTCATAGGACCTCGACCTCCTTGGTTTCAAACATCAAATTGATATTGAGAATTATCTTTTAATAATGTTGGGATTATTCAATAGTCTTCAAGATGAGTGATACAATGTGATAACCCATGATATTTATCTACGTAGTGAAGGTGTGGGAGTGGGATTCCCATAATTTGGAGATAGGTCCCCTTAGGTGATTCTCATACATAAAGACACTCTCACACGTGTCGAAGTACGAAATTCATCACAGTCACTAACATGAGGATTGAAGATGGTTATTTGTATTACATAATGTTATATCTATATTTACATGTCGAGGTGGTGATAATATTGTAGACATGTTGAGTTTGACTATCTTTGAAAAAACATGACACTAGATAAAAAAGATACTATGGGATTTTCATTTACTATCTTTTTTATAGCAGATTACTTGTTTATTTCAGAAGATAATGTCATTTTCACATATTATATTAAATATCAGTTAGAAAAGGAATATTTTGGAGGTTCCCTACTGATTTATATACTCACACCCTACATATACATCCATTGGATTTGGGTGCTAGAACATCTCTCACATGGTTTAATATATAGTCTTAGCACATGCCTGGTGTTGTGCTTTCGAGATAGAGTAGCTCATATGGGATCAGGAGATTGGAGATGAGACATATAAGTGGTGATGGGACTAATTTTAAAATTTTTCTTTATTTTTTTATCTACCTTATATAAATTATCATCCCAATTGGTGATTATTCTAGTATTTAGAATGATTTTTTAGGGTGGTATCACATCCGCATTCATTTATTTACATATTTATTTCTATCTTTTATACAATCTAGTGTGATGTTGTGGATGATATATGGTGACGTATCAATGATTTTTCACTATGAATATGGGGATATACTTTAATAAAAGTACCAACAATGACCCCCACCACTAATTATAAGCCTCTAGCATATAATGAGGCATGCCTAGGTCATGTTATAGTTTGGTATGACTATTATTGGGAGTGAGCATAGTATCAATGGTGAAAATTTGTATTAATGAGTTCCATTTTATTTTTTCTAAAAAAATTCTATATGTTAGGCATGAAATGGAAAGATGTTTCAAATCCTATGATGGATATGAGAATAATTGATTGAGATAACTTATTAATGGATTATGTGTAGGTTTTCCATTGATGGGATTTCAGTTCTTGGTGTTTAGTGTTATGGTTTGATTTTATTTTCACCATGAGTGATTAACAACTATGTTTTATTTTCTAGTTTTGTCATATATTTCATGACTTGTTTTTTGGGTAAAGATGAATCACATGCATCAATTTAGCATGTTTTATTCACATTACATATAGACCTGGTAGTGTAATTATTATCATTGAAGATTGAGGAATAGTTGTTTAAAATGTTAGTAACTAATAATATCTAGTTTTCCCATATAATTACATGTGTAATTATACAAAACTTAGTTAAATTTTATATGTATTTACTTTTTATAGCATTATTATTAGTTACATGGTGATGAAATTTATGATGATGGGTTATTCCACATGCACAAGCGGGTAGTAACCAATAACATGTCAAAGTTTTCAATTGGTTCAATTGTAATGACCCAAGAAGTCCGATGTCTATATGTAATTTCTGATTATTACATTCCATGATGTTATGTTATTTGGTAAAAACTTCATCTATATAGTGACCCATTTACAACTTATAACAAGTTTTACCTTATATCTTGGAATATAAGACTACTTAACCGAGCTTCCCATCCATGGTTCCTTGATATTGATCATCTTAGATGATTTATCATGGATCATATTGTGTTTTGATTCTCAAGGGATTATTATAATTTTTCGATGATTGATAATAATTATTTTCTATTGTTATATATACTGGAATAAGATTTTAGTTGTTTGTGTAAGACGATTAAATATTTTTTAGTGTGTTAGAATGCTTATGAATTTTGTGTTAGACATTAGATTTTTCATGTGATATAGGATTCTAGTGAGAACTTGATAGTTTTATATATTGGATACAAACTGACCATCATATAGTATGGAATTGGTTTCAGAAATTTGGTTTAAAGTTTTTTAGGGTAACCAACATGGGGTGTTTTCAATGGTTTTCTAGTGTCGTAGTGGTAGGAATCAATAATAGATACTTTTATTTATGAAAAATTTAGAGAGACGTTTTGAAGAGAGTGATATTGAAATGGCGATGAATTCAATTTTTTATAATGTCATAATGAGTTTTATATTTTAGGTATTGAGAATAGTGAAATGAAGGATATTTTTAGATTCAGTACCTAGATGGTTTTGGGGGATTCATGGAATTTAATCAGATAGTGGTAGAATGATTTTTATTTTTTATGAAAAAATACCATTAGGGGTATTTATTATGAATAATTTATCCTTGTGTAGGGTTCCAAATTTTATGATAAGAAACAATGAATAATTGTTGTGTTATAACATCATATCAGGCATGGTGTAGGGATATAACATTTATGATAATGGATCATAATGATTGATGTGTGTGAGATATTATATATTATGGTTATGATCATGGGGTGTTACACGGTTATTCATGTGGTGGAATGTAAACCATAATTTGTCTGAGGGTGTAACCCAATATATGGATAAAATATTGGAAATGTTCATTGGTGTCATCATTGGGATTTAAGAATGGGAAATAGATGATTTTTAATATTGGATCTCATTTTCAAATAAGATGAACATGTATAAATTTTTATATGGGTGATTAATTGTTCGCAGATCATGGTTTTTTTATAATTTTTTTGGTTAGGGGATGATTAAGACACTCTAATGGTAACGAGTGGTGTATTAATCATATGCTTATATACCAGATCTAGTAAGGATAATAGGAATTTGTTACCAACTGTGGAGAGGTAATGGTGGAATTAAGATGATGATGTGTAATGAAATATGTTGAAAACTAGATTCTTAATTGAATTCCATTGGTAGATGAAACTTGATCTTTAATAAAAATCAATTATTGTATTTGGGATCACAATATAGTTGGATGATCCAAGTGATCATGTATTAGAGTTTTTTTTGACTCTTATAGAACCTCAAAATGACAGTTTTATAAAATTTATTATCTAACTATGGAGTTATACAGAATTTTAAGCATGGAGATCACTGATTATGTTTGGATGATCATAGTTTCTCTCATAGAATTATTGTTTCACAATCAGGTAAATGGTGACCCGTCGATTGATGGAGATGATAATTTACTCATAGTTCAAACACATAATATTCAATATTAACTCTATAATGGGATTTGATGTGGGGTGTTATAAATAAAGAAATCATTTTTATACAATGGGCGAAATTTTAGAATTAAACATTAATTTCTATGGTATATTCAGTGTGATTCTATATTTTCATGGAAAAAGGTTATGTATCCACACAACTATGGAACATAAGAAGGGTAAATAACATCATAATGTGAATAAAATTATCACATATGATCGGATGTGATATGGTCTAAATAATGTTGAGTGAATCATCTAAAAAACAATTCTCTATTATTATTATTAATTATAATGGGTAAAGGGTCATACGATTAGAGTTGGACATTATGAGATAAGTCATATGGTGGAGAGAAAAATTGTCTTAGTGAGGATTTAGATAATTATTTGGCCATGTTTTGACATACATATTATCATTTATGTAATGTATAGGTGTTTCAGTAGTGGTCACAAGCATTTATTTGTGTCTTGGTGGTTTGAGCTCCTCAAAATTGAGGTGGTTCATCAGGAATGATGTGGGAATGAAATAATTGAAACTTATAAATTATTAATTTTTTTTTGAAATCATCATCATGTTATGATGGTTTCATAGTATTAACCCTAAAACTTCATCGTGGTGAGAAGTGATATGGTGGATATTTTGTACTGTTATGTGTACATGAAGGCTTGAAAATACCTAAGGGAATTGGATATTTTAGGATTAGTGGTTGAGTAATTTTGAGAAATATTATTTAAAACTGTATTATGACTATTGTAATTTCTATAGTTGATTTTTTTTGAAAATATTTAAAAGGACCATGAAATATATTAGGGACTCAGGGGAGCCTAATGAGAGGTTGGGGTGGCACCTACAAAAAAAAATTTAGTAGACCCCACTCTATTTGGCGGTGTTTGTTAGTACCAGATGAAACTGTATATGGCCACCAAAAAATAGGAATTAAATGGGTAAAAATTAGATTTATTTCACCCCCATGAATTTTATTTGGATCAAACTACTCTTTCCTATTTTATTTATCACATGGATAGTTATTAAGTCAGCATATCATCTTATCCCCCTTTGTTTTGTGGGACCCTTAATGTTGTTTTCTAAATAGTTTGAGTTATTTTTCACAATCTATTAAAAAATTAAATTATAATCATCCATTATAATATAATTTCTCTTTATGTGGTTACGTATTCAGCTTTTATTCAACCGAAGAATAGTGAAATCCAACATATAAGAAGGGCCATTCACTCTGCCTAGAAATTTTGTATCCTGTAGAATAATCTACATACAATGACTAATAATTTTTGTTAATGTGTGTTTTGTCACCACATTATTTTGTTTTTTGCTTAAAAATTAATTTAAATTTCATTTTTTTCATTTCAATTTTGGGATTATTCATGTTGTAGGGTTATGATAGTGATAATGGCACTTTAGGTGTTGATATATGGGGTTCTTTTATGATGATGACATTTTGGGACAAATTATGAATGATAAGTAATAATTTACCTTTTTTAATTAATAATAAATTTCTAAAAATAGTTATTTGAGGTGCCTTGATGTGACATAGGTGCTGCAAATGTGTGTGGTGATAGGTTGAGGCAGGGGAAGCTCAGTTAAGGTTCTCTAACAAGCATTCAAATGAGAAAAAGTTGAAAATGGTATTTGAAATTGGGTAGTTGGTATCATCTTATAGATTTATGGTCTATATGATCTATTTAATTGGTATAAGGTGGGGGGATTTCAACTAAAGGTGTCCCTCATTTAGTCAACTAATGAAATTAGTTGGTATTAAATATTTAAGTTAAATTAAAATGTGATTCTCATTGAATTCCAAGATAGTAATGAATTCTGTGTGACACATTGATTATTTATGAGCATTTTTTTGGAATAAACATAATTTCATTGTTGTCTTTTGTTTGATTCTACACCATGATAAGGTTCACCTATGTGAAACACCACTTACCTTTCATTATACAAAACACTATGTTTATGTAACACATATTATTAGTATTATATAAATAAGATAATATCCTATGTTTTAAATTAGTTGTTATGAAAAGTAATAAATAACATATAATAATATTAATTCATTTGAAAAAAATAAAATAGAAATGAATATATATATATATATATCAATTTAATGTTAAGGAAAGTTTTTTAAATTTTCCCCTCCCAAAGACATTTTTTATTAGTAAATTAAATTAATTTCAATTAATGAATGATATTAATGAGATATTTATGTTATATATTCAATTAAATATTTTCAATAATGATTGAATAATTTTTATATGCTTAAGATAAGAACAAACCAACTTTTATTCAAAAAAACATATATTTTTGAAAAGGGCAATTTATTTAATTTTAATAACGAACCAGATTTAAATCAAAAATTTTTAGACTTCTATATGTAATATTTGACTAAATAATATTCTTCTCTGAAATTGAAATATAAATATTATATTTGATTTAAGTTTTGTTATTTTTATGATAAGTTTAATGTTTTGATAAATAGTAAAAATCTAAATTTTAAATGAAAACAACTTGTTTTCATTGAAAAAATTTATGCTGTTTAATTATATTAATTATTTATTTTAATGTATAATTTTTGAAAACATTTATCATTAAATATAATATAGTTCATTGGCTAAAATTTTACAATGAATTTAAAATTAAAAACATTTCAATCATTTTTGTTTTTTAACTTTAATAACCCATTCTCTGACCCCATCTAACAGATTAAATTAAAATTAATAAAACAATTTATTTATTTGGAATTTTGAAAATTTTCTTCCATAGTTTTAACCAGAGGGTTAATATTATGAAAATATGTTTCTTTTATTTTTTTACTTTTTGAATAGATTCTTTAGATATTTATTATTAACATAGTAAAAAAGTAAATCAATTATTTATGGGTACATAATAATATTATAAATAATATAAACAAACTCTAAAAGATGTCCAAATATAAATTTATGAGTGTATTTTAAAGAAAATAATCCTTATGTATAAATTGTAACATATTTATTAATCTTTGATAAGAAATTAACAATTAAATTAATTTTTGAAGATAAGTTAAAAATGTCATATTGATATAATTAATGAATATATCATTTTTAATATTGATATATTCAAAAGATAAATTCTAATATTATAATTAATATCAAATTTAAGAAATTTATCTTCATCATGATAATTTATTTATTATTATTATATAAAATAATATTCAATTTTAGGCTTTTATAATGATGATTTAGTATTTGTTTAATTAAAGGGAATATCAAATAAATTACATTAAAATATTAACATAAATCTAATTTCAAATAATTAAATAAATAAATGAATTAAATATATAAAAATTCCATGATAATGGTATTTTATAAGTGTTGGTTCTAATTTATCATGTTTATAAGATATTTTTTAAAATAAAAATAATGAATAGTATCAAAATTTACATAAATGATACTTTAAAATAAATAATATTTTACTAAATGATATTAAATTCATAGAAAAATATAATTTTTCAAAATCACTAAAATAAAGTTAAAAAATTCATAAATGATACATTTGGGGTTCTTTTGGAATTTTTAGTAACTATGCTAACCCTAAAGTGTAAAAATACATGTTTTCATGGTAAACATTTAATGGCATAACTTAGGGTAAAATCCAAATGATAATATTAATATTATGACCTAATAATACCTAATAAACATTTTAATGATATTTCCACCCATACCTAACCAACAATCTAAATTACTAACTCTTGAGATATTTTAAATCTGATATAAATTTATATTAATTTAATATTTTGAGAGTTTTGTATGTGTGCCCCTTCCCTCTCCTAAAAAATGAAACTACTCCCAAACTTTTTCAAACCAAATTGAGCCTTATACCTCTCCAAAACCATGCATATTTATCCTACTAACATCATTATCCATGTTCTAGTGGCGTTTTTCTTTTCAAAATAAAATCTCGAGTGTCCATGACAGAAGATCTAGAGGGTGCTCGGGGAAGAAGAGGTAATATTCATTACTGGGTCTCTCAAGAGTAATTTCTACACTACATCATTTTGATGTTATATTTACATTCAAAATTAATATCCCTGGTATAAATTATATTCAAATATGTAATTATTATTTTGGAACATTCATAGTCAAAATTTAATTGATCCTATGAAAAAAATGTACCACACATATGGGCGTATGACTAACCATCTCCATGGCATGGTCTAATATGGTTTTCATCACCCAATTTTGTTGGTGAGTATAGTGATATAAATAAAAATTTAATATGAAAACTATAGAATGAAAATATTTTAGACAAAAATATATAACATCCACTCGAATATCTTTTCTCAATTATGGGAATGATCGTGTTGCTTGTGCATACGTACGACCTACCGTTTCCATGATGTGATGTGATTCATTATCCTTGATCACCCATAAAGGATGATTATATAAATCTATGTAATGATATAACATGGTATCTATTAATTAGTTATTATTCATTAAATGAAATAATGATATCACATCCATATAAACTGGGACTTTTATGATAAAACATATATATGAAATGAAAGAAGTTAACAACTAAAAGAAGAGTAATAAGGGAATATTATTAACAAACTGGTGATAATATGATAATACATTATATCAAGTGAATATTTTTATAGAATAATTAAAAAATATTTAATCCATTATATATGTGTTTCATATATGTATGAAGGCTATCAAACCTATGGAAACAGTTAATCCCATAACGTCATTATTATCCGGATTGTGTTTACATAAGTATATACTATTGAATATATAACATCAATGTTCAGGTTTTTTAAAAATTGATTTCAAAATATTCATAATAATATTTTAAAATTTTAAAATCATTCCTTTCCCTTATTTTAATTTTTTTAAGCAGTTTGAATGGAACATTTTTCCTTCTCCAAATGACTTACTTTTTGACTTTTCCAGCAAAATAATGAATGAAGATTTCTTTTTAAATAATATGACATGAATAGATTTTACCATTTTCATGAAATCATAATCCATTTAGTCTTACCTTATATGATTTCAATGTTAATTTTAATGAATTTTTTTTCATATAATATTATGTATAATTTTTATAAAACAAAATGTTTTCAAATAGGAAATGATATTTTTCATGAAATTATTTTAAAGGATAATTTCAAATTATTTCCCACATAAGATGATATCCATGGGTATTACGAATTACTTTCTAGGAAATAATAAAAACACTCAGTTAATATTCATTCTCTAAATTGTTTTAGATTATTGGAATTATATTTATAAAATCATCTTTCATTCCACATGTTATGTTCTTATAAAAACCTCAACTTTTAAAGGTTTAAATATTGATCAAATTATTATGAAACATGTATCTTTTGAAAAATTTATGATATGATAACATTTTTATGAAACCCATTTAATTTTATGGATTATTATTTGATTGTTTATGATCTTGTGCAACTTATATGTATGATTTCATTATGTGATGAGTGGGACTTATATCTACCTACAATCTATTGGGTAATGATTTATATCTCATGAGGTATACATAAAGGAAATTATCCACTAATAAGGTCATCAGATTGAAACATGAATTACATGATGGTTTTGGAAGTGAACATATACTACAAATATGACCATGACATTGATTCCCTTACATCAATTTAAATGACTATTTTTCCATATAAGTCTTCTATAGTTCTATGTTTTATTCATATATTACTATTTCAGAATATATTTCTTTATTCCAATAAGATTCATGTATTATGAACTATCAATAATTATTTCATGATCATATTTATAATATTTTATAATCATGGAATGATCATATATTTTAATAATCTTGTTCTCATACCCTAATTCTCATCATTATGTTCGCATATCTCCCTTTTTACCATTATAGAGCATCTGAGGTCATCTCTTTTTATATTTCCATACACCCAGGTTATAGTGATTTATATAATGTGTATTATGTCTAATAATGGATCTAGACAATATAAACCGAGTGAGAGATAATTTATCTCACTTATATAGTAGTGGTTATTTTTCCATGTTTCCAAAGGCACTAGACCCCAATGGTCTTTGGGTATTTTCTTTCTATAATGTATTATTTATTACCCAAAATAAATGTATTTTTATGTTATGAAAGAGGGGTTCAATATATATGATAACATAGAAAAATGTAGTTATCCTTTTATAGAAAATATGATAAAACCATAGTGGGAACCATAAGGACTTATCTATGTACATCTCTAAGTATAAAAAAAAGAATCAGAAAATTTCATATATATTTTTTGAATGGATAGAGTGAGTGGTTTCTTAGAAATATATCCATGTATAGATAAAACCTGTTGATGTGGATCTAGCACATATGTACCTTGGTGTAATAAAGTGACCCTCTCTTTTCCAAAAATCAAAATTATATAACTTTTTTGGAATACATAAACATTATTAAAATTGAAGCCCAATGACCGTAGTAGGAATAGTGCCTTTGGAAACAAAGAAATATAAACACTGGTATATATGTGAGCTACTTCACCTCATAATAGGATATTATTTTCTACAAACCTTATTATAAATCATAAACATAGTACATTTAATCATAACATTGTGGAATCGAAACATTAAATAGTTGAGCTCAAATGACCAGAAAGGGTAAACAAGGAATACATGAAAGCATAAAAATGAGTACAAGGGAATCCCCTCCTGAATGGCCCGAAGGCCTTCATTTTTTTTTTGATTTTTGATAACCCCCCTTTCAAGGGATGAGGGGGAGCCCTTAAAGGGCTCATAGTCTCAGATATTACATGGACTGTAGGTTTATGAGATTACATGACCCGAAGGGCTTATGTAATTCAACCAGACTATCTACAAGGGCATGAGAATGTGTTCCTGAAAATAGAAGGTCATACCCTGCATATCAAATATCAGAACCAAAATCATGGAATAAATATTGGTTTTTCATAATATGTGACTTGTATAAAATAAATATCATAATCCATAAATCATTACAAAATAATATGACACAAAATTATGGAAAACACATAATCATATAATGATGTCCATCATAGTAATGGAATCCATCCCAAGACCATATTAGTAGTATGGGTTCACTCCCCATATCATCATAGTAGTCATGGTTCACTACAATGTCTATTATAGTAGCATGGGTTGACTCCTCATACTGTCATAAATAGTTATGGTTCACTCCCATGTCCATTATAGTAGTTAAGGTGCACTCCCATGACCATCTCAGTTTATCTAATGAGAGGTAAATCTTTTCCAAATGCATTATATGGAGATTTAGATACCACCCCTAGATTAATTAAATAGTAGATAAATGTTACATAAGATTATAAATAAACATTTTATAACCCATGAAATTGAATTATTAACATAAACATGAAAACATATGACAAACTGCAAAAACATTTTAGGTTTCATAATAATTTCATGAAAATATTAACTCAAGAAGGAGTAAGAGATTTGGTATACATATAACCCATTAAAGAGAAATGGGATTCATAAATTACATGAAATTATGAATAACCCATTCATAGATGGTATATAAAAGGGACCCTTTATATTAACATGAGTAATTTTAATTTATTTCATATTGGATAGAAAATATTTTTGTAATATCTTTTACAGACATTTCTTAAGGAAAAGGACCTCTCTTGTTTGAAAAATATTTTTAACTAAATAAAATTAATTGAATATAACATTCATATATAATAGCTAGAAACCTTATATATAATGAACGAAATCATTTTGAAAACCTTTTTTGTTGAAAACTTACAAAATAAGATTCAAAACATTTTAAATCCCATTTCATTTGAAAACACAATGAATCCAAATAAAAAGAGCTTGAAAACATTTAGAAAATCATTTTACTAGAAATAATATTAAGGAATACTAAAAAATATATAAACCATTATTCTTGAAAACTTATAAAATAAGTATCAAATCATTTTGAAAAAACAATTCTATTGAAAACCTATAAAAGATGCTTGAAAACATTATAAAATGGATTTTTCTTGAAACATTATAAAGGAATCTTGAAAAAAAAAATTGAAAACACTTTTTCATGAATTTTTTTCTTAAATATTACACTTTTAAAAATGAAATTGAGCTTCAATGAAATAACGATGGGTAAATTTGTACATTAAGTATGACGTCAAAAAAACATTCCATTGTCATGGTAAAAAACAAAAGAATTGATACTTGTTTTGAAAGAGACAATAATATTCATTTGAAGTGATTAGTGAAAGACACAAAAATTGTAATATTACCTTATGAAGACTATAATATAATGGTATTATATTCATGTAAAACATTTTATTAGAAAGCCTATACTTCTAACTGAAAAAGGATAATATTTGGATTTTTTAAAAAAACTTCTTACTATATTATGTACAAAATAGTAGAAAACGGTACAAATAAATGAATATATAATGAATAACTAGATTATAATATAATTCATTATATTATAGGGAGGTCAGTTATAAGATTTAATGAAAGAAAGCATGAATAGAAGCATTATAAAAAAATGATGATATTTTTTAATAAACTCTTATAACATGTTAACTTGGAATCATACTCAACCTGTAATAAATGAATATACATGAAGATTAATATATCAATGAAAAAATTCATGATAAAACATGTAATATGTATGTATGTAAATCTTGAAAAAGAGTTTAGTTGGATAAAAAAACTTGTGTCTGAAAGAAGGAAACATGAGAATCTTTTTACTGATTTATTTACTATTGAAAGTTAAACCGCATGAAACAAGGATAAAAAATAGAAAAGATAATACCAATAAATTTATATATAATTTACATATAATATAATCATGGTTAGTAAACATTCCACACCAATGGTAAGTGTGGTGATCATAACATGTATCTCATTGAAATTAAAAGTGAGATGAAATCCCCTTACCTGGTTTCTTGACTCTCTTCGTACTTGTACAATAATTCTATATAATAAATATATGTTTGTTATACATATTTTACATATTAATATTATTATATTTATTACAATATACGAATTTATTACGATTATCTATTACTCAGTTGTTTACAGTCTTAGGTTGAGGTTTCCCTTTAGGTAATATTCGCTCTCCTCATTCCTTGTGTATTAATTTGTTTTTTCGTTGGTCCTTATACTTATATCATGATTCAAGAATATAGAAAATTATATAAATATAAATTATATGTAGTATATTTATATTCTAATTATTGAAATAATATAGTATTATGAAATGAAATACATCATTCAAGGGGATGGTCGATAGTACGTACACATAAACATTGTTTCTGCCTTTATTGTCATACAGAAAGAAAGTAAGTAAATGACACATGAATATATATGTATTAAAATATGTATCATTATTCCATTATTTGGAGAATATAATATATATCATATATGTTCACTATACACATCCTTAATACATTCAATGTGGTGTGTGAATGAATATCATCGCTTTGAAGGGGTGGTAGTCCTGATTTACAGAAACAAGATTATCATATTTACATCTAATAGAATGTAATGATAAGTGTATTGTAAAATGAATAAGTAATAATAATGGAATAATAAATACATTATATGACATATGTAAAGATATTTTTCATCATAATGGCCACTATGTTTTTGGTAATTGAAAATTAGACAGTCATCGTTTCTCGAGGTAGTAATTCACCATACATAAAAAGGGTATGTTTCATATAGATTAGTTGGAAGTGTGTGTAAGTTTAATTCATAAAAATAACATAAAAACAACCTATTAAATTGAGGATAATATTGTTTTACACAATAATGTAATAAATATAGGTAAGTGGTGGAGAAGAAAAATAAAGGAAAATAGGTTGATAGAAGATGTCAACTCTAAATTAGATAACTCCTTCTGGTTTGTGCCAAAAAGATTTATTGAGATAATTAATTCCCTAAGGGATTACTCATGGATTAATGGATGATATTTTTAAGGATAATTTTGAATATTTTTTTTATCATAAAATGTTTTAGAGGTG
This sequence comes from Viscum album, assembly GCA_963277665.1. Lineage (NCBI taxonomy): Eukaryota > Viridiplantae > Streptophyta > Magnoliopsida > Santalales > Viscaceae > Viscum > Viscum album. Next base: position 1,516,389,111 of record OY728131.1, read on the forward strand.
TGAGGAATGGGTATAGGTGGCGGCCTATTATAGTGGAGGAGGAGTGGCACTCTTGTAAATATTTCATGTGGGAATTCAATCAACGTTTTAAATTTTGAAAGTGGATTCAATAATAGACCAATGTTGATAAAATTGAAAATAGGGTCAAAATATTTCCATTCAATGGGTGTTTGATATGTGTCTAGGTCGTTTTGGATCTTAAATTTAAGGTTTAGAACACTATTAACATAATTATTCTCTTAAAAAATGTAAATAACTTTAGTCACATTCACAAATATTTTATTTTCTCAAATACAATTTTGACCTTATTAGACATTATAAATTATTCTGATTCCAAATTTTGAATCCATTTGAAATATTCTAATCATATAAGGGGGAGAATTTATTTTAATGTTTATCCCACTAAGGGGGACGACACTCTAAGTGTTTAAAGTAAAAAACATCCAAATGATTACTATGATTATATATCCAATTTCAATGTGAAATTGGATCAAATGTATGAAATTGGATTAATTGATAGAAAATATTATCTAAATACACTATTAAACCAATTTAAAATTATTTTTTCCCTATAAATAAATTTTATGAAAAAAATTTTTTGAATTAAAATCGATAATTCTTATCTTTTAATTAAGAGATGAAAAAATACCTAAATATAATAAAAATTTATCATAACCTAATTGCTTTTGTTTTGGTTCCAAATATAATGTTTATTTAGAAAAAATATATCTACAAAAGTAAATTTGTTTTATTAAAAATAGGATTTTCCTTAAAATGTTGTAATAAATTCCATAATAATTATATAGCGGTTTTAAGTATACAATTTGGATTTTTTATATTTTATGTCAATATAATATATAGGATACATATCAAAAATATCTGATTGAATATATAACATAGGTTCTAAATAAATATCACTTACTAAAATTAATTTCTCGCCTAAAATTAATTTAGGTTTACAATGGTTTAGTACCCTAAAGATTCATTTATAGAATCTGAAATCCTAAAATTAGATTCTAAAAGATTCCAAAAAAAGGAAATTTGAAACCAAAACGATTAACCAAATTAAGAGAAAAATGGGATTCTATATAGGGTAAAATAGGATGGGAGTAATGACTGTACATGGATGAAATGTGTAAATATTGATCAGGAATGATTGAAGTCATGAATCACAATCATGTGAAATATCAAAATAATTGTTATGGACTCAATTTCAAATTCTGTTATGATTCTAGAATCCATTGGTTCAACAAAATTTATGGTATTAGAACATTATTTTTTGTATCACTTTCAACTTGTTGAGGAATTATTGATAGATTCCAATAAAATAAATCATTTTGGGGTGTTCTTTGAATAATTTCTAATACATATATTAACTCATGGAATGAATTTCAAGAAAATTACATTGATACATAAACTACTAAAACACACCTTTACCATACCATAAAGCCTATAAAAGAAAGGAATATCTAAATAATTATCTCATAAAATAAACATGAATTTATATATAAACATAAAGGTTACACTACATGTTCATCATAAATATTTATTTAAAATATAAATACACATTAACTAGGACATCATGTAGGCCAATGGTAGGCGCTAAACTTTTTTCGTCTATTGGTATTGGGTTCAAGACTCGTGACCTTGTCAGGATCGATTGATTGTCACCAAACATACATGATTTCCTTTTCTAGAACAATGATAATATAATTTTAGATATATATGCATTAGACATCCTTAAATTAAGTTTAATCATTGAACAACCTTTGAACATAGGTTTTCAATACAAACTATGTGTAAAAATAATTCTTCTAAAAATTAACTAAAACATTTCATGAATGGTTAACCTTATAACCCTTCTAGAAGATGAGAATCCAAAACATTAGAAAGAGTGTCAAAAAGTAATCATAAAATTGAATCTACTATATATAGAAAAGTATATCGTTGTTGTCACATTTCAAATATGTGAATAACATCATCATATATTATCCTTAATTATCATAAATTCTATTAGAAATAAATCATGATTCCTTATTTTAATGTATATTTGGTCAGCTCCTTAAATCGAAAAAAATTAAACATCATCAGTGATAGAAGAAACCACTTATAAACAATTACTTATTTATTTACATGGTATTCAATGACTTCCAACTTACTTATTCACATCTAATTTATCGTTATCTATACACCATTATCTTATAATAAATAACATGTTAAGGGTTACCTTCCCTTGTTATAAATATAATATTTTTATTAAATCAGTTCACCAATACAACATAAAATTTTAAATACTAAGTGAAAAAAACATAAGTAGATTAATACATGTATATTTCATCATATATATCTATTTAATAAAAAAACATAAATACATCGATTAATTCCTCCTTAATTTATTAACAATAATACATCTTTCATTTAAGATTTCATCCATAGTATCATCCTTATATATAATATAACCATTACTCACACCACATGGGTGATTCTCATCATGAACCTTCCTATGGGGACATTGGGATGCATAATGACCATTTTATCAACACTTCAAACACATTAACTTTAATGGTGACTTAGGGACGATAAATTTCCCATCCTTTTTGTTAATGGAACTCTTCATTTCTTCATTGATGTCACTTTTTTGTATACATATTTTTTATAGTCATAATACCTTATTTTTTCCCTAAGACATACTCTTAGGTGATTACTTCGACATTCATGAAAAAAATTAAACTGAATCATCTTTTCACTATGGTATACATTACCTGATCTCAACAAACAACTTATTTCTCCTCATTGGTGAGTTTGAGAGTTAGATAAGTTAAACATTTTTAATCTTTTTCATTAAAACCAAAATTGGTATGATTGAGACATCCTTCACTCTAGTGATCATCCCACCTAAATGATCATAAAAAAATCTCCCATAACATTCAATATTAATCTTGTTCATTCAGGTTTCTTACAATAACTAAAACCAGATGAATAGTGTCATCATTACTAATCATAGAATAAAACCACACAGGCATCAAAACAAATACTTATAGGATGCCTAAATCATAACACATTCTATGATTTCTAACAACATAGTTTTATCCTATGTTTTTCGTAGATTACTTATATCTAAATCCATCATGATGGTTCATGAAGAGTTTGTCAATTCCTAATGTATATCCACCAGGAGTGTCAAATCAGGTGTGTAGAAAGGCTCATTTTTGTGCACCATTTTACCTAAATTCAAGCCCAAAACTACATTTCAGAGTTTTTACCCCAATGTAAATATATGCTACATCCACATCCACTTGTAGTATCCAAACATTGATTTATTTCTGGGAATCCACTTCCTCAATCCTTTACCAAAATGCCAAGATATTTTCCTAAACGTTAAATCAACCATATACCTATCCTTAGAGGAACCCCTGGACATATTATTACAAATATACCTAGAGATGTAACTAGGGATTTCTAATCATTGTTTCTAAAGGGTAACTATAAATTTACTATGATACCAATAATAGAGACCCTCTCTTTTCAAAACATTATCATTTCATAACTTTTTTAAAGTACATAAATATTATACAAACAGACGCCCAAAGACCATATTTGGTATAGTGCCTTTGGAATCATGGAATCATAATCCGAAGTACATATATGAGATACATAATCTCCCACTAGGTTCTTCATCACTATAACTCTTCTTAGACCTATCAAATATGGTACATATTATCATAACCTGGGGGAAAGGAAACATAAAGCGGTGGAAAAAAATGCTTCTTAAGGGTATTCAAATAAGGCATGTATGCATAAACATGAATATAACGGTATGTGGATGTGATCCTGAAAATTGATGATCATACCCTGCATTTCAAAGATCATAAAAAACTCATGGAATAAGGATTGGAAGTTCATAAGACATGAATCTTATGGAATAAAGAGAATAATCTATGAATGCATCTGAAGTTCCATAATCAATGTGAATCACTGTGAGGGGGAGGGGTGAATTAGTGATTATATTAAATAATTTATCTAATTGATTCTTTTCAATTTAAACTCTATGGATGGTTAAATCCTCGATCCATTTACTTGTGTATCTTAGCCTTACCTCAAATGATACTATAAATGTAAAGGAACCGAACACAATGATTGACAAGTTTAGGTTCAATGACCTATTCCTTGATGTATTTGTTATTCTCCCCAACACAGATTCTCCTATATAATTCGGTCTGTAATTAAAATGGTTGATACATCGTACAACTGTAACTCACCTGAGACCCTCAAGAGGTTCTTTATACAACTTCCCATAGTGTTACCAGAATAAAACTAGACTGCTTCAGAGTCCCACTGAAGACTTCTTCCTCATAGATTTCACAATAGATTCTTCATGAGTGATTATGGATGGATATTCTGATCCTCCCTCACGAGCTTAATGAATCATTATTTTTCAGGAATCTCTTCATGTAGCTTCAATAGCTTTTAATAAAGTCTCTTGGCCTTGCCCAATTTTCTGATCACTTTCGTGATCAGTGCATAGTTCAACAATGCTCAGGAAATTATTTCTTATTATGTTGAATACCACGACTCACTAATATGAGTGAAAATGGTTAATACTACTTCTTCAATAATATAATATGGAAGAGTGATATTCAACTGTATTAGCACATTATCTCTTCATGGATTCTGAAACATTATCGACTCAAATATGAGATCTTCTATAGCTCTATCTGGATTTAGTCTCAATACTCATTAACATCAAGCATGGATTTTATGGGTTCTAATACCTATTGTATTTGGATATCTCAACTTCTTCTTCTTTAGTGAAATAACTGAATACACTTAAAGTTCTCCTTATTTTCATGGAAAGAATCACATTCACATATGTGATAATTCAAGCATTGGGGATCAGGTCACTAGAAATCATCTGATGCGATTATGCTTTTTTCCTGAGTCACATGGTATTGATTCTTCTTGTTTACACACGTTCACTAACCAAATTTATTATTCTTTTAAGGGTCTTCACGTGTGCATGTGCATGCTTGTATGTCCAATCCCTTTATTCAATTTTTCTTGTTTGAAAACCCCAATGGGTATAATTCCTTATAAACACACAATTACTCTTTATTTTCCACACATAATATCACACTCACTTTTTGTCTTTGGTTCTTTTCACACACACACTTACTATTTAATTTAGGTTTAATTGTTAGTGTGTGCCTTCTTACCATAATGGGTGCAGTCTCTTGTGTGTTTATTATTATTTATTACTCCTTATTCACATGTGATCACAATTTGTATTTCATGTTCTTTTCATGGACATGAACTAAAACATTCTTGCATGATCCCTTTTCTTCTTCCTTCACACACAACTTGAATGTGCGTGATCCATCATTTGGCTTGTTCAGGTATCTAAAATCATGCATATGAATGAAGGTGCATCATGCATGCATTATCCTTATTTTTGTGTAAATAAACTTGAATGGATGAGGGATTTGTGTGGGTTCTTCTTATTCTCCAATGGTATTGTTCGTGTACATTTTCCTCTTCTAGTTCTCACGCAATGGGTGTGTGTGGAATCCCTTCAAAAACCAGGATGGTTCACGGTTCTTCTATTCATGAACCACAAATGGTGTGAGGCTCCTAAATTCATAAACTAAAAGTGTTTCTTGGATATTCATTCTCAAAATCATAAAAAGGGTGTGTAAGATTGGTTGTTTACCTACGAGATCACCTCCACGATGCACCACGAGGGGTTAGAAAAACCATTTGAGTGTTTGTGGGTTTGATTCGCACAGAGGCATGGTCTCAACATCTTCGCGAAGAAGTTTCATGAGTTCTTTTAAATTGTTGAATTCCTGAGGAATATTATTTTTCATCATGTAGTAGGGATGTGTAGAAAGCCATTGTGTAGTGATCTATTTCATAGATACAATAGCATCTCAGAATGGTTGTAACACCAGGGCCTCAGTCAATGCCTCAATATTTATGAGTAATGATCACCATTCAATTCCGTGTGAGATCCCACTAGATACAAAACATTCAATAGAAGATATATTCGGATTTGATTATTTTCAAACACTGGATAGATATATGCGAAAATATTATTTGATTCCTTTTCAAACAAGAACTCATTCTTTCTTGGTGATTACTATCCTCACGTGCATGTGTTTTCAAACATATATAAATCATCTCTCGAATGCATCGATCATCATCACATGGACTCATAACTCTATTTTCAATAGCCACATACTATATCTTAATTTCAGTGAACGAATGAAAATAAAATTGAATGCATGTGTTTGATATATCAAATTCATAATTGTGGGATTGAAATGATGTCAAATGAAGCTAGATGTGGTGAGAACTTCCTTTGGATTAAGTACTGTTTTGCTGGTGGAGCTCGGGTGTCTGGAGGTTATAGGAATCATTAATGAAGAGAACAGATTATGCTACTTCAAAGATGACCCATGATGATTAGATGGATGACCATCATTAGAACGCAGGATGTGGGATGGAGCGAGCGACTGAGATCAGGAATGAGATCATATGGATGATGTGGATTGTGTTTGTGTATTTAAAATGTCATCCCACATCGAGATGCCATGATATTTTTGGCTTCTTTAAATATATTGTTGTGGCATTAATCACTCCAAATTCTCTTCTCTCCCTCGACGGTAACAACCAATACCATGTTCACCCTACGGGTGCACTCTTAGAGACCAATCTGCACCTCGGGCACCCTACTAGTTCCTACTATGTTTTTGCTACATGATTTCACCACTATGAGTGAACTTGCAGGATTAAACACGGCTCACATACCCTATATCATGTGGTGATGGATTTTAGGGCTTCCCTTAGGTGTGGTTAACCCTCGGGTCCCTAATGTATTTGAGGATGAGGCCCCCAGTTGCCATCCATGGTTGAATTATTTTTTTAGCAAAGGTACAAAACAAGTACATATTGTTAAAAAAATTGATAACCAAGATGGCATTCCATATTTAAATATCAATCTCCTTCTTCATTATCACTAGAATTCCAAACCACCAACCTTATTCTCTTCTTATTATACTATTGTTGGAAGGAGAATTCCAATGTTCTTCACCAAAACATCATCTATATTTTCTTCTTAGATCATGAATCCAAATGATCTTCAATATGTTGTTTTGATCTAATCATGAATGATGCTCAGATCATGTATTCATTCCTTATGCATTAAAGCATAATTCATAATGCATGGTCTTCATGTGTTATAACATTGTATCACTTTGATAGATGTATCGGAACTTAAGACTAGTATTACAATCATTATATTTGGATCACAATCTTCTTCCATAATCAATGTTAGATCTTCACTAAATTACAAACATAAAATTAAGCATCACCACTTCAATAATTAGCACAACATCCATCATCACCATTCTATACACATATTGACAACTTATTGATAGTTTACTCCTTATTAACAACACATGAAACACCATACTCTACAATATCCCCCTTTGAATGTTTTTTTCAATATTACATTAGTACACATTGTATGGTTCGATTTCTTTTCCAATATTTTCTCCCCTTTATTTGAAACCAAATGAAAATATGTAGAGGGGTCTGTTCAAAACATTCTATACTCCCTTTTAATGATATATTCTTGAATATTTTCTGGGAGAGGGATGATGTACCATGGTTTACATAGTATAGATCCTTTTTTAATCATCTCTAAATCTACTTGGGCTAACCTAGTGTAGAAAAGAAGAGATATATGACCATGGTATTCAATACTACCATAAACAACCATACATGTGATATCATGCTCATAATGGTTCAATTATTGACCAAGGGATTGGAGATAATAACAGTTATCAATGAAATTCTAAATCATGCACATACTTCACCATATATATTAAAAAGTTCAAGTGAAAAGATAATGCTCGCCTTTCATCCAATCTGGTCATCAATCAATCACTCCCCCTTAATTGATATGATAAATAATTTAGCACAAGGGATGACATTTTGATTGGAATACCACAATTTCAGCTTCTTGAGATGATATAAATTTCATGATTAGCTATGAAATAATCCTTGATATCACCTCGTTCATATTTTCCCCCTCAATGGGGTGAACTCCCTTTGATTTTATTTGGTGGAAAAAAATCATCAGATGACCTTCAAGTTATTAATATTTATAATCTTCCACTATGGAACCATTCAAGTAATTATCAAATTATCAATAATGACTCCAACTTTTTGTTCTCCACTTTTATCATTCAATTATATTTTTTATTATGAACTTCATCTTCAATTCACTACAATGTATTCTCACATATACAACAAAAATATAATTGAAGATGATGGAATTCATGTGAGATTTTTAATAAAAGCACTCGTGCTGAGAATTTTTTCTCAACCCAAGAACATCATTCCGTGGAGCTATAAGATGTTATTTACTCTTAATTCTTGTGTTTCCACTTAAGTTTACATTTTAATATTTAATTTTCTTCATGGACCCTTTACTTCTATTCACCTTATTCTATTGTGGATTGTTGAAATTTTTTTATTCCAGTAGTGATGTAGCTTCCAATATTGCATGTTTTTCAATTTTATACATCTCCATTTGTCCTGGTAAAATAGTTATACATTTGTTTTCATGATTTATAGCCTTTTTGAACCTTTTATATATTAGTTGTTAGACATTTGGGTTGTCTTGTACTAAAAACCTCTCATGAAATTCAAATTCTCATGTATGTGGAATGTCATTTTTCACATTTTCCATTAATTTAGCAAGTTCTTCATATTCTATCGTTGATGTTATCTGGTAATATTAAATTCATTAGGCCAAATAACTAAACACTCATTCATAAAATTTTCTATTTTTATGAACTCACATGGCTTCTTCAATTCATTAAAGTTACCTTTTTTAGAACACTTATGAAAATTATATTCAAGAAAGTCTTAAATCAATCATGTCTTCCTATAGATTGATTATCCTTTCAATTTGATAATACTTACATTCAATTCCATTCCTTGTATGAATTGGTCCATGGTATGACCATTCTTTCAATAATAGTAGAATTATTATTGGTTTATATGACAATCTTTGAATCCGTTTTGAGATTCATCTTGGGAATAATTTCTTTTACAATTTTCTTGACATCAGTGTTTTTCATATTATGAAATGATGACTTTTCATCTCCATTTTATTTCTCCTGCCATTGTTGCAGTCTATGCTTTTTATCAACATATTCATGAGGCATTTTTGGTCTAAACCAACACTCATAAAAACTGTGACCAATTGTATTGTAATTATCATAGAAGTATTCATGATATTCAAAATATATTCTTGATAGACAAATTCTTCTTCATCATTGTTTTCTTCCTTTTCTTCACAGTATTCTTAATTTCTTCACATATAGATTCCATAAATGTAGGCCTTCTATAATATTCATATGCTAACATATTATTCTAGATTTCATTGGCCTCATTACCAAACCTCCAACAACACCAAAAATATCCAACACATATTTTTATTTTACTTGTTGTATTAGTCCTTCTATATTAAGTGCATTTTTTTTCTAGAATTGTCCTTATTTATATGGAGAATCATTTTGGGAGTTTCTCTTCATAGTAATCCAAGTAAACACCCTTGATTTTTTGATAGATAAATTGACATTTTAATCATTCCACATCTTTCCAACTTTTGGTTTTGACCTATACTTGATGTTGAAGTTGGATATGTAAAAGTATAAATAACTCGGTTATGGGATATGTTCTTGTTGAAGGATGTTTCCATTGGATTAGAGTATCATATGATGTTCCTTTTATAATTTTATTAATAAATGAAAACTTGAGTGGAAAAAATCTCTTCATTTCGGTTTTTGGGATGTTCTCTCTTGGAGTGAATGTTTATTCTTCAATTTCACCTCCATCTCTAAACACATCATGTTGAGGGAGTTCATCTCATCCTCAACAGATACTAGATTTCATTTCCAATTCTCCTTCAGCTTTATAATTTTTCCTTCATGCATATTTATTGATTGATGCAAAGATATGTCAAGCTCCTTTACCTTGTTATCTCTATATTCATTTTGAGAAGCATTGACAACAATAAAGACTTTGTGAAAAATTTCAAATTCAAGGAGAGAATCTAAAAATATTATTTCAATGAAATCTTTCTCAAAACTACTAACCAGCAGTTTTTAGTGACATCATTATATCTATCACTGTAGGGAGAAATTTTGCCATCTTTTTCCTTCCCATGTTTTGTGAATGTGTTGGGTAGACCAACCCTTTTAACCAATGCATATTCCAGGGCATTATCTTCTTCTTCCAGCTGTAATTTTTCATCTTGAAGGGCACTAATGCTTGGAGCAATGTGTCTAGACACATCTCTAGGGACATTCTTCAGATGATCATTGAAAGTAGTATGAGAATCATTGATTTATCTATCATTATCATAGCTTGAACATGCATTATCAGAAGAATCATAATAATAAAAATAATTATAACATGTTGTACCTTTCAAATTACCTCTAGTAGAAGGTGTCTCTCTATTAGCAGTAATATTCTTCATTATCTTACTTGAATGTTACTTATTTATATTTTTCTAAGTCTTGGATGGAATCTCAATTTGTGGTTTCTCACTCATATCCTCAAATAATCTCTTCATAATGACTCCTTTAGCTCTTTTAGAGGTAACCTTGCTCAGATACAAATTGAATTACCCAAATCATTGTGAATAAGTGAGAGGGGGATGGGTGAATCAATGATCTCCTTAATTATTTTTAATAATTTGTAATTTTTAATTAAACCTCCATTAAAGGTTAAGGCCTCGATCCACTCTTCGTGTGTCTCTCAGCCTTACCATGAATGGTTATGTAAATTTTAAGGCACTAAACACAAGGATTTATAATCTTCAGATCAAAGACCTACTCCTTGCAGGGTTGGGTGTTATCCCCAACACACATTATCGACTATAATTTGGTTAATAATTACAATGGTAGATACAATGTTCCCATGTATCTATCATGAGTCCCACATGAGGTTCGTTATACTGCTCCACAAAGTGTTACTGGAATCCCATTGGCCTACTTCAGAGTCCTATTGAAGAATTATTCTTCCTGGATTTCACAAGATATTCTTATTGATTCATTATGTATGGATCTCTTGATCTTACCTCATGAGATTTCTGAATCACAACTGATCGTGAATCTCACCAAGTATCTTCAAAAACATTTCGTATAGTCTGTTGGCCTTAGTCAATATTTTTGATCACTTTCTTGATCAGTGCTCTGTTAAAAAATGCTCAGGAAATTATTTATTCTTTTAATGAAGACCATTACTCGCTAATGTATCTAAAAATGGTGAAATAACTTCTTCAAAAATAAAATATGAAAAATATTATCTGGCACAATATTAACACTGCCTCTATTCTTGGAGTCTCAACCACTTTCGACTCTAATAAAGATCTACAATTACTCTGTCTGGCTTCAGCCTCAATATATATTCATTTCATGCATATATTGAATGGGATCCAAAATCTATTATATTTGGTTAACTCAATTTCTTATTCTTTAGTGAAATTATTGAATTCACTAAAACGTCTCCTTATTTTCGTAGAAAGAATCACATTCACTTATCTGATATTTCAATCACTGAGGATCAGCTCACGTGGAATCTTATGAACTGATTAATATTCATGAATGAGTTTAATGGCATTTCTTTTTATTGTATACACATGTACACAAAAAATATAGATTCTTATTTTATGTGTCTTAATGTGTGAATGTGCATGAATGCATGAAAAATCCCCTCCATCTCTTTTTCCTGTGTTAAAACCCAAATAGGTATCATTCTTTAAACACACACACACCTACTCTTTCTTTTCTTATCTTAATATCACACACAGTATTTGTCTTTGGTTCTTTACAAACAAACACACACACATTATTTAATTTAGGTAAATTATGAGTGTGTGTCTTCAAACCTAAATGAGTGTAGTCTCTTGTGTAATTTATTTTTATTTATTTATCCTCCTTATTCACATGTGTTCGTAATTTTTTTTTGCGTTCTCTGAATGTACATGAACTAAACCACGAATGCACACTACCTTATATTCATGTTTCACACACAACCCAAATGAGAGTGATCCACCCTTTAGATTGTTCGGTTATCTCAAATCATTCATATGCATGCATGTGCATCATGCATATATTATCCTTCTTTTTTGTGAAAAACCTCCATTGGATGGAGGGTGTGTATGTGTTCTTCTTCTTCTCCATGGGTAGTTTATGTGTACGTTGTACCATTCTTGTTCTCACGCAGAGGGTGTGCATTAATTACCTTCGTGAACAAGGATTGTTTTTGGTCCTTCTCTTCGTGAAGCCCAAATTGTGTAGATTTTCTTCCTTCACAAACCATGATTTGGTTATTGGTTCTACCTTCGCAAAAAGAAAAAAATGGTGTGCAACACTGCATTTTTTCCTCTGGGATCACCTTTATGAATCACCATGAGGGTTTAGATAAACTATTCGGGTGTTACTGGATTTTATTCACCCATAGGTGCAGTCTCTTATTCTTCGCGAGGATGTTTCAAGAGTTCTTTGCACATGTTGAACGCATGTGGGATCTTCTTATTCTTCACATAGTAGGGTTGTGTAGAAAACTGTTGTGCAATGCTCTATTTCTCAGAAACAAGATCTTCTCTCAATTTATTCAACACTGCAGCCTCATTTAATGGCTCTGTATTAATAGGCAAGGATCACCCTTCAGAAATGTGTGAGATGTCGCATGATTCAAAACATTCAATAGCCTAGATATTCAGCATTGAATATTTTCAAAAACGGGATAGAGATATGCATAGATACTAGTTGTTTCATTTTCAATCGTGGGATCCTCCTTTCTTGGTGATTATTATCCGCATGTCCATGCATTTTCTAACACATGTAAATCATATCTCAAATGCATCGAGATTGATGACATGGCCTCACAACTCTATTTTCTTCATCCAAGTACTGTCTATTTTTTTGTGCATACATGGAAATAAAATTTCATGCATGTGTTCTTTAAATACTACCAATCACAGTGGGATTGAAATGAGCCCAAATGATGCCCGAAGTGATTAGTTCTTCGTTCGGCATGAGTACTGATTTGCAGGTGGAGATCAGGTGTCCGGAGGTTGAAGACACCCATTATGGAGAGATCAGAGAGAGCTAGTTCAAATATGAACAACATAGATTAGATGGATATCCTTGATTATATCATGGGATGTAGTATGGAGCGTGCGACTAAGATCAGGTGCAATATCATATGGATAGTGTGGATTGCATATGTGTATTTGAAATTCCTTCCCACATTGAAATTTCGTGTTGTTTTCGGATTCTTTAAATTATATGTTGTTGCATAATTCACTCAGAATTCTAATCTCTCCCCCACGATACCACATCGTACCATGTTCACCATAGGGACATGCTCTTAGTTCCTACTCTACTACTCAGGCACGCTACTAGATCCTATTATGCAGGCACTGCTTGGGTTCACCACCATGCATGAACCTATGGGATTTAACATGGCCCACAGAGCCTCCCTACTGCAGGGCTAGCCATTAGGGCCTCCATTAGGCGTGGTTGACCCTTGGGACCTACATGTTCTTGAGGATGAGGCCCTCAACTGGCATCCATGGATGGCTTATTTTTTTTAGAAATGTTACAAGACAAGTTAACTTTGTTTAAAATAAAGTATAACCAAGATGATATTCTATCATTAAATACCATGCCCCTTCTTCATTATCACTATAATTTTAAACCACACCCATATTCTATTATTCTTCAATTATTTATGGAATGTTTATTCCAAATATCTTTCCAAAACATCATCTATATTTTCTTCTTAGATCTTAAATACAAAATATCCTCAATATTTTGTTTTGACCCAATAATTAAGGATGCACATATCATTTCCTCATTCCTTATACATTAAATAATAAGGCATAATTCAGGGTAATAAAGTGTTGTAACATTGTATCACCTTCATACATGTCTCAGAACATAAGCCCAGTTATACAATTGTTATATTTGGTTCACAATTTTCTTCTTTAATCAAAGTGGTGTCTTCAATGAAATACTAACATCACATTATGCTTCCCCACTTCAATCATAGTCAGAACTAATATAACACCCCATGATTCTACGGTACACTTCTCTTTAAAGAATACAGTAGTGTGTGTTGTATGCAACTTTGAGTTATAACACACCACAACCAATCAAACTAGCTGTTATGAATATTAATACCCACTTTTTGAAATTTCATAAATTTTATATCTCAAATCGGAATTAATTTTTAGATTCTTAATATCAACATTATCCTAGAGTAATTTTTTGGTAATTTTCTGAAAACACTAAATTTTTTATGAATAGTGAGAAAACACTAAGTTATAGTTTAAAACCAATTTGTTTATTTAAATAATTTTTTATTTTATTTATTTATGGTCAAAATAGATACATAATACCTATATATGTTCAATTTAATCCATTGTAGTCAGTTTATAATAATTTTTGATATATAAAAATTTTATTGAACTTTTCACTATCTTTTACCCATCTCCTAGGAGAATTTGCAAATTCACATAAAACTAAATTTTAACGCTTCTATGCGTGGAATTTCGAAAATCCAAGAGACACTGTTAATATAATGGAGTAAAATGTTGTTCAATATGAAAAAAATAATTTTTGGTGAATATTAAATTTTTTCTTTTATTTTCCAGGGTTCAAAGTAAATAGCGTAATTAAGGGTAAAAATGATATTATTATTAACCTAACACATGTCATAATTCTATTTTCTAAGTATAATTCAACCAAATATAGCCTTAGGAATATATGAAGAACCTCTTTGGTCCACATAGATAAGATTGGGACATTTATTATTATTTAATTCATAGAAGAATTAAAAGAGTTAAAATCAATGTTTAATAAATAAAATATTTTTAATATAGGTTTATAAATAAGATAAATTCGATTATAAATATTCATTAGAAATATAAAAAATTCCCTACATTATGGTATTTAATTTATAATTTTTACACATTAAATAATTTAACTTATATATGAAAAAATGGTGATGCAATAATTGCCTAATTAATGAAAT
The DNA here is from genome assembly GCA_963277665.1 of Viscum album. Lineage (NCBI taxonomy): Eukaryota > Viridiplantae > Streptophyta > Magnoliopsida > Santalales > Viscaceae > Viscum > Viscum album. The sequence continues at coordinate 1,516,404,231 of OY728131.1, forward strand.
ATTAAAATTATTGATATTATTAATATAAAAATAAATATAATTTGAGACTTTTTAAGAATTCAAATAATTTTATAGGTTAAAATAACATATTAGGTTTGGTTATATGAATTTTTTTTTGAACTAATAGTGCTGTTATAAATTTAGAAAAAACAAAATACCAAATAGTTTCAAAATTAACATAAAAGAGTTTTTAAGACAAATATTATATTATTAATTTATATTCTATTCCTAAAAATCTACGATCCGGCCAATAGACTTAGAAAAGTTTATATATATGAATAATGAACCACTTGGGGTTCTCTTGGCTTGTTATACTGTGTTTATTAACCATATAATATAAAAATACTTAGAGACATGGTAAATGTCAGACTATTTAACTAAGAGTTAAATATAAATTATAAGGTTAATATAGTGACCCAAACCTATCTAAAATATATTGGTTAAAAGGATTTCGACCCATCCCCACCTTATCCTCGAAATAAGTCACTTTGGAGCCATTATAAACTGAATATGAATTTATTATAAAATAATATTTTATGTTTTTTCTAAGGTGCCCCTCACCCCTCTTATAAAAGGGTGCTCCCCCTTCTCTTAGATTCATACATTCAAATCCTTTTGGCTCAAACAACCTCTACCCAAATATTCTATAAACATCAGGGTCTTCAACATAGGGGCCTTAGTTCGATCAGAAATCCGACCTAAGGAGCCCTTTTGATCAAATCAAAAGAGAGAACCTGAAGAAGAGGTAATGTTTTCACCACCCTCTTTCACGTTCTTTTCTTCTTCCAGTTCTTCTTTCTTTTTTATTTCCATTCTAAAACAATAAATCCAGTATCTTCTATATACTATGATGTTATTATAAATATGGTACAACCATATTTAGTATTATATCCATCCTTTAAATGACATGTCACCATACATGCATACGTACGACTTACCAACTCCATGTCGTGGTGTAATTGTTATTCAAAAAATTATTATTGGGATGGGTATGATAATGATATGTAATTGAATTAAATAATAAATATAAAATTATAATGATTTTTTATATATGATATATGATCCAATTATATTCAATTTTAATATCAAAATAATGATATTGTCGCTCATGGATACGTACGGACTACCATCTCCACGACCGTGATGATATTCATTTCCCATCATATCCATTCAAGAATAATTCTCAATTGATGATTAAAAATAATTTTTAAGGACTTGATATCATTCTGGATATGAATAAGATACAAACTATTCAAAACAATCATGGCTTATGTAACGAAACATATAAAATAAAATGAGTAAGTTAACACCCGAAATGATGATAACACTAAGATATTATTAACAAAGCATTGTTAAAAGATCATATATGATAACATATTAATATATATGATTCTTTTATAATTTAATAAAAATTATTTCAAAATTATACAGGATGTTAAACTACCCTCAAACAATGAAAATTAAAGGTAAGGGTTTATTTAACAATCTTTTCATTATCCGAGGTTATTTATACGTAATTATCTACTGGGACCTCTTTATCATCTAGATCGATGTTTCTTAAAAATGTATTTCCAAAAATTCATACTATTTTATTGACTATGGGTTAAAGTCATTTATACCCTTTCTGGACTTTTTATAACATGTTTATAATGGAATCTTTCTATTGTTTCCCAAAAAAAGGGTCATTTTTAACCTTTTCGAAAAAATTAAGGTAATAATGTCTTTTTTTAACATATACGGTGGGTACCGCTATTTTTCTCCATTATAAAATCATCGAAGCTTTCCTTAAAAGAATATAATATTTTTTTCAAAGTAAATGTTTTATTTTAAAATTATGTGGCTTTGAAATGATTTTAAAAAAAGAGAGATTTTTCTCAAATAGTTTTGATTTCATCTATGTCAACATCCTTTGATAGATTTTAATATTATTTGAAGTTGATTTGTTATGATACAAATATTCTATATAGTATTGAAGTTTTTGTGAAATTTTTGACTGTGAATGTGTTATTTTTATACCATTCATGGTTTCAGGATAAATTTTTGACATTTCGTATTCTAGTTTTAATATGAATTTTTATGATATGTTTAAACCTGTTCATATGAGGAATGCATTGGACTTAATAAGTGATGGGCAGAGCTCGCTATAGCTCCTCTATGCATTGATAGTTCTCATGAGACAAAGTAGTGTATTTTCACAAGGCCTTGAAAAAATCTTATATGTAGTCTTGGCACAAGGCCTTGACAATGTGGTTATGAAAGTCTGGAATTATGCATTTTATCATTATGAATGTGGTTATTGATATTACATGTGATTATTAGATTAGTAGAATATCCAAGTGAATATATATATGGAATTTTTTTATTTTATTTCTGATATATTATGCTGAATTTCATGTTTCAATGGATTTTATTTTAGTTATACATTTCCTTAAATGTTTATGCTTATTTATGAAAGTTTCTTCCATATTGTTATCCTTACTGGGCATCTGAGCACACCCCTTTATATTTTTTATTTTTCCCAGGATGTGAAGAAGTGTTTTATGAATGACATTCATGGATAATATGAGGGGATATGAGTGTGGTCTATGGGGAAAACATGTTGTTGTGTTTTTTCAATTTATGATGTAACTTAAACTATATGAATGTATCTAGTGATTCCAAGGATACTAAACTAATCTGTCTTTCAAGACATGATCTTTTGTGATCATGAAAATGTTATGTAATAATGCACCGACTCTAGGTAACTGGGGTTGGGGAATTACAGTTGGTATCAGAGGAAGTTTAGTTCAAACCTTGGAAACTAGATTTAGATAAACTCTGATTAGAGCACATATACCTAATATAAACTTTGAGGATTAGTATTGAAGAACTTTCTAGAATTTTGGTATTGTAAAGATTTTGTGAGTTTTATGAGAAATACATCCCTGTCTGGAAATGAGTAGGTAGAGGCGGCTCTAGAACATTTTTACCTAGGGGTAAAACCTAAAAACACCGCATTGAGCTAGACACGAATGAGAACTGGTGCACGACAACGGGCCTTGTTGCACTCTTGGTTACGACACTCCCGAGCGATATGCTTAGGATTACTATCATTTTCATTAAATTCTATTATGAAGAGTTTATAAGTATATATATTTCCTCAAGGAAAACATTTTTATGCTTATGGATTATATCCATAAACTGTTCAATTTATTTTAAGTGTTTTACAAGTTTGTAATAATGTATTTCGATTCATAAACTGATCGAGTTTATGCCATTTTTTAGAAATAGAAACTAGTGGAAGGAATGGAAACCATATCAATGCATGCACTCCATCTAGGTATTTCCATCCTGCCCAAGATAATTATAGTGGAGCTGGTGATACAACTACTACTGATCATCTTATCACCATACTGGGACAACTCACTTCGTTTATGAATAATAATCTTACATGTATGGAGCACCCTGATCAGCATCGTGGAAGATCAATGTTATATCTATTCATGAGGTAACAATAACCAACATTCAATGGGAGTTCAAATACATTATTGGATGATCAATAGATAAATTCCTTAGAGAAAATATTCCACTCTTTGGGGAGTAGCTAAAGGGGAAAAATTTTCATGGTAGTTTACCGCCATATTCGAGATGCTGATCAATTGTGGTAATTCATTCAAAACATAAAGGATGACGAGGAAGTATGAAATATGGAATAAAGGTTGTTTAAAGAGCTTTTCTTTGAAAAATACTTTCCTCATCAACATCGAGAAAATATGGAAAGACAATTTCTGAGTCTGAGACAAAAGGAGGATGAGAATATCGCAATGTATGAGGCTAACATTACAAGGATAGCAGGGCATGTAAAAGATTATATACGTAACACAAGGAATAATATAGATCGTTTCTTTGATGGGTTAAAATCATTTCTATGTTGATAAATAGTCTCACAATCCTTCTCTTTGTACGAAGATATTGTCTCATGTGCTATCAAGACAGAAAAATAATTCTCTAAGTCATACAACTTTAAAGCAATGCAAGAGAAGAAGAGATCTGCTGATCACTATGGAAATGGAAATAAGGAGAAGAAGGGAAAAGTTGAATATCCATCCAGTAGAAAATGTGGGATGAAACGCGCTGGTACTTACTTGAAAAAATGGGAGTCCTTTAGAAGTGTGGTGAAAAAGGCCACCAAGATTGTGATTGAAAGGGGAAGAAAGAAGCTACCGATGTTCAATGCTAAAACTGTAGGGAGATGAGAGATTACGCAAATGAATGTACTAAGCATCAGGGGAACATAACTCAGAAAAGGACAATGGATCAAGTCCAAGATTATGTTATCAATACTACTGTGGTAGAAGCTCCGAATGAGGTGGTGGTAGGTAATTTAATGGTTTCATCATGTTTATGAATTACTTTATTTGATTCTGGATCATCAAATTGTTTCATATCATCCTAGTTTTATGAGAAAATTAGATATTTCCAATTTTATTTAACAAGGGAGTTTTAAGTCAAAACTCCAAAAGGGATGCTTCATTGCATCAATGTTTTGTGAATCAGTCCCCATTAGATCACATAAATGTTCTTTATCAACTGATCTCGTCGTTATACCCATGATTGAATTTGATATAATCCTCCATATGGACTGGATTTCAAACTATGATTCAATGATTTATTGTAAGAAGAAGGAGGTTATGATTTATGATGATGATGATAAGGAACACATTATCTTTAGAGAATAATCATCACCACCTAATTTTTATCGAGATCCACCCCCATTAGCTCAACTAAATTCAATTATCAAAGAGGAAAAGAATGAAATAACTATGTGTGAGGAAAGGAATGTTCAAATAGAGGATGTACCTATTATGAATGAATATATAGATATGTTTTCAGATTATTTAACTGGACATACTCTAGAATGAGAAACTGAGTTTTCCAATGATTTAATTCTAGGTTCAAGACCTATATTGAAGACCCCTTTTACAATGGCCACTGTGGAATTAGTTGAAATAAAGAAATAACTACAAGAATTGAGTAATAAAGGATTTATTCACCCAAGTGTTTCTCCATGGGGAGCCCCTGTTCTTTTTGTTAAAAACAATGATTGATCTACGAGGTTGTGCATTGACTACAAGGATATCAATGCTATAACAATAAAGAACAAGTATCCACGAACTCACATTGATGATTTATTTGACCAAATTCATGGCGCTTAATACTTTTCAAAGAATGACCTTAGATATAGATACCATCATTTGTGTGTGAAGAAGGAAGACATTCCAAAGAAAACATTTCAAACCAGGTATGAGCATTATGAGTTTACAGTAATGCCTTTTTGGATTGACTAATGCAACATCTGTATTCAAGGATTTATTGAACAAAGTTTTCAAGGAATATATCAATGATTTGTAGTGGTATTTATTGATGATATATTAGTATACTCCAAAAGCTATGAAGATCATGGAAATCACTTGCGCATTATTGTGAAGACTCTTATAAGACATGAATTATATGAGAAGTATAGAAACTTTGAAATCTAGCATTATGTGATTTATTTTCATGGCTATATTTTCTCTAAAAATGGAATCTTTGTTGATCCTTATAATACAAGATCTATACATGAATGGCCAGAACCAATGAGTATAATTGAGGTACGCAGTTTTATTGGTTTAGCAGGTTATTATGGAAATTTCGTCCAGAATTTTTCCCAATTGGCTAAAACATTAACGAATCTCACACGTAAAGGTGTTAAATTTATTTGGACAATATAGGGTGATGAATGATTTGAAAAACTAAATATAATATTGGTTAATGCTCTTATGTTTACTCTACCATCAGGGAATGATGGGTTTGTTATTTATAGTTATACATCAAATAAAGGACTTGGTTGTGTCCTTATGCAAAATGATAGGGATACTGCCAATGCATCACAATGTCTAAAAATTCATGAGAAAAACTATCCTTCTCATGATCTTGAGTTAGCATCTGTAGTCTATGCTTTTAAGATATGGAGACATGTAATATATGGTGAAATATGTTAGATATATATAGATCACAAGAGTTTGAAGTATATTTTCTCACAGAATGAACTCAACATTAGGAAAAGGTGATGCCTTGAACTACTCAAAAAGTATGATTTCATGATACACTACCACCCAAGGAAGGAAAATAATGTGGTAGATTCTTTGTTCATAAAGGATCATGGTGTTTTAAAAGAAAATGAGAGTTGAAAGGGATCCAATTTTCATGGATTTAGTAAAGTTGGATATGGGAATTACCATGGATGGTAAAACATTGATACATTTTAAAATGGTTTCCAAACTATCTTAACTAGAAAGGATAAGGAGTTATCAGACCGATGATAATGAATTTAAAAAGAAGATTAAAGATATGAATGATGGGAGATTGAATGACTTTGTGTATGGAGATGAAAATTTTAAATTTTGGAAGAAACTCTGTGTTCCTGATATACCCAATCTGAAACAGGAATTGTTGGATGATACTCATAGTTCAAATTTTTCTATACACCTTGGGAGAACCAAAATGTATAGAGATTTGAAGGATCATTTTTGGTGGGACAACATGAAGAGGGAGATTAGTGATTTTGTGCCAATATGTATGGTTTTTCAACAAGTGAATGCTGGAGGGAAACAACATGGAGGAGTAATGCAACCTATTCCCATACCTGTGTGGAAATGGGATAATACAATGATGGACTTTATCATGGGGACACAGAAGACTCCTAGATGGAACGATGCAATATGATTCATTATTTATCGTCTTAACAAATCAGCACATTTACTTACTATAAGATAAGATCTACCACTTTAACATCTAGCAAGACTATATATTAATGATGTTGTGAGACATCATGGAGAACCACTATCGATTGTTTCTAATCATGATCCCCATTTTATTCAATATTCTGGAAGAGTCTTCAGAAGGCCTTGGATACTGAACTTAATTTGAGAACCACCAACCACTCTCAAAAATATGGACAATCATAACAGACTATTCAAATCATAGAAGACTTGTTGAGATCCAGTTCACTTGACTTTCAAGGTATGTGGGATCAATATTTACCTCTGGTAGAATTTTCCTATAACAATAGCATCCATTTAAGTATTCAGATGGACCATATGAAGCGTTATAAAGAATGTGACGTCACACACCAACCTGTTGTGATGATGTTGGTGAAAGAAAACTTGTAGGCCAAGAACTGGTGGAGTAAATGATGGAAAAGGTGAAGGTAATTTGAACCCACATCAAAGTAGATCAAAGTAGGCACATGAGCTATGCTGATAACCGAAGGAAGGATTATTAATTTCAGGTTGTAGATCATGTTTTCTTGAAGGTATCTCTATGGAAGGGAGTTATATGTTTTGTTATGAAAGGTAAATTGAGTCCCAGGTATATTGGACCTTTCAAAATTCTAGAACGAATTGGGGATGTAGCTTAAAGTTTGAAAATTCCACCAAATCTCTTCCAAGTTCACGATGTGTTTTAAATATCACTGTTGAGAAAATACATGCCTAAACAAATGCATGTTCCAACATATGAGGAAGTAGAACTAGAACATGATCTGTCTTATTTTGAAGAGCCCGTCAGGATTCTTGATACGAGAGAACAAGTGTTTAGAAACTAAACGAATCGTCTGGTAAAAGTTCTACGGAGAAACCATAAGATGGAAGAAGAAACGTGGGAACCCTAGGAACTTATGAAGAAGAACCACCCGAGTCTTTTTATTCTATAATATTCTCAAAATTTCGAGAAGAAATTATTTGAAGGAATGAATAATGTAACACCCCAAGTTTCCATGATACGCTTCTCTTTGAATAATACAATAGCGTGTGTTGTACGCAACTTCAAGTTCTAACACACCACAACCGATCAAACTAGCCCTTATGAATAGTACTATATATTTTTGAAAATTTATAAATTTTATCTTTCAAAATGGACTTCATATTTAGATTTTTAATATCGAATTTAGCCTAGGGTGAATTTTTGGTAATTTTCTGAAAACGTTCAATTTTTTATGAATAGTGAAAAAACATTGAGTTATAGTTTAAAACAACATTTTTTATTTAAATATTTATTTATGTTTTTTATTTTAGGTCAAAATAGATACATAATACATATATAAGTTCAATTTAATCCATTGGAGTCAGTTTATAATAATTTTACATGTATAAAAATTTTATTGAACTTTTCACCGTATTTTACCCATCTCCTAGTAAAATTTTCAAATTCACATAAAAAATAAATTTTCCGCTTCTAGGATTGGAAATTAAAAAATCCGAGAGAAACAGATAATATCAAGGAGTAAAATGTTGTTCAATAAGATAAAAATATTTTTTTTGGTGAATTGTATCTTTTTACATATATTAACCACGATTAAAAGTAAATAGGGTAATTAAGGGTAAAAATGATACTATTATTACCATAACACATGTACTCATTCTATTATCTAATATAATTCGACCAAAAACAACCTTAGGAATAAAATATGATCCTCTTTGGTCCACATGGATTAGATTAGGACATTTACTATTATTTAATTCAACGAAAAGTTAAAAGAGTTAAAATAAATGATTAATAACTAAAACATTTTTAATATAAGGTTATACATAAGATGATTTCAATTATAAATATTCATTATAAATATAAAAAGATTCAATACATACTGTTATTTTATATATAATTTTTATACATTAAATAATTTAATTTACTGATGACACAATTGTGATGCAGTAATTACCTAATTAATGAAATATTAAAATAATTGATTTATAAATATAAAAATAAATGTAATTTGAGAATTTTTAGGAATTAAAATAATTTTCTAGGTTAAGATATCATATTAGGGTTGGTTATATGAATTTTATTGGAAGTAATAATTCTATTATAAATTCATAAGAAACAAAATACTAAATAGTATCAAAATTGACATAAATGATTTTTAAAAAAAATATTATTTTATTATTTGATATTATATTCCTAAAATTATAAGGTGGGGCCAAATGACTTATATAAGGATATATATATTAATAATGAACCACATGGGGTTATCTCGGCTTGTTATAGAATGTTTATTAACCATATAATATAAAAATACAAAGAGAAATGGTAAATTTCAAACTAATTAACTAAGAGTTAAATATAAATGATAATGTTAATGTAGTGACCAAAACCTATTTAAAATATATTGGTTAAAATTATTTTGACCCATCCCCACCTTAATCTCTAAATAAGTCACTTTAGATCCATTATAAACTGAATATAAATTTATTATAAAATAATATTTTATGTTTTTCCTAAGGCGCCCCTCACCCCTCTTATAAATGGGCACTTCCCCTTCTCTCACATTAATACATTCAATGCCTTTTAGATCAGACAATCCCTACCCAAATATTCTCTCAACATCCCTCAATTCATCTTAGGGGCCTTAGGGTGATCATAAATCCACCCTAAGGAGGCCTTTTGATCAAATGAAAATGAAGAACCCGAAGAAGAGGTAATGTTTTCACCACCCTCTTTCAAGTTCCTTTCTTCTTCATGTTCTTTTTTCTTTATTATTTCCATTCTAAAACAATAAATCCAGTATTTTATATATAATGTGATGTTATTATAAATATGGTACAACCATATTTATTATTCTATCCATCCTTTGAATGACATGTCACTATATGCGCGTACGTACGACTTACCGTCTCCACGTCATGGTGTAATTGTTATTCAAAACATTATTATTTGGATAGGTATGATAATGATGTTTAATTTAAAAAAAACATTATATTGATTATTTATATATGATATAACATCCAATTATATATGATTTTAATATTAAAAGAATGATATTAACGTTTGTGCGTACTTACGGACTACGGTCTCCACGAACGCGATGAGATTCATTCTCCATCGTATCCATTCAAGACTAATTATCATTTTATGATTAAAAATAATGTTTAAGGACATCATATCACTATAGATATGAATATGATACAACCTATCCATAAAAAACATGGCTTATGTAACAAAACATATAAAATAAAACGAGTAAGTTAACACCCAAAACGGCGATAATACAATGATATTATTAACAAATAAATGTTAAAAGATCATATATGATATCATATTAATGTATATGATTCTTGTATAATTGAATAACAATTATTTGACTATTATACTAGAGGTTAAACTTCCCTCAACCAATGAAAAGTACAAGGTAAGGGTTTTTTTTTATAATATCTTCATTATCTGAGGTTGTTTATACGAAATTATCTACTAGGACCTCTTTATCATCCACATCCATGATTCTTATAAATGTATTTCAAAACATTCTTACTATTTATAGATTATGGGATTAAGTAATTTATAACTTTTCATGAATTTATAAAACAAGTTTATAAAGTAATCATTATTTTATTTTCTTAATAGGGTCCTTTTTAAACTTGTCGACAAAATTAAGCTAAGAATGTCTTTTTTAACTTATACGACAGGTGCGGCTATTTTCTGCCTTTATAAAATTTTCGAAGATTCCCTTTCAATCATATTAGAATATTTTTAAATTAAATGTTTTATTTTATAATTATGTGGATTTTAAATTATTTAAAAAAAGATATATTTATCTTAAATAGTTTTCATTTCATCTATGTCATCCTCCTTTGATGGGTTTTAAGCTTATTTGAAGTTGATTTATTATGATACAAAACTTCCATTTTTTATTGATGGTTTTGTGATATGTTTGACTGTGGATGTGTTATTTTTATACCATTCATTGTTTATGGATAATGTATTGACATTTCATATTCTAGTTTTAATATGAATGTTTATGTTATGTTTAAAACTATTCGTATGAGGAATGCATTAGACTTAATAAGTGAGGGGTGGAGCCCGCTATAGCTCCTAGATGAATCGGTAGGTCTCATTAGAAAAACTATTGACTTGGAACAAAACCATGACAAAATATTATTTGTATTATTGGCACAAGGCCTTGACTATATGGTTATGAAAGTCTAGCATTATGCATTCCATCATTATGAAAGTGGTCATTGATATTGCATATGATTATTAGATTAGTAGAATATCAATGTGAATATGTAAATGGAATTATTTCATTTTATTTCTACCATATTATGCTGAATTTCACATTAATTTTTTTAGATATAAATTGCATTAAATGTTTATGCTTATTTATGAATGTTTCTGCTATATTGTTACCCTTACTGGGCATCTGATCTCACCACTTTTTATGTTTTATTTTTCCCAGGATGTGAAGAATTATTTTATGAATGACCAATAGGGATAATATGAGGGGATATGAGTGTGGTATTTTGAGATAAGATGTTTTTGTGTTTTTTTACTTTATGATGTAATGTAAACATTATGAATGTATCTAGTGATTCCAAGGATAATAAACTGATCGGTCTTTCAAGACATGATCTTTTCTGATCATTCCATCGTTTTGTAATAATGCACCGACTCTAGGTAACTAGGGTTGGGGTGTTACAAATACCATCATCAACTTTCCATGCACATATTGACAACTTATTGGCACTTTAAACCTTATTGACAACAAATGAAACAACATTATCTAAAGCATCACATAGAAAAAAGACATGGAATTGTGGAAAAAAACATAATCATATAATGATTTCCATAGTAACCAAGGAATCACTGCAAATCCCTTAAATGTAGTATAGGATAACTACCAATACCATTATAGTATTCATGGTTTACTCCCACGTAAATCATTGTATTGCGAGTTCACTCCTCTTATCATTTTAGTAGTCATGGCTCACTCACATTGTCTTCATAGTAGTCAAGGTTCACTTCCAATACAATATTGGTTTTCTCAGGAGATTTAAATCTTTACCCAATTCATTGGAGGGATATATAGGTCCTTCCCATCAAATAAATAAATAATATATACATTCTTGCTAAGATTAAAAATAAACATAACATAACCCATGAAATGAAATGGGTATCATAAACGTGTAAACATATCACAACCTCTAGAATAATATTATGTTTCATAATCATTTCATCAAAATAATAACCACAGAAAGAGTTATGAATATCACATACATATAACCCATGAAAGATAAACGGGCTTCATAATGACCATGACATTTAGCATAACCCATTCATTGAAATGTTATCAATGGAACCATTAAATAATCATGAGTAACACAAATAGATGTCATCATAAAAGGGAAATAATTTTGAAATATCATATAAGAACATTTCATGTGGAAAATATCTTGCCTTGTTTGAAAAATGATTTTTAATCAATTAAAATACATGAAATGTTTTTCCAAGAAAACAAATTGAAAATGTATATAAAGGCATTAAATAATTTTGACATCCTATTTCCTTGAGAACATATAATATAAGATTCCAAAAAATATTAAAAAGTTTCTCTTCGAAGAAACATTCAAAACATATAAATGGTTCTTGAAAATGTTTTGAAAATAATTTTTCATGAATATATATAAAATAATCTTTAAATTGTTTTAAAACCATTTAGGTTGGAACTTATAAAATAAACTTGAAACTATGTTGAAAACCATTTAACATGAAAGCTTATAAAAAATGATTAAAGACGTTTTGAAAATAATTTTTCCAGAAATATTATAAATGATTCTTGAATAAATATTGAAAACATTTATTTTCTTGAAAAAAATATTTTCTTAAATATGATCTTTTTAAAAATTCATTGGTTGAATCGATGAAATGATTGTGGGTAAATCCATACATGTCGTACGAGGTCAAAAGAACATTCCTTTTTCATGTTAAAAATGTTTAGAAAAGATCCTCATTCAGAAACTGAAAATATGATTCCATTAAAGAGATTTGTAAAATAAAAAAAGGTTAAAAGTTTCCTTTTGAGATTATAAGATAATGGTATAATATTCTTGGGAAACCATTTCTTAGAAAACATATATTTCTTACAAAAACGAGGGTACACTTAGGCTTTCTAAAAAACATTCATACTATTATATGTTCCAAAGATATAAAATGGTACCAATATAGGAATATATATTTAATAACTAAAGATGAATAAAATTCATTAATTTATTGAGATACGGGTTAAAATATTTTATCAAATGATGAATAAACATAAGTAATCTCAAAAAAATGATGAGATTTTCTAAAAAAACTCTTATAACATGGTATTAGGGGGTCATACTCACCAAGAAAGAAAAGAAAATTTAATGATGCCTAAGATATCATGAAAAAATTTTATTCATGATATAACATGTAAAATATAAGTATATAAACCTCAAAAAAGTTTTTAGGTGCCTAGCAAAACTGGAATCTCATAGAATGCAAATTCAAACAAATTTTTTTAATGATTTGGTAACTTTTGAATGTTAATGCCCATCAATGAAGGATCATAAAATGTAAATGTGAATACTCATAAATATAATTATAATATACATATAACACAATAATGTGAAGTATATACACAACATCAATGGGAAATGTGGTGAACATAACATGTATCTAACAGAAATTAAAAGTGAGATTAAATTCTCTAAACACGTATCTTGACTCTCTCCGTACTCATTCAAGGATCCTATTTAATAAAAATAATTTTATCATAAATATATTTCAGAATCATATTATCATATCTATTACCATATCTAGTTTTATTATGACTTAAATTACCCCATTTTAATGATCATATGTTAGGCTTTCACTTTGGTTAATATTCTCTTTTTTCTTCTCATGTGTCTTAATATGTTAAATCGCTGTTAAATATAATTATATCAGGATTGAAGAATGAATAAAATGAAATAAATATCATTTATATAAAGTATATTTATACTATAATAATCTATTTAATTTATGATTATAAAATTTTATACACCATTCAGGGAGACGATAATCCGTACGTATGCATGAACATTGTTTCCGTCATTATTATCATATTGAATGAAAGTAAGTAAATGAAATATGAAAATATATGTATCATTATTTTAGTATAATTTATATTTCATATATATCATGTAATATCAATATACCCATCCTTAATAAATTCTATTTATTCTGTAAACAAATCAAATCGCTTTGAGGGGGCGGTAGCCCACACTTCCTCAATCATGATTTTCTTATTAACACAGAATGGAATGAATAGATATGTGTGTTTTAAAATGAATACATAAGCTTAAAGACATAATTAATACAATATATGACATATATAAATAGAGTTTCCTCCATAATGGCCACCATGATTGGTGGTAACTGAAAATTTAACAATCATCATTTTGGGAGGTAGTAATTCTCCAAACACAGAGATAATATGTTTGATATCCATTAGATGGGGGTGTGTGTAAGTGTATGACGCAAATATATCTTCCAAAAATACTATTATATTTATTATATAGGTTTTTTCCCACAATAATTGATTAAATTTGGTTGAGGTGGTGGATATGGAAAATAAATGAAAAGAACTTTTGAGAAAATGTTGCCTCTAAATCGGTTAACTCTTTTTGGATTGTTCCAAAAGAAATTCTTGAGAGGCTATTTTAAAAAAGGGACTCTTGAAGTTATAAGGATTTTTGGAAGGATATGTGGTAAGATCTTGTGAGATCTTAAAAATATTGAGATGTGTAAGGAATAGGTAGATGTGGTGTCCTTTTGTAGTGGAGGATGAGTGACACTCCGGTAAATATTTGAAGAGGTAATTCCACACATGTTTTTCATGTTTCATGTGGATACAATAATAAATCAAGGGAGGTAAAATTGAAGATATGGTATAAATACATTCATCTATTTAGTTTTTATATGGTTTCTTTGTTTTTTTGGGTCTTAAATTTATGGTTTAATACTTTATTAAACTAATTTTTCTCATAACCAATGTAATTAATTTTAATCACATCACTAATATTTTTTGACACATTTTTATTGTGATTATTAGATATTAGATATTATTATTATTAAAAATATGGAATTAAATTTTCCAAATTCTATTCACAAAAGTAAAAAAAATAATTTAAAATTAATCATGCTGACGGGATGACATTATAGATTTTTAAGTAAAAACATCCATATGATTATTACGTTATTATAACCAATTTAAATTTTAAGTTGGTATCAATAGCCTAAATTATATTAATATATAAAAATATTACCTATATAAACTATTAATCCAAATTGAAATATGATGTATCCTAATAAATAAACATGATGAAAATTAGTTTTGAATTAAAGTCAAGTATTATTAAATTTTCATTAAAATATGAATCCTTACATAAATATACAAGAAATATATCATAATTCAATAAATGTGTTATGATTCTAAAGGAAATTTTTATTTTGAGTAATTAAATATATTATGGTTCTCAAAATTGTTTTTAAAATTTGATCTCAGTATAAAAGCAGTAAAAATTTCCTTAATAAAAATATATTTTTTAACCATAAAATTGGTGTTCTTTATATATTTCGCCTATCAAATATATTTCATAAAAAATAAATATATTTTATATAATATATAAATTAAGTATTAATTTAATATCACTTATTAATTGTAAATAGTTTAATTTGACATCGTTAAAATAGATTTGTGACTATTATAATATTTTCACCTATATTCAATCGGTTTTCAAATTCATTAATTGGTAACCAATGAATTAATCTTATATTTGTGTTCACAACCTATTACAATAATTTAGATAAAATAATTGTATCCATAAACATAATGGCTTGGTTTTATTATATTATAAAAATATTATAAATAAAATATTATATTTTGGTTATACTCGGTCTTGCGTGTTACGTAATCCATTGAGGATGGTCAATCATGTGTATAATGTATGGTAACCTTGTTATTTCATGTATCATATTCCATTTTAGTGTTATGTATAATATAAACCAATCCTTTTTTATGTTAATATAAGGTTAGTAATAGTGGAAAAACTATTTGTAGTGATTCATTAAGTGAAAAAATATTAAAAGAGTCAATTAATTCAAAAAAAGTTCACTAAAATATCTAAGTGTTATATTAAAAAAATCAGACATGTTTTGTTGGGGTGTCTCTGTATAACATGGTACATGACAAAGGGACTTACTGCAAAACTAGTATAACACTCCTAGGTGATATAATTTTAGAATTTACAAGCTCTTCACAGACCATCATAATAGATTTAAATATAATTCGACTATCAGTAATCTAGGATTAAGATAAGGGTTCATAAAAAGTGTCATATCTAAGACATTATAATGGTTAATTTTCATGATTATGTGGTTATTTATTATGAAAAATATTTATTATATTATGAATTTCATTTTAGTCAATGAATGGAACTCAAAGGAACCATATTAATGGTGATTGTGATGTACTGTGCAATGATTTTAATCATGAGAAACCGAAAGATATCAGATCTTGAATGCACAATAATTTTGATATACATGCATAATATTATTTAGATGTAAATTGAAGTTGACATCCAAATAAGAAATTAAGGGATCAACATTATATTTATTCATTGATGGGACAACGTTAACCTTTATTCAGTTGGTCTTCTGATCTACATTTTTCTGAAAAATGGATCAACACAATTTAGAAGATATTCTCTATTATCTAGTGTTATGAGCATCATAATGTTATTTTTGTTGTATATCTATTAGATGATGAAGAAAACTAGTGTTGTAATCCAATTAAGAATACAACTAAGAATGGTGAAATTGAATCCATGTATTGGGATGACTTGGAGAACATAATTTCCATTAAGTATATTCCCTTGATTCATCATACCATGGTGGTGAAAGAGTTCCATGAGTTGAAGAGAATGACTGATGAATATGTTTTTACCTATTTGGATAACATTATGGGTATTTTTAGGTATTCTTTTTGAATTATCATCCATTTTGAATGTAATGTCGATAGGTTATCCAAAGTATTATATCAATTTCTCGGAAGCGTGTTGGCCATAAATGTCTTTAGTAGTTGTGAGGAGATTTTGTGTTGGTTAATCAAGGATGAAATAGAGGCTAGAGTCACATACTAATCTAATGGTTTTGAAAAAAATATGATGATAGTGTTTAAATAAATATCTAGAAACATCGACGAGAAAAATTAAATCATTCATTTATGCTCTATGTTTGTGAAAAAGCTAGGAGGAAATTTTCTTTACGGGTATAATAAATTTTTTAAGTGTGGAATAGAAGGTCATCCAGATTTTTATACCTAATGTGATGGGAAAAATTATTCTAATGGTATGGATGGATATAATGTTCAATATAATACACCACCCATGGTTGGGAACACTTTTTCACATTGTGTGTCCTATTAGTAATAGACGTCTAACCCCTAGCGGAGGCACACTGTTAGGGAACACAATGTGAAAAAATATGCCCCAATTAAATGAAACTATACAAGTGGGTTTTATTCATTCAAAAACACATATTAATATCTCAAAACCCACAGTTTTAATTGTTAAACACCTTGTCTTGAACAAAAACATTTTTCTAAAAATTATTCATCTCCCAAGAGGGTTTCAAGGCCCCTATAACCTTCATTAGTGAAGAATAAAATATTTGTTTATTGGATCTAGACCTCTTCTAGTATGTAATATCTTCTCATATGGTTTCCCCTCTTACATGTCCCTTGTCCCAGATGAGGAGGAACTTTTTATTCCCAATTGTAGTTTTTTAGATCATGGGTTTGATGGCTTTTAATCCATTTTATATTGTTTTTTGGATTTGCTCCAAAATCTCCCAAACAGTTTTGATCTTGATCACTCTATTTGAAATTGGGGATTTTTTTGGATAATTTCAACCAATGATCTTGAGGTAAGTAGTTTATACATCAATTATAATAGTCATGAATTTTATTTTCATGTATGTAATTGGGGAATTTTAATTACCTTGTTTGGAAATATATTCAGGAATTAAATTAATTAATTAATGTGATTATGAATTGGTTGATGATGGGAAATAAGGTATTTTTTCCTAAATTGATGAGTTTGTGGAACTAATGATTAATTGTGGATAAATGTTTTAATGGTGAATTTTTTATGTCGTTCCCTATGATTAATGTGATGAAACACTATTGAATTTATAATTGAAATGGGAATATATTATGATAATGTTTGATAAGAAGGTTAATTATTCATAACCATTATGTTTATAAAATATGTGAAATATGTGAAATATGTGATATTTTTGATACATCTATGTGGGACACATATTGATGTCTAAAAAACAATATCTTATATCTACGAGTGTGGGGCATGGACTAATGCATCAAAATATTATATTTGATAACAATTAGTTGTGGTATTGTGAATCATGATTAAAATACCCATGTGGTACTAGAGATGGAATTATATTCCAAAAATGATGGGATTGGACTATGGATTCATATATGCATGATATGTATTGAAATTATATGACTTATACAATATCAAATTATAATGAATTTATTTTTTTTATCTATGTTATATGGGTCAGACTCTTGCATGGGAATAACTAGGTATCGATGGTATGGGTTTCATTATGAACACAAGTAATTAATGTGGTTAATTAAAGAAAAAATAAATGTGATAATTATTTACTTTATTGTAATTTATTCATTATATAACATCATACATGTTTATAGACATGATATTGTTTTATACATCCGTGGTGTTCTAATATGTTTTCCCCCTAATGTACATGGTATTTATGATAAATACATAAATAGACATCATGTTTTATGCATCAGATTAAGGAAAGATACTTGTGTTAGATGGATGGGTGGGAATAGATAATGGATTATATAAGTAGACATGATTATAGGACACTCTTGGTATTTTAAAGGATATAGTTTTTTACGGTTTTACAAATTGAATCATCAAACTAATTTGGAACAATATATCTATAGTATTAATTTTGATATTGTATCTGTTTGTGTTTATCACGTGATACTAGTCTGTATTAGTTATGTTATTATTCATGATGTTGGTTATTGTTATTTTTTATTGTCTATTTATTATAAATATTATGCTTCATTGATAAATAATGTATATTCTCCCCATGTTATATATTAAACCCTAACTTCTAGTTGGTAGTCTCTTGTGTGTGGGTATTCATTCTCAATGTCTAGTGGCCAATTGGATCGAGCCACATGTGTGTGGAACCTAAGTCGAGGCATCTAAAAGTAGTATCAACAGATTTTTTATTTTCTTTTGTATTACTTTTTGGGAATGTTATGCAATATACTAGGATGTTTTGGACCATGTTCACGAACACATTCATGGTAGTAGATAGCCCATGTATAGGGGGAAACTCAAGTAACAAGGATGGGATAGTTGTTATTATTGGTTTCTATTACAATTGGATATATTTTCACCTTAGGTGATAGAATAGTTGTGTGATTATTTTATATTTTAAATTTTATTTGTGGCCCGATATGGAATATGAGTTAAGAATTTATTCATAATTCATAAAACTCAAGATTTTTACATAACATGCATCATTATCAGCACACATAGAAAAGTAAGGATTGGGGTAAATTTTATAATTTAAAATGATTCTCTATATTGTGATATTTACATGTAAATTTGGACTATTGTGAAATTTGAAATTATAAATGATAAAAAATGAAATAATTTGAAATGGATAAAATGGGGTTCTAATTATAAAAATGACATATTAAAGTGTTTCCCTATGTGAACCATGACCCATCTGAGGGATTGTCTAGGGTAGTGATAGCGCCTTAGTTTTGACACTGGGGATGTGTATGGGGAATGAGTTATTATGGTTTTAGATGAGTCCATATTATGTAAAATTGTTAATGTTGTGTTATATTTCCAAAGATGTGTGCTTGAAATGGAAGTGATATGCCTCCATAATTACTCTTGTCTATGTTATGGAAGGACTGAATGGCTAAAAATGATCCTATAGTAGGGGAACAAGCGGCTCTGATTATTCTGGGTGAGGAATCTAGATTGTAGTTCTGTGATAACATTTATCACGTTCTGTAGTTTATGGAAACAGACCCAGAGAAAGTTGTGAAAAGTAATGCTAACTTGACATGGGAGTTTGAGTTGTAGAATCCACTTTCTATGGTGTGAGAGGACCTCATGTAGCTAAGTTCTAGATTGACCCAATCTAGACATTCCAGGACTAACTCGAAAATCTTGTATATAAGAGATTCTAACTAGTTTTCATGAAAAGTATTGATGGGACATATTGACACTGGATTAACAACTTATGAATATGGTTTGAAAGGGATCTAATGAGAAATTCCCTTAGAGATTTTACACTAAGATCCTCAGGTATAAGAGGGTATAAGAATTCATAAGGATGAACAATTGGAGTATTTCAGTGATTTGAAATTTTGGATGATTTAAATATTTTCAGTTTATTTTATTATAGAATTGAATGTGGATGGGGAAACTGCGACAAATAATTTTATGGAATCTCTTAAACAATATATTATTTCTAATGTTAACATCTTTAGGATGAAGTTTTTTTAGAAGTGGTGAATGGGTCTATTATATATGAAGGGAAGACTAATTAGTATTTTGGTAGAACATAGTTGTTATCTACTAGATTAATAAGAGGTACAAATTCTGATAAAAGGAAAAATCAATTTGAGAATTTCATCTAGGTAGATAACAAGTAACGTGTCTTGGAGGAAGGATAAATAACTCAAAAAATTACTCGAGTGACCTGCCACAACTATTCAATCTTAGAAACTTTCATCGAGAGTGTCCTTGACAACCAGTAGAGTGGTGATATTACACCAGGATGGGTTATTTATAGATGTTATTTTTGTTACCATGATATATTGAAATTGAAAAAGGATCTAGGTAGAACCATAGTTTCATAAGGGGGTCATCTATAGCCTAGAAGATGGTATGTTGGAGTTATATTATCCTTGGTCGTCGAGGAAGTGTACATGGTACATCATGGAAATAACTCATGTAATAATAGAGTGGTGAATCTCAGGGGAATCATACTACATCATAGGGAATAGGGTTTAAACAGTTGCATGAAGTTCATCATACCATTGTGGATAGAGACACCAGACCATTGATTGTTAGAGTTACTTTTATTTTACATTCTAATTTTTAGTCCCTTGATTTATACTAGTAATTCTTATTCTCTTATATCTAAAAAAAATTGTGAACGGGTTGAGTCAGTAAGTGGATCTGAGAGAAGGGTTATGATGAACAATACACTATTGGTGGTTTGGTTGAGAGGCATATATCTATGGAAAGGGTGTTCTCTTGAGGATGAGGAGAATTGTTTTATGAGTTCATTAGGTTAGTTATATGTTTATATTTTTCTTGATTTTGTATTGGTTTTTTACTAGAATATCATTATAAAAAATATTGTTAATATATGAGAGTTAATTTTACATCTCCTCAAGGTGATACTTACATATATTGTGAATATTGGGATATTCAGTTAGGCTATATGGGGCTTGTTCATCACCAACTGTAGAATATCACTGCCCATGTTGAAATTCTATTATTAGATGATGAATGTGAGATGAATGATGTCCTCAAATTTATAGAGGACCTGTTCTAGGATGTGTTTGTAGGGGAATTCAGTGGGATTCCACCATATAGGTATGTGGCGTTTACTATTGAGATCTTTCTTTCAATTGTGTATGTTTCTATTCCACTATATAAGATGGAACTAACATAGCATCATGATATTAAGAATCAACTATAAGAGTTAATACATTAGGGTTTCTCATTAAACTAAATCACCCTAGAGTTCTCGATTTTTATTTTCCAAGAAGACTGGTGGAACATCGATCTTGTGTGTTTTTTAAAAATAATTTAACTAGATTATAGTGAAGAACTGGTATCATATTTTTCTAATTGAAAAATTTATGAATATGCGAGGGGATCCAATGTCTCTTAAAATATTGAAATGATATTGACATATCTTCATTTGGTAGTTCAAACTTCTAATATGCTATAGATTTATTTTGGAAGTATGTATGGACAATTTGGGTTTATTGTAATTTCATTCGATATGACAAATTTTATTATGGTGTTAATGGATTTGACGAAATAAATCTTCCTCCCATGCTTGGATTAGTTGGTGGTGGTGTTTGTAGATGATTTAGTTTTATACTCCAAGGCTCATGATGATCATCCACATAATATTGACATAATCCTATGTGTGATGATTGATCACTATTTATACAACATGATAACTAACTATCTATTTGGATAGATTAGGTATAATTCTTGGGTAACATAATAATATAGTAAGGTTTCATAGTGGACATAGATGAGGTGGGGGAAGTGGTTTATTATGCACTACCAAAGAATTTATTTAATATCCAAATTTTATTGCTATTATCAGGATTTTATTAGAGGCTCATCCAAGAATTTTCCCCCTTTGTAGAACCACACACTGTCTCAAATAATAATGTAGTTATGGTTAAATAGTCTGTAACAAGTGAGACTGTTATCTAGGATTTAAATAAGTGCTTCAATAACTCTATGATTTTGATTCTACCTGATCTAGGGAGTATTATCAATGTTTTGTGACACATGTATAATAGGAATTAGAGGAGTGTTGAAATAGTATGATATGGTTGTGGAATATGGGTCCCAAACATTGAGGCCACATGAACATAACTATCGTACACATGACCTAGAGTTATCAATAGTTTATTATATTTTTATGTGTAGGAAACATTATCTATTTCAAGAAAATATTACAGTAAGTACTAATCATAAGAGCATAAATTATATATTTTTAGCATAACATAAATCTATGCAAGTGTAGATGGGTTGAGTATATTAAATTGTTTTATTATTAGTTAACATATACCCTCATTAATGGAAATAGTGTCACTGATCCTATGGGAAGGAAGTCATAGAATCTAGAAGATAATGATATGAATTTTGAGTGGAAGATGATGAATTTGGTGGTTGGGATGCATATTGTGATTTGATAGGGCCAGCAGTAGATAGAGCTCATATTATATTCATTAGAATCCACACTTTTGAAGTAGATTATTAAAGGGTAGTATTCCGATCCCAATTTTCATGCATTGGGTAAAAGTCATGATGAAGAGGAGTAACCTTAAAATATATCTATATATGAGGATTAGATCATATATGTATAGAACCACATTTTTGTACCCACTTTTTTATGGAAATATATGATGTTTGAATTTCAATCCATGAAGTAGATAGTGTATCCTAGTTTTAAAAAAAGGTACTATGACCTACATAGAATGTATTGGTGGTTGGAAAAAAATGATATTGTAATATTCATGAAATGATTCTATACCTTTCAATAGGAGAAGGATGAGAATCAACGACCTAGTGTTTTACTACAACTGTTCCCTTTCCATATTTTAAGTGGGACAACATTACAATGGATTTTATTATTGGTATCCCAAACATGGCTTAGAAGAATGATGATATTTTTGTGATTTAGTGCTAATTGATGAAACATCAGAATTTCATGGATATAGAAGAGGCAATATTCATAGACCAGTTGGGAGAAATGTATATTGTGGAGATGGACTACCTTTATAGGGTTCATTAGATATTAGTTTCAGACGGTGACTGAGAATTCAATTTCTGAGTCTTTAAATGATTCTAGAAGTTTATTGTTAAATATTTAATTCTGTGTAAAGATTTCTACCCACAAAAAATAGAAAAAAATGTACTATATCGGTTATAGAGGATATTATAAAATCATGTGTCCGTGAAAATCATTTATTTTGGTAGAATCACTTCACAGTCATTGATTTATTTTATAAAAATTGTTATCATGAATCTATACCCATAGAAAAATATGAGACCCTTTATTACAGACCACATATATCACCTCTATATTTTATGGAGGATGGTGTGTTGGAACAGTTTGGACCACATCTCGTGAAAGAGACATGATAATAGGTTCATCAATTCTATAAATGTATGAATATGAATCAGAGTAGAAAATTGTTTTCTAATGATAGATATTGATCAACCCATGAGTTTACAATGGTAGATATTGTATTCCATTAATTATTTTCTAGATTGGGTCACCATACGATTCAAGTGTGGGGAATCATTCCAATATGGTTTGTTAGACATTTTGATATTGTGGAGAGAATCAGGTCAGTTGTGTAACAATTGGATTTTCCACAATGATATAGTTTTATCTATGATGTTTTTCATGTTTCAAAACATTGGTGGTATCTCCCAAACCCTAATAATTTTATCAATGAGTATGATGTTGAGATTATGTCTGATGTATCCACTGAGGATAATATGAATCATATAGTGCTTCTAAGAGAGAAAGTGGTGAGGGGAAAGACTATGCTGATAGTTAGAGTATTGTCAAATCATGGGTGTGTTCCAGTTGGAACATGGGGGAGAGAATTATATTTGAGGGATCTGTGGCTCAAAATTATTCTTTTATAATCTTATAGATTATTGGGAGAACAGATCGAGGATATCCAATTATAATGTGGGGAGATTTTATGATCCCAACATTTTTGTGAGATTGCACGAGTTTATTTACAGGTACTTTAAATCATTTTTTTCTCATAAATATTTTGACTCTTTTCTTTGTATTGTTGGGATTAATTATGAATGTTTTAAGGGTTTTTAATACTGAATAGTTGGAACATGGTTTGTACAAACCATGCACCAGGCCATCAATTTGTGAAAAAACCCAAAATATGGGATTTTCACTTTTGGTGAACATTTTTTCACACTATGATACCTCATAGTAGTAATCATGAAATTCATAGGGAATGATAACTATTAGGTTGACATATTTGAAAAAATGTGTGTCCCATCCTATGAAATTGTGCCTACATTTTGTACTCTAATATTTTTAGTTATAATCCCAAACACACGATTTTATCCTCTAAACCCCATATATCATCAATAAACATATTTTAATGAATTTTTAAGCTCCTACGAGGATTAAATGGATATTATAACATTATTTCATGATGAATGGAATATATGTTTGATGCATCTTCACTACTTCTGGTATGTGATCTTTTCCCATTTGATTTTTTTCTCTCTTGTCTCTCATCACAAATGAAAAAGAATGTTTTATTCCCCATTAGAATTGGTTTAGATCATTGTTATGTGTTATTATAATACATTTGACCTTGTTTCTTGGATTTTGTCACACATATCCTACATCATTGTTATCTTGTTCATTCCACTTTCATTTTTGGATTATCCATTTGGAAATCAACTATAAAAGATCATATGATAGATAGTAAAATAAAAATTCCCAATGTATTGAATTATATGTTATTTTATGTAATTTTAGAATTCCAATTTCCAAATATGGAAATAGAATATTTAATTCAATTCATTGATTGGTAAATTAATTAATGTGTTTCTGTATAGTTTAATTGTGGGAATTAATAAAAGTTTGGATTAACATGAAGGGTTAATGTAATATATGATTAACTTTTGATAAATTGTTTAATGGAAGATTTTTAATATTATCCCATGTTAGTAACATTATAAAAATTTATTAAATTGATAATTGGAATGTGACAACTTGATGAGGATGTATCATTACAAGGATAGTGGTTCTAAACCATGATATATATGAAATATGTGGTATATTTGATATTGTGATATATTTGATAAACTTGTTTGTGAGAAGGACTTTTTCTTCCAAATACCATATGTGATAACTAAAAGATTGGGACACATACTAAATCCTCAAAAACAAATATTTGATAAAAATTCATTGTGGGGTAGGGACTAATTATTCAAATAACCACAGGGTGCTAGAAATGTAATTATAGGGAAAAAATGTTGTCATTGGACTATAGTTCAATGTGACATGGATATGAATTGATATTAAATGGTAGATAAAATCCAATGTTATATAGAATTTTGATTTTACCCTATGATAGATGGTTAAGACTACATCACGAGTCGGAGTAGGTATTAATGGTTTGGGGTTCATCGTGATGCTGTATTTTTTATGTGCTTAATTAATGAATAATGAAATATGATAATATTTCAATTTATTTTACTTCATTATTTATATATATTTTTACAGTATTATAAAATGGTTATTTTATTAGATACCATTGGAAGTGTTCTAATTATTTGAACTCACACCGTAATCTAGATTCCAGATTAGTAACCAATTAGATTTCTTGTTTTTAGGACATCATATGCTCAAGATACTTATATTAGAAGAATGATATGGGTTGAAACATGGATGATGGAACAATATATGATGTCAGGAGACACTTGGGTACGGTTAGTGTGTCTTTATTTTGGGTTATATACATTTCCAATTGACACATGTTTTGTGTGACATATCTACTGATTTTGTTTGGATATTGTTTCTTGTTTATTGTTAATCATGTGGTAGTCATCTGTATTGGTAATAGTATTATTATCAGTCTTGGATATTTTAAATTTTCTATTGTATGTTTATTCCAAATATTGTGATTCTTTGATAAAGAGGGTATAGTATCCCCACGTTAAATATTATACTTTAACTACTATTTGGCTACCTTAATCAAATGGTGAGGTGATCTTGAGGTTATTTCACCATCAGACATGGGGAAATGGTGTTTGGAACCAATGTCCAGATTTTACAAGCTTGGTTAAAAATTGTGTACTTTATAGGTTATCATGATCTATTAGTATAGTACATATTCAAACCATAAATTTTTATATTCAACATCTTTAAAAAATAATCATAATTGACTATATCCAACATCTAAATAGTTCCAAGCAGATAATTAAATCCCACTACCACCCAGCATAATAGTTGTCATCACAAACATTCATTTATTATTTAAGTGGAATACATATGAATTGATGAAAAACAGTAATTAAAGAAAAAAATCCCCACAATTATAATAAGATCCATTCATTATATCCTAAAATTTAGAACACATCCTTGAAGAATATCCTTGAAATCATATATAGTTTATTTTTATTTCTCTTATATATAAGGATGATACAATTTTCTATATTTAATATAATATTCGTCACTTTTTTAATTCTTTAAAAAAAAATTAAATCATATATCATTATATTGAATTATTGGGGATGAAAAATATATTTTCTAAAAAAATACCTCACATAAAACATACCATGACCTTCAACCGGGATCACATCTCATGTGGGTTTGACATGAGGTGATTTTTTTTAAATTCAATCGATAATAATCAATGAAAAATAGATCTTCTATAGTGTCTTTGGTATGTTACCTTATATATCAAACAAAACAATATCTTATTTTCATGTATTAATAGAAAAGGGTTTCAAAAGTATTATAAATAACTAATAAATGGAATTCACCCATTGATAATTCATTCATAGAGATATATAATCCATAATCTCGATCTTATTGAACTCTAATAGGTTTTCCATCTTATATCATGGTAAATATTTTCTTTTTTGGGATATAATATCTTAAAAAATTAATAAATACTTCCATAACCTATTCGTTTAAAGCCAAATAATATTCCTCACTATTCAAAATAAGATCATAAACTTTTCATCTACTTACAACCAGTTAATGATCTCCTTGGAATTTATGATTTAACCACCCTTTTTATAATAATCTTAAAATAAATTGATATCCTCTTACTATTCTATAAGTGTGTGAGTAACATAATTCTGATATAATAACATATATCCTCCCACTTGTTGTGTCTTCACATATAAAAATTTCTATAATCACATCTATTTTTAGTGAACTTCATATTCATTGACATCTTTTTCATTCCTACTCAATGAATCTACTAATAGAATTTCATTCTATGATACATGGGAAAGACCAAAGATAGAATTCTAATAATTATAAACTCATCAACATTTCCTAATATTTACAACTCATTTAATGAAAATAAATTTCGTTATTTTATTACCCAAACATAATAAAAACTTATTTTCATAATTAAAATGTACCCTAATATTCTTGATATCAACAAATTAGATAAGATCCAACTCTAATATGGGATAGTTTTTTAATTGTTTTAATAAATGTATCCATCCATATAGACCATGTTTTCCCCATGTATATTCACACATCACAATCATTCTCAAAACACATCATAGTATATAGTATATCCATTATTTAATTTATGTACGTTCATCACTATATTCAATTTAAAAAATTTCTTCTCATAATAAAAAAGACCAATGAAACATTGAATATGACATGAAATTCAACACTATATGGATAAAACCATCATTCATGATACCAGATTAGAGAAATTATGAATGAAAAAACTATAATATCCATTAAAATTGTGTATTTTAGATTAGAAAAACATTTTTTGATAACATATAATGCATAAATTTGTAACCATTTTCAAGGTTTACATAAATCCTACTATTTAAAAGTACATGCCTCATTAAATTTCTCTTTTAAATCCAATATAGAAATTTATAATTATTTATATATATGTTTTTATTCCATGGTATATTTAAAATTATTCCAAGATATAATTGAAGATCCATTATTAATACAATGTAAATAATGATATTATCTAAATATATGACAAAAAACTCAATATTTTATTGATATATGATTCATTATGTAATAAATTTATTGGGGAATGTCAAACATCAATTTAATTACCGATTAACATAATGTTTTTACCTTCTCTTAAAATTCTTCTTTGAAATACCTCATTCACTCTAACCTGATTAATAGTGCATCATTGTACACTCTATAGGGAAATGAAAATGAGTTAGTTGTAAGGTTGACATTAGTTTTTCCAGGAGTTAGAAATTTGGGAAACCAACTTAGAAGTCAAATATTGTAATATGTTAATTCTTCACAAACCGTTAATAATTTTCTAAAGGTGAATCTAGTTTAAGAATTAAATATATTCCAATTAGTTTGGTATCTAATAAATTATTGGTATGTCTTAATGAATATAAATTTCAAGGATTTGATGGTGTAGATGAATGTTTCCACAATAATCTTAGAGAATTATTTTCCTGTTAATTATTTTCCTTTTATTAGCGTATCGTTGATCTATTGTTTACCCCTACATCATATCCTACTTATATTTGATCCAATGTTCATTGAAATTATAAATTATTTATAAATATGACATTAATTTAATTTGTTCTTTTATACAGTTTTTGTAGTTGTTGTATGTTTCTTAGACAATAAATTTTAAAAATGAATTTATGTTTGGAGTAAATAAAATTCAAATACAATTCAATGATATAACCATTCTATATGTTAGCGTAATCTTAAAAATATGAAATCAAAAATCATTAACACAATTTCCATATTTAATGGAGAATTTAATTCATTTTTTATTTAATAAAAATGTTTTTTAGTAATTATATCCAATGAAACTTCTCTACCACATTTAATTGAATTGGTTTTTTTATCCTGAAAATGGTGATATTGTTAAATAAAGGTATTTTTATCAAATAATTTCACATTGATTTCTCATTGATTTTTATGATCATAAACAACATCATTTTTAAAGATGATATTAATTTTTATTGTATTTGGGAAAATATTTATTTAAATATTAATATATTTTTCCTAAAATTGATGGTGTTCTTTAAATAAAATGTTGGTGAAATTTTGTTTTACAATTTATTATGAATAATCAAATAAGTGCATAATTACTATTAAAATTTTGATGTGGAATCCTAAAATTAATATCCAACCCAAAATAGGGAACCGGAAATTTGATTTTATGATTTCTTTTGGGAATGTAACATTTTATAAATAATAACATATTTGAATATATAATATTTGTTATATTATCCAAATAATTGTATTGAACCTCATGCTCATTAAATCTATTTTTAAAATCAACCATACATTGTGAAATCTACTTTTGGATATATAATGTTGTAGAGAACCTCTATATAGAATCAATCATATGTTATATTTAAAATTTCTATAAAATTCTAATATTTCATTTTTGATTCCACCAAAGTAAATATTATGATAATGTGATTCAAGGAAAAATTTAGAGGCACATCAATAATAGAATAATTAATTCATATTTCTGTGGAATGATATTATTTATCAAGGATGATTAATGTGAAATTATAAATATATTGAGAATTTTCAGGATCCCATTTTATCTGATGAATTTTTCATACTTTTTTGACTATATTTAGATTGAGAAACTTAGTTATTCTCAGTTGGTTTATTTTTTTGATATCTATTAGTCGATTTTTTAAACTCTATAATTCTATAAAGGAATATAACATATGTATAGTTAAAAAAAATTATTACTATATATGAATATAATATTTTTTTACTAGTATATCGATATTAATATTCATTGACTATATTTCATTGAAGCTTATTCAGTGTTAAAAAATTATGTAATAAATGTTAATGATACTTTTGTTCGTTAATATGGATACAATAATAAACATTTTCCAATATATATGTTAGATTTATATTTAATCAAAACATAATAATGATATTATTTAGAATGAAAGTGATTTGAAGATATTTTTATATTCTTATGATTATATTTATTTATACTATTTTTATTGATCGCATATTATTTATTTCAATGAAAATATCTCCTACATAATATGTTTCCTATTTTTTCTAGATACTCTGATTTGAATTGATTCATGGTATATGTTTTTACTCATTTAAATCCTTCTAAAATAAGTTATTACATGATTTTATTTCATACATTCTACAATTGATATCCCAAGGAAAATGATATAGTAGTGAAAATCATTGTACTCACCGATAGAGTGTTTGTGTCATGGACAAAGGGATCTTTGTGAACCAATCCAATATATAAACATATGTGTTATTTTTTATATATTTTATTATATAATAAATTTAAATGTATTGGAATAGAGTAAAATTCAAAATTACCAATAAATATACATTTGAAAATTTCTATTTTTAAAGGAAACAATTCACCCCCTCCCACACCAAAATTTTGACTTAGTCATAATTCTAATATCATATCTAAGGTGAGACCTAAATAATATATGACTCTCTCCCATAAAATCAAAAGGATCATTTCATTCATTAGTTGTAAAATTATATATATATTATGGTATATAACCAACATCATCCTAATCATTACAAAAATGTATCCAGTTCTCCAAAAACAAGCTATTCACATAAATTGATGCTTACCCAAATTCCATCCAACATTGAGGAAACATGAATAGCCTCCCATTAAAATCCTAAAATGGATTAATCTAGATATATATTGATATATATTATCTAAAACATTACTACAGGAATATGTTCAACAAGAATACAAAAAAATTTGAGTTCTCAAACACATGTATAATCATCATGATTATATCTAGTGTGATTATATTATCTCTCTGTCTATGGATAGTAAGATGTGTGAAAATTCACCAGAGGAACTAATTATATCAGTAAAGATTTACAAAACCATCATGTTCTCACATTATCATGATATATAATTATACCATGTTATATTCCATGAATATTTTGAGCCCCATAAATATAATATTTTCCAAGATCTTACAATGGATGGGTCTCATCGATTTGTAAAATATGGGAAACTTACCTTAGATGATCAAATAAAACCAATAAAATTTCATTCCCAATCAGTTTCCATAGAAACACAATCATTAATTACATAGTGACATCACACAAATTTTATTCAAAAATTTAAATGGGATAAATCTTACATGTTTTCCATTTGTTCTTGGGTTTAATATGATAACAAGTCGTGCTCCTTAACAAGAACCACTCCATATACCACATTATACCAGACCACTAAATGTTTCATTAGAAACTACGGTTCATCATGGATAAACCATGGGGAATATCCAAATAATATATATGAAATTATTTTTCACCTATTATCACAAAAAAAAAGGAACATAAGTACTCCCATGGATATAATGTTGAGATTCACCTCCATGCTCCAAACCAATAATTTTTTCCTAACTCTATCTATTTTGTCAACAGACATGGTGAAAAAAATACATTCTATGGCCCTTCATAACCCAATCCACCATAGGTGAGGTGATAATAATACTATAAGAATATCATAACTGAATTAATTTTCTACATCAAGATGAATGTATTATAATAATTCCACAAGATTCTATTTATATTTTGATTATCAAATGGGTTGACCTAGGGAATCATTCTCAATGTTTTTTTATTTAAAGTTAACAAATTATTAAAAATTAAAGACTACAATTGTATTCAACCCACCTCCCCTATCAATTACTCATGTCCCTATGTTATAATTTGTAAATAAATATGCTATTTGTACTAAAAAAATATCTTCTGCTTTAATTGATAATTCCACTAACCATTAAGAGCCTAAATAACTATAGAAATATAATTATTACGTGTTGGAAAATTATTATCATGTTTCCTTTAATGCTAACACCCATACTCTAACAACTAAGCACCCTAAACCAACACACATCCTAACATCATATTTGGAGAATCATAGTATACCTCATACTATATTATAGGATTGAATAAAGATACAATAGTGGTTGATGTCAATATCTTATTCATCTTCTCCAAAAATTCATAAAACATAATGTAAGACATTATCTTCACTCCATTTAAAGTCATTTTCATAAAAAAATATCATTATAATATATATTAAAAATGATATAATAATAATAATTAATCACAAGTCCAAACAACCACCAAATATTTAAGGAATTATTTTAAATTTATGATCACATCGTACCTGCTACCTTCTCTAGATCATTTGATATACTTTATTATATATCAACATATCTCATGAACATTACATCTCAAATTTAGAAAATAATTTTTGTACAATCTTAATATAAATGGAGATATTTTAAGGTATTAAATGTGATATAACCAGGCTCTCTATATTCCACATATATTCATGAATATATCAGAACATCATAAATGAATCCTAGTAAAGTTGGAGGACATGATTTATCAAATACATAAATAATTCTATTACATTAATTGTATAACAGACCATAATATTCATAAAAAGATATTAATTAAAAATATAATAATATTTATTACAAAATATAATAAAACCATTCATGGAATATATAATTTTAGTGTCTTTGGAAATTGGGAAACATACACAATTATTTATAAAAAAACTATAACATCTCCAACTTATTCCTCGGTAATAATAACCAGTTTTGGCACATCTTACATAATACCCATGCTCATATCCTGGTTAAAGAAACATAAGAAATGGTGATATTGGATGCTCATTAAGGGTAAACAATAGAGATATAAATCATATCATAATCATTGGACATAAGAATGTGAGGAATACATTTTAAACTTTTGTCATCCGTATCAATGATTATGATTTCTTATCATGGGACAAATTATAGAAGTTCATAAAGAACATATTTCATGATATCATAACACAAGATATAATTTTTTTGAATACACATAAGAAAAGAAAACCATTTCTATGTTATTAATGGTTCATTTTCAAGACCATCATCTTACAAAAAGTGATTTACTGACCAATTTCACTCCATATTTGAGAGATGTGTTACTAAACCATCTTTTCATCCCATTTATTCCATTTATTAATCAAATGAGATAATTTCTCATATATATCCTATCTATATTAAGAGATAAAAATATTTAACCAAATCATTGAATGGATATATAGTACCCACGCATCCTATAACTAAAAGCATACATACTTGTCCCACATGAACATAAGTCATTCAAAAAATCAGAAATGATGGAATGAAATGTGTTTCATAAACATTATTCAATAAAAAAATAACTCATGGAAAAGAAATGGTTTTCCTAAATATAATTCCATCATAAATATAAACAAACAATAGAAATAATAGCCATAATCACCTTGAATAAAATATCCCCATTCAAGTATATGTAATATTAAAAAATGTAATTGTAGAAGTAAAATATTTTTTATAGAATAGTTGAAAAAAAATTCATGAACATATCTTCTCTATTTCAAAAATATACTATTCACATAAAATGCTACACAAATTGAAGAGAAAAATTTTTTCTTTCAAAATAAAATATTATGATTTTAAATTAAAATTCAAGAAATTAAGGTATTTGAAATGATTAAAAATTATTCATTTTCTATAAGTTAAAATAAAACATTTTCATTGTAATTTTACCAGAAATGTCAGAATGTACCTTGTTAAGAACATGAAAAGGGATACCAGTCATAATGTTAAGAAACAATTAAAAAATTGGTAAAAACGAAGATATTTTTTTGAATAATACTCAACATAGTTTGGAATTGTTTTAAGAAAAATTCACATTGATGATAAATGTTCGCCAGTAAAAACTTATGTATAAACAGTGCTAAAAAATAATGAGATTTTGAAATTAAACCTGAAATTTGGTCTGATATAATTATTAAATATTTTAAAGTCATGTATAATGGATTAATTAATGTTATTAACATATTACCAAAATGTATTATTATTTATCATATCAAATATGATCATATTGTCACTCATTATTTAAAAATATTTTATTATTACTCTTTTTTAGTGTGTTAACAATTTTTTTTATTTTGAATGTTTATTGTTTTAAGTCCTCATTAATGTTCATATGAGATAACCTATACTATTTATATATTATTTTATGGTAATATATAAATATATATAATATTTTTTCATGAGATAAATTTATATAATCATTCATTAATGGTGAATATAGAAAATGAATTATGCCACCTCATAGAGATGGTGGGCCGTATGTCCCCACATGTGGTACATTCATTTGAAATTGGATAGATAATGAGTGGAATATTGGTGTTACATAATCATAATAACATGTCATAATATATATGATACTATTGTTATTAATTTAAAATTTAAATAACACATAAAGTGAGTGTAGAAGTAGAAATAATATTGAATGAGTTGGTCGAAGAGATTACCTCTTCTTTGGTGATCTCCCTTTAAGTATACTCTTAGGGACACTAGAGTTTTTATTTTTTGAAAACCAGCACCTCTATAATGTTTTTAAGGATGTTTATAAGAAAAATCTATTGGGTGGTATTGATCTTGAAGGCTTAATGTGATGTGAATACGCAAGGGAGGAGGTGCACTTTTAAAATTGAGATTAGGGGAAAATTATGAGTATCAGAGAATATTATCGTATAATAAATTAAATGTAAGTAAAAATTACTCCAGAAGGACATTTATTCTAGGATAAAGTGATATAATGTTTTAATATTATCCTCCAATATGTTTTCAAATGTTTTGATATTGTTTTAGACCTTATCATTTTGATTAACAGTTACTTAACCGATTTTAATTTTAACCAAGGTAACAAATTTATCAGCATTAAATGATTGTAACTATTTATTATGTGATGTTGATGAGATCATAAATGAATGATTTAGAACATTTAATAACATATTATAGTTATTTTTAAATTTTAAATTTTATTTATTAATTTTATATAATAAATTAAAAAAAAATTTGATAAAATATTAATAGTGTCAATGTTCACACTATTTCATTCATAGAATTTTAAAAATATCAAGATATTAATTTCTCTAATAAAAAATATTTTTTGTACATAAAAATCAAGTTCATCTAGAAGATATAATATCATTATTAATTATTTTAATTACATTTATTGTAGTATTTTTTATGAAATTTCCTATATATTTCCATTAATAAAATAATTTCTACATTAGTCTTGTGTAATTATTTAATATAATTTATTAAAATCGCATTTAAAATTAAATGACTATGATGAAGATATATCTTCTATTTTCAGAATAATATTTATAGTATAATATATATATTATATATCCCGATCTTAAAAAAAACATATTATTTAAAACATTGAAATTAAAGATTTCATGCGTGTTTCTATTGGGAATTCTATTCCAAATGATATTGGTAAAATAATGTTACATAGGTTGGGTGAGGTGGTTAAGGACCTTATATTAATCAATCTGTTTTGATTTTTCCCTGGAGGAAACATTTATAAGTGCATTTTCACTACTTTTGAATGGGTTGTTGTTATGAAGAGTAAGGTTAAATAAGGAAATATGGCCTTGATGGTTGACTCTTAGAAATCCTTTGACACAATAAAGTGGGATTTCATCTTTTTAGTCCTTAAAATGCATGGGTTCTTTCCATGGTTAACTGGTATGGTCCACAACATCCCAGAAAGTTCTATACTTTCTATTCTTCTTAATGGTTCCCCAAGGGTTTTCTACGAGTGCTAAAGAAGAGTCATACAGGATGACCCTTTATCTAGATTGTAATTTTCAATTGATGGGGATTTTATGATATGGTGATTTCATGATCTTGTAAATATTGGCTTGTATCAAAGAATGAGAGTTGGAATTAATTTCTCTTCACACTCACACTTGATATATCTAGATGATATATTGCTATTATCTATGGCTGACAGGTAGACCATATCATGCCTTAAGAACATTTTTTCACACTATGAAGGGGTTCCAAGTCACGTAATTATTTTTAAGAAGTCATTTTATGTATTTTAAGATGGAATTCCCATCACTATGCAGAACAAAGTTACTGGGTGACTTGGCATGAAATGGGGGTATTTTCCTTTCATTTATCATGTAATTCCTTTATTCTGGGGTAGGGTTAAAAATTTAAACCTGGAGATCTTTTCTCTGAATAACCCCAAATCAATAGGCAAGTTGAAACGCAAAGACTATGTCTCGGTCTGGTAAAATTTAACTGGTCAATTATGTTATTACATCAATGTTTGTGTATTATTTCTCATTGTATAGATGGCCTAGGTCCCTGGTCCATGAGATGCATGGTATGATACATAACATTATCTGGATGAGTTTGATTTATGAGTGCAAGCTTTTCATGGTTTCATTGAAGGAGTGTATCACACCATTGGGATTGGGTGGACTGGGAATTAAAGACATCATGATTATTAATGTGGCTTTGCTCCAAATAATTACATTGAGGATTCTTTCCATGACTGATCCCTCAGTGGAGTTTCTGGTTACTAGATATATTGACAGGCTACAAATTGTGCATGTTATGTAATTTTTGAAACACCCCAAGATTTTATAGTGTGTTATTTCTTCAAAATAATTCAATAACTTGCACTACACGCAACACCGAGTTCAAGCGCACCATGAATTACCAAACTAGCCCTTATAAATATTAATACCTACTTTTTGAAATTTTATACATTTTATGTTTCAAAATGGACTTCATTTTTGGATTCAGAATATCGAAATTATCCTAGGATGAAATTTTGGTACTTTTTGGATAACTTTTATATTTTGATGAATAGTGAAAATTACTAAAAACAACTTTTTAAATAAAAATAATTAATAGTGATAAATTTAGAATTTGAGTGGTTTTAAAAAATATTTACAATATATTATTACCATTTAATACAATTTTGGTCATTGGACATAATTTCACATTTAAACCAGACATAAACAAGTGTCAATCTTTTGATAGTTATTACCTCTTAAAAACACACTTTTTGTTTTGACATCGGGAATTAATTTTAAATTAATTTCATCCACTTTGGTTATTTGAATATTGAAAAATGCACTAAATATTTGATATCATTATGTCCAAATTGTGTTAATAGGTAACTTTTATTTTTAGACATTTTGAATAATTACTTCAGAAAATATTTTATTTTCCATGGTTAAAGGGTAAATCCGGTAAATAAGGGTATACAAATAATATTATAATAATAATTAATTACAGTAAAACGTGTCATACCCCAATTTTTTGATACATTTTTTTACCGTGGGCATCTTTGGGTTGATTTTGGGACCCAATGGATCCACTTGTAAGTGATAATGAAACTTTATATTAATTATGTTAATGTAAATACAAAAATTGCAAAAGCCTATATCTTATAAAAAAACAATTTTTACATAGGGTAATATATGATATATATTCAACTATAAAGATTAATTAGAAAGATAAATATATATCCTAAATAATGTTATTTTATTTATAATTTTTCGACATTATATAATTTAATTAATTTTTGACACAATGATGATGCAGTAATTACACTATTACTTGAATATTAAATTAATTGATATTATAAATACCCAAATAAATATAATATGATACATTAAATGTATTACAAGAATTGTATAGGTTAATATGACATGTTAGGATTGATTTAATTAACTTTTTTCGAGGTAATCATGCTGTTATGATTTTCACAAAAATAAAATACCAAATAGTGTCAAAATTGACATAAAAGAGTTCTTAATATAAATATTATATTATTAATTGATATTAAATTCAAAAAAAATCTAGGATTCGGAAAAAGGAAATGTATAATGATAGTTTTATCATTAATGGATCACTTGTAAATCTATTTGAGGTATATAGTATGTTTATTAACTAAATAATATAAAAATACAAAGTGACATGGAAAGTGTCAAACTAAATAACCAAGAGATAAAACTAAACGATAAGGATAATAAAATGACCCAAACATGTATAAAATATATTGGTTGAAATGATATAGAATCATCCCCACCTTAGGATTTGAATAATTCATTCTGTATCCATTATATACCTAATATGAATTTATTATAAAATAATACTTTAAGTTTTTCTTAAAGAGCCCCTCCCCCCTTATAAAAGGACACCACTTCTAAAAAATTACACACACCTATCTAGCCTTTTTTCTAGTCCATCCTCTACCCAATTAAGCTCCCGAAATTCCTATCCTCTTCTTTGAAGACTTACATTAGGCATAAGGCACTTCAAGAATCGTTTTTGGTTCAAACCAATGGGAGTTACCCAAATTAAAGGTAACAATTTCTCTTAGCTTCTTTACTTTTATATTACTTCTCCAACCCCTAAACTCTTCTTATTATTTTCTTTTGTAACAAAAAAAGTATCTTAAATATACTAGGATATTTTTATTATATGTATTATAACTACGCATACACACACCTCCATCTAATTGGTGAAAAATATAATGTTTCTGTGGATGGAAACCAAATGCCTCACAAAGCGATGATTATTCAATTATCTCCTATCACCTCTCATGGTGGCCATTATGATGGCTCTATATTTAAATATGATATTAATGATTTTTATTTTATATAAAATCTTCTGTAATTACATGTTATATCATACCATTATTCGTTTCATGTTGTATATATATATATGATACTTTCATTTTAGGAAGTACGGACTACCTCCCAATCAAAGTGATATGACTCTTTCATACCAGACATGGAACATATAAAGGATGGTGTTAATGAACTCAAGTAACACATATAGGATATTATATTATACTTTACAAATAATATACCTATGTATCATTTGGTTTTGATTCCTTTTAAAATGAAAAATGAAATGGAAGTAGCGTTCATATGTACTTACGTATTATCGTCTCCACGAACGCGATGAGATTCATTTCACCATCATATACAATCATGAATAATTATCATTTGATGATTAAAATTAATTTTTAAGGACTTTATATCATTCTGGATATGAATAAGATACAACCTATCCATAACAAACACATGTTAGGTAACGAATCATATAAAGGAAAACAAATCAGTTAACACCTAAAACGACGATAGTACTAAAATTTTATTAACATAGAAAAATTAAAAGATCGTATATGATATTATATTTATGAATATGATTCTTTTATAATTTAATA
The DNA here is from genome assembly GCA_963277665.1 of Viscum album. Classification (NCBI taxonomy): domain Eukaryota; kingdom Viridiplantae; phylum Streptophyta; class Magnoliopsida; order Santalales; family Viscaceae; genus Viscum; species Viscum album. The sequence continues at coordinate 1,516,443,780 of OY728131.1, forward strand.
AAAATTATTTAACTATTATAAAAGAGTATAACATACACACTATCAAGGAAAAGTACAAGGTAAGGGGTTTTCATCAAACTCATTATTCCTGTGAGATTCATGCCATATTTCAACTATTACCTTGTGTGTGGTGTATCTACTACCCGTAATTGTATTCATTGTGTAATACAATTTAATTTATGTGTATTTACATATTCATTATATGATACTCCTTTCATGGGGTGTATTTTTCGCAAGTTATCAAATTGGTAATGGTTAATTCCTCAATCTCATTATTATCCGAGATCATTTATGTGTAAGTATTTACTAGGACATTTTTATCATCCATTTCCAGTTTTCAAAAAATGATTTCAAAATTAATATTTGAAGGCTTTGTGAAAGGTACTATTTATCATGATCAGAATTTTAAATGTTTTAAATATTTATCTTACTAAGTCTTTTTATTTAATTTCCATGTTTTCAAAATGATTTTAAGGATTTTTTTATGGACATGAATTTATCGAAATGATATTTCTTTTCAAAAGTTTCAAAGTGGTATGGGACAGTTTGATTCAAAAATGACATTAAATGAAATCTTTTATAAATTGTGTGACTTTTAAATGTTTTCTTGAAAAAGGGGTATTGCTCTCATAGTGTTTTAAAAATCATTTTCATCTATCTCAGAATTCATTAATTGATTTTAAACTTGTTTTGAAGTTGATTTATCATGATACAAATCTTCCATATTGTGTTGAAGTTTTTGTGATATGTTTGACTGTGGTTGTGTTATTTTTATACCATTCATGGTTTATGGAGAATGTATTGAAATTTCGTATGCTAGTTTTAATATGAATTTTCATGTTATGTTTAAACCTATTCATATGAGGAATGAATTGGACATAAAAAGTGGCGGGTGGAGCCCGCTATAGCTCCATGATACATCGGTAGGTCTCATGAGACAAACTAGTGTCTTGGCCCAAGGCCTTGAAAAAATCTTATTTGTAGTCTTGGAATGAGGCCTTCGCTACGTGGTTATGATAGTCTGGAATTCTGCATTCCATCACTATGAAAGTGATTACTGATATTGCTTGCGATTATTCGTCTAGTAGAATATCCATGTGAATAAGTAAATAGAAATATTTTATTTTTTCCATTTTATGTTAAAGTTAAAATTTAAAAGGCTTTTGTTTTTGTTATACATTGCCTTAAATGTTAATGATTGTTTATTAATGTTTCTGCTATATTGTTATCCATACTGTGCATCTGAGATCACCCCTTTCTATGTTTTATTTTTTTCCCAGGATTCCAAGATGTGTATTATGATTGATATTCAGGGTTAACCCAAGGGAATAATGGCATTCATAAAGGATTATTTATGTTGTTTTGTATGTTATATAGTGTAATGTAACATTCATGTATGTAATCTATTTTCCAAGACTTCTAAATTGATCGGTCCTTCGGGATTTGATCCCTTGTGATCACGCCAAAGTTATATAATAATGCACCGACTCTGGGTAACTGGGGTTGGGGCATTACAATTGGTATTAGAGGATGTTTAAAAATATACTTGGAAGCTATATTTAGATAAACTATGATTTATCACATAGCCCTAAGATATACTTTGAGGATTAGTAAATATGAACTTCTTAAAATATTGATATTGTAGAGATTTTGTGATTTTTTTGAGCAATACATCCATGTCTGGATACGACCAGGTTGAGGCGTCTCTGGCATAGATGTATCTCGGGGTAAACCCTGAAGACACCGATTTGATCTACACTTGAAAGGGAACTGGTGCATGACAACGGGCCTTACTGCACTCTTGGTTACGACACTCCCGGGGGATATGCTTAGGATAATTCTAATTTTCTTTACAAACCATTATGAAGGGATTATGAGTATATAATTTCTCAAAGAAGACATTTTTATGATTATGGATTATATACATAAACTGTTTAATTTATGTTAAGTGTTTTAAAAGTTTGGGATCTTGTGTTACTATTCAAAAACTAATCTAGTGTATGCCACTGTTTAAAAATGGCGCCTAGTAGAAGGAATGAGAACTCCAACAATATGCATGATCTAAAGAGTAATAAAGATCATATCTTTCATGGTATTAAGACAACAATTATAAGGGAAATATTATTCCATATATTAACATCATATAAAGAGATAGTATCATGTGTTGAGAAGTTATGTAAAGACAACTCAGAGTCCTACAGATTTGAAGGGAAGCAGAAGAAGAAAAGGATGGAAAGAGGGAAAACAATAATTTTCCCATATGTGATAATTGTGGAAAGACACACTTGGGAACATGCCTGAAGGGAATGAGAGTTTGTTATAAGTGTGGAGAAAAAGGACACCTTGTACATGACTGCAATGGTAAGAAATAGGTTACAAATGTATAATGCTTCATCTGCAAGGAGTTAGGATACTACACAAACCAATGTCCAAATCATCAGAGTATGCCCCAAATGATGCTATTAGATAATAATAAAGTTATGATACTACCACAGATGAGTAGGAATGATTATAATTCTTATGTTGTTATTAAATAATTATTTCATTTGAGTATTGTATCAATGATGTACTGGTTATAATAATTATAGAGTATATAAGGATTGTACTACAAAAGTATTTCATTAAGGACTTGAGATTTTGTGGAACCATGAAAATTGACTCAATAGAAGGTTAAATTTTTGGAAAATATATGGTTGATATAATGATAAACCATAATATGGTTCTGATACTGAGGTAGTGATTTGGAATAATATATATTTGATTTTGATAATTTATATTGGATATTCTTGACTACCTTGAAACTAAATAATGATTTTTATATTCCATCATTGTTGGAGTTTACAATATTTTTGGATTGAAGGAGTATATCCATTATTTTTTAAGTAATAAGGGATCATGAATGTAATCAATAAGGTTTTATGGTAATTCAGGATGTTCCATTGTTTTATAAGAATACATGATGAAGGTGTTCACATGTTATTATGCGGTAAAAAGGATCTTCATTCTGTTTACCTTCCTTATAAATTTTGGACTAAAGTATTTTGTATAGTTCTAGTTTGGATCATTTTGGGATTTCCAATAAAGGACAACCTGGAGGTCTTGCGGCAACCCGTCGTGTCTGGCAAGGCCACGAGACTTGAACCCGCAACCGAAGGAAGACAAAGGTGTATCACCTACCACTGGCCCACGTGATGTATTGGATTAAATAATGTAGTTTTTTTAAAAGATCTTGTAGATGAATAATAAATTCATTTTTTGGAACCCTTTATGAATATGAAAAATAGAATATTTTTTTACTTTCTATTATCTTTTAGAGTGATAGATGAGATTGTTGTAGTAATTAGTTAATGGATGGATCTCTACTTGTCAAGAATATATTTTTCTTCTTCTATTATTCAATGAAGAAATTAATTCTTATACTTTATTTAAGGGTTCCTACCACCAATAATGTGTTATCCTAATACCATATTTTTTGTTGAACCGATGGTATTTCAAATCATAATAGATTGATGAATTTAAGGACCTCAATTTACAATTGTTTGTGATTTATGACCTTAATCACTACCTATAAATAAGTACATTTTTCCTCCAATTATATGTCTCTAATTTCCACCAATGTTCTCCTAATAGAGATCATAATTTGGTGATGACCCTTTCATTTATCTTTTCCTCTTCTTAAGACTAAATTTTATTAACCCAATTTCTGATGTGGGTTTTCCCAGAAAGATATTTTCTATTTTCAACCTTTAATTTTTGAAAAACAATTTCAAATTGAGAGGATGCAATTTATTGAAGGAGGAGAGAGTGAAACACCCCATGATTTCATGGTGTGTTATTTTTTCAAAATAATTCAACAACTTGCACTATAAGCAACACTGAGTTCAAGCACACCATGACTTACCAAACTACCTTTATGAATAGTAATACATACTTTTTGAAATTTTATACATTTTATCATTCAAAATAGACCTAATTTTTCTATTCAGAATATCATAATTATCCTAGGATGAAATTTCGGTACTTTTCGGATAACTTTTATATTTTGATGAATAGGTAAAATTACTAAAAACAACTTTTTTAATTGAAATAATTAATAGTGGTAAATTATGAATTTTAGTGGTTTTAAAGTATATTTAGAGTATATTTTTATCATTTAATAAAATTTTGGTCATTGGACATAATTTCACATTTAAACCGGACATAAACAAGTGTCAATCTTTTGATAGTTATTATCTCTTAAAAACACGCTTTTTGTTTCGATAGCGGGAATTGATTTTAAATTAATTTCTGCCACTTATATATTTTGAATTTAAAAAAATGGAATCCATATTTGGAATCAGGATTTCAAAATTGTGTAAATAGATAACTTTTATTTTTAGACATTTTGAATAATTACTTCGGTAAATATTTTATTTATCAAGGTTAAAAGGTAAATCTGGTAAATAAGGGTAAACAAATAATATTATTATAATAATAAATTACCCTAAAACATGTCTTAACACTATTAGGTGATACATGTCCAACCATGGGCATATTTGGGTGGATTTTGGGACCGCATGGATCCACTTGTAAGTGATAATGACACTTTATATTAATTATGTTAAAGTAAATACAAAAATTACATAAGCCAATATCTTTTAGAAATACAATTTTTACATAGGGTTATATATGTTATATTTTTGACTATAAATATTAATTATAAATATTAAAAAATTTCCAATATAATGGTATTTTATTTATAATTTTTAGACAATAAATAATTTAATTTATTTATGACACAATGATGATGGAGTAATTACCCTATTAGTGAAATATTAAAATATTTGATATTATAAAAACCCAAATAAATATAATTTGAGACATTTAATGAATTACAAGAATTTAATAGGTTAATATGACATGTTAGTATAGATTTAATTTACTTTTTTAGAAGTAATCACGCTGTTATAATTTTCAGAAAAATCAAATACCAAATTGTGCCAAAATTGACATAAAAGAGATTTTTAAACAAATATAATATTATTAACTGATATTAAATTACTAAAAATCTACAGTTCTGCCAAAGGACATGTATCAGGATATTTGTATCTTTAATGGACCACTTGGTGGTCTCTTGGATGTATATTGTATGTTTATTAATTATATAATATAAAAATAAAAAGTGACTTGTTAAGTGTCAAACTAATTAACCAAGAGATAAAACTAAAAGATAAGGTTAGTATAATGACCCAAACCTATCTAAAATATATTGGTCGAAATTATTTCGGCCCATACCCACCTTAGTATTTGAATAATACACTTTGGATCATATATATACCGAATATAAATTTATTAAAAAATAATACTTTACGTTTTTTCTAAAGAGCCCCTCCTCCCCCTTATAAAAGGACACCACTTCTAACCAATTCCTCACACCTCTATAGCATTTCGGCTCATAACAAAACTGACCAATTAAGCTCCCTACATCCCACTCCTCCTCTTAGAATCCTTACCTTAGGAAAAAGGAACATCAAGAGTCCTTTTTTGTTCAATCCAAAGGGAGTTACCCAAATTAAAGGTAACGATTTCTCTTAGCTTCTTTTCTGTTATTTTACTTCTCTAACCCCTAAACTATTATTATTATTTTATTTTGTAAAAAAACCAAAATCCTAAATATACAATGATATTTTTATTATAATTAATAGAAATACACTTACACACACATCCATCTAATGGTTGAAGAACATAATGTTTCTTTGGATTGCAACCAAACGCCTCACGAAGTGATGATTGTTCAATTATCTCCTATCTCCAATAATGGTGGAAATTGTGATGGAACTATAATTAAATATGAAATTAATGATATTATTATTATATAAAAGCTTTTTTAATTCCATTTTATATCATACCATTATTCGTTTCATGTTGTATATATATACGATAATTTCATTTGAGGAAGTGCGGACTACCACCACCTCAAAGTGATATGACTCGTTCATAACATACATAGAACGTATAAAGGATTCTATTAATCAACTAATGTAACAAATATAATACATTATATTATACTATAATAATAATATATCTATGTATCATTTGGTTTTTATTCCATTTAAATTGAAAAATGAAATGGAAGTAGCGTTCGTGCGTACTTACGGATTATCGTCTCCACGAATGCGATGAGATTCATTTACCCATCATATCCATTAAAGAATAATTATTGTTTTATGATTAAAATTAATATTTAAGGGATTTCTATCATTCTGGATATGAATAAAAAACAACTTATCCATAACAAACACGACTTACGTAACAAATCATATAAAGGAAAACGAATCAGTTAACACCTAAAACGACGTTACTACTAAAATATTATTAACAAAGCAATATTAAAAGATAATATATGAGTCATATTTATGAATATGATTCTTGTATAATTTAATACCACTGATTTAACTATTATAAAGGAGGTTAACATACACAATATCATGGAAAATTACAAGGTAAAGGGATTCCATCTCACTCCTGATTCCCGTGAGAGTCATGCCATATAGCCATTATTACCTTTTGTGTGATGTATGTACTACCCATAATTGTATTCATAGTGTAATAAACATTAATTTATGTTTATTTACATATTCATTGTATGATACTCCTTTCATGGGGTGTATGTTTCGTCAGTCACCACATTGGTAAGGATTAATTCCTCAATCTCATTATTATCTGAGATAGATTATGTGTAAGTATTTACTAGGATATTTTTATCATCCATGTAAATTTTTGATAAAAATGATTTCAAAATAAATATTTTAAGGCTTTGTGAAAGGCAATTTTTATCATGATCAGAATTTTAAATGTTTTAAAAATTTGTCTTACTAAGTCTTTTTATTTAATGTCCATGTTTTCAAAATAATTTTAAGGATTTATTTATGTGGGCATGAATATTTGTAAATGATATTTATTTTCAAAAGATTAAAAGTGGTATGGGACACTTTGATTCAAAAATGTCTTTAAATAACTTCTTTTCAAAAAAAATTACCTTTAAATGTTTTTATGAAAAACGTGTATTTCTCTCAAAGAGTTTTACAAATAATTTTCATCTATGTCAAATTTCTTTAATGGATTTTAAACTTGTTTTGAAGTTGATTTATCATAATAAAAGTCTTCCATATTATGTTGAAGGTTTTGTGATATGTTTGACTGTGGATGTGTTGTTTTTATACAATTCATGGTTTATGGATAAATTATTGAAATTTCGCATGCTAGTTTTAATACGAATGTTTATGTTATGTTTAAACCTGTTCATATATGGAATGCATTGGACTTAATAAGTGATGAGTGGAGCCCTCTATATCTCCTCGATGCATCAGTATGTCTCATGATACAAACTAGTGTCTTTGCACGAGGCCTTGACAAAATCTTATTTTTAGTCTTGGCATGAGGCCTTGGCTACGTGGTTATGATAGTCCGAAATTATGCATTCCATCATTATGAAAGTAGTTAGTGATATTGCATGAGATTATTCATCTAGTAGAATATCCATGTGAATAAGTAAATGGAATTATTTTATTTTTTCCATATTATGATGATGTTCAAATTTCAATGGCTTTTGTTTTAGTTATACATTGCCTTAAATGTTTATGATTATTTTTTAAAGTTTCTGCTATATTGTTATCCTTAATGAGCATCTGAGCTCGCCAGGTTCTATGTTTTATTTTTTGCCAGGATTTCAAGAAGTGTATTGTGATTGATATTTTGGGTTATTCCAACGGAAAAATGGCATTCATAAGTGATTATTTAGGTTGTTTTTTATGTTCTAAAGTGTAATGTAACATTCAGGTATGTAATCTATTTTCCAAGACTGCTAAACTGATCGGTCCTTCAGGACTTGATTCCATGTGATAATTCCAATGTTATGTAATAATGCACCGACTCTGGGTAACTGGGGTCAGGGCGTTACACTTTTAATCCTCTGTCTGTCCATCAATCATAAAGGATTACTTGACGATCATGGAACACTCCAAATGAATGGTATGCACGAACTCTAATTTGAACTATTTGACGACCCATCAGTTGTACATTCCCATTAAGGATAATATTTTTGTCCCCACATCCTTGGGGAATATTTCTATCTTGGGATTGCAATGTAATTTGAATTCTTATAATATTCTTTCCAGTTATTTTTTAATGGATATATCCAAATTTGAGAATTAGGATTGTGACATATTTTTCTAGATGACTGATCTGGATGGGATTTTTTTTCAGCTGTCATTGCTATATGTTTTAATGTGATACATCATATTAGATACCTTCATGGGTGGCTATATTTTGCAAGCCGTTAATTTCCCCTAATGATGCATTGCTTTTCTAGAAAATATGGAAGCATTATCTACCTATCTAGTATCTTCTTCATCAAACTGGATTGTATTTCACCCCAATTTTCTACTTCTTTCTGGGTGCTGAAAAGTCCTTACTAAAATTTTTTCATTGTATGTTTATCAGCATGATGTAGAGTTATGTAAAGGTCATATTCTGGTGCTACCACATCTTCGTGTCAACTGAGGCGTTGCTCATTTCTTTATACTAGGAAGACTTCAGTGACCAGGTGAAATCCCACTTACTTGAAGTGGCTATAACTGTATTATCATACACATGGACAACACTAGATAATCTGATTTTTAACAACTACAAACCCTTTTGTCATGATGCCATCTGGTCTATCCATCGCAACATCAAACTCGCTTCTAAAATTCAAACTGGATCACTGAACAATGATGTTTTTGATTTGCTTATCTTGATAAAACATAGTGTTAGTGGGAGGGAAACAAAAAAATGTGTGGTTAAATACATATGATGGATCCCACTAATCTTTAATTAGCCTAAGGTAAATTTTGATGGGGCAACCTCTAGTGCACTAGGTCTTGCAGGATGTGGCGACATATTTCACACCTACCAGGGGTTCGTGATGAATTGTTTCTTCCACATCATTAGAAATGGGATTTCAATTGAATAAGATCTATGTGCTATGATAAAGTAAATAAGGTATGCAGTACATTATGGTTGGCGTAGATTATGTCTTGAGTCGGATTCATTGATTTCTATGAAAATTATCAAAGACCGCTCAAGGAATATACCATGAAGGATGCAGTCTCCATAGATTTCATATCTTTGTCTTGCGAATTCAATATCTCATGATTTCTCACACATTTACGGAGATCCAAACCATGTTTCTGATGATCATTCTAAAGAATCCATTATGAAGGTTAGTTTAAGTTGGTATTTTGTTTTTTCAATCTATTTCTCTAGGCTAGCACAAATGGACTGTATTGGTGAGATGCACACTCATCATTGTAATTCTCCACTTTTATGATTTGGTTTGTACTATTTATTTTCTATAATAACACATTATTTTAGGATCATTCTTTCCTACCTCTTGAACCTTCTAGATATTTTTATTTATCATTGTTTATAACATTCATTTTTTCTATTGTGGACGTAAAATGTATATTAAAGAAAAATAAAATGTCATTTTTTGTACATCAAAGATTTACATATTATTTAAGTAATATTAATGGACAAGTACCCAATAAATGGACTAATATTGATCCTTATGTTATAAGTATTAAATTATATTCATTTAATATATTTTTTTATTATTTTTATTCATTTTACAATCATTATAATTTTATTTTTATCTTAAATTACATAACATTCCCTTTAATGTGGTAACAAAATTTAACATGTTTACTTTTAATATATGAAACATATTAATAGCTAAATACTTAATAAATTCATATCTTATGAGAAAAAAATTTGAAATCAACTTTACAAATTCAAAACAATGATTTAATAGAATTCAATTTAATATAAATTCAGTAAATTTCTATGAAAAACTAATTTTCCAAAATATTAAATTTCAAAACATAACATGTTTTTATAATAAGATCAAGTATAAAATACTATTAAAAACATATATTGTTTATTTAAATTTTAAATTAACAACATAAATTTTGAAACTAATCAAAAACATAATTTTTATTTGTAAATACTTTATAAAAATTACAGTTTTCATTAAAAATTAGTATTTTAAAAATTCAATAAAATTGATTTCATAAAAAAATATTTTCAGTTAATTTTGACATAGTGTATTAATGAATTATATTATTAATTTCAAATCAATTTTACATAATAATAAAACACTATTTTGAAGAAGTGGTATAAAATGATTTTACCAAAAAGTGTGTGATTATTTTCTAGGAACTTCCATATTAATTCATATTAAGATAGATGCTTATATTTCATTACTTAGTTATTATTATTTATTAAATCAAATTTAATTTCTAGGTTGTAATGGATGTTTTATACTAATAGTGTCCATGGATTATTTTAAATTCATATTTATTGCAACAAATGATATTAAATTGTTAAAATTATTTAATGAAAAATGTTTTTTTAAAATATTTAGGTGTTACATTTTACCTACCCTAAAATGAATATCTGTCAAAGAATCAATCACTATGTTAAAAAATTATGATGATATATCTACTAAATCACATCCTCAATTTCCCAAATAGATTTTTCAAATTGGTGGTTATTCCATAAGATGTTTAGGAAAATTTTTGTCTTATTTCATATAACATTCCCTCACTGAACCAAAATCTATATTGGTTGTCCTTTATAAGGAATATCTTGTTCCAGCAGCACGACATCTAGGTTTAGTACATGCAAAGAATCAGGTATTTAATTTCCTGAGATATAAACATTGAATACATCATGAACCTATTTCATATTTAGTGGAACCTCATAAATCAATAATCTAACATTCCAACATGATCTAGAATTTCAAAAAGACATATATACCTAGTAAATATCTTTCCCCTTTTTAAAAATATAATCACTCTCTTCATGTGAGATATTTATTGAAATATTGTATCACCCTAATCATACCCTTTTTATTTTCATCAATTATCCATAATTTATTTGTCGACTATGAGATTCTCTTATGTGTTTTTGAATAGAAATAACCTTATCTGTCATTTCCTCAACAATATCTGGTCATAAAAGTTTACATTCCCTAACATCATGATATCATGTTAGAGTCTTTCACTTATTACCATAGAGGGTATCATAAATATCCATATGAATACTATATTGAGAGATACTATTATAATAAAATTCAACCAAAGGCAGGTGTTGACCACAACCACCTTTGAAATCTACATATACATATCTCATCAAGTATTCAATACTTTTAATTATCTTCTAAAACTCAACATTTGTTTGAGGATGATTATAAGTGATGAATCTTAACACTATATCAATATACTATAGGAGACATGTCTAGAACATTGAGGTGAACCTTGGATCCTGATCAGATTGAACAGAATTTGGTATTCCATTAAACCATACCATTTTATTTATATATATCCTAAAAATTTAATCACTAAAAATTTTCTATAACAGTAATGAAGTGTATCGAATTTGTAAGGTGATCAAATATAACCCATATATAATTATGAAATTTATGTATTTTGGGATGTGAGATGAAAAATACCATGGTTATTTTTTTCATTTCTATTGTAGTACATGTAATTTTTTAACCACCACCTTAGTCTTTGGTCTCTCAACCATAACATGTTGACATTCCATGCACCGAGAAACATATTCTGTAATATATTTCTTTACTATATCCCACCAGAAAAACACTTTAAGGTTGCTATAAATTTTTGTACTCTTACAATGAATAGATAATGATAAACTATGAGGCTCATCCAATTTCTCCAGTAATAATTCATTAATGGTAGGAATAAAAACATGATTTATAAACCTTATTATTCAATCACAATCAATGTTGAATTTAGGAAAAATAATTTCCTACATTTTTTGATCTACATATTTTTTCCCTCCTAAATCCTCAATTGTATAGATGGTGGACCACTTATTAGTTAGAGATATAATTTGTCCCCATTTTTTATGATTTCTAGATCCATATATTTTAAATCCATAAAAAATGGATCTTTTATGATCTTCATCATTGTTAGGATAACATTATCTTTTTGACATAAAGTGTCTTCCACTTTGTTCATTTTCACAGGGTGGAAATGAATTGAGTAGTCAAAATCTATAATCAAGTCTAACCATCTCATTTGGTTTATATTTTACTCATTTGGAGTGATAATATATACATTAAGCTTTTATGATTAGCATTTAATTCACAACATTCTCCGTAAAAAAAATGTCTTCATATCTTTAATGAAAATATTAACGCAGGTAAATCCAAATCTTTCATCGATACATTTTTCATGTATTTTTCTATTTCATGAAGAATAAAATATCACTATTTTTTCATGATAAAAATCCAATACCCTTATTTGATGCATCACTATATATTACAAAACATTATCCATTATAGTGTTGTGTGAGAACTTCTGCACAAATTATTTTTCTTTTCAACACCTTCATGTTTAATTCATATTATTCCATCCATATGAACCTATCACTATTCAAAGTAAAATTTGTGAGTGTATTTGATAAATATGATAAAAAACATTCAAAACATAGATAATAGAACACCAAATAAAGATAAATATGTATTTTAGTAACCGTTGTTGTTCAAGTACAATGTTTAATAACTTTTTTCTTTGATAGATCCACAAATATCCCCTCCCTTGGGATTATGTGACCTAAAAATGATTCTTTATGAATCCATGATAAAACCTTGGTAAATTTTTCATAAATATTCTCCCTCATTAGGGTTTTCTGTACAATACTTAAGTGAGCTTTGTGTTCATTATTTATCATGGAATATTAAATAATATAGTCTATAAACACTACCAATAACTAATCGAGATAGTCTCTCAAGACTATATTCATTAGATCTATGAAGATAGCAGGTGAACTAATAAGACATAAAGGAATCACTATAAATTAATAGCATCTTTAACCTGTACATAATGAAATCTTCTATATATACTTATTCATTACCATTAATTGATCATATACACAATGAATATAAATAATTTAAAAGAATGGTTTACTATGTAGTTGGACAAATATTTCCCCAATATGGGGAAGATGATATTTTTTTCTTGATAGTGATCATTTTTTGTAATCTATATTCAATAAAGTGTCTCATTGATGCATTTTTTGTTTTTAAAAAAAATTAAATGTTCACCCAATGTGACAGACTAGGGAATATGAATTCATATTAAATATTATCTAGGAGTTTCTTATTCAATTCCTACCACTCAATCGGATCTATTCTATAAGGACTCTATGATATAAGCATATAACCCTATATAAGTTATATTGAAAAATAAAATTTATTATTACATGGAATCACTAGAAATTCCTTTGAAAAAACATTTAAAAATCACATAAAGTCTATGTATCTTTAATGGTGAGTTTCTCACCAACCACCTCAGATAGATAACCTTACATCAAAGGAATTATAACCAATAATATTGATGTAATTTTCACTAGATGTAAATATTGATCCTTGCATCGATATAAGATCATATATTCATTAGGAATATGAAATGTTACTTCCCTTCCATGGAAATTTATATGATCTCTATTTAGAGAATGTCGATCCATTCGAATATTCACATTTATTTCTATTAATGGATGGATAATAATATTTTACTTTATAATTTTCCCACAACATTCATCCAAAGAAGAATTATAAACATGTGATGAGATAGTTTTTCCAATATGTTTTCAAAGATAACTCAACATCTATTTGTTAATGAATTATATAAATAATCTTATAAAATTCATTCAAAATAAATGTGTGGGTGGATACAAAATCCAATAAATCATTTTCTACATTTGAGTGCATGGTAAGTGTACATTTCAAAACTTTTTTTCATAGTCAACATTTCGAATAGAGATCACATGTGATTTAACATAGTATTTGGCCTTATGATGTTAATGACATCAATCATTGTTGATAACCCTTTTATTAGGGCATTGGTATGCAAATTGACAATTTTCTTTTCAATTGTAGCATTTAAATTTAGAAGGTTTATTTTTTGTTCAATTTTATCTATTCACATAATTTCATATCTTTTTCACATCACTTTAATAGTAAATTTTTTAATGACCTTTTTTAGAACACCAAAAACATTTAAAATTCCCCTTATGGAAGTTTCTTCTGTGTTTCATTCCACAACGTGAGCATAAGGTAATGATCATCTTCATTTGACTATGTTTTTTTTATTTTCCCTTAAATTACATGTTTATCTTCTTAAAAACTCATGACATTGACAGGTGAATGTGATATATATATAAAACATGAGAGCACATCAAACTATTTCCTCCTAGCTACTGATGTCCTTTATGGATAATTCCCTTTTAAGAAATCTTTTTTAAGACACTGAAATACTGATCAATCGTACTCTTAGGATTATTTATAATTCAGGAATCATACCATGATAGTCTTGAAAAACATTATTCGGACCTACTAATAGATTAGTCACCTTTTATCTTAAGATTAATAAAATCCATCTCCAACTTCACCTGATGAATAATAGGAATGCACGTATTGAAAATTAGGTTCTTAAACTCATGAAATTCTATATAGTAATTTTTATCTAGTTTCTTTGTATTATTCAAAATATTCTAATATTGATCATATTAAACATCCAAATGATAGACATGCAAGATAAATTTCTTATGTTTTGAGCATTGGATAATTGAAAATATCTTTTTAGTGGTATTAATCCGTTATTCATCCACTTGTGGATCAGAAGACCATGTAAAAGGAGGTGGAATCTGCCTCCTAGATGTCTCAAGGTACTATAGTTCCCTCCATTTCTCATTTGATAGTTCTTCATAAATAATAGATTGAAAATGTATTTTCATAGAAACCTTATTTCCCATTCTGGCCCCCATAACATTCTCTTTCTTACACAGTCAATCATTGCATTTCCCATCACATTACCCAATAAAGCGATTCCATCAAGTTCCATTCATTGAAATAAACCAAGAAGAATAGAGTAACACTAATCATAACAGGAATACAACATAATTAATTTAAATTACATATAATATTTCAATTCAATACATATTGGGTTTTATACTATGTTATTTACGACCACCAATGAAACTCTATGATTGTAACATGAACTTAGACTTATCCTTAGGGTCCTTAATATGTTTTTCTCATCATACATTCTTATGGTTAACTAAAAATTGATCTGATAACAAATATATTTTCCCATACATTTCATAAATAGATATTACGTTCAAATTGAATATTATTCATTAAATTACATATCAAAACCATTCTAGGAATGTATAATCATAGTATATTCAGAAACTGGGAAATATTAGGAACTAGATTATAAAACCATTACATCGTCTCCTACTAATTTTTTCATAACTAAAACCCCATTTGACATATATTATTTAATACCACTATTCATATACCGGGAAAATGAAACATAAGACAGGTTTGTATAAGATGATCAGAAAGGGTAAAATTGTGAGATATCAATCATATAAAAACCATTATACATAAGAAAAGAATATTTTTTTTTAAAATTACACACATCATATCAAAGAACATAATTTCATGTCATAGAAAAAATCAGAAAACATTACAAAGAAAGTATTTCATTAGATCATAACATATGACTAAAATTGGGTTATAAACCTAATCATAGAAAACCATTTCCATATTAATCAAGGATAATTTTCAAGACCATAATTGTGAAAAAATTCCACTACTGAACCGATATCACATCTCGTTTGAGCCCTATGTCAATAGAACTGGGTTGTCATCCAATTCCAACACAGTATTACTGAACCGTTATTATTTCTATTTCTAGTCATGTCAATCTCATCAACTATAAATTGAAAACAAATGAATTATTGGGAGACATAGCTGAAACCAATCACATAATAAAAAACATACATATTTGTTTCAGATGAACATTAATTATACATCATACCAATACCCATGGAATTAAATGGGTGTCATAATCCTCATTCAATCATAACATAACCCATGGAAATGAAATGCGTTTTCTAAATATCATTCCATTATAAAAAAAATTTCCCACACAAATAATAGGGGAAAAATCATTGAATGAATTTACCACTAAAGTATAAGTAAAATTAAAGAATTCTATTATATATGGAAAATAATTTTGATATCCTAAATGAAAATAATTATTAAGGAAAATAGAATTTATGTCTTAAAAACGTTTTCATTCAATAAAATGATGAAAATTTCTAAATTAAAACATTTTCATTTAATATAAACTTGTAATATTGTAATGGAAATAGTAAGGAAATATGTTTTCAATAATATATAAAAATTTATTCAAGTAATACAAGTATAAATAAAACATTTTCTATATAATTTTTCTAGAAAGGCCACAAAGTACCTCATTTGGAATGAGGAATAAATATTCATTTTATACAATTTAGTAAAAAGTAAATCATGAGTAAAAATGTCCTTAAAAATCTTGAATAGTAGAAAAAAATATTTTTTAAAACAATATTATTGAAAATGTACAATGATAGTAAATAATACCTAATATATAAATATATATATAAACAATATCCGCAAATAATGAGATTGTGAAATTATCTCTTACATTATGTATTATTTATTTTGTACTTATTTTGGATTCCAGTATAAATTATTAAAGATTAACATTTACTTATTACAGAACCATATTCATATTTATGTTATCATATATCACCATATTATCACCCATTTTTTTATAATTCTTCATTACAACTCTGATTTCGAAAATTAATTGCTTCATTTTTATACTCATGTTTTGTATTATAAATCCAAAAATACTGGTCATATAATATAGTTAGATTATTTACAGATTTATATTAGTGTAATAATTAAAACATATATATTTATTATATAAATTTTTATAATAATTTTTAAATTTTGAATGTGTTAAATGAATCGCATCATGATGTGGAGACGATATGCCAACTTAGGCACATGTAGAAGTTTTTATTTCTATAGGATGCATAAAAGGTTTAATATGGATCATAAATATTCATAATAATATAAATTAATTTAGGTGTGATTATTTTTTTACATTATAATATAAAAAAACATAAATATTAATTATAAGAAGAAATAGTCTTTCAAAGACTTGGTAATGGTGATTACCACTTCTTTGGCATGATCTTCTAGATCTCCTCTAAATGACACTTAATTTTGGTATTTTGAAAAAAAAGCACCTGTTGAATGTTACTTAGAAATTAGATAAGGTAAAAGTCCAGGGTATGGTCAATATTAATGTCTCAAACTAATTTGAATAAGTGAGGGAGGAGGTTCCCTTTTATATGTGAGGTGAGGGGTAGTTTACGAATTTAGAAACATATTAATTTATAATAAATTAAGTATAAATAAGCAAACCTCTAAAAGGACATGGATTTGAATATAAAATGATATAATGTTTTAATATAATCGACTACTGTATTATTTAAAATATTCAATAATTCTTTCAACCATATCATTTTGTTTAACCTTTATTTAACTAATTTTAATAATTATTATATTAACAACATATCCAACATTAAAAAGTTGGAAATTTTACTTATGTGATATCAATTAGACTATAAGTGAAAATTTCTATAAATTTTGGACTATATTTTAGCTAATTTTTTTTTATTATGTATAATTTTTTTAAATAATATAATAAAACATTATTTTGATAAATTTTCAATAATGTGAGTTTGGACACTGTTTATTTATTAGATATTTAAAAATATCCAAATGACAAGTTAAAATTAAAAAAAAAGTTAATATCCCTAAATGTTCAAGGTCATTTTTAATATTTATTTCCTACGTTAAATATTTTATAATATATTTCTTTTAATATTTTTACTAATATTTCATTGATTTTTTCATTAATGAAAAAATTACTAAATTAGATTTGTGCAATATTTTAATATACATTTTTGTTCACTGAAAATTTAAAAAAAATTACTACGATTAATAAAATTCATCTATATTTATGAATAATATTTATAGTTGAATATATATATTATGTATCCAAATATAAGAAATGATATATTATTTAAATCATTAATGTGACTTTTTTACAATTTTAATAAATAAGACATTATAAATATCATAATTTCATCCAAGTTCCTCAAAGTGTCAAAAAAATTATATCATTCAATTATATTTATTATGTTAAATATTTACTATTATATTCATTCATTATAGTCATTTTTCAGTATGTGGAAAAATAATAAATATTAATGGAAAAGAAAATGACATTTTGTGTCTTTATTTATTTTAAATATTATATATTTCATTTTCATGTACACCTTTCAATTTAATGACTTATTTTATATCCTTATGTTCTAAGGTACTATTTTATTTCATCAAATAAATAAATAGAAAATTTTGGGGTCATTTTATAGTCATTAAAATTTTATTTTGAGCAATTATTACATAATTTACCCTTTGCTGGGGTAACAAAATTTAACATGGTTACAATTAATAATGGAAAAAATTTAATAGGGAACATCTTACTATATTTATAACCTATGAATACAATGTTTAAATTTTTTTTTTAAAATTAAACTCACATAAGTTTAAGAATTTAATTTAATATAAAGGATGTAAATTTTGATAAAGAACTGTTTTTTTGGAAAATTCATATTTAAAACATAAAATAATTTTTAATAAGTTATTTTATAAAATCTAATTCCAAAAATCATACTAGGATTATTTTAAATTAATTTTAACTAATAAAAATTTCAAACTAATCTAAAACAAAAAATATCATTGTAAATATGTAATATTTAAAAAAATTTCAATAAAAGTAGTATTTTCACAATGTTTTTAAAAATTAAATGTTTTAAGAATGAAATTATTTTACGATAATTTTGAAATGATAAATTCAGAAAAAATATTATTTATATAAAGTGAATTTTCATTAATATGATAAACTCATTTTTGTTTAAGATGCATAATGTGATTATACTAAATATTTTCTAATTATTTTCTATACACTTACAAATAAATTCATATTGAGTTGGAGGTTCATATTTCATAATTTATGTAATCTTATTTATTATGTATAGTTTACCGGGAAGGTTATAATGGTCATTTTATACAAACAGTGGCTCACGGTTCTTTTAAACTCACGGTTGTGCTAACCCAATCTTATTAAGAATTAAAATAATTTAAATATAAAGATTTCATAATAATATTTTTGTGTTAAACATTTACTCTAATATAAACATATTAAAATCATATTTATTGTACCATTTATGAGAATCTATCATTGGATGATACTTAGCCCACACTATCTAATCAGCATAACACTACCGATGATCATTTATAGAGAACCACGAAGATTCGATCAATAGATTAAATGAATCTATTGTCCAAGGAAAAGGATATAGATTCTAAATTTTTTACTTGGTTTCTCTTATGATATTAACTATATAATAAAGACCTATCATCATCCATCTTAGAAAAAATAACGAGTGTGACACTAGGTGATACACATAACAAAATGAATCCCATGGATTCAATATCACCCAACATAGCCTCAAGTTCCTGATGCTTACATAGTACTGTATGATATAGTAGAGTGGAAATGTCCACAATACCTAGTATAAAGTCAAAAAAATTCTACAAATCTAACTCATAATATAATTTATGTAAATCCTCAATAAACATATATGTATAAATATTAATTATAAGAAGGAAGATATAACATGATACACTCTTTCCCAACATATGATATATCCCCTTAAATTGATACATGATTCTTCTTAATTCCATGAAATATTTACATGACTTATTGGAATGATAATTCAACAGTCGTTAAAAGGCTCCAAAGTCATTATATGATAGTTAGAGATTTATGCATATCTGGTACCAATCATTATCCATAAAAATACAAAAACTAGTCATTCCCTATAACAACATCAATACCCCTCATTTCCAAGATGAATAAGTCTCAAGAAGACCATAACCACTAATATCAACAATAGAAGATAAGACAATCATTATATAATCATACCTCCTCTAAAAGGGGGAATTCATTATAGTATTCATGCATAAATCCAAAAAATATGTATGAAACCTAATAAGTAGTTTATTAAGATGAAAAAAAATTAAATAACACACTATCATGTGTGAAAATAACTAACATCATACATATCCCTATAGAAGAACCTAACATGAAATACCCCAGTGCCAACTCTACCAAAAAAAAGAAAACAAAACAAGAACCACACCCCTATATATGGAATTTCAATTTCAACATTTCAATTGGTCCTTGAAATTAATTCACCTAAGAGACTATGTCATCCGCATGGCTTAGCCTCTCAGATAACACAAAACTATAATGGATCACAAACATGTTCTTGTGATTGCTAATTTGGCTAAGGATTAGGACCACCACTCCCATTATAAACTTGTTGGTATAAACTATTAGCATATAATTTCTTTCTACTAGTGTGTGACTCTTTGGGATATTAAGAGAAAAAATTATGGTTATATCCTTTAATTTCACAGTAGAAATAAAAAATAAGTAGTTGTTATATGGTTGACATGGATAATATTTTTCCTCAAACCACATAAAATATCATCATTCTTATAAGATTGATTGATTTTCAACATATTATTTCTAATAGGTAAACACGATCACACAGATAAGATAATCATTTACTCAATGTATTTATCATCCAGATGATCTTTTTTACAACCTTTATAATGGTTGGTAAAAAATAATAAATTCGAAATTTAAATCCCCATTATCAACCCATAATCAGACTGATGATCCCAATACATCTCTTCTTAACCCAAGGTATGAATAGACCAAGGTAACTCCCTCAACCTACATCCAAAGTATAGTAAAAATATAATCCCTTGATTATTATCCCAAAAATATTTTTCACAATTTATCCTCAACGTGTGAGGATTAAAATAGTCAACAAATGAATCCTAAAATCTTCCCAATATATCTTTAGTACCCCATCACCTGAACCAGGATATCAAAACGTTTTCAATCTGGTCCATTGATCATTGAAAACCCTTCATCAAGTTCTTCTAATTAGGATAATTTAAAAGCTAAATGATGCAATCCAGTAAATCTAAACACTAATAAACCATTTGGATATAATATTACCAATTCTAAAATGAGAGTGATTTTCTTAAAAACCATTAACCTCATTGTAGAATATATTTTCTTTTTATGGCAGTATCACAACAATACCATAGATCACCATCAATATAAAATAAGTTATATTACTTTACACCAGGGTATTTGCCTCATCATATAGAGATCATGGCTAAACATACATTGATATTATTTCTTTTGATATGATTATCCATCACATTAAAAATATAGAATCCCAAAGACTATAATATTTTAATGTCCTTGGAATCATGAAATACATTATTCTAATTTGGTGAAATATTATAAAAATATGTCATAAGGATCATACCATTTAAAACTCCAACTTAAAAAGATGTTTAAAAACCTTTGAAAATAAAACATAAGAATGGTAGAGCACAGATTCTCAATAATGGTAATCAATCAAGGATGTGTAAGTATAACATAACAATGTGGGTATAAGAGCCTCTGAATTACATTTGAGGATCAAACCCTACATACCAAGGATCATATAGTTGACTCATGGAATTAATATGGGTAGTTTATAATCCTTGAAACAAAAGGTAATTTATTGAATAATCAATTATATAATACTAATTAATTAGACATCGAATTTTCAGATACCGATAATCATATATAATATTTTACATAATATTGAAGGATTAAATCAAATTAAATTTTAATGAAATGAGTTCACTTCCCAAACCATATTATTATATATGGTTCACTCTCAAGACCGTCTTAGTAAAAATGGTTCTATCCCAATACCATCATAGTGTGAATTTTTTTTATTGAACGGGGTTCACTCCATATTCCATCCATGCCTATATCATGAGATATAAATAATCACTCAATTCATTGGAGGGAGAACTAGGTCACAACCATCTCAAAATGAAATTATACATATGTGTCATATAAGATAATATATCATTCACCATAATGTGATCCTTTTAAAGAGATTATTTTTATAATCATTAAAACATAACCCATGAAATGAAATGGGAATCATAAATATTTCATCTTATAATAACCTATGGAAAATGTATAGGTTTCATAATAATTTAATCACGAAATAACCCATGAAAGAAAGTAGTTTTTAGGAAAACCATGTCATCTTAAACCTAAATTGTTAAATTAATGATTAAGAATGGTGACCTTGTATAATATCCCCAATAAATGACAAAATATATCAACAGATTTCATTTTAGATGGATAAATAGTTAAAAATATCCTTTTTCCCTTATGGGAAATATCCTTTTATCAAAAATCATTTTTGGACATTTAAAATTTTAAAAAAACTTTTATTTCGAAACCACGTTGAAATCATAAGAAGTATGTTTTTAAAAAAATCATTGAAAACATTTCATAAGGAAAATATCATTTCCTATAAAGAAATATTTTTAAATCATAAAAAATTCTTAAATTCATTTTCCTTCAAAATATTTATAAAACAATACATATGAATATTTAAAAATAATTTTAATTTTTTTTTAAAATAAATCATTTTTTATGTAAATATATTTTAATACCACTTTAAAAAAATTAATTTCTTGAATATTAGGAAATAATTTTCATAGAAAACATATCTTGTAAACATATATTAGAATATTCAAGGAACCGATTGTCTGGATTGAGGCTAAATTCAAGAACTCTTAACATTATTTTTATATTGTCAATTTTTTATGATATTTTTCATAAACCGATAATGAAAAAAAATATTCCTTTTAAAAACTAATATAAAAAAGATAAAACAAAAAAAAATTATTTCAAAATCATAGAAGATTATTATTACTTTTTTGAATATATTTTTAACAAAAATGGTTTTGATTGAAAATAGATTTCCGACAAAACAATGAAATAGTGTCTTGTTTTATTAAAAGCATTTTCTTATTGATATAAAGTACATTAGATTAGAAAAATGGTACCATTAACTAAATTTTGTATAGATAACCATATTAGAAAAACATTAATTATAATTATATATAAATGGATCATATTATTTCATCAAAGGAATTATAATAATAAATAATATTGATAAATGATAGATTCTATCAAGAAACCCTTACCATATATGTAACATTAATTCAAAATATACAATATATAATTACAGTAAATATAAAAATAAATATAAAGAAAATATTGATATATATGATATAACATGCAAAATGGAATCTTTTACAACTTTTATAGAAATATATGTGCATAACCTTACATGTGTCTCAGTGAAGGACAATTTAAACAAAATCACTTTACCAATTTGGAATCATTGCAACCATAGACCCCATGAAATATATATCATAGTATAGATATTTAAATACCCATAAATATAAGAATAAAAATCATATAATACATTCGTGGGTAGTATATATACTGAATAAAAGAAATATATGGTGAATAATTCACGTTTCAAAAAGATATAAAAAGTTGAGATAAAACCCATTACCTTAACTCTTGAATTCCTTCATATATATTAAAAACTAATATATAACAAATATTTTTTTATTACAAATAAACCATACTGAAATATCATTGTATATCAAACTATATATTAAATAATTATAAATTTTCATTACCTATTTATTAACAATTTAATGTTAATGTTTTGTTTTTTGTAATAACAGCTTTGTTTTCCATATATGTTTTGACCAGTTATTATTAACGATATTTCATAGATAATAAAATAATTATTTAGTGGAATAAAAAATTATATAAATAAAAAATATATTCAATAATTAATTATTTATAATTATCATTAAATGATATAAATATGAATAGAAATACACTGTTCATGGAGATGGTAGTCTGTACGTATGCATGCAAAATTATCTATTTTATTATTTTATTTTTATAGAATGAAAAATAATATATATATATATATATGTTACATTAAAAGTATAACTATTATTTCATATATATCAAATATTTATATTAAACATATCCTCAATATATTCCAAGTTAATTATGAACGAATCACATTACTCTGAGGAGGTGTTAGTGCACACGTCCACAAAAGAAGTTATCATATTCCCAAATAATGGAAAGCATGGACGTATGAGTTATATAATAAATAAATAATCATAAATACCTAATTAATAAAATATATATAATACAAAACATTTAATTCTATCATTATTAACAACCTTGAAAGGTGTTAATCAATGAACTACCGGCATTTGTTTGTAGGGTAGTAGTATACTGTAGACACGAATGATGATTAACAATCCATTTTGATGGATGTTTTTGAATATGTAGGTAGTACCCTTAATATAAAAATGTATACATATGTTCTATTCTGACATTATTATATAAGAATGGAATTATAATAATTGACTTTGTGGAGAATGAATACAAAAATTTCTCATTTATGAACAATACCTCTTCGTTGGGTAACTATTTTGGGATTCCACCAAAGGAATCATTAGTTTTATTTCATCCAAAAGTGCGGATAGTAGGTTTAGAGTAGGTAATTTGGAAGCTTTTTTTCTAGGAGTTTGATGAACCAATGGGATCGATAAATGTAAAGAAAAAAAGGGGTAGATTTCCCTTTAAAATGGTGGAGGAGTATATTTTTTGTAAATATAAAAATGAAAAAACTATTGGGACGAATCTCCAATATAATATGCTTTAAAAAGTGTAAATTTATTGACTAAATGGATGATATTTTAAAAATATGTCCATCCAATTTATTTTCAATATGTTTCCTGGTTATTTTTCCCCTTATCTTAATTTTTATGCACTTAATACACCTTTTTTTACCACAATTACTATAATTATAATTAATTACATTCACTAGTATATTCAAAAAAGATGATGAAATTATTATAAATTAAAAATTATAATAATAAAAAAAATTCAACCCTTTTTTAAAATTCTAAATATTTAAGTGGAAGAAAATATTTTAATATTATCCAAATAGATGGGAGGAGACAAATAATTTTTTTCAAAAAAATTACTTAAAAGATTCAAATGATTCTATATCAAAATTCAATGAGAAAGTGAATAAAAATAATTAATTGGATTAATATATATACTATTTATATAAATATACATTATGGAAGATAAAAAAAATATTTAACTATATATATAAATTATAAGATATCTCATTTTTCAATTAAAATTTGATATTTTTCACTATTCATTAAAAAATGAATCTTTTTTAAAAACTGAAAAAAATCACCCAAATGGAATCATTATATCGAAATTTTAAAATATTTATTTTATTCTATAAAAATAATTAACAGTTCAAAAAATTATTTTTAAAATAGTTCATCCATTAAAATCCAGAAAAGATCCTTTTAGAAAAATAAAGCTTTGTATTCAAGAAATTGGATTTGGTATTATTTTTTTCCATTCCTAATTAATAGATGAATGTAAAAAAATTTTTATAGAATCAATGTTTCAGTAATATATCATATTAATATTGATTAATTTTAATTATTATTTAAAATTCCATTTTTGAAAAGAATATTTTTTTCTTAATAACACTTACTTTATATTAAATCTTCTTTAATTTTTATTTATATATAATAGATACCAAATATTTTTTTAGGGATATTTTGATCACCATAGTTTTATAATTTAGTTAATTTTATTCATATATTCAATTCCAAAGGCTGTGTAATAAATAAAATTAAATTTTGACAATAATATTAATTGTATATTATAGTTCAGTAAAAATCGTTATTCAGTGAAACATAGGTGATCGAACGAACTCAAAAATGTGTGTAAGACAAGATAGATATAATGTTGTGTGTACTGCAAGATAATATATGTGTTGTATTTAACAGAAGAATAACCTAGTATTATTTATAAGTAAATAATAACATGGGGTAGTGTATAATGAAAGTCATCAATGGATTATAATTTATTTATAAAAATTCATGAATACTCAAAAACTTATGTTATACCCCCTTAAAACAAATATCTCACCTAAAATTCATTTGGGTTATCTACTATTTAACACTTGAATTTTTCTTTTATTGAAACCAAAATCAAAATAATGGATACCAAAACTTCCATTTAAAATAAAATTTGAAAACATGATGGCTAACAAGTCTAATTCATAACATGGTTTCCACATAAGGGAACATAGGTCGGAAGGAAATATTAGATGTGGGAGAAAATAGCTAATAAATATATAGTAAGATTAAGGTTATTGAACACATGTAAGTGAATTACCAATAGAATGTTAAGGGAATCAAAACCCTAAATCTAGGATAATTTATAATATCATTCATTCAATAGAAATGAGGGAATTATTATAAATATTTTTTAATATCGATTTCCTAGTGTTGAGGAAATATTTTGTTGTCTATGAAAACAAGGTAATATTAATTACATTATTTCATTAATTTTTTTACACACAATATCATGTATTGGTTATTCCGTTTTAAATTTCCACTAAATCTATTAGTCTATGATATAATGGTTAATTTTTTATTACTTAATCATTAAAATATCATAATATCCATTAAAAGATTGACAATTCATTCCATCTATATTTAGTTATCATAAAAAAATAGTTAGTACATGATATCCAATATTCACATATCCTCTTATGGGGTGATAAAACATTAACCTCAAAAACCTTAGATGATGTTTAAAAAAACCATTACATAAATTAATAACCTTATAAGACTTACAAAAGAAGAAAATTCCTAACATTATAAATAAGATCACAATATTTTTTAAATTTATCTTAACATTGATCTCCCATATTTCATAATGTAGCTTTTAATTTTCACATACCAATCATGTGAATACCTTTAACATGTAGTCTCTTGAAACATGGTAAAAACCTAAATTAAAATAAATTATTTAAAATAAATAAATTTTTCCTTATTCCATGGATTATTGGATATATTCTATTAATCCAAAAAAACTGTAAACTCCATCCATGATCGAATAACACATATTTTTTAAAAATAATATAACTATATTGAAGGTAACCATTGGTATCAAATTTAATATATTCATACCCGAAATCCCTTAAGCCTAAAACGCCATTTTCTCAACATTTTCAATATGTTAAGGGTTACCTTTATGTAAAAACGTGTTTTCCGTTAAATATAACATTTCTATTAAAAAACATGTGTAGGTAAGTTTTACTATTTTACACCTTCATACCCTTAATGAAAACTAATATTGTGTAATCCTTATATATTTAATAAATCATGAATCCCAAAATACAAATACCTCAATCCTTTAACCACTATGATTATTGTTGAATATTCTCTACCACATTTTAAAATTAAATTATTATTTCATTCCATTGAGTTGGGTAACACCCATCTTTTACATATATAATACATTTAGCTCCTTGAAAATATGTCACTCTATTACACTTTTTCAATATAGATAAATTATTCTCTTCTATTAGAGGTATTCATCCATTTTAAACTTCCCATATTATTAATAGCTTTGAAGAATAATCATTTTTCCACATTGTTCTTTTCCATGTGAACATTCATAAAAGACAATTTTCTGATTATTCATTGTATTGGGAATATAAGAAATGTTTACAATGTTAATTATATATCATGATATCTTACTCGACATTAATAATAATTTTCTATTCAATAATCAACAAATTTGGTTTCATATAGTCCCCATGTTTTTAATATGATATAATTTTAAAATAATTCAATCTTCATCCATCTATATACAAAAAATAAGAGCATAGTGTGGGAAACACTAATTATTATGGAAAACTACACTGTAATGAAAAATACTTATATGTTGTCTGAATCATGATACATTCTTATGTAATCTATGAAAGTTTAGATTTATCATAGTCCATTTATATTTTTATTCTATTTATATCCTTCATTATTGTTAATAATGAGTTTGTGAATCTATATATAATATCTCATAGGAGTGTCAAACCATATGTGCAGCAAGGCCCATTTTTATTCACTAGTACACTGTCAAGTATAGCTCAATATTGTATTTTTGGGGATGTTACACCCATGAAAATATGTTCTTGGTCCACATACTCATGTAACTTTCAAATACGAAAATAATTTCATAGAAACCACCCTATTAATCATTTACAAATATTCAATGAAATTTTCCAAATCATTCACTCAACAATAGACTTATTTGTAGATGCATCCAAATACATATAGTCATAAATATCTCGAGGGATATGACAAAATTTTCTCAACCTAGTTTTGAAATGGTTACAAAGACACTCCATTGATAATAACATTAGATTATAAGGTTTAAAATACATTAATATTATATAATTTATGTTAATACTCAGTAAATTTCAAATATAAATTCCAAAGGGCCATAAGATTTTAGTTTCATTGAAAATATAGCACAAATTATTCTTATTTTCTAAATGATATTAAACATATACCAGAATGATATTTTCCATTTTTAATCCTACATAAATCTTTCCCCCATTAATTGGGTAAAGAGGAAATTAAAATGGGTGATATCGGATGCTCACTATGGGTAAAAATAAGTGAGAAACATAAGCATAAAATGATCATAAGGTTATGAGAACATGATATTAACATCAGAATATCATACCATGAATATGAAATATCATATCCATGAGTCATGGAATAATTATTTGAAGTCAATAAGAAATTAATCATAATATAATTAAGTGCATATGACATGAAATAATAACACTGGAATAAGACCTGGAATTGTGGGAGACACATAAGCATATAAAATAATTTTCATAGTAGTCAAGGATTAGTTTCATGGACAAATTAGTTGAATGGGTTCCCTCAACAAACAATCTTAGTAGTCATGATTCACTCCCAATACAATCATAGTACTCATGGTTCACTAATAGTACCATATTATAAGAAAAAGTACATTACATGACCAATTTAATATGCTATTACACCCATTTATACCTGATTAAATCTAAACCATTACCCAATTCATTGAAGAGAGACATAGGTACCATTCATCTTATAATTAAATCATCCATATATATTCCAAAAGATAATAATCCATTCATAATATCATAACCCAGAGGAAGATATGGGTTTTATAGACATCATAACATAACCAATGGAATGAAAATGGTATCATAATGGTATTATAATATCAAAAAATATGGAAAAGAGATAGGTTTCATAATCATTTCACTATTGAATAACCCATGAAAGTAATATGGTTTCATGAATAAAATTTTATCTTAATCCTAAACCATTCAGAAAATGAATAATAATGGTGACTTGGATCATATCCCCGGTAAATATTAAACTATATAAACTGATGAAATTTTTTATGGGGAAGGATTTTAAAATATCACACTTACTTTTTCAAAAGTAGAAAAACCTATCTTTGAAAATAATTTCTTATACATTCAAATTTTCCAAATAAATTTCTTTGGAAACCAATTTCGGAACATATGAAGTGATATTTAAAACCTATTTTAAATGATATCTTGAGAAAAATATCATTTACCATTTAAAAAAAATAGGTCACAAAACCTTTTTAAAATTCTTTTGTTTTGAAAATATCATTCAAAAATTTTAAATGATGCTTGTAAATTAATTTAATCATTTTTTAATCATAAAACATTTTTTATATAATTTTATTTGAAAACAACTATAAAACATCAAATTCCAAGAATATTATATAACAAATTTCCCAAAAAAATAATGTAAGAATTAAATGATAGGTTTAATTAAATAACAGTCATGCTGGGTTATAAATTCATACATTATAAACACTCCTTTTAAAATGTAATATAATTTATAAAAGTGAATTTATTAGAAAATAAAAAGAATATTCATTTTACATTTATTTTCTTAAAATATAAAACATGGGTAAAAATTTATATTAAAAATAATAGCAGGATATTAAAATATATTTTAATTTATTTAGAAAACATGGGTTTTAAAGGAAATATATTTCTAACAGAAGAAATTAATAATGTAAAATTTTCATAAAAACATATTCCAAATTATATTAAGTAAAAAATATTTTAAAAACATTTCCATTTTCCGGATATAGAATGGATAAATAGAGGATATTAATTTTCAATATAATTATTATGATATGGATCAAATTATTTCATCAATTGATGAATAACGATAAACACCACCGATAAATAATTAGATTATAACAATAAACTCATAAAACTTATGTAACATTGATTAAAAATAACCAGAAGATAATATAATTACATATTTAATAATGTATCATGAAAATAAGGATATATATGATATAAAATTTCCAAGGGTAGTATATTAACATTTTAAAATTATTTAGGATCAAAACATTGCATGTGTCTCTTAGAAGAAAAATTGATTCAAAATTACAAGCCCAATTTGGAATGTTTTGAATAGTAAAACCGATGAAACAATCATCATAAAATGGTTACATAAATACCAATAAATATAATCATAATAATCATATGAAAAATTCACAGGAAGTATATTCAGCACAAAAAATAAATGAGTAGTAAATAAAGAATGTATCTCATCGATATTAAAAGGTTAGACGAAATTCCCTTACCTTAGGTCTCAAATTTAATTATACATGTATAAACCTACTTTATAATAAATATATGTTTATTATAAATATTAAATAGTACCATATTATTACATATAATATCATATATGTTTTTATTACGACATTTTATTACCCATTTATCAACAATTTAGTTTTAATGATTCGTTTCAGGTAATAATCTCTTTTTTATATATCATTTTAACTTGTTATTATTGATAATCTTTGTTACATCATGATTAAAATTTTTATAGAGTGAAAAAATTTATAATTTGTCATAAATATTCATTATATAATTATTTATAATACCATTATAAGATCGAAATATGTAATTAAATATCCCATCCATGGAGATGGTAGGGCGTACTTATGATTGAATGTTGTTTCCATTTTCTGGTCATATTTTTAAAGAAAGAAAATTAAATGATATATATAAATATATATTATCCTTACAATTGTAATATTATTTCATATAAATCTTCTATTTTTATTAAACCCATTCTGATACATTCCATGTAATGTGTCATTGAATCAAATCACTTTGAGGAGCTAGTAGTCCTCACATCCACCAATGATGTTATCATATTCCCGCAAAATGAAAGGCATAATGTTATGTATTATATTATAATAAAAGAAACAAATTCCTTATAAATACCTATGATATCATATAAAATTTTAATTTATATCATTATTCTGAACCATATAAGGGAGTAATGAAATAAAGAAGTACCTTGGTCAATGATTCGATAGTCCTCAATACATATGAACGATAATGGAATATCCCATTTTATGAAAGTGTGTGACTGTGTTGGTCATACACATAAACAAATATCATCATATAGAGTATACTAGGGTTATTAAATATTCATTGAAAACTCACATGCTTATTGATTAAGATTAACTCTTTTTTGGGTAACTTCTATTGGTATGAACTAACAGATATCTATGGGGTTCTTTTTACCCAAATTAAGGATTTTAGGTTGAGAGTATGGCATTTTGGAGCTTATTAGGGAAGGGTTCAGATGAGATGAAGGTATTTATATGTTTCAATTAGTGCGGGGTGGGGGTTACTTCCCTTTTATATCGGTGATGGAGTGGCATTCTAGTAAATACCAACGACAAACAATCTTGAGAGGTCTCTATTACATAATATGCCTCCAATAAGGTAACATTTTTCATAACACAGATTCTATGGTGTGAATATTTGCATCCAATGTATTTTAGAAATGTTTCTTTGTTATTTTTCCCCTAATGAAATAGATTAACCACTATGTAAAATTATTTTTACCTAAATTGATTTGACTAATTTTAATAATGTTCACTAAAATTTTGGGTCAAAAAATTTGAGCTTACAATAAATTATAAAATATTATGATTGAAAATATAGAGTCTAATTTCCAAATTTTGAACATATAATTCTTATAAATTAATTTAAAATAAATCCCCTAAATGGGATGAAAAACATGTTTTTATTGTTGAAATGTTAAAATGTTTTAAATGGTTTAATATCCATTTTCAATGTTAATTAATTCCAAGGGATTAAATTGGATTATAATATGTATAATTGATCTTAATAAACTTTAAAACCTAGTAAACTAATAATTTAACTAGATAAATAAATTTTAATGTATTTTAGATTTCAAATGAAATTCATTATTTTCATTAGTATTCGAAAAATGGATCTTCTTGGAAAAATAAAAAAATTCACCAAAAAAGATTTTAATAATTAACTTTAAAAAATGATGTGTTTTTTTATAATATATTTTATAAAATTTTCAAAACTAATTTTAAAAAATGTATTCTATTAAATTTAATAAAAACAACATTTTATGAAAATATTGCTTTTATGCCTTAAATTGGATTTGTTCTTATTTTTTGAATATCAAATATATTGGATGAATGTAAAAAAAAATTATTCTATAATATATAATTTTCATTAATATATATCTCTAATTGTGATCAATTTAATATATTAAGATAAAATTTCTTTATTGGTAATAACAAATAGTTTTTTCATAAATACACAGCCATGTTATTCAATTTGGTATTATTTTCAGTTCCAAATAATTAATAACAATGAATTAATTTTGTAAAAATGTCTAAATCAAATTTGAATAATTTTGTCAATTGTATTAATATTTCCCATTCCAATTTCTTTGTGATAACTAAAATAATATTTTAATTAAATAATTAATAGTATACTGTAGTTCAGTAAAAATTGGCCTTTTATTTAATGCAAGATATCGAAGGAACTCAGAATTGTTTATAGAATTGTACAATCATAGTTTTTCATATACCACAATATATTCTAACTCTTCCATGTATCATAATCCAAATATGATGTTTCTTATAATTAATCATATCTTAGGTTAGCATGCATTGAAAGGGATTAAATAATTTTAAATTTTTTGAATAAATTAAATTAAAAAACTAGTTAGTGTTACACATATATTAAAAGATCATTCTCACAATTCCCTTACACGTTCCCTACACAAATTTTCTCATTCACTACATCTATTTCTTATGTTTCATAGTATAATATATTTTTATTCCATCATTCAACAGAAGAATCAACCCACCCATTAATGACATCAAAAAAATATCAACATGAAATGATATCAGACAAAACATTATGTATATACTCAAAAAAGTGTTATCGATACTAACATAACTGTGTTACATCACTGAAGTAATTTCATAATATCATACACACCCAAACACATGTTATTCTTCTACATTCCATGAGAGATCAATAAATTTACCCATAACCCACCCTATATAATTTAATATTTATACCTCTAATATATTTTAGTAACATAAAAAAATTTATTCCATATTCCATCCATCGAAATCAAATATTTATTAAATAAAGAAAAGTACAACTAGAAAAAAGGGATATTGGGGCCGAAAATAATTCATGTCGAGGGCATATCCTATGATCAAATTAACAACCTCTGTCTTCAAGAAATTTTGATTAAGGAGATAAGTGTTGATGGAACTCAGTTCCACCATAGAAGCTAGGTAATCTGCAACCATATTTCCCCCACATTCCCTTTGTTAACTTGATCATCCACTATGGTCGTACTTAATAGTTATCCACATATATATTTCATACTATGTCAAAACACATTTTTTATACCCTAAAACATCTCTAATTTCATGTCTGTAGGATATAATAACACTGAAGAAATTTTATAACACACCACCACATTATAATTATCCTACATAAGCCAGAGATCACATTACATTATGTGATATACCTTATACCGTAAGGTTTATTACTTGCATCAAGTGTCTGATAATACCACATGGGTTCGATTTTACACATAAATGGTTCAATATATAAGAAAATATGAGAAACCAAATAACATGGGACATTAAATGTAAACTACAATTACTAAATAATGATCATTTAAATAACCCACAATTCCAATAAAATCTATAAAAATATCCAAAACTCAATTATGACTCATAAAGCAAATATATATATATTATATAAATAAAAAATAACATGAAAGGAGAATATGATAACCCCACTATAAGTCTCAAAAATCATATGTTAAAATATTTAATGGGACACCAGAATCAATTTCATAGCTAAAGAGGATTCTTGATATCCACTAAAACACATTTACTTTAATCAATAGAATTTTGATAAGTGTATGCTTAGTAAGAAAAAAATATAATAATCAGAAGAAACCAATACAACCCCTAAAATTAGATAGAGTTAGTCATTTTCATAAATAAAAATGGTTTATGTAAAAAATGAAATATTAAATACTATTAAAAAATGAAACAAAAATATTGTTTGAACTATTTTAACATGATAAATCAAAACTTCTTTAGCCAATTCTAGTGTTAGTGGATCAAGGAACTGAGTGCCTAGTACATCATGGGACTTCCTTTTTTAATTGGGAATATCCCATTTAAGGAATAAATATTTCAATACTCTAAAGTCACATATTCCATATATGAATTTGTATATGAAACAAATTTTTGATACCCATAACATATCCAAGAATATAAAAAATTTGGCCTTTTAAGGATAGTTGTTTCATGTCATGGCTTATAATACCTCATTCCTTCATTAGATACATTCATTAATAAAAATCATGGATTAAATATATTATAATCCTTACTATATATGGCCATTTCAATAATAAAATCACATATTTCATAGATTATAAACATTACAGGAACCCCTAGTAAAAATTATGAAATATTGAATTTCAATCCTATGTCTATTAAGTGATATTCAAAAATTATTCAACTCAATAAACCAGAAATTTATGATACCATGATTTTACAAAAGCTTTTAAAAATTTAAAAACACTCACTTAAGACCTCTAAGAATAAGGAAAATTACAATGATAAAATAGCAATATTTATCAAACATAACACCACACTTCACATGTGAAAATTTAAAATTATACTGGAATATTCCCCTTCCAACGAACTCAATAATATCTAAAACACCATAACGAAAAAAAATGAAAATATAAAATTAACATGGATGTATTAAATAGTATTTAGAATATAATGAATCATTTAACACTTTAAATTATCATTTATAACCCATATTTAACAAACTAAATTATTTACACAATTATCCACTTCAGTTTCACACATAAAATCATAATTTCCCTCACTTTTTAATCACAATAAGCACAGATAACCACTTTTTATAACCCTTAAATGAAATTGTAGGTTTTATTTACCCATTAACAATTAATGAAAAATTCATTGTTTAATGAATAAAATAACTATAAATAATAGACTCAGACTTAAGAAACAAAATCTCCAAAATGGAGAATATATCACATGTAAAGTCAAGCTAAAATCCATGGGAAGAAAAATTTACTAGCTCAATGAAGATGAGTAATACACATAAGGTACAAAACCTTAACAATTGTAATAGAAAAAAATATTGTATACTTCAATGAATGAAAAGAATAATGTAGAGAATTAAAACAATATAATATGTATATTCCCATCAACATTATAAAAAACTGTATGAATCTTGATTCACTAAACAGGTTGAATATAATAATATAATTAGATTGAAAATTTTAACCAAACAAATGAATAATTCACACCATGAATATAAAATATATATATATATATATATATATAGTATTATGGAATAAAATCAATGTAAAAATAATATTTTATGAAACCTAAATCAAAGGATAAAAACATAATTTACTATTAATGTGACTGTGTAAATAAAAAACAATCAATGTTTAAAATACCAATCATGAGAACACCATGTACCTGACTAGAACTCAGTGACCGGCTTGTGTCTTACCGGAAACTCAGTGCATGTTCATTACCCACATGGTGGCTAATTGAATATAAATGAAACTATTATTTACATTAGGTTACTCATCACCCCACCATAGAGTACTCAACACATCCTTTTCTGCTATTTCATTATGTTCCATATGTAACTCCTCCACATTTTTGTTATCATCATCTCAAGAACTCTACAACAAATCTAAACAAGAATTTAAAATAGAATATGAAATTAAAATCAAACAATTGGAATACTTATTTTACAGGGTTCAATAAAGTATATTATTAATTCTTGTCTAGAGGTTGTCCATGAACACTAGGTCTATAAATAACTCTTTTTAAATTGTGTATGTGTACATTTTTAATTGTTTACTATTATCATTTACTAAACTTGTTACATAGTGAAATTCTCTAATTCCTTTTTTGCATGTAAAATAGTCAATCAACTAAACAACATAATACCATATGTCTTATTTTCTATATATTTATCATATTATTAACCTATGAATGAATACTATTTATTAAAGTTGTGTTTTTTTGTGAGTGTTACTATATTTTGAAATTCTAATTTCCTGTTAAAACTGTAATAGTTGTATGTTCTTCACTTGAACTATATTTATTTGTATCACACTTTTCTAATAGACATGATTTAAATGTTATGGGTAATAGTGGATTCTTTTTTATTTTTAATGATTAGGATTTATTTTTGTTTCAATTCCATATGATTATTTTTAAATTCATTGTCTTTTCTCTTATTTATTATATTTTTTCACTAAATTAAATCAAATCAATTTGTATTTGTAAACCATATATTCTGCTTTGGATATTTATATATGTGAAATACTACTTCTATATATATGAATGAATATTTTATATCCATTATAGAAATATACATTCATGAATAAATAAATAATTTATCATGTTTTTTTAGATAAAATAGTCAATAATAGGTATTAATTACTATCTCATGACAATATATGAAATATTGATTCTATTATTATCAACTGAATCTATAATATTTTCACTCGAAAAAATAATTTTATATTTACAAAAAATTTAATACATAGTATAGAGTTTTTTTAGGTTTACATGATTAAACTAAAAATATAAAATTCTTTTTTTTAATTATATATTTTTTATATTTTATCGAACAAAAATGAAACTCAACAAAAAGATAATTTTTCATTTTAAAATATAATTTTTTAATGAAATTAATTTATAACAGACACATGAATGTTGTATAAGGCTATGTGGTTTAAATTAATTTCTCCTTAACAAAATATATTATGTGTTTTCATATATTCATAATAACACATAAAATTTATTTTTTAGAATACATAAACATCAAATAAGATTGTTTTGTATATGATTGGGGTTTTAAATTCATTGATAAAATGTTTCATAGTTTGATAAATGTAGATTATTTTAACCAACACAAGAGTTATTATAATATTATTTAGTCATTATTTATACATTTTTTAATAGTTATTTTATATTTTAACATTCATAATGGCATGTATTCAGAAAAAAAATATTTTTTGTATATATAAAACAATGAAAACACATTATAACTCAAAAATTAAACCATTGAAAATATATTTTCATCAAAATTTCAGTACAATAAGACAAGAATGAAAAAAATACATGGAATATTATCATCATCATTCCAAAATTATATTTTCAGATAAAAGTTTCCTCCACTCTACTATCATGGTTGACCATCATCACATATAACCACCATCTATGCATCACATCTGACCAACTATATTAATATGTAAATTCATCTTTCCATGAAATAAAAATAATGGCCAGAAATTATTTCAAAAAATACATATCAATATTGAATAACAATGCGGTCTCCAACCGAGTGAATAATGTGAAGGAATCCACCTATAACAATTATATATCATGAAACAAGTCTAGGATAACCCAAAACTAGTCCACAAAGGCATTTATCATTTAAGGCCTTCACAATAATGTTTTTTGGATAAGAATTAAATACTTGTATCATCCGAAAATGTATTAAATCATAAAAAATTATTTTCAATATATGGTTAAATATTCTTAGTCATTTTAATAGAAAAAAATATGGAAATTACAAGAAAATACATTAAATTAAATACATTGGTGAATCATGCAATCCAATCACAATTCATCCATACAAGAAAAACCTCTCAAATTTTTGTGGACATCAAAGGGACATAATCAATAAAAAAACATCTAATGAATATGACTCAATTTGAAATCTTTATTGAACATTTTTTCATCAAATTGATATTTTATAATCTAATTTAATTAGGGTATTGTTCTATACTATTTAAAACAACTATTTTATTAATAAGAACTCATAAGATGTACCATTACCATATATTTGTTTTAGATATTGTAAAATGATTTTAGTAAATAAAAAACATTAGCACTTTTGAACAACAATCAATTCATTGAAATATTAAACATTTCAATACAAGAATGAATATATGGTTTAAAAAATATTATATTTTAGATAATGATGAAACAAAATATAGTAGATTAAACAAAAAATATGGATATTTGAATATGATAATCATTAACATGAGCCAATTATTTGTATACATATTTTAGGTAATATGTGTTCCAAAATATATCAACAAAAATAATGAAAGGGAAAAATTCATAAAACTATCCTTGTATATATAACTAAGGAAATGGAATTCTTCTCCCCATTAAATAACACATTACCCCAATATTTGTACACATAGTTATTGAATAATATTTCTATAACTTTCATCAAGAACCAATGAAACACAAATAAATAAAATAACCTTTATTTAACAATCTTAATTATTCAAAAAAATGATTTTATTTTAAAATTAAATACAATAACTTTAAATATATCGTTATAAATTAAATGTATATATTAAATATTATAGAAATTAAAACAAATATTGTTACATGAGTATCATTTTATAAAACCTACTTGGTTTGAATGTGTTATATGATATAGGGATTTACTCTCATATATATTTGAAATGTCACATTTTGAAAGAGAGGTTTTATACTGTTAAAATTATTTCACAACTAACACATGACTATTTTAGAAACTCGTATTGTTATGTTTGATCATATATTAAATATGTAGATTGTTTAGTGTCATATGTTTCTAACAATACATATTATTTTTCATCATGAACTCTTAAAAATAAAATAAAAATTCAAAATGATAATTTTATAGTCTTCAAAAACATTTATCAATAGTTTTTATCTATTGCTAATATTAAAGAATCTTTTAAAATGAACATTGTTTCTGATAGTATTTCTTATAAAAAATCACTCATTTTTTCCATCGATATTATCTATAATTGTATTATTTATTAATTTATTTAATACATATATAAATATATTTAAATCATATAATATATAATATAAAAAGAAAATTGACTATTTTTGAAATGATTAAAAAATAATTGATAAATTTCAAGTATTCAACACTTTAATTAAATTCAATAAATTATTTATATAAAAATAAACATTGTCAAAAAATGATATATAAAAAATCACCATATAATGAAACTAATGATGCTGAATAAACATTTATACATTATCACATTTTATCCACCATAAACTATTTTATATTTGACCATAATGATAATTACAATTTATGATTATTGATAAAACCATCATATTAAAAAAGTATCATTATTTTTAAAAAACATAAAAAAATTGTTAAAATAATTTTTGAAATGAACTTGTAAAATATTAAAGTCATTAAATATGGATGAAAAATATACATAAAAACACCAAAAAAAATTCAAATTTAAATCCATGAATATTGATATAGTTCCTCAAGAAATCTTACAAAATATTAAAAAACCATCATAGATAAAATTATGCAAAAAAGTATTAAAAATTAGAAATAGATGAAATAGCATTTTGAAATATAATAAAAAAGTTTCAATCAATAAAGAGGAACAAGAAGGAAAAATAAATGGTTTCAAATATCAACAAGGACCCATTAATGATTATAAATGCTCATATTAATTTTCATAAATAGAAATCAATGAAAAAAATTCATAATGATATATTGTGTGTTTACTTATGTCCCACATAATACCTTAGTATTTGGATATCATTATTATTCTATATAAATATAAAAATAATCATCCCTTAGGATAATATAAAGATTACTGTTTTACATAATAATCTTATATAACAAGGTATCAACCACTAAAAAATGATCCCCCCGATACATACTAAATAAAACATATTTGTTTCTTATGGGAGATGCAGTCTCCTTGGTATAATGGACCAATTATTATATCACCATCATGTAGCAAGATGCAATTCCTCTATCTAATCAACCCATATCAATATTCCTATATTCCCATGTATCTCCTATTTATCTCCATCCACATATTCCCCCACCATTCCCAACATTGTAACCAACAAGATCACATTTCTTCTAATGATTTGTGGTAGGTATTATTCTAGACATGACATATCTAATCAATTGATCTCTAATAGAACTCACTATAATGTGCTGGTCTTACCTCAATAAATTATTACCATATCTTCCACACTAAAATGACCATTAACTATTTGACATACCACCATCCATGTGCTATATTTTCTCTTTTACCATCATGCCTACTCTATTTACCATATAAAGAATTCCACTCTACTCTCTCATAGTTATTGAAACAATATAGTAATATTCTCTTACATTATTGTACATTAAAATTTATTCCTATTTTATATTGACATGGTGTCCTCCAATCATTAATCACCCCATTGGCACATTAACCATGCTACTCTAATCCATAACACTATATATAGATCCCTCCCCCACGATTGAGTATTTATGAACAAACATCTCTATTATGACAGACCTATAATTTCTCCCTTGGAATATACAAAATAATATTAAGATGCCCCTTTGTAATAGATTCTCAATGCTGTAATCCAAAATAAATTTCTCTATATGAACAGTTCCTTAATTGCTCTATGCACATGTCATTGATTAAACACATATTTACAACCGTCCATACTAGTATCACCATATCCTATATTGTCATACGGCCAAAAATCATCCTCTTTTTATATCCCCTCATTTTTCTTTATAATATTTCAGTTGATATTATCTCCTTACACAACTACAATATATTTACAAATTTCTTAATATGATATGGTTTTTTTGACCAGTGATTAGATGAGTTCTATGTTATCTATTTTTACTACATCCCTAGATGCTATTGACATAACTATTCATATCAAGGAACAAACAAATGAATCCTAATAGTGTGTTTTTTTGAAAACATTATTATTGGTTTTTTATAATTACATTTTTCTCAATTAGAACATTTTACTATGTGGAATCCTTCATCTTAATGGAAATATATGATGGGAGATGATATTTTCGTCTTCATTTTTTATGTATTCTAGTTAGGAATTCCTTACATGAAGGGGGTAGCAGTGTCATTGATCTATTTTTAATCAATTTTATATCCAATTCTGGTATTACATACTAATGAGGGTGTTATAGAATGTGTTTGTTTCATTCAAATAGGGGACATTAATTTTTTTATCAATATTAT
The DNA here is from genome assembly GCA_963277665.1 of Viscum album. Taxonomy (NCBI): domain Eukaryota; kingdom Viridiplantae; phylum Streptophyta; class Magnoliopsida; order Santalales; family Viscaceae; genus Viscum; species Viscum album. The sequence goes on from OY728131.1 coordinate 1,516,485,238, forward strand.
TTTGTAAAAATAAACACATTTTCTTCCCTTAAAAGGATATCATGGGTATTTGGTTATGAGCCCCCCATTATAAATGTAACAAAAAATATTAATAACTAACTCAAATAAATGTCATTTTTATGGTTTTATTATATAAAATTACATTTGGAATAGATATGAATTCATATATTATGATATAAAATTAATCAAATCCTTGATTTCATTTAACATTGAAGAAGATAGTCTATAATATATTGAAAAATAATCAAATTATATGGTGATATATAATATACTTAATTTTATTTTATATACATTATTTCGATATAGAATTTAAAGGACTCCCAAACTTATGAAATTATACATAATTGATGAGTATTTTTTTTTTAAATTTATAACATTATAATTTCATTTTAATATGTATTTTTAATTAAAAAATAAACCATAAATCCAAATTCAAATCAACACACAGCTAAGGTATGATATTGTAAACGATTATGTATTATAAAATTTATTAATATATATAAAATGTTTATTACAAAGATAAGGGTATTTAATTTGAATCTATATTAAAAATGTATTTTATTTAAATATTTTCAAAAATATGTTATCAATATATTAATTTTAAAAAATACATAAAAATTCATGAATATAATAAATTATTAAGATTAATAATTTTCACTTAAAAATTAATGAAATAATAATAAATGTTTAATTTTTAATTAATTTCGATTATGTTGGATAAAACACATCCTAGGTAATTACAAATTATAAGTAACATTTTTACTATCATAAGAAAAATAGTTTTTATTAAAAAAAATATGTATAGATTTAGAAAAAAATATAAAATAGGTATATAAATAATAAATCTAAAATGTTAATACTAGTATAATTCAAAATAAATATTTGAAACTACTAATAAGAAATCATTTCAAGATAGTTTTAAAAGGGGGAGTGTAATACATCTTATATAACAAACAATTTGGAAAAATTTGGCTTTTAACAATTTAAAATGAATAAGATGTATTTTAAATAATAGTTTTTTCTATTAAAATATTTCTAAAACGACACTTGTGCTTATATTCAGGAAGAAATCTACTATATAATAAAATAGTGAAAATAATGATAAAATAATTAATTCAAAGACAATTTTATTTATTTGTCTTCCAAATTATTTAATATTTTAATAAATTATTAATATGTTATAAAAAATTTGACAACTTTAATATGTAAGGTTATAGATTTTATTTTTAATATTAAAAAATAATAAATAAATTGGTCAAATAACTGCTTATAAGTACAATATTTATGCAATAAGCTACTGAAAACACATTTCAGAAAACATTTATTATTTGATTAGTGTCATTAAAACATTTATATATGTTCATTAAAAAAACTAGATAATCCTGGTAAAAAAGTCTCTCCATATTTTACAAATGTGTCGAAAAGTTTTCTCATAATTTATGACCTCAAAATTATAATTTTTTTATATTGTTAATATCGAAATCTAGGATAAAACATGTAAGAAATATTAATGTTATACTTAAATAATTTCTTCATTAAGAATAGTCAAATTTTTATCCTAGTTCAATTTCTTATACCTCTACGAAAGATTACTAACATTATCCTAGAATATTAAAATGATAGTTTAGTTCCTGGATGTGAGGCTAAAAGGTTCTCCAGATTATGTCGGCATAAATAGTAGCCAATTTATATAATGGAATTAACTAAAACAGTAAAAATAACATATTTTTGTTCATCATTACTTAAGGAATATAATTCATAAAAAATTTCACATTGAATCAAAAAGGATTAAAAAATAAAATTTAAGTCATATTTTATATTAATTAGAATCAAATGGATAAGAAATATCACACAGATAAAATATAAATAGTATAAAAACATGCCATTATCCATTTTAGTAGCATGTTTGAAAGAATATCTTTCTCATTCAGAATTTTCACCCATTTATTTGAGAATTTATATAAATGTATAAGACCCAAATTATTTTACATGTTGGAGAATAAATATTTTCCATCCATTTATATAAACATTAAACAAGTCCTCAAATTACATTAGATTCTATTAATATTAAAAATAATTTATACCACCATACACCAATATATAAAATAATTGATTGAATGGGTAATGTAATAAAAATGATATATTACATACCTAAAAATTGAGGGCATATTTGGTTATTATTATTTTATTAGTAATTCTTATGAATTTTTTTGTTTGATAAACTATTGTATGAGACTCTAAATTATCCTAAATATCCCCTAATTCAATATAAAATTTTTCTCAATTTTAGAGTATCTACTCACTATTATTTTGATACATTAATTACCATATGAAAAATTTGAATGATAATGGAAAACAAATAAAGAATTATTCCATTGGGTATAAATAATTTAATATATGTAAGTTTACATAAAATAACTTATATTTATTTCTCTTCAATAAAAATCATATAATCATAGTGAAAGCCATTACATATAAAAAAATTTTAAAAAATAGAATGATGAGTTATATTATCCCTTCTAAAAACATATATATTAAAATTATAGAGAATATATGTATAAATATATTTATATATGCATAAAACTAAAATATTATTATTTTGAAGGAATCTGACTGATGAAACTACTATGTAGATGTCATCAAATCATAGGAAATTGGAACATCACTAAAGAGATATCCACATTTATGTTGATCCAAAAACAAATAAATAGACCCTAAAGAATCCTATATTAATAAAAATGATAAAAATAATTTAAATTAATATCAAATAATAAAATATATTTTAATTCTTTACATTTATATTAATTTTGATATTAATTTATTCAAGTTATATATTTGAACCTGATCTAAAATCAAATGATCATGATTATTTTATAATTTAATTTTGTATAAAAAAATATCAATGTCATTCCTTGATATGATGAATCATATGAATTTCCATTATATAATATACTATTTTCCAAATTAAACATCAACCATTGAGAAGAAACATTGAATTGGAATAAAACAATTACTTGAAAGTTGTTTTAATAGATATACTATAAATTATCTAGGAATATATTTTCAATTTTATTATAAGTAAGATTAATTAAGTTCTATAAAATATCCAATATTAGACTAGTAAGAACACATTACTTGTGGAATATAAAATTTGTAAAAAATTAAATATAAATGATAGAAAGTGAGAGATCAAAAACCGTTTAAATGGTTACCTTTGTTATGAATATGGGATTCCTCAATGTCATATCCATTGTTATTATGTGATATCAATAGTGGGTATTTATTCAAAATATGCATGATTTTAATATACCATTAATATCAATACTAATACAAATATAATTTTTGAATCTATACAATGTCACAAATACATATAAATTTAAATTTATGAGCAAGTTTCACATTACAAGGACCAGAAATAACATATATAGTATTTTTTTTAATTCAAAATTAGACAAAAAATTATATATTTATATAGATGGAGTTAAAGATGATCTTCCTTGAAATATTTTCAAATTATAATTATAATATAGAAAAACATTAATCTCAAAAAATTAGTAAATAAATGAATATTTCATTAAGTGTAAAACCCAAAATTTCATGAAGATGTATATTTATACTCCAATAAAAAATTATATTAGTTTTTCCAGATATACAATCATCCATATATTATTGAAAAACATCAACTAAAAGAAATTTAATAATATCCATGCAGTATTAAAGGAATAAATTTTGGTTTCAATGTTTATATTTGTTTTATATGGGTGAAAACATAATAAATTTATTACATTTTGAGGGATTGAGTTGGAGGAAACACCTGTTAATATTTAGAATGATCACAATATTAGTATCACTCTCCTCATAATGTCATTACCACTCCATTCACAATAATTAATTTTTTATCTAAAAACTAAAATATTTAAATATATATATATATATAATTAATATTAATTTTTTTAATAGAATAGTCATAATATATCTTTTGATTAGATAAACATATAGAGAACAATGTTTAATTTATTCCTACATTAAAAGAATATTGATTAACTAAAAATTAAAAGCTTTTTAAGTGAACATAAAAAAATAAAGAAATATTTTTTAAAATTAAATTTAAATAAAATTTTATTAATACGTAAATAGAAATTTTATTGATATTGAATTTATTTATAACAAATTTCATGTTTTGAATGTTTGTAATTAAATTTAAACTATTGAAAAATTAATTTTTAGATGTTATTTTTAATAAATGGATATATTTTAATTATTTTTATATATTCATTCATTCTTTGAAAATATGAAATTTATATTGAGTTGGGATTCCTCAAGTTCAAACCACATGAATCTATAAAAATGTGGATCCTAAGAATAGCCTCATTTCAAAAACTGAACAGTAAAGATGTAGACATCTAATATAGGAGTAAATAACCAAAGTACAATAACACCATCATTTTGAATATATAATTTCATCACCCATATTCCCATACTACCATGTATTATGTATCTTAATGTAATATATAGGTGTATAACTGCAAGATCGGCTCGGGTAAGACATATAGTACTGAGGTGGTGAGAGACTTATAACTATGTTATGAACCATGGAAGAGTCCATTTTCACTACAACTATGATGATGTCATACAGTATATACATAGAAATTCAACTAATAATGGATCCCATCTATACTATCAAGGAGCCTCTGATTCTATATAATGCAGTAGAAGATAATATTATTGAACCCCATTTGTCTTGAACTCTTCCTCCTTGTACCATTATAGATTCCCTTCTAGGAACTATATGTACTGAGTGTTAATCTATTCATTGGACCCCTCAACCTAAATTAGTGTCTATTGTCATTATTTTTAACACCACTACATCATATAAAATATTGTGGATTAGATTTTTGAGTGAGGGTGGAATTAATTTCCTTTTAATCTATAACTTATTATACAATTTGATAGGTCTCACTTTTACTTATAGATAAACAAGATAACATAACTTATAATTATTCTCGGATTCATTCTGATCATGCTATATAACCCAAAATATTGTTACTATAACCATTATGTGGTATATAATCTCAAAATTTTAAATACAATACCTTTAAAATGATATGTGGTAGAACTTATTCATGTAATATATGCTAAACTCAATACCCATGAACATACATAGTTTTTTTTTTGAAAATGGCCCTAAATTTTTACCATTCATATAATACGTGAGAAACTATCTCAATATTCAATTAATTAATTAGATATCATTTAGTCTCATGATTAATACTTTTCCAATAAACCAAACAATCAATATGAAATAAATTATTACAAATTCAGTTAATAATAAAGTGTTATTTCTCTAGAGAATCCTTACACTAAATCCATCCCACCCTCCCATAATTTTATTGATGTAAATTAACTAGAATCTGAAAATCATACATAATCAAAAATCTCAATACATTTGTGGTAGAAACATTATGAACACAATCATATGTAATATAGATGTAGTCCAATATCACTTCTTTCCCATGAACGGGAAAAATTGCACAACCATTAAATGACATTCACATCATGGAAAATGATACTTGGACTTTAGAAATTTAGAAAATAAAATTATTTAACATCCAAATTATCACTCTAAAAATTGGTCTCTATATGGTAAAACTTCCATCAAGATTGTTCATTGGGGATGGATACATTGAATTTCATGAAGTACAAAAAATATCTTGATATTCATCAATCCTAATGTTCGTAATTATCGTTATACACATTATTTTCAACATAAATGTCACCCATAGAACTCATCAACCTATTATTTCCCAAAGAAAGTCTATAATTTTTACAATTAATTCATTTTATTATTCCCACAATCTAATATATCATTACATAAACGATTATTTCATCATATACCCCTATCCCAATGATACCACTCATCCCATTGATAATATTAGATAAAACTATTCAAAATATTCAAAATATTTGAGACCAATGCTTTAGAAACACACATCACACAAATAACATGAATTATAATCAAGGGGAGATCATTATATGTTTTAGTTATCATACCTATGAAAAATATGAATAATCTAATAAAAATTTCAATTATTAATGAAATGATTTTTTCATTTGTAATTTTAAAAAAATACATCTAAATGTATGTTTCATAATTCATGTGCATAAGACCCAGTAATATTTTAGTATAACCACTTAGAAATTAAATATAATGAATAAAAACTATAAATATATTATAAAAAATTCAATTTTTAAAACAGATTAATTATTCACATTTACTAGATTTCTGTACACCATAAAGAAAAGTTTGATTATCAATATATAGGGGATGTTCATTCTTGATCATTATTTATTTTCCATTTTCATGTTCAATATATATGTGGTTATCTTGATGAAGTAAAATGTGATATTATTTACCATCATTAAACATTATTTCTAAGCTAATACATACCAATTTTAGAATTAAGTAATTTTTTAGAATACTGAGGATAATCACAAGGTTCAATATAAAATAATAACGTGTGTCCATTTTTTTTGGTTTTTATGCTAGAGGGAGGACCGATTCAAAAACAAAGGGGTCTTTTGGTAATGTATACTTATTGGATATGTGTATCCAATTAAATATAATAAGAACTCTAGATCATTGATCAATTAATGAAATCCAAGAAACATAATATTAGTAATGATCCGGGGAATCATTCTCCTCTCCCACCACATTCTATTATTTATAATCTAATCCAGAATGCTTAGAGGTTGGAATGTGGTAAATTATTTAATAATTATTTACAAGTTAATAATATTGATATTTTTAATTTTGTTTACCTATCTCACACATATTGTTTGATACACCCATTAAATTATTTCAATTTTAATATTATTGTAAAAAATTACATAAAACAAAAAAATTGGCCAAAAATGAGCTTGTACATTGAAAACCATTCATTTTTATTTATTCAATTTTCCAAGATAAAATTTCTAAACTACACAAAATACTGTTAAAGGGTATGAGTTAAAAATTAATTATTATTTATAAAATATAATTACAAATAAGATAATAATAAATATCACTAAATGTGGGGAATTTAAAAATTGGGTGATTTTATGATATTAGAGGACTAATAAAAACTATAAAAATCTAAATTAATAGATTTTATATAATTAATATTTTAAATTTAACTTCATTAAATATAAATAAAAATATTACAATGAACTAGTGAATGATAGATTACTTTTAAACACATAAACAAATCATATGTAATCAAGAACCTTTACTAGAACACAAAAACAAACACAATGAATATAAATATCAATGTGTCAATTGTACAACATAATAAAATAAATATACATACCTTGTAACTTTATTTATTAAGTACAATATATTTCACTATGAATAGTAATATAGTTAAGAGAAAACATTTTAACTAAGCCTCATCCAAAAAAAACATCGAAGGTCCATTTTTGTTAACATCAATTTGTATATCTCTACATCATGAAATAGTTTCCTTAGATAGTAAAATGATCATAGAAATTTCCCATTCCTAGTAGATAGAAAAAGGATATTTAGTGATTTTAGTTATGTCATCTCTATAGACAATATATTGAACATTCATATTTAAATGACATAATCAAATTATTTATTAACGATATATACATTTCATAATATTTTTATATATCATTAATAGGAAATAAATATATATATAAAAAAGAAGTATTGAATAAACTTTTCAATCATTATCCTTCAATAAAAATCATTAAAAATATATTTAATTTTTTTCAGTGACATTAAATTTTCACATCGTAAATTGTTCTTTTTCTTACCCCAATCTGTAATCACCCACCATCAAAATCCATATACATTATATTATTCATTTGATAAAAATTAAAAAATAAAAATATTAATAAATTTTAGAATGATTAAATATTAGATTTAAAATTTATATCAACATATTATTTTAATGATGTTTTTTATTTATATTACCCTCTTCTATCCTTGTTCACTTACATGCTTGGCATAGTTGCATTTGGTTTCAATCGGGACCTAAATTCCAAAGGATGATGGTCACTGAGACCTAACATTAACAAATTGGATTTCATATTGGCCAAAATGATGGGATGTAGGCTCATAACATAAGGGGTATCATTACCTAATATTTGACGCAATTATATATTTAAGATTTATTGGTCAATTACTTCTTGTTAATAATGCTAATTTAATTGATTTTTAGAGTGATCAATAGTTTAAATCCATACTTGTGGATATAGATATTTGTGTGTGTGTGTGTGTGTGTGAATTATGTTACTCGTATTTATTTTTAGTGGATGATTAAATTATTACTTAAATCCTTAATGTTGTGATGCCTATAATTTATCAACATCCAAGGATGCAGTTGGAGTAATAGAGTTGGGATAGATCCCTTTATAGAGGATTCCTACCTATCCCTATAATGGAAATTATAAGTCACATTATTTAGGACCACTCAATTGTACATGATATATCTTATAAGTTTGTGTGAAAATGACCATTATTGTTTATTATAGGACAATGAATCCAATATCAAATGATGTTCCTTGGATGTTCATCGTTCTGAAACCTAATCAATTTCTTTTTAAGGTTGTTCGTCCCTAAAAATGATTCACATCATAATGGTATGAAATTAATACCACGTCTTTTAATTTTTCTATGTATTTTTACATCAGTTTGAATAGATGACATTATATGTAGTTTAAATTCATCCATCTTAGAAAATTGGGAGAATGGAACCCAGAAATGGTTGGTGTGGAACATATGTGGGATCTACTATTTTTCAATAATCATTATCCTAGGTAGATAAACAATAGAGGGAATTTTTGTGGGATTAAACATGGTAGGATTATTTATAATGACACCATTAATGTTAACATAGTTTTATATTACATCTAGTATGAGGCACATTTATTCATGTATTCCTTTTTTCAGTTAGAAACTAGATTATTATTGAATATAACATGAAATAATCAATTATAATAACTAAAAAATATATTATAATAAAATTCTAATTAAATTTATATTTTAATATGATATGTAATAATAATAAAAAATTTACAAGATGAATATTGATTTTGAACTTTCATAGTCATAATATGTGTAATTTTATTTAAAATTCACTTATAAATAAGATATCATGAATAATAAAAACTGTATTATTTAACCATTACCAATATTATTTATAAATTTTTTTAATTATATTAATAGTTAAATGCTTTTTAATTATAATATTTATAGAACTAAATATAAGAGCATTATGAGGTAAATTTTTTCTTCTTCAGAAAATAGTTTATTTACCGAGAACTAGTTTTTGTTTAAAAACAGATAATGTCAATTTGTATTACAAAATTAAAATAATATTTAATGATTAATTATATGAATTAAATTAATATATTATATATTTAGAAAATAATAAATTAAATCCATCTAATTAGAGTTACTAGGTATATTCCTAATATAAGAACACATTTTTCTTGAAAATACATTTCTTGAAAAGGTGTCTGTTTACATATTTTGATTGTTTATATACAATTAAAATTTTTCTACTTATTAGAGATAAATTTGATAAAATTGATTCTTGAACTAGAATATTCATTATTAAAATTATTTAACAATTTCATCTTAATGTATGTCTAAAATAATTATTTGAAGAAATAAAAATGTATTGTTATAGATATTATAAAATGAATTTGGTTGTGTTTCGACCAAAAAATATGAGTATTTTCCCTATTAAAACTGTCAAAATTCAATTGGATGGTATTATTTCATCATTATCATTTCTGAAATAAAAAAACAATGTCACATATTATGATTTTCCTTGGAAATGATATTATAATTATTATATTCCATTAAGAAAATTCCATTTGTTTTCCAAGAAGGTTGTTATTTCCAACTTATTAAAGGCAACAACCTCTAATTCTTTGATCAGAACTCTTAATAAATTTTGGTCAAGGAATCCCTATCAAAATTTATACAAAGAATCATTATCCAAATTTATTAGGTTTAATTATTCTTAAAAGTTCATCCCTTGTGTCCTTAAGAAGTTATCCAAAGGAGGTTTCCTTAAGGGAAAGAAATTGAATTAACAGTGATCCTTAATTTTATCTTATTTTACAACTTTAAATTTTATTATAAAACGTTTTCTATAAAAAATTAGTGGAATATAAAGCTCTATTGATAATTAATATGGGAAGGTGGTGGATCAAAAAATACAACTTGGGTCCCCAGAAAACATGATCAAAAATCCATCAACCCTCCTGAGAACAAGTGTTTTACTATGTTGTGTGAGGTTTCTACCCCAAGCTTAATGATTTCATCCACTCATCCATGTCGTATCCTACTTCTATATACTTCCAATGCCATATGAGAGATTATAGACAACATCGAACGTCATTCATTTATCTCCATTAAGATCACTATTCTTTTTACCATCATCATTGATGTTGGTTGAAGAAAATATATAAAATGAACTATGAGTATGGCTATTTATATTTACCCTAAAATTCAAGGACTGAGTACATGAAATAATGATTTTAACCATATATTATTATTATTTGTATTCATCTAATATCACTTCAACCTGTTCATCAGGAAGATGTGGAACCATACCTTCAGTATGTGAAAACACAGTTGGATAATCATGTTGTTTAGTACCACTGATATCCAAAATACAGGACACATTCTTATCTAGGAATTCCCTTGAATCATATCTCATAAGGGATTTCATTCCAAAAAAATCATGGCCAATAAATGAGATAAAATTAGGCCCCATTACACTAGGTGAATGTCCATATGTCTCATCCTTAACATCTACCATATCTAAATATTTCACTACTTTGGAAGAAGGAGATTATTACTCATGAATAAATTTGTCCTACATCCCATGATTCATCATATAAATTTTTCTCTTGAAGTTAGCATCATCAGATATCTATCAGATATTTTTTATTTAATAATCCTACATATGAGGTGAAGAATAAGTACAATATTAAAAAATATGTTACATTCCCAAATATCCAAAATATCTTGTAGAGATTTCTAAATAAGGGTATTGAGTTTTATAGACAAAAATATTATTAATATTCATAAGAATATTTAAAGAGGATTCCAAAACAATCATTTCAGACTTATACATCTTTGATATTGCAACATCCCACTTATAAACACCATTTCTACTTATATAATTAACTGTTGTCTATTTTTACCACAACATGATGTGAACTTCAGTATTTGATTAATTTTCCTTGATTTCGTGACTATAATATGAATCATAAGAATCATCATATGATATACCCTTAGATATCACTTCATTAATTGAGACCCTTTTTAACACATCATTTAAAGTATTGAAATTGACTACCGGTTAATTATACTCAAATCGAGTAGCCCGAGATAAGTGGATTGTTCAATTAATATAAATTATAGAAATAGGACCAGAAGGTTTATGAGAAATGAATAAATCTTTCAGGGAGGTTTCCTCATCATCATTCCTGTGGGATGCCACAACAGGTCCAGAAACAATAATTTTGTTTTTCTATAAAGCTGTTTTATTGTATTATAAGCATGGCCATCACTATTTTCTATAAGACTCTCATTATATTATGTTTATGTGATAATATTTAACCATCTCCATCTCCATCTATTAGGGAAAAAAATCCATTGATCATTTGTATGGTAGAATACCAACTTACTAATGGGATTAATTTTATTCAATCACCGACTAATATAGATAGTCATAATTGTGGAAATAATCAATAAATAAGACACATATAGAGTAATAAAAGATCATTCAAATTAATATAATATAAATTTCCTTAACCTTCCACCCATTATCGGAATTATATCTTCCCTCATGAGTACATAAAACCTACCATCTACATGAAAATATGTGAATCATTGTTCTTGAAAAAAATTTAATAATGGTTCAAATAATGTATTTAATAATTAAATAAGATATCTATAACATTAATAAGATTCATTAGAAGATTATAATATATCCTATAAAAATTAAATGGATCTTTCATGATAAAAACATGCATTATAAGGAATGTAAATTAACTCCCAAAAGTAATAGTAAAAAAAATTATTATTAACAAAATATTATTAATATGTTATAAGAGCATAACATATGAAATAATAAATTTTAATTTGGATATTCAATAATTTAATAAGTATTTTAAAACTATTATATATTAGGTTAAACAAAACATAACTAACGGGAATATAGAGGTATGGTATTTCTTCTCCATTCCAATTTCATGTAGAGGTATTTATTAATATGCACTTATTCACTTTCATGTGGTGTATATACATATCCATTGATTTATTTATCATAAATAGATATTTATTCATGACAGAAAATTTTTCCACTCATGTTAATTATTTCTAATGGTTTTAATTTAGATGTTACAGTCATGGTAAGATCTTATTTTACAATCTCACTTTATTTTTGGGATTGAATTTAATTTCATTGAAGTAATATTATAATTTATCCTTGTATGATCAAATAGTTTTCTTTCTCTATGGATATTTATGGTGGTTCTATATTTTCATCCATTATTTATACTCATTGGTACTTGAATCATGATAAGAAATATTTAAAAAAAGAAACTGATTTTCACTCTATTTAAATGAAATATATTTTCCTTCAATGTCTGTGTGTTTAAAATTATTTTGAAAAAATAAATTATAATTTATAGAGTGATTTATCAAAGATATTTTATGTTATACTTGTATTTAAAAAAAATTTAATGTAATCATTTTTGTTTTTGCTGAAAGTTATGTTTCAAATAAAAATTTAAACGGAACATTTTCTAACAAATACTATGATAAAAGTGTTCATTACTACTATAACCATTATTAAAAATATATTTTTCTTATATATGTATATATATATAAATATATATGAAATTTTTTTAAAATTAAAAATATTTTAGGAAATATTATATTAATATTTCTCTTAATTTCTATTTATTCTTCCACTTGACATGATTTTATGGTAAAAACCAATATTTATAAAGAACTATTTGGGACCTCCCGTTTCTTGATTAATTTTATTATTATAAACATTATCTCAAGACAATATATTTATTTTTATATTTTTTCATTGGAAATTAAACGTCTCATAAATATCCATATTCTCTATATTATGGATTTGATTAATTGCCAAAATGTATACAAATTATAAATTTTCAGATTACTTTGAATTTTATTTGATTATCTGGTGAAATATTAATTATTCTTCATTCTTTATTCAATACATAGATTTTTTTGATAAGTCATAATGTTCATGAATTAATGAAATCATTTGGTATATCAGAAATATTATATAAATTGAGTGATGGTTGGGTACTATAATTATATAGCCTCCCATTCATCAGTAGGTCTCCTAAGAAAAATTAGTTAGCCCAATAAAATATGTTTTACCAATATTATTTAATTTTCAGCTGAATATTCATAATAATATAGATATCATGATACCATATATCATAACACCCAATATTTATTATTTCCATTATGGAAAATTCGTTTACTATTATTATTGAGATTATTTCATCGTTATTGACCATGGATGCATTTTTGGTCAAGTTATTGATTAAATGGAATGTCAGTTATTTACTTTTATATATTCCAGATTCCTCATTTATTTATGATATATTACATTGTATGTAATTCTTATTGTGAATTTTATATCAGTAATATTTTTGTTTCCATTATCTAGGATAATATGAATAATTATCAAACAATGTTCAATGATGCTGAATGATTTTCATTGTTAGGTTTTATATTTTATCCCATACTTAGAATTTGTATCATGTATGTATATGGTTCTATACAAATACTAAACTGATCGATACTTTTGGATTTCACCCCTTGCATCTTTTAGAATGTAATAACATAGACATAATAATTGAGATACTGGAGTTGGTGTTGTTATAATTTTTTTGAGAGAATGTTTAATAGAAATAATTTTCTCTAGATTTATAAATACATAGATTAGGAAACATAACCCTATTATACATAATGAATAGATGTATAAAATTACATTTTAATTTTTTTTATAATTGAGAATATGTTTTATTCCATTCAATTGATTCACACTACTAAATAATCATGTTTATACCCATAGATTTCTAAAAATATAAATTGTGCAGGCCATCTTATACGGATGATATTCATGAACTGTGGGTATAGGTGATATTTTCTAACCTATAACTATGTTTCTTACTAAACCATGGAAATTATATTATCGTGTAAGCGTCAGAAGAAAACAATATATTCTAGAATGTGGTATTAAAACTTATACCCATAGTTTTAATAAACCATAGCCAGAGCATTGGGGACTAAAACCTATACTCACAATTCTCCCCAAACAATGGTTATAAGTTTTAATCTTGATTTTTTTCTCCACTATTCATTAAAATTATGGGTATATATCCCCCTATGTTAGTGCGGGTTAAAAATTCATTTGGGAAAACCTATTTCCACGGGATTTAAACCTACACCCATAGTATATATATACGAATAAAAATAAATGGAGTAGTGGTAAAGGACATTAGTTATGTAGAGGTGGTGAGGATTCCAAACTTACACGCGACATTTTATTAATATCATACCCACTGTTGTAGAACCATGGGTATAAAAATTTTAAACTATGGGTATAGGTAATTTATACTACCATAATTTTAGGACCCACTGCTTTATGAATTGTGGGTATAGACTATACCCATGGTTTTCATAATTTTGGTATAGGTTTTTCAAACTGTTCGTATCGCTCCGGGTTATACCAGTGCCTTAGTTGACCACGATTCATTGAAATCGTGGGAATATCCTATATGAATGTTATTTTAGGATATACTCATGGTTTCATATAACATCACATTACCTTAATCAAGTATGTTTTCCACTTTTTCTAATCCCTCTTTTGATTAGTACTCCTCAAAAATAGATTTCTATAGTTAATTGTATGTTTCTAGTCTTGTACCTAAAGTACATGCCATGTACCTGAAGCACATGTCATGTAATTGGGGGTAGAATCAAGTCGTGAAGTAGGAGACATGCTGTGAGCTATTCCACAATGTGTAACTGAGGTACACATAATGTAGGGGTCAAATACTAGTTTTCAAAACATAGGAGTGGGATTTTTTAGCATAACATACCCAGCATGGACTACATGTCAGGACCAAGATGTACACATTGTGACTCAGCCCATGCCCAAGTTAAATTCATGCATTTAGTAGTTTTAAATCATTTATTATTTTCATATCACTTGGCTCTCAAACCTGAGCTCTCATTAGGAATTTTTTAGATGCATATCATCTTCCACATTGATCCGATCAGCTCCAGTTCATTGTTATCATTAAGATGTGTCTTTTCAAGTATGTATTCTCTTCTATTATTCCTTTTCATTGACCATGATATAACCCTAGAATTGTGTTATTAGATTCGAAGATCTAATATGAACAATTCTAGTTGTATTATTCTTGATCCATTATGATATCCCCTTCTATAGGCCTTTTCCTTCATGGTTGTGGTGTGGTATACATCTTTTATAGAGGTATGTGATTTTCCTCTC
Source organism: Viscum album (assembly GCA_963277665.1). NCBI lineage: Eukaryota > Viridiplantae > Streptophyta > Magnoliopsida > Santalales > Viscaceae > Viscum > Viscum album. The sequence goes on from OY728131.1 coordinate 1,516,500,834, forward strand.
TACCACTAACCATTTGTTTTTATATTGAAATCAATCATGTCTTGGATTGTATCATATGGTCTCTGCTGGAGTTGTTGGGTATATTTCATAGTTATGGATTCTGTTGGGGGAATGTGTGACAAAAAATTTGAGGTAAGTGGTTCCGTCTCTTGGCTATGATAATGAACTTGCTTTTTTTGCATGGGAAATCGATTTATAAATTGATTTATGAAATTGGAAGGTTTTTTGTGTGTGTTGAAAAGGATTTTGAAAGAAAAATGTGTTTCCCTATATTTTTATATATGGATTTTAAATGGTTTTTAATGGTATCCAAGACATTGAAATATGTTTGTGAATAATAGAACATGGGTTACATTGGGTACATAGGGGAATGGTTTCTCTTCAGACCATCATCCATTTAATAATGAATATCAAGGAGGTTAATCTGGTCATATTCCACTATTTCCTCAGCATATTGTTCTTGTGGGCGGATATTGACATTTTTGCTGGTTTACATAAGGGGTATTCCGCTGCATCCTAGGACTGTTGTTCTAGTATCCATTTTGTTTTCTTGATTATTTTGGTATGAGTATTCTGCTATGTAGACCTATAGTATTCCTTGGTGTTGGGATTCTAGATCTTCTGGTTAATATTTCTTGGATTTATGAGTTAGCCTTGATATGCATGTTTATGATTGTGAAATATGATATTGAAATATTATTTGGAAATTTGTATACCTACTTTTGTTTTGAACTCTGAAAAAGGGAATGATTACCATGATTTCTATAAAATTGTGTTAATACTTATTGTGACACATTTTAATTAAAAATTAGAATAATTATTTTTATATAGAGATATGGTGTTGAACTCCTCGATGGGATTCTACCAATACATTTATCTCACAACCTACACAATGATTCAGTGGTTCATAGACCATTATTTATCATCCAGTGCCGGGAAAGGCAATGAACCATAGTGAGGTGGTGAGGTTCGTGTATGCTGGGATGGGTAGCTGATGAAGAGATGGTTGGAGTTCGTCCATTCCATCATTGGAGTAGCTTTTTTTAGAGTCCCTTATAGTCTGCCTTTTTTTTTTTGGAGTTTTTAGCTACATTTTCAGTTGTTCTATTTTAACTGTTTTTCTTACAGTTATGACATGTATATATTATTTTCATTACATGGTTTATTATTATTTACTTTATGTATGTTATGTGTTTGATTAGGTTTGGTGAAATCATTCCATCATTTTTTTTCATTTTTTGACTAGGTGGTTATAGCCAGCCCATGGGGATTAGGAACTACCTTTGGGTTTATTAATATTTGGATCGGGTGTCGAGTTTCAGGGTAACCTGGTATAGTTCATTACAATTTGGTATCAAATGAGTTCTATCATAAAAAATATTATATTGGGATGTCTTTTAGACAAGAGATAGGATTTTTGGAACATGATAGTAATTTTACGATGTGTGCCTTGACAGCTATTGTTATAACGATTGTCAAATTACCATGGTATTTCAGGATGTGTGTCTCTCATGTTTAATTTTTTTCTTTTGAAATATCAATATCTATTTATGGGTTTTCTAGTTTTAACTGAGTTTTTCTCTATGTTTGATCATTCATATGATTTGGTATATAGTTGTATGCCTCTGAGACTTCTTCCACTGGTTCCTCAGGAGGGTGCATCAGATAATACTCAAGGAAATCCACATATATTATTGAATATCATTGAGACTATCGTACTTGCAGTATGTTCTATTGGTGAGGATTTTCCATGAGTTTATAATTTAGTGGTTGAAGTATAGCCAAGATCTGGAGGAGAAGGATATTGATAACAAGAGTTCTCTCACAAGAAGCCACCATACATTAAAGAGAAAAATGAACATCAAGAGGTGGTGTATTTGATGGATATGATGGATTAAATCTTCGAATTCCTAGAGACAAATGGGAATATCAGGGTGATGTTATCAATGTTTATACTCGAGGTTTCTGGAAAGTGTTGGTGGGACTCTATAGTCGATGTAGATAGACATGTGGGATTGGAATAGAAGGGTTTCAAAACAATCTTCTTTATGCAATTTTTCCAGTGTCTCTACTGTAGGAAATGTCTCTAGAGTTCATATCATTGTAGTATGGATAGAATTCAATGTCATCCTACACAAACTGGATTGCTGAACTTTTCAATTTTTCACCGGATGTGGTATGGAATGACTAGATAAAGGAACAGAAGTACGTACAGGGTTTCCGATCGTACATTAGATCATAGGTGTTCAAGTTGAAGCATCCAAATTATGAGAAGATAGTGGATAATGAAATGATGGAATAAATGGACATGGAAGGCATGGTTGGCTCTACTGCCACATTTATTCCAACTTGTGACATCTTTAGTGGCACTCATAGGAAGAAGATTAAGTGGAAGGACCTTCACAGAAGTGGAGGTGGTGGTTCTCAGTAGTGAGTGTACTCTGTACAATATTTTCCCATTGGAATTGTGCCCTTGACTTTCTACCATTGTGGCAAGGGGGCACCCCAAGCTTTATTGTACGATTCCTGAGAAGATGTGCAATAATTGTGGATGTGTTGGTTATATAAAATGTTTTTTTCTTTCTATTAATATGCCTTGTTATGGTATGGTTTTGACTACTCAAAAGGCTACTGTGGTGTAGTCAGAAGCATCAAAGTCTATAGCGCTCCAGAGACATGGCTTTGGAGTGAAGTATTTACATGAAGTAGAGGAGTTTCTAATGGATGTTGATGCAGGTCCAGCAATAGTGAAATGTATGCTCTTATTGTGGCTTCAGTAGCTACTACCATGTTTAATGATGGTGCGTCCCACTCATTTATATCGTCAATTTTTTTTCATATTCATAGAATTCCAATGGAACATATACAATTTACAACGGAGTTATCAAAAACTCTTGATTAAAGAAAAGATAAGGGGTTCATGTTTCCTATTTTTTGTTCACAATAGCTGACATAGATTTGGTTGGGAATTTTTGTATTCTAGATCTGGATTTGTTTAACTTCATCATCATTATGGATTGGCTAGTCTCTCGTCGAGGTGAGTTTAATTGTTATCATCGACATGTTTTGTATCTTGATGCTAATGGGATCTCTCATGTGTTTGAGGGATAGTGGGACCTGAGCTCAGGTCGTGTAGGACCGTCCAGCCGAGAGATCTAGAGTTTTTTTGGTTGTTGTTTCATTTGATCCTGAAAACTTTTCTTCTACTATGGTTCTTCCTACTATTTGTCAATATTTTTTTGACGACTCCCAGGAGTCCTCTCTGACCTTCCTCTATAGAGAGAGGTAGAGTTCATGATTTACCTGGTTCCAGGAACGCATTCGATATCGAGGCCTTATTATCATATGGAACTAGTGGAGTTGAAAGAGATCAAGATTATATTAGATTCACTATTAGTGAAATGTTTTCCCCAATGTTTCTCCTTGGGCATCCCCAATGATCTTTTACAAGAAATATGATGGTTTAATTTGGTTATGTGTTGACTATCAAAAGTTAAACAAGGTGACAGTAATGAAAAAATATCATTTTCCATAGGTGAATGATTTGTTTGATCAGTTGTATGAAAAAATGTGGTTTTCAATGATCAATAATCGGTCATGTTATCTTCTGCTTAGAGTCCAAAAGTCTGATATAACTAAGATGGACATCAGGAGTAGGTATGACCATTACAAATATCTCGTGATGCCTTCTGGTATGACTAATTCTGCTTTAGTTTTTATGGAATTGATGAATCATAAATTACACCAACATATTGACACTTTTGTGGTAGTTTTCTTGGATGTTGTTATAGTTTATTCAATGTCTGAGTATGATCACGAGCAGCATCTGTGTTTGGTTCTAGACTTTCTGAAGAATCACCATCTATATGGAAGTATTTCAAAATGAAATTTCTAGATTCGATAAGTAAAATTATTGGGGATCATAATTTATAATCATGGCTTATCAATTGATCTAGGGAAGGTAAAATATGTTTTATCATGGAAGGAAACATTAAATTACTTTGATATTCAATGAATCCTTAGTCATGTCAGATGCTATAGATGGTTCGTCAAGGATTTATATTCGTTTGCATCACCTTTGACTACCCTTTCCATGAAAGAGGTGAAATTCTCATGGGATGAAAGTGTTATGAATTTTTTAATGTACTGAAACGAATTATGAAATCTCCACCTATTCTGATCTTACTTGGGACTAGTAAGGGGTATGTGCTATTTTATGATGCATCGGGTGCTGGTTTAGGATTTGTTCTTATACAGTTTGATCATTTTGTAGCATATGGATCTCATCAGGTCTAACCACATGAGAAGAACTACCCCACTCATGATTTACAACTTTCTTTTGTGATACATGTGCATATATGTTGGTGGCACTATCTCTTTTGGGATATGTGTGTGGTCTTCTTTGATCATTATTGTTGGAGCTATATCTTTTCCTAGAAATAGTTGAATATATGAAACCAATGATGGGTATAATTATTTTAGATGTTTTACTTCGACATTTCCTACAACCCAGGTAAGGGAATGTCGTTTCAGATTCTGTAAGTAGGAAGGTAATATCTCATACTATTCTGGAATCAACGGAATAATAGAATCTTATGGGGATTGTATCACAGGTTAACATCGTTGCTTAGGAGGATGTTTCCAGGATGGTTTTAACTATTTTTTAGTTTTCATCATCTCTTATGAAATCTATCTTGAAAATTCAACAAAAATATTATGATATTAATTCGATTCAGAAAACCCATTATGGTGGCAAGATAATTTTTGGTTTGTCCTTTATTTTAGATGACATACTTCACTTCTGAAAGTGAGTTATCATCCCAGCAACTATGAGAAGATCATTCAAATTTGATTTTCATATATCATCAGGGTCTATTCATATAGGCACTAAAAATATGTATTATTACATTAGAATATGGTTTTGGTGGCCAGGTATATAGCATGACATTGTAGATTATGTGTCCCTTTGTTACACTCGCCAACGATTAAAGGCAAGGCATTGGAAACCATTTGTTAAGATTTAGACTCTTCAAGTTCCAATTATTAAGTGGGATGACGTGTCCATGGTTATTTTGGGTTTCTAGGGAAGGCGAGAGAGAAAAATTCTAATTTGTTGGTTTTTGATAAGATGAGTAAGTCTTCTCATTTCATTCCAATAAAAGACACCAATAAATATGAATATCTAGATAATTTGTTGTGATGGAGATCATGAGCTTACATGGGAGTCTTTCTAAAATTGTTTTAGATAGGTATCCTAGGTCTTCAACATGGATCAAGAAGAGTCTTCTAGTGGAAATGGGTACTAAAGTCATGTTGAGTAGAGCATTCCATCCATAGACAAATGGCCAGATAGATCATGTAATTCAGATCCGAGAGGATATGCTATGTGACTTAGTCGGGGATTTTGGTGGATCCTGGCATAACCATCTGGGGCTGGTTGAGTTTTCTTACAACAAAAAACACCATTCAGTGATCAGAATGGCTCCATCTGAAGCGTTGTATAGTCACCCATGAAGATAACCTATTTATTAGGTAGATGTGGGATTATTATCTTTGTTTCTACTAATTTTGGTTCAGGAGACATCAGAAAACATTCAAGACATGTGACAATGTCTGGTTACAACCCAATGTTCACCGAAATTCTATGCCGATTAGCGGGGTCATCCTTTAGAGTATTCAGTTGGTGACTAGGTTTTCTTGAATGTATATCCTCGGTTGGGTAATCGTCATCCTGGAAAAAAAGTAATGTGGGCTATGAGATATGTTGGAACAATTGAGATCATTAGATGGATTTGGAAATTTTTTTATTGGTTAGAATATCCGGCTCACATGATAGACAGTCAATATGTTTTCCTCACATCTCATCTCAAGAAGTATCCCCTTGACCCCTCTCATGTTCAAATTTGGGATGACATTTAGGTAGATCCATATGGTTCTATTTTGGAGAAACAAATTTACATCGTTGACTCATAGATGAAAGTCTAGCATTGGATGTCGATATCGTTGGGTACAGTTATATGGAAATAAGGACTATATTCTCAAGAGACATGGGAACACGAGTTATTGATGAGGGATCAGTGGTCTCATCTCTTTCCATAGGATACATCTTCCACATGACTTCACCGGGATGAGATGTCTTTATGGAGGGGAGTTTGTAACAGCTCTTTACCTTGATCAGCTTATTTTTTCACCATTTTATATCTCATTGGGATTATTAATACTTAGAAATATATTTATGGGGTTTACTATAGGTTTTAGGTCATGTACCTGAAGTACAAAATATGTACCTTAAGTACACAACATGTACCTAACGTACACTCTCTGTACTTTTGGGTGGATTAAATTCATGATCTGGGGGTCACACCATGATATGGTACACATCGTGTACATTTGGTACACATTGTTTAGGGTTTAAATAGAGATTTTTTAAAATGAGGTAATGGGTTTTTCAACGTAACATATCTATCATGGACTACACATTATGACCAATAGATACACATCATGACTCATCCCTCACCCGGTTTGAATTCATGTGTTTAGAATTTATTTCACAAATTCTATCCATATATCTTGGATCTCAAACCAGTTCTCTCCCTAGTCATTTTTAGAGGCATTTCATATTCTGGATTGATCAGATCATCTCTTGTTTATCATTGCTCCTACGAGGGGTCTCTCTAGGTAAGTGGTCTGTATGATACTTCCTTGTTATTTATATCAATGGAGACCTAGCCTTACATTATCGGATCCGCTTATCCCAAATGGATGATTCTTATTGTCTTTTTCTAGATCTGTTGGGAGATCTCATTCTGGAGGCCTTTTTCTTTTATTGGTTTTGGTTTGACTAGAATCCTTCTTCAAGGTATGTGGTTTTACTCTCTTCCACCAACCTTTTTGGTTTCTGTTTTAATAAATCTTTTCATGTATTGGATACTAGAGTCTCTATTGGCATTGTTGTGTTTTGTTCTGGGTTATGGATTCTATTCTGTGTGGGTGTTACCTGAACATTGTGCTTGATGGTTCCAAATCTATCCCATGATAATAACCTTCTATTTTTTCATTAAAAAATTTATTATAATTTTTTTATGAAATTTGAATCATTTTTATGTGTGTTGAAAAAGGGTTTTCAAAGAGAAATGATTTTCCCTATATTTTGAAAAATGGAATATAAATGGGTTTTAATGGTTTTCAAGAAATAGAAATGGGTTTGTGAAAATGATCACATGGTTTACCATGGATACTTAGGTGAAAGGTTTATCATGAGGCCATCATCCATTTATTTGTGATTAATAGGTTAGTTTTACTTGGGTACTTCCACTTTTTACTTGGTATATTGTTCCATATGTCATATATTGACATTTTTTGGGGTTTACTCATGGTGTATTCATCTTCTTCCTGAGATCATTGTTCCAGGATTAGTTTTGTGAAATTGATTAATTTGGTAAGAGTAGCCTACTACCTAGACATGTAGTATTCCTTGGTGTTGTGATACATATGCTACTGGATTCTATTTCATGTTTTCCTATGTTTTCCTTCATATGCATGTGGATTCTTGTGAAATAAGATATATAAATAATATTTGGAAAATGATATATCTTCTTTAGATTAGAACTATTAAAAATTAATGATTACCATGTTTTCTAGAAAATTTATTTACTACTTATCATTCAATGTTTTATTTAGAAATGATCATATAATATTTACTATAAAAATAACTGTTACGGGACACCTGGGTGGGATCCGACAAAACATGTTGGCTAAAAACCTGCATACTACTTCGGTGGTGCGTAGACCATTATTTTTATTTCATTGTAGGTAATGGAAAAGGACAACATTGTGGTAGAGAGGTTCATGTCAGATTGGATGGATAAATGATGGTGATATTGTTTTAGTTCTTCCATGCCATCATTGGAGTAGCTTTAGGTTTTGAGTCCCTTGTATTTGAACTGGTATTTTGGAGTTTTTATCAATAATCTATGTGGTTATGTTTCTGCTGATTTCCATAATGTTATGGAATATATCTTTTCATAATCTTCCATTATTTATTCTTTTTCCTATATATATGCCATGTGGTTGTTCAATTTGGGTGATATCATTCCCTTAGTTTTGTCGTCCGATGCCTAGGCGCTTGTCTCCAGCCCATGGGGATCAGAACTAGCCTTTGGGTATGTGATGGACTGGGTCGAGTGATGGGTTTTAGGGAAACTCGGGTCAGTTCGTTACATTTCAACTAAAGGGTATATGTAAAATTTATAATAGTTTCATGTATATATACTACAAGTAGACACAATTCTAGAATAGTTATACCTAGGTTCAATAACACTGAAATGTGTGCCTTTAGCTTTGACTCAGTCATTACATTGTCCATGAACATTACCCTGACTATTTACATGGTATGATCCTCTCAAATGATATTATTAGGATTATTAAAATTTTCCTTCAAAACCCATTTTTTTGGAATTGAAAATAAATATACCCCCAAATAAAATAATTTTGTTACACTGAGATAAATAATGCTGAAATTTTTAATTTTTCTAAAGTGTTAAACTATCGTGATAATTATAGGGTATGATTTTTAATTTATACATTTTAGAGCTTATCCTGTATATTTCGTTATTTAAAAATGGAACCTTGAAAAAATAATTGTATCATTACACTTATCCAAAGTAGATATTTCCCTATTGGGAAATCCAATATAGATGGTATTATAACAAAAAAGTCCATGCCTTTATTAGGGAATCTAAATCAGGTTATGATGAATAATAATTTTATAATGGAGAATCCTTTTTTCAACAACAAAATACTCTTATGTTGGATCACTTTTTATCGTATAATTCCCAGTCATTTTTGTAATATTTTTATTTTTTTAAGATAATAAAAAATAGCTTCTGAATAATTTATATGTTTTTTAATTGAAAATATAAATTTTCAACAAAAAGCACATAATAAATATTTTAGATTCCTTGCATATGGGTAAAATACCTATTAATGTCATGTATTTTTCAATTGAATTATTTTGGAGTTGGGAATTGTGTTCATAAAAGATTATGATTCCCAGGGAGCCTAATTAAATAAATAATAATAATAGTAAATATATTGTACCATACTCAAATGATTTATGATAAATAATAGAGTATCTCCCAAACAGGGTGTCGTATGATATATCTAAGACTACATTTAATTTAAGGGTATATGTTTTAGCTTAGACAGGGCATAACATTATGCACATCGATTGTTTGGTAATATCACATGCAAGGATAAGTTGTTTAATAATTTTTTAAATTATTTTTCTTAAAATATTATATGTCCTCCCAAATTAGTTGTCTTACAAATATGTGTAGAACCACCGTTAGGTTTGGGATGCAGGGTTTACACTATGTGGGGGATAACTTTAATGTGCATTGGAAATAGTTCCATTCCACTATGTAGGTTATGTATTTCAATAAATTATTTATTAAATTAATTATTAAAAAAAAATTATTGTTCATATCCTCCCAAAAAATATGTCGAACCTCATATATAATGCATGATAGGTTTCAAAACCCCTAATTTCGACCACATTTTTACTGTTTAAAGTTAGAATATCCATAATGGGGTAGAATTAAAGACATTATAATTCATTTTCATGATAACATGTTACAAAATTTGGGTTTTAATTTTCTATTTTGATTACTACAGTTTTTTGGGTATTTAAATTACTCAAACAATTACAAATTCATTATAGATTGGTTTCATTGATGTTTAGTGTCCTTGGACTGCCATGCAGGTGATTGAATGACCTTTTATGATCAATTCTTCCTGAACCAAGAACATGACTTGTACCTGATCACCCCCTAGTGCACCTCTCATATGAAGAAGTTTAGAATTATTTCATATTATTTCATATTATGTTTTTTACAAACATCATATTATAGAAAATAGAATTAAAGTACAAATATTTAATTATCATTGATTATTCTTTTCAAATATCATTAACAATTTCATACCGAAAAATAATAAAAATAAAAATTTTATCGAGGTATTTCATCACAAAAATTATCAAGGATAATTTGGAAATTGAAAAAGTGTTTTTTTAAAAAACAACTAATTTAAATTGTGTAGATTTGTCAAAGATAATTGTAATGAATTATAAAATTTTAATACCATCGATTAATCAATTTTTTTAATAAAAACTAATCACAATGTTTTATAATTTTATAATTGTTTAAAATTATGAATTTATGTTTTATAAAATTATTCAACAATAATGGTGATGTTTTCAAAGGGTAATTAATAAATAATCAAGCTGTAGTGGTGATATTAAAAAGTATAATTTGTAAATTATCCAATGATAATTCCATGATTACAAAATGATAACTATAAAATTATCAAAGGATGGTGGAGAAATTATCAATGGATAATTATTAAATTATAAATCAATAATTATGATATTTTTAATTTATAACAATTAAAATTTATCAAATGATATATACAAGTTTATAAAATGATAAATTATTGACAATGTATCAATGTAAATTTTAAAAATGATGGTTTAAAATAAATTATCAAAAATATAATAAGAGAGGAAAATATATAATAAATTATAAAAGGATAATTATAAAGGATATTTAACTGTAAATTATAATAAGGAACTATAAGGATAATCAGTAATAAATCATTAATTAGTAATTGAAGAAAGATAATTTTTAAGAATTATAAAAAGATAATTATAAAAAGATAATTTTTAAGAATTATAAAAAGATAATTAAAAAAGGTTAATTTATGTGAAATTATAATTAAAACATTACAAAAAATAATTTGTGAAGAATTATCAAATGATAATTATAAATGGATAATTTAGGAGAATGTATCTTATGATAATTATAATGGGATAAATTATAATAAAATATTATATGAAAATTATAAATTAAAAATTTTGGATAAATTATAAAAATTTAATAAAAATGGGTAATTTATAATAAATTATCAAAATATAATTATACAGGATAATATTGAAAATTTACTAGAGATAATTATAATAGGATAATTTATCTTATATTATCAATATATAATTATAAAGGGGTAATTTATGAGAGATTATCTAGAGATAATTTTTATATGGATAATATTGTGAAATCATGCTCTAGCCTAGAGTGATAATTTGAAAATTATATAGGTGAGAGAATGTATTATTACATGAAATATATTATATATTTTTTGAATAAAATAAACCATTTTGGTTCCACGAACCCGTGAAAGACCATTAGTGTTTATGTATCAATATTTATCATAACAAGGGAATGAATAAGTGTTCATGACTATTGATATATCTACACCCTCTATCAAATCAAAAATGGTTGTTTACCCTTTCCATTGATGTCAATGACTTTTCTGACAGGATTTTCCTTACTATTTTGGGATTTTTATACATATTTCATAAATATGATTTTTGTATAGATATATTTGATATTTATAAATGAATTTTGATCACATATGGTTGTGTGTGTGTCTATGATATGGTATGGATTAATTCCCTGATGTTGATACCATTTATATATTCCATGATGATGTTCTATTCACATGTTTATATATTTGATGGTGCTATATTAATAATTATGTGTGTTGTGGTTGTCATAATCATATAACCGGGCACATTTTCTATTATAAGATTTTTATGAGTACACATGAAAGGTGGTTGTTGTTGTTTGATTACATCATGTGGGGTGTGCGGATGGTTCACACCAATGAGGATGATACAACATGATAACCATCAAACCAAGAGTCTACTTTATGCCTTGTACATTATATGTAGATGCCCGAAAAATAACGCCTTGTGGATTTATCAAATAACCAAATGCCTTGTGGATTTCTGGTACCATATAGATACTAGGTTCCTTGTTGATTATGATCATTAAATGATACCTTTTGGTTTTCATGAATGATTCATTCACTCGATGGCTTGTGGGTTTCGAGTTAATTTCTAACAAACTTGTTGATATTTTTCATACATATCAACATATATTCCATTTCTATTAGGGAATTGAAGTAGGTACAGTAGAGGGTTTGTGGAGGATTGGTTAGCATACGACGGATCGGTCTTGGATTGTGTATTTCTATACTTTTTATGAATTTATTATTCTTGGGTAATAAAATTATATACTTGAGAGAACTAGTTTAAGGATTAATTAGAGGTATCCTATGGATTATTGTAATCACACCCTTCTTAGGATTTAAGATTCCCTTTTAGATTTCATTATGTATTTAGAGAATGTAATGGGCATTGTGAAGGAAAGGATAGTAGTGGAGTGTCGAGAGAGTGAAAGCTAGAAATATTAAATAGCCATTGTTAATCAATTTATTGATCTATACCTTATTACACTTTTTATGCTTTCCATGTCGGGATATTATTTATTCATATTGTATGTATCCCATCATTACCATTCCAAATATTTACTATAATAATTTATTATAATTCCCAGTGTTAATCAGTGATCCTATAATATGATGTTGAGGGTATAGTCTCCAAAAGTATTTGCTCAAAAACACATTACTAGTTAGAATCCTATTATATACAGGGATGCACACATGGGGCCATGTGACCATCTATCTCAGACCTAGTGATACGGTCTGGGATGAGAAAAAATGGTATTGGACGATTAGGATTCCCTACAATATCCTAATATTTTTATTGGAATGGGTCAAGATAGATATGACATAGAAAATTTTGGACTTAGGAAGTAGAAATATTTAAGTCCCTTTCCATTATTATATTGTGGACATTGGAGTGTCCATAAAGTGGATAATTTATTTTTCCATAATAAAATTAGTAAAAATATCATAGGAAAATAAAAATGATATTGATATATTATTTATGAGATATTCATGTATGTTCATGCATCATGTCCAACCACGTAGTTTCACATGTCGTATATATACATGTTTTTGTTCAACATAGTAGTTCATTAATTAACTGTCTTGTTTTTGTTATATTTATTTTGGATTGTTTATATAATGTGATATATATATATGTTACCATTCTATTTGATATATCATTATTAGAATAAATTGGTTGATTAGAGAATATTATTTATTTATTGTATATGATGAAAATGACTAACATTCCATGAATGTAACATGGGTTAGTGATAAAAGGGTAATACCTTGGGTTAAGGGTAGACTCCTAGGAAAACCTTGTTGTTTTCGTCTACAAGACTTATGTTTAAAATTATGTGATCCCAAATACTGATTAGGGTTTATCCTAACAACTTAGTTTCCTTCCCAAAGGATTTGCATCTCATTGCTGGAGATTTTTCCTCAATATAGTATTTTTGGAATATGGGGGATGTAGGCCAAAATACGATCAAAAGGAACTATGGTTATGTATTACTAGTAGATTTGTAAGAGAGTACTTTTCAACATGCTCCCACACCCACTCTATGGTTTAGGCAGCATGGCGGCTTCAATCGAATTTATTTCTCTTAGTGCATATCATATGAATATGAGTTCCAAATTATGGTCTAAAATGCCATAATTTTCAACCCTAGATTTCATCATTCATATAGAGCATCGAAGTACTTCAGTTCTCTAAAAATGGGATGAAATTCATTTGGTAATAATTTCACTAGTAGATACTCTAAATGAAGAGAAAGATAAAATGAGATTACGATAATGTCGAGAGAACATCCATTTTGACACCACATATTGTATAGTTTCAACCAAGATGAAGTAACTCAAGGTTCATTTGAACGAATTGGGGAGGAAGGGATACATCTGTCTGAGTAAGTCTTCTTGCGGTGCACCTATGATTTTTACCATAAAGGCATATGGTAGTATTCAGCTTTGAATTGATTACCGAAAGCTGAACTAGGTGATGTTTATGAAATGATATCCATTTCCCATGAGTGATGAACTTTTTGATGAGGAATTGTGAGAAGCTTTTTACTAAAAGATTGATATTCGATCATGATATCACTAGTTGTCATTTGTAGATGTCAAAAATATAAATATGGATTTTTGGAGAAAGTATGGATAGTATGAATACATGGACATGTCATTCGAGGAGATAAATAAAATGACAATATTCATGTCCCTCATAAACAAGATCTTCCTTCCATACATGGACCCATTGTGATAGAATTCATCAATTATATCCTCATCTACTCATGGAATCTAGAGAAATATGATTGGAATCAAAATTTAATATTATGTACACCTCAAGAACATAGTATATGTTCCATGATATTGATGTGTGACTTTAGGATTCAAGAGGTAAAGTTCCCAGGACATGTGGTTTTTCAGATTAGTACATATATATATACCTAGATAAATTTGAAGATATAATGTCATAGAAATGTCTTCCTATTATTTTTGAGAATATTATTTTTTGGGGTATATCGTGACATTATCGAAATATTATCTAGGACATACCCCAACTATAAGAACCCATTATTGTTCATAAAAATAAGTGAGTGTAGTTCCAGTGATTAGAACAATATTAATATGTGTTCCTTGAGCTATAGAGAATATTTATGAAATATCCTATACTAACACTCCATAGGACTAGGATTGGTTGTATAGTGTATTATGATGCATGATGATGGGGTCCTGGAGTAGCTATGATGTATTGAGACATTGTAGTACCATATGGGAATCGTCATCTAAAACACCCTAAGAGGAATTACCCAACACATGATGGGGATCAAGCATCTGTGGTCTTCATTCTAAACACATAATGATAATATCTCTTTGGTGAGAGGCATGCTATTTACATGAAATACAAGAACTACATTATATATCATCACATAGGGGGAATCATCATGTGATAGTGTAATTGGGTTTAATATATATAGAAGTTCGTTTTGGATATGATGTATGCACCCTGGAAAAGGTAACATCATTTCAGATGCTCTTATCAATAAAACATTTTTGAAGAGGAATATGGTAAGAGGTATTTAGAAAAGTAGCGACTCTTATTGAGATTATTAACTAATTTAAGGAAGGATCTATTATAGGATCAGTGTTCTATGAATCATACACATTTAGGGATAACATCATCCAAAAAGGACATGGTTATGACTGGTCAAAATTTAGTCCCAGATTGTGTTGTGATGGAAAAACAGTTGGATGGCAGTGAATTGCAACCTAGATGGTTTATGGATAAAGATGATGCAATATTAGAACATGGGAGCATAGTAGATCCCACAAATACTATAGTGGAGATGATTATGGATTACAATAAATATAGTTGATCTGTATATCTTGGGGTTACCAGTATGTATCATGAATTATAGTGGATGTTTTGGTGGCTATGGAAAAAGATAGACTTTGTTCATTTTCTTTCTCGATGCATTACATGTTAGAGGTTGAATGACGAACACCCACATCCTGGTGGGGTTTTATCCTACCTCGACTCCTCTATGGAAGTGTGAGTATGTCATGATGGATGTTGTGAGAGGTTTACCATATACCCTAGGTAGTTGTGATATAGTTTTCAGGATTATCAATTGGTTAACAAACTCACTTCAATTATTATCAATCAGAGGGACTCACATATTAGAGGTTGTGTGAAAAATCTATGTTATCATAATCACGAAAAGGGATCCATTGAATATTTTTATAGACAGTGAAACTTGATTTAAATCATGCTTTTATAAGGTCAAATGGAAATACCTAGGAGCTTGGTGTACCATTATAAGACTAGTAGACAATCAAAGAAGACTATACCCATATTATAGTTCATTTATTAAGCATACATTCCAGTAACCAGTGAAACATGGAATGATTACTTTTCCATGATTTATTTCACATTAAATAACATTTACTAGGATTTTATTTAGTGGTAACTTTATGAGTCTCTTTTTGGGATGTTGTTTCGCTAAAGGAAATGTTGTCGTTAGAATGGTGTGAAAACATTTGATGGCCTCAGTATATTTCAATAGGACTCAAATAGACTGCATCTAATTAGACATGAGTATATCAATTACTTGGATAGATCAAAAACATATTCAAACTATATGAGGATACCGTTAGATTTTACTATGGGAGATTTTATTTCCATTAGAGTTGGTTCTCCATTAGGAAGCACACATTTAGGGAAGATAGTAAAAATTGAACAATGTATTATTAGAACCTTTGAGATAACTGATTTTATAGGGGAAATGGTGCAACATATATACCTCACTTCTTACTATCAATGTTTTTGATTACATGGACATTGATATAGAGACGGATGAATCTTCTGATGAGTATATAGTGTAGATCATAGATTGAATTGATAAGGTGTTTCATGAAAATATAGTAATACTAGCTCTAATTTAGTGACATCGTGGATGTATCTAAGAGGAAACAT
The DNA here is from genome assembly GCA_963277665.1 of Viscum album. Taxonomy (NCBI): domain Eukaryota; kingdom Viridiplantae; phylum Streptophyta; class Magnoliopsida; order Santalales; family Viscaceae; genus Viscum; species Viscum album. The sequence continues at coordinate 1,516,517,158 of OY728131.1, forward strand.
ATGAATATGGGTCTGATGTTCAAGATCAATGGATTCAGTTGTCAATCAAGACCGATACAGATACTTATTATTGATGACAAGTCAATAATTTGGGATAATTTTAATATTTTAAATTTTTAAATGTAACATCCCACTACTTGATGTTAGGTAATTATTTTTTCAATTCAATTTTTAATCATTATTTGGATGTTTCTTATGACTCATGAGGAGGGAGAAATTTTTTTAGAAAAATTACATAATGTTCATTGACTTCTGATTTTTTTAATTAATTTAGTTTAGCTATAATTGAATAATGAATTTTTGGGGTTATACCTTTGTTTGAAGAATTTCATAGTTTTATTGATTTTGTTGTCTGCAATTTATTAGGTTTTCTGTCAGTAAAAAATTTATAGGTCTTGTATGGAGTAAAAGACAAATAATTTTCACAATGAATGATTTCATAAACCTAGAACATATAATGAATTATAGTTTATTATTTTTAATGTTATCACTTCATTTAATTTTAAAACAATGGTTTTAAACAAACGTGATAGTGTTTTCAATGTATCTGTACCCCAAGTATAACACGATGAGTAATGAGATTACATGGTTGTTAAATGTCATACATAGGTCAATTAGGGTGATGAATCAATTAATTTATGTTTTATTACTATATATAACTCATTTCTCTCGAACAATAACCCTGATCAAGTGATTTTGGGATCCTCCATTCATTCTGAATTTCTTCGTTCAATGATTGATCATTATTGCGGTAGGGATGAATAATTCCAAGTGAGTATCCCTTTATTAGTTTTCATTTACATTGATCAATGTTTCACCAATTCGTTGAATTATCAGATCCATTGACTTTTGGTGATGATTATTATTGATTCTTTTATAGTTCAATTGTGTTTTGTTTATATAGGTGTGAATCCTTGTTCATTGTATTGCTACAGGTGCTCGTTATTAAGGTATGTGTTTATTATTCTTCTCCTCTAACATTTTTTGTTAAATTGAATCAATTTTTAGATGTGTGTATTTTTTCTATTGTCACTTTTATAATTTTATATATATACTTTTGGTGGATCTTGTTTTTGTCATGTGTGACCCATGTTTTGATGTAGGTGGTTTCATCTCTTTCCTATGTTGGTATACTGTATTGCTGTAGTTTTTGATAAATTCATTTATAAATAAATAAAAATGAAAGAAGGATTTTCTTTGTGTGTGTGGATGTTAATTTTTGTAAAATATGGATTTAGCCATGTTTTAGTACATGATATTTTGTTTTTCGAACCACTTTGAACTAGTTTCTGAAATGGTTTCCAAGTCATAGTTTGATGAGAAATAGAATTATTAAAATGGGTTGTAAAATAGATCATATAGGAATACATAGGTACTTGTTTGGAAGGTGTATAAAATGAATCATATATTTGGGGAGGGGGGTTGTCATGGGTATTTCCTCTTCTCTGAATTCCTGTTTTGTTGGGACACTATTACTTCTTTTAGGGGTGCACATTCTAGGGCATTCAAATGATTTTTAGACTCAGTGAATATATATAATTTCATTATGTGTTTATGGATTTTTATATAAGGAATGAGTGTCCTAGCTATCCAAGACATGATTGATTAGTTTTGTGATGTTACATGTTATTTTGGATGATTTGTGGTGTTTTGGATTATGATGTTTTGATTGTACTAACTTGGATTTGAGGTGATATTTGACACATAATTTTTTTGGAATATAATTATTTATATATATACATATATATAATACATTGACACTGAATTACCTTTTTTATATGAAATTTGAAAAAGGAATAATAAAAAAATTCCATTACATTTGATATAAAAACTATTGAACTGTAATCCTAAATTTTTTCATTAAATATGGGAAAGCATGGATCATTATAAAAAGAAAAATTAATGGAAATATGGGTGAGACCCTAAAGAGCCTATTAGATCAAACAATATACATCAGATCGTTGGGCCATATAAAAAGGTATGTCATCAGATTTAGGGAATGTAAAGGCACTACCGTGAGTTGGTGATGTTTTTCATTAGTTGTGTTTTGGGTAGATGGTGGTGAGATTATTGGAGTTTTCCCATGATATACTATTTATTTGTTACAGTAGTTGTTTTGGTTGTATATTCCTCTACAATTGGACGTGTCTCTTCTGGATAGTTTTTTCTACCTTTCAGATTTATCATTTTTTGTCCTCTTTATATTATAGGATATATTTATATATTTCAAACTTTTTCTCTTTTATTTGTATATATTACATGTTTTTTCTTTATAATTGGGGAAATTATTCCCTCTGATTGTTGTATGGTGTGGAATATCTATTCACCCCACCATGTAGATTTATAACATCCTTCAAAAATGAGGTAGATTATGTTGGGTGCCAATTGTGAGAAGATATTTGTGTCGGTTCTTCACAAAGTGGTATTAGAGCTGGGATTTTCCTTAGGAGTTAATTTCTATGGATGTTTGGTAGACTGGATATAGGATTTTTTGGACATGATAGGTAGGTTGAAGTGAGTGTATGTTCTGATAGATCAATGAAACAATTCATGTTAACATGGTATGTTGGGATATGTGTATCATATTATAGGTATTTGATGTGAAATATAATTCTTATTATAGGTTTTTCGGTTTCAAAGGAGAAAATTATGTGTATAATAATTTATTCATTTTTTGTGTATATGAATATCCCTATGAGACATCCTATGTGTGTTCCCTATGAGGTTGAAGTTGATTCTCTTAATGTTAATCCTCCCATTGAACAAAATATTATCAAGTATATCATGTAGAAAATATGTTTTGTTGAAAATAATATTCCACAAGTTCAACATGCATTTGTGGAGGTAGATCAAGGATTTGTAGGATAAGAAGATCGATCACATGAGTTCTTGTGTGATCATCCACCATACATTATGGGTAATGATGAACATCAATAGATGTAAAAGTAGATTAACATGATTTATTAGAGCATTTAATTCTATTATATAATTGAGAGTATCAAGGTGAAATGCACAACATTCAATATCGATGGTCCCAGTATTCATTAGTGGGATTCTATAGTTCATACAGATTGAAATGTGTTTTTGAAATGGAAAGGGTTCAACACAATTTTTTCCTTATAATTCTATTTATTGATACTATATATGGAAACATATATAGATTTCATACATTTCAATATAAAGATAGTTAGGTATTATTATACAAAAAAAAATATTTTTTATCTGGTTCGTTTCACAACAGGTTTTTAAAATAATGATCGGCTAAGAGAAAAGAAGTTCCTACAGGCATTGTGGTGGGGTTTCATCTCTCCACCCGAGTAAACATTTCTGGATCATTCTATCGTTTGATCGTTATAGAACCTTTTTGTTATGTTATATAATTCATTAACCCATGTTGATGATTCTCCTTAAATCCATTGTATATATATTGTGAGATCTTATTTCGGGGCCATTTCCATGTAGGTCATTGTTCGACAGGAGTGTGTACGTGAGGTATGTGTTGTTCCATCTTCCCTTATAACCATTTAGTTAAATTTTATAAATTCTATGATTTTTAGTTCCATTAATGGGTAGTATTCATCATTGGGAAGTTATCCTTTTTGGTGGATACTGTAGAAGGCATGTGCAACTCGAGTTCTAAGGGAGGTTGTTTTGTATCTAGCATGTGTGTGTCAAAATAATTTCTTCAGTTTCTAAAATTATTCTGAAATCAAATGGAATGATTGACTGATATGATTTTATTTTGAGGAAATGGGTTTTTATCAAAGATTTTTTTTCAGAAGTTTTGGTAAAGGAAAATTTGTTTTTTATAGCATTGTGAAATGTTTTCTGAAATTTTATCTAAAATATAATCCCAAGAATATTGTATTGATTAAAATTTTTTGGAAAATAGATCACATGGGTAGCCTCAATTATATTTATAGAAGGCGTGGTAACAGGACTCATCCCCTTTCGATGGATTCCATAATGGGGATTTCTTCTTCTTCTTAATTGTATTGCTCTAGGAACATGTATGACCCATTAAGAGGGGACACCATCTGGGTTATTCCTATACTTCCTAATCTTAGTTAACATTTCTAGTGGATTGGTTCATATATGATATTCTAATTTTGTTATGAGTATCATACATATACCATTCATGTTTGATTTTTATACATGATGTAACAGGTTATTTTAGTTAATTTGGGTTGTTTTTTCTTGTATTGTTATGATTATATTGCCATGGATTTGATGTGATATTTGATACATTGTATTTTTTTCTAAGATATATCAATATTGATATATCTATATGACATTATTTTAAAATTATTTACATGTTTTAATTGAAATTTTTAAGATGGGGAAATTAAATCATTTCGATTATAATGATAGAAAAACTATTAAACTATTATCATGCCTTGTTTTCATTAATGTTTTTCATGATTGGATTATTATATAGGGACTTTTTATTGAATACCATGGTGAGACCATTCATAACCTATAATCTCACACCATATGCAACTATTTGGTGGTGTATATACCATGTTCTTTATCTCAATGCATGTAAAAGAAATGTGTTGTAGTTAGATGGTGAGGTATTTTATTAGCATGGTTTTTGGTAGTTAGTTATGATATAATGCATGTTTTCCCTTGATATCACCTGGAGTTTTTGGAGTAGCTATTTTCGTTTTATAGTCCATTATATTTGGACTTGTATCTAAGAGATATTTGTCACTACATTTCAGATTTATCATTTCACATTTATTATTTTTCTTATGATATATTTATAAATTTTTTTATCAGTATTATTTGAATATATAAAATTTTGTTTCATAAATATTGATGATATCATTTCCCCATGGTTTTTTTGATTCCCTAGTGAAATTTCAATCCAATGGGGATCAGGGGGGACCTTAGGGTATGTAGTGGATCAGTTCAGTTACCCATTTCGATAAGGTATCTGGGTGAGTTTATGACAACCTTTCTTTTTATTACAACTTAATCATTACTTATTACATAAAACATCACTTGATACAACAATAAAGATTGATAGTATTAGTGTATTTGGGGCTTAATATCATTACATAAAAACATAAAACATGAAATACAACATCTTTATTCAAAACTTCCGTTAAATGACCACTACATTCCCTCGTACTTAGCATTGCATGGGATACCATGAGGACATGCATAAGAAAATGGTGAGATATAAAGCCTAGTAAGGGAATACACATGGAATAACATGAGGAGTACAATACATGTTAGACATTAGGAATATCAATATATCACAAGAGAAACATGAACATAAGTTCTTGATAATGCATGATAATCATAACATGGAAATGTGGCAACAACGCTTAACTTGGAATTAGCATGAGCCAAGCCTCATTGCACAAGGAGCATGAGTAAATCCTTATTTCACATGAAGAAATAGTAATCCCTCATTGGAAATGAATTATCATGAGTCAACACTCATTCCACATGAAGTATCATGATACTATACTTTACCCAATGCATTGGAGCGCTATAAGGGCGCACCCTTCTTAAACATTTTATTTCATGAATAAGTGTGCCACATGGATCATAAAACATGGATTCATAAAATATAATCATTTATTCCATGATAAGGGAATGTGGAATTTATGCATGAAACATTATAATAATTATCTAAATATGCATAAAGGTTAATTCCCTTGATGGGTAAATGGGCATGGTATTCACTACACAATGACATTGGCTTAGAAAATCGGTGCGATTTTGGGAGCGTAACGGCGTGACATAAGAATTCATAAAAATGGTTTATGAGAGAGAAAGGGGTTCCTAATCATATTTACATGTAATTCACAGTAAGGAGGTCATATATATACATGTACCAACAATTGAAATGGATTATAGATACATGATACAAAAGAATTGCTTGAACGTAAATGAGGAGAGAGAAGTTCTTTTCGGAATTTTGACATAGTAAAAGGTGTAAATGGGAGTAATTTAATGGGAGAGAAAGGGGTATCACATCATTCAAATCTAATGAGGTCAGTATGAGGGAGGTGTGAAACCATACACCAACATTCATAATTGAAATTAAAAGGGAAAAACAACTTAAATAAAATTGGACATAAATGAGAAAGGAAGAATAACCATCACTTGGAAGTGTGCTTCCAAAGGCTATAGAGAGGCTTGTGAGAGGCTTCTTGGGAGCTTCGGGAACCTTGGGAGGATTCTAGAAAGAGTAGGGCAGAGGTTGGACGAACTACAAAGGCTTTGAGTGAGGAGGAAGTGGGATCTTGGGTGGGTTTATATAGGAAAGGTGAGGGAAATCTTAATTATTTAGGTTTGGGACCCCTTATATTAAATTAATCAAAACCAGAAACCATCCCACGGTTTTTTCGAATTGTTTTTGGAAAAGGGAAGAGGAAAAAAATATTTTATAAGGCCAAAGTCCGAAATTCATAAAATAATAGGGTTTCTTAGGTGGAGGCAAGTCACACTCCCATTGAAATTAATTTAAAAAGACAAGGTTCTTAATAACTCTTGAGGGGTCCATTAATGCTTTTAAAAGTAAGTCAAAAAAACCCAAAATCACATTATTTTAATGGTAAAACATATATTGGCTGAATATAAAGATTATAATATTTTATTACATCACTATTGCGTCATTATGATGTCATAAAATATAATTCGTAACTAAATAATAACAACACACATTATTTGTAGTTTAAAAACTATTTAAAATGTATGAATATTTACAAGAATGTATATTCATTATTATATACAAAAAAATAATGTACACGAACATAGTACTATTTATTTGTTACATAACCCTTTAAAAGAGACACATAAGACCTAATGGAAAGGTGTGTGATGGTGACAGACTCTTGGGGTGGCTCGGATAACATCGCTCAAGTGGTAATTTCTATCAACATCCACTTCTCCCGTAGTTGGTCCCGTTCTATCTTGACTGGATGAAGCTTAGCTTGGGCTTGGTCAAGTGAGAAGCCCATGTATGCTATATCTTTTCCGAGATCCGACATATGGGCTTCGTATGGAGAAATTCTACTGGACGAGGCCATCGCTTCTTTTGTTTGAGTAAAATTTATTTGTTAAGGCCCTATATTTATACTAATCATATGATCACTATTCAATGTCTATATTATAAATTGTCAAATTTATTAATATAAAACCAAATAAGTTGACATTTTATATAAACATAAAGAGAAATTTAATTAGATCAAGAAAAATTTCCATTATTGAAACTTTGGGTCATTACAATATCCCCCCCTTAAGAAATTTCTCCCTCGAAAATTTCCATTTCCCACACTAAAAGTTATGTGGGTGACTCAGCTTTATTATTTCCTCTGATTCCCGAGCCGCTTCTTCAAACTTTTGGTTTCTCCAAAACAACTTGCCGAGGGGAATTTTCTTATTTCGTAGATCTTTTTCCCTACGATCTTTGATTTCACTGGTTGTTCCTCATAAGAAAGATCATCTTTTAATTGTACCACCTTAGAATAGAGTACTTGTGAAGGGTCTGATATGTACTTCCTTAAGAGGGATACATGAAAGACATCATGTACTTTGGCCATGGTAGGTGGAAGTGCTAGTTGATAGGCCGCAACCCCAACACGATCAAGAATCTCAAAGGGGGCCATGTACCTTGGACTTAACTTCCCTTTCTTTCAAAACCTCATGACATTCTTTCATAAAGATATGCGTAGAAAAACCATTTATCCTACTTTGAACTCAAGGTCTCATCGATGATTATCTGCATAAGTCTTCTGTCAACTCTGGGCTACCTTGATATACTGCTGAATGGTTTTCACCTTCTCCACCATTTCCTCGACCATTTCCAGTCCAAGAAGCTGACGTTCACTGACCTCATCCCAACACACTGGTGTTCTGTACCTTTTCCCATAAAGGGCTTCATATGGTGCCATTTGGATGCCCGAGTGGAAACTGTTATTATAAGAGAACACAACCATAGTAAGATGTTGATCACATCCTACTTTAAAGTCCATTGAGCATGCTCTCAATATGTCCTAAAGTGTTTGGATAGTCTTCTCGGATTGTCTATCAGTTTGAGGATGATAGGTCGTAATGAAGTTCAGTTCAGTATTCCGAGCATGTTGAAGAATCTTCCAAAACATAGAGGTGATTCTTGGATCTCGGTCAGACATAATAGCCAGTGGTACTCCATGTAGCCTAACCGCTTCCATGATATATATCCCTTCCAGTTGATCCAATGAGAAATCCTCACGAATAGAAATGAAGTGTGTAGTCTTTATAAGACGATCCAAAACAACCCAGATTTCATTATTGTCTTTAGATGTCCTTGGACGTCTGGTGACAATTTCCATGTTGATGTTCTCCCATTTCCATTCTAGTATGGGGAATGGTTGTATCATCCCCTTAGACTTCTTCCTCTTTTCCTTCACTTGCTGACACACCAAGCACATTGATGTATATTCAGTGATCTTCTTTTTCATATTATCCAACCAAATGTTTTCTTGGATATCTCGATACATCTTTGTGCTCCCTAGGTGAATAATGAAATTTGAAATATGTGCATAATACAAAAGTTCCTTCTTCAACACCAGACTTTATGGAACACATAGTCTTTTCCAAAACCACACAATTCCTTCTTCATTAACATTAAACTCCAAGTATTTCCCTTTTTCGATAGCTTACACTTTTTCATGAATTCCCACATCATCCTTTTGAGTATCCTTTAACCATTGAAATAGAGATAGTTGAGCAATAATTTGTGAAAGGATTGATGATGTTCCCTTCTCTATGACTCCCATGTCCATCATCATCATGTATAAAAAGATTGGATCCTTATCAATTCTCATCATTGATAGAATCATTGGATCCTTTCTACTTAGGGAATTTACCACCTTGTTCACTTTCCCAGTTTGGTAATATATTGAACAGTCATAATCCTTGATGAGCTCTATCCATCTTCTCTGGAACATATTAAGAACTTTGTGTGTTGATATATATTTATGACTCTTGTGGTAAGTATATATCTCACATTTGACCACATAAAGATAATGTCGTTAGATTTTTCAAAGAAAAGATCACCGCCACCAACTCCAGATCATGCGTTGGATAGTTTGATTCATGGATTTTCAACTGCCTCGAGTCATAGGATATCACATTATCATTCTACATTACCACACATCCTAATCCCTTCTTCGAAGCATCACTGAATACAACAAATATTTCCCCACTTGTGGGTAATGTGAGCACGGGCGCAGTGATAAGCCTCCTTTTCAACTCCTTGAATCTTTCTTCACATTCATAACTCCATGAAAACTTTACTCCCATTAGAGTTCGCTTGGTATGAAGGTTGGAAAATCGTGAAGAATTTCTCACAAATCATCGATAATATCCATCTAACCCAAAGAAGCTATGGATATTCATTACCGCTGTTGGCCTCACCCATCCCTCAATTGCATCTATTTTGGAGGGATCCAAAAATACCCCATTGAATGTGATGATATGGCCCATGAATGAGATTCCTTCAACCAGAACTCAAACATTCTGTACATTTCATAGAGATTCTCCTTGTGAAAATTCTCCAGTACAGTTTGTAAATGCTCCTCATGATCCTCCTTGGTTTTGGAGTATATTATAATTTCATCTATAAATACTACCACAAATTTGACTAGGTAATCTCTAAAGAATCTATTCATTAATTTCATGAAGATTGATAGAGATTTAGTGAGTCCAAAAGGCATGAATATGAATTCATAGTGACTGTATCTTGCCCGAAAAGTAGTCTCGGGGATATCTTCCTTCTTCACCCTAACTTGATAATATCCCTACGGCAAGCCCACCTTGGGGAAGTATTGTGCTCCACGCAGCTTATCAAACAATTCATCAATTTGTGGAAGAGGATAATTGTTCTATATCGAGATTTTGTTAAGTTCATGATAATCGATGTGAAGCCGCATTGACCCATCATTCTTCTTGATGAAGGGGACTGGTGCACCCCATGGGGAAGCACTTGGGTGTGTAAACCATCTATCTAGATTCTCTTGTAGTTGATTCTTCGGCTCTTCATGCTCTACAACAACCATTCTATATGGAGTCATGGATATTGGTAAATCCCCTGGTACAAGTTCAATTGTTTATTCAACAACTCATCTAGGAGGTAGACTAGTCAGTTCTTCGGGAGACACTTCAACAAATTCCCTCACAATAGGCATTTATTCAAGGATGGTTTCTTCCATGGACTCAATAATCTAAGCCAGATATGTATTCTCATAAGGCAGTAATATCCATGATTGAGATGATGGATCTAAAGGAGATTCATCTTCCTCCTTACACATGTAATGAATCGGGGGTCGATTCTCTATATGGAGTTTTATTTCCCTCTCCCGACAATTTATATTGGCTGTATATAAGGAAAGCCAATACATGGTAAGAATTGCATAAAATTCCACCTGATGGAGTATGGTGAGGTTCTCCAGGAAATTCAATCCACAGATTATAATAGGGGAGGACTTATATTCATGGGATGTAATGATTTCCCAATTTTTCATACTCACCGACATTTTCACTTCCATGATTTGTGGTGGTGCTGGTATTGTTCTACTAACCATTAGAGATATAAAAGAATGCGTAGAACCTGAATCAAAAAGTATGTTATCTGTTATTTAATCAATAACTAGAGTACCTGTCACCACTTCATTGTCGGGGTTCACTTCTGCAGAAGTGATGGAAAAAAGCTCTTCCTTGCTGCCTTGGAGGTTGTTGGTGTCCTTTTAAAACCCTTGGATTATGGCACTAATTTGAAAAATGACTAGGTTATTTGAATTTGTAGCATTGAACAACGTGTTGAGGTTTGAATGGAACATTCCTTTCCTCTGTCGCAGCTGCGGGCCTTTCTTGCTGACAGTTAAAAACAAGGTTCCCTTCTCTTCCACACCTGAAGCATTTCCTCGTCCCCTTAATGCAATTTACAGGGTGCTTCATTCCAATATTTTGGCAAGTGGGGTTCTGGATATTCTTAGTACCGTTGGATTTATCCATCGGACCACCATCATTGAAGTACACGTTACACTTATTATCCCCATTATACCACTATGATTCTTTGATCTCCATTTCGACCCTGAGGGCACATCGGACAATTTCGTCATAGCTTTCGATGTCACAGATTTATAATGCTTTCTGTAGGCTAGAATTTAACCCACCAAAGAATCGGTCAACATTGCATTCTGGGGTAACGATAAATCTAGAAGCGTATTGTGAAAGCCTTGTGAAGTTTTCCTCATACGCTCCAATAGATTCTTCGTCATTATGCTTGAGCGAAAGGAAGTCCCTTTCCATCTTAAGCTGGAGGGTGTGCCAAAAATATTTATTGAAAAACATCTTCTGGAAATCCTTCCATTACAATACCTTGATCTCCTCCCCAGGCTTTATATTTTTCATCAAATTCCACCATTGATTAGCTTCACCATCCATACGATAAGCAGTCAGGAGAACCTTCTCTTGTTCAGAACATTGAAGGATGGAGAAGATCTTTTTAATGGAGTTGATCCATTGTTCAACGATCGTGGGATCATATGATCCACTAAAAGTAGGATACCTCTGTCGAATGAAGCTCTTGATAGTGACTTTTTTTATCTTAGGGGGGTCTGGACGTTTTTCTTGACATGTGTTTCTATTCAATGCTTGAGTTATCTACGAGAGAAGCGTGAAAAAGTTCGCGATTCCATCTCCCATTAGATTGGGAATCTCATTAGTACAGTCATCACACTAATCTTCACAATGGTTGTTTGCCCGAGTCCTCCTATTACCGGCCATTGGCTGGAATAAAATGAAAGTTAGGGGTAACACATAAAGGGTAATCCAAAGACAAAATTGGATGACTTATACATAAAATTTTATCTCCTTAACTCATGAGTCTATAGGATTCAATCTAGGCTATTCATTATCAACATTCTAACATATACTCTTAGGGGAATTTTTTTTAATTCCCTTAATAAGGGTTCATACTAAGCATGTGAATTTATCAAAACATATCCCCCGGGAGAGTTTTAACCAAGAGTGCAGCAAGGCACATTTTCGTGCACCAGTTCTAGTTCGGGTCTAACTCAAAGCTGTGTTTTCGGGTTTTACCCCTAGGATACATCTATGCCAGAGCCGCATCGACCTGCTCGTACCAAACAAGGATGTATTTGCTTCATAACCCACTTAATAAATAATAACCAAAAAATAGGTGTGTTTTTATTATACTTAGTCTTTTCTCTAAGGCTTTACTAGGGTTTTCTAATCCTAATCCTAAAAAAACTAAACCTATCCTCTGATACCAACTATGACAACCCTGCTTTTTATTAAAAATTAAACAAGATTTATTACATAAATCTTCACTTGATACAACAAAGAATATCAAGTGGTTTAGTGTATTTGGGGCTTAGGATCATTACATAAAACCTTGAAACATAAAATATAACATCTTTATTGAAAACTTCATTAATATGACCACTACATTCCCTCGTACTTAGCATTGCATGGGAGAACCTGAGGACACGCATAAGAAAAGGGTGAGCTATAAAGCCCAGTAAGGGAATACACAAGGAATAACATGAGGATTACATTACATTTTAGACATTAGGCATATCAATAGAGCACAATAGATACATGAACATAAAGGCTTGATAAAGCATGATAATCATAACATGGAAATGCGGCAGCAACACTTAACATGGAAATAGCATGAGCCAAGGCTCATTGCACATGGAGCATGAGTAAATCCTAATTGCACATTAAGAATGAGTAAAACCTCGTTGCACATGACTTAGAATGAGTAAACACTCATTGCACATGACGTATCATGATTCTATACTTTACCCAATGCATTGTAGCGCTATAAGGGCGCACCCTTCTGAAACATTTTATTTCATGCATAAGTGCGCGACATGGATCATAAAACATGGATTCATAAAACATATTAATTTATTACATGATAAGAGAATGTGGAATTCATAGATTAAACGTTATAATCAATATGTAAATTTTCATAAAGTTGAATACCCTTGATGTAGAAATGGGAATGGTATTCACTACACAATGACATTGGCTTATAAATTCGATGCGATTTCAGTTGCGTAACGGCGTGACATAAGAATTCATAAAAATGGTTGATGAGAGAGAAAGGGGTTCCAAATAATATTTACATGTAATCGAATGTAATGAGGTCATATAGATACATGTCCCAACAATTGAAATGGAATTTATATTCATGATACAAAAGTATTGCATGAATGTAAATGAGGAGAGAGAAGTTCCTTTCAGAATTTCGGCATAGTAATGGGTGTACATGGGAGGCATTTAATGAGAGAGAAAGGGGTATCCAATATTTCAAACATAAAGAGAGACGTTTGAATGAGGTTATAAAACATACACCAACATTCATAATTTAAATTAAAAAGGAAAAACTACTTAAAGAAAATTTTACAAAAATGAGAATGGAAGAAAAACCCTTAGATGGAAGTGTGCTTCCAAAGGCTAGAGAGAGGCTTGTGAGAGGCTTCTAGGGAGCTTGGGGAACCTTTGGAGGATTATAGAGAGAGTAGGGAAGAGGTTCGTTGAACTCCAAAGGCCTTGAGTGAGGAGTAAGTGGGAGCTTGGGTGAGTTTATATCGGAAAGGTGAGGGAACTCTTTATTATTTTGGTTTGGGACCCCTTATATTAAATTAATCCAAACCAAAAACCATCCCATGGTTTTTTCCCGAGGTTTTGGAAAAGGGAAGTGGAAAAAAATATTTTTTCATGCCAATGTCCGAACTTCTTAAAATAATAGGGCTGCTTATGTAGAGGTGAGTCACACTCCCATGGAAATTAATTAAAAAAGACAAGGTGTTTAATAAGTCTTGAGGGGTCCATTAATGCTTTGAAAAGTAAGTCAAACAAACCCAAAATCACATTATTTAAATGGTAAAACAGATTTTGGCCGAAAATAAATATTATTGTATTTTATTACATCACTATTGGGTCATTATGATGTCATAAAACACATTATATATTTAAACGGTATTTAATTTTTACCCAAAAATTTGGCTGTTTCAGAAAATAATGAAAACTTCACCGTTGGATAATTTTGACGTACTGATTCTATAAATAACATATTTTTTTTATCTAAATAATTTTCTAAATATGTTAATTTTAACTTTTAAAATAAAAACTGACATTTTTCGAAAATTCACGGGTATTGAAAAAAATGGCTTTCAAACCATAATAAAATTTACAATTGCACTCAAAAAATTATAAGATCATTTATATTTAATGGAAATTAATTTAATAATAATAATAATTTTTATTAAAATATTATTTAATTCAAAAATCTTTAATTTAAGAAAATAGAATAATTAATTAAATAATAACTAAAAACATTATTTTTAGTTTAAAAACTCTTTACAATATATCAATATTGACAAGAAAGTATATTCATTATTATATACAAAAAAAATAATGTACATGAACATAATACTATTTATTTGTTTCATAACACCTTAAAAAAGCCGCATAAGACCTAAGGGTAAGGTGTGCAATGGTGACAGACTCTTGGGGTGTCTCAGATAACATCGCTCGAGTGGTAATTTTTATCAGCATCCACTTCTCCCGTAGTCGGTCCCATTCGAGATTGACATGATGAAGCTCAGCTTGGGATTGGTCAAGATGGAATCCCAAGGACGCTACCACTTTTCCGATCTCCGACATATGGGCATCGTATGGAGAAATTCTACTGGACGAGGCCATCGCTTCATTTTTCTGAGTAAATTGGATTTGTTAAAGCCCTATATTTATACTAATCATGTGATCACTGTTCAATGACTATATTAGCAATGATCAAAATGCATAACATAAAACCAAAGAATTTTTCATTTTATATAAATATAATGAGACATTTAATTTGATCAAGATGGATTTCCATTAATTAAACATTGTGTCTTTACAGAGTTCATTACATTAAAGACATTAACAAACCACAATGAAAATAATTTATATGTATTTTAGGTGATGTATTAATTTTTCGACAAAAATAAATAAAGAAATTTTTTATTTATTTGAGTAATGGTAAAATTCAAGTTAAGCTAATGGAATATTCTACGGAATATTTTTTTTAAGTTAGGTGCTATGTTAGTGCAATATTCGTATGCCTGTAGAGCCCATGTGTAGATGAAAAAATATATTATATATTATACCATGAATAAGTTATTTTTATAAATAATTGAATATCTAGAAAATTAGTTCATCATGTGAGAAATCTGAGGCCATGATTTTGTTTTGGGAGTGGGGTTTACCCTATGTGGGGAATAATGTTTATGTTCATCGAGTGTGTGGTCATTCTTCTCACTAGATTATGTTATTTAAAATTATTAAATTAATTACTAGAAGTGAAATTACTATACATATTCTCAGAAAAAATGCTTCAAAACTCGATTATAATGCATGGGAGGTTTCAATACCCCATCATTCACACACCAATTATCATTTTAAAAATTTCAACTCCTTAATGGTGTTGAATTAAAGACTGGTTTATCAATTTTCATGTGAAACCTTAATTAAAAAATTATTTATAATTTATGGGTTCAATTTCTCTGATTTTTGGAGTATTTAAAATAATAAAACTCTTTCATCATTATTGGGGATTGATTCTAGTGAACCCGAGTGATCCAAACTACCTTGTTAGTGATTGAAAAATGATAGATGATCAAATTCACCAAAACCACAGATGTGATGTGTGTTTTCTCATCCCCTTAGTTAATATATCTGATAAAGATGATGACATTTATTTAAGTTTTTTGATTATATTATTAATATCTTTTTTATAATATAAATAATATCATGGGAAAAAAAAAATAATGTAATTATAACAGATTATTATTTACTATTATACATGATAATTTCATACCAAAAAAACACCTTGATAATTAAAGGTTTATGAAGGTAATTTAAGACAATAAATATCAAATACGATTAATAACTAATCAAAGGATATTGAAAAAACAAAATTACCAAATTGATATTGGGTGTAGTTATCGAAGGTAATTATAATGAATTATCAAATGATAATTTCATCACACTACCCAATTCATTCATAAATCCTATTCCCTTGGTTTTATCATTTAATAATTATGTAATATTAATAATAAATGTTTTTTAATAGTATCAAAGAATAATATTGAGGTTATCATAGGATATTTAATAAATTTACAACTAATAATAAAGATATAATAAAAAGATCGTTATTATATTATGAAATGATATATGCATGATTATTAAATTATTATTTCTAAATTATAAAATAGTAATGGGGATATTATGAATGCATAATTATAAATTTATAAATTTATTTTTGCGATATTATTATTGGAAAATTTCAAAAAAATTCAAAATGATATTTAAAATATTATCATAGGAATATTTATTATAAAATTAAAATAATTCAAATATAAAAGTTAAAGTTTATAAAGAATTGTCATTAGATAATTATAGAGGATAATATATAATAAATTATTAAAATTTAATTATAATTCAAAACATATGATTAATTATAAATTGACGATTATAAAGGATTTCCTATAATAAATTTTCACGACATAATTATAAAAAGATAAAATATTAGAAGCCATGAAAGGATAATTATCCGACTATTACTTAATGGAAGCTATAATGAAACAACCTTTTAATAATTCTGAGGATTATTATGTTTTCCATTGGATTATTGGTGTGAATATACTTGAATGGTTCTTTTCATGGTATGATAACTCCGTGAAGGTTGTGTAGATGGTGTGTGTAGATGAAAACAACGAAACATCATAACCATGAAATTTGGAATCTAATTTATTTATGGTGGATTCAGAGTAAATTTACAACACTAGGTGACTTTTCAGTTCCGAGTGTTACTTAATTCCATTTATATTCCAGGAGGGTTATTGATACTCGATGCCTTTTGAATTTTGAGTATTACTAGATGCCTTGTGGATTCTGTGTAGGTTGTATTCGCATAATGACTTGTGGATATCTAATGACTCATCAATTGTCATTTGGATTTTTTTGGATACATAGAGACATGTAATATATTTTCTTGAATGGAGCCAATGCAGTTATGGTCAGGGGTTTTGGGGGGATTAGTAACACGTGGCCGCTCTTGTTTTTTATGGGTAACTATGCATCATAAAAATTAATTAATATTATCATGTACACGTTTATACATGAGATCATATGGTTAATGATGCATCGATGGTATCATAAAGAGTCTTTTACTCACACCATATTCGAGCATTTAGGTGTCTTTTTAGATTTCATGAGGGATATAGTGATGGTAAAGGGACTTGGGATGGATGGATTAATAGTTGATCTATGAGATTATTGTAGGCTATGATGGACTATCAAGGACCCTTTTATTATCAATTTATTTTTTAACTTCTTATTACATTGGTTATTCTTTCCTTATTGGGGGATACATTATTCATGTGACATGTATTCCATCTTTACCTTTCAAACTTGTTTTATTTGATTATATATTACATTTTTTATTGATGATTTTCAATCCTATTACAAGATACTACGGGTATATTATCCCCACGGAAGAACATAGACCCCAGCTTCTAGTTATAGGCCTCGTTCATATGGGGAGGCACGCGTTATCTAAGATGACCTTCTATATTAGTCATAGTGATTTTTGTTGGGATGTTGTAAATTTTTTGGAAAACAAATCCATTGAATGATGATTAATGAATTATATTCTTTAAAGTGTTATATATAGCATTGGGATGTGATTAAAAGTAAATGGAATGAATTATAATTTATTTTTTCATGGGTGATGCTGATCAAAGGTGGTCAATAATCATAAATAAAAGGGAGGAAAAAGAAATAAAACATATTGAATAGAGTGATTTTATGGAGAAATTATTTGAAAAATATTTTACTCATGAGAAATGAAGTGAATGATATTTAACATAAATAGAATGAAGGAGGAAATTGTTTTTGAGTATGAGGATTTCTTTATAAAATTATCATTGTACACTACCTATTGTATATATAATATGGAAATCAAGATTAATTATTTATTTAAAGGGATTAAGCTATGTTTTTGGAAGAAATTTATCTCCCAAAAATTTTCATCATGTGATGAACTAGTTATATGTACCATAAAAATAGTGAATGAATTATGAAGACCATATATATTACAGTGTAATCAATAGAATAACTACACATATGAACACTATGAAAATCAAAATTCCTCATTGAAGAGGATGAATATGAATAAATTTCCATAAATTAAAATTTGAATAAAGTAACATCCTAGAAAATTATTCAATTTAATTGTAGTTTTTTACATATTTCATGACAAGGTTCATTTGGATCATGGATATATGTTAATAAAAGATACCTATACTAAATACAATATAATAAAATTGGGAATTATTCATACAGATGACCTATGAATAAATGTAATCTAATATATATGAAGATAAGGATAGGTTCCCAAGATTAAATTATCACTACAAATATGGTCGAACTACCCAATGATAATTTTTATGAAATTATAATAATATCCTAAAATTTAGATAATTCATTATTTTATTCAAGATCTTCACACATTGTAATATCATCCATGTTTTCCAAGATAATTATAAGTTTATATAGCAATTTATGAATGTATTTTTTCACATAATTCCATGCTGAAACCTCCCTTAATAGTGGATGTATCAAGAAATCCACATTAAACCACATAAACATTCTCTATTTGTGAAAATTATTCCAATAAATATTTACCCGTTTATATAATCATTAGTATGGATGTTATTACAAAATATGAAGCAAAATGTATTTCATGTATATGTAAATAATGATTTTGGATGATGATTTAGGTTTCCATATCATTATTGCAGAGTCCTCATCATCTTAGTCATGTCTATCTCCATCCTAGTTATCTTTTTGAAGATGATCCTTAGAGAATAAAATCAAACATATTATATGTATAAAGAAGATAGTCTCAAAGATAAGGATATAACTATTATAGAGAAATACATAGAATTGTTTCTTATGTAATTACATAGAAATCCACCAGAGTATAAAGTTGACTTTTCCATTTATTTAATCCCTAATGTAAGAATAATATAAAATATTCCATATAGAATAGACAATATGAAATTAGAAGTTTTCAAGAAAAAAATCAATAAGTTGATTGATATGTTTTTATTCTATTGTGACTCAATATTTTCATACATGGAAATTATATCTCTTTAGTACAATAATCAATATGTTATACAAATACATTTTCAGGGACCATAATAGTTTAGATCCTTTTGATATAGGGAACAAAATCTTATTAATTCGTTAAATATCATCAATGTTTCCCAAAAAGTTATTTGTTTTTTTAAGGGTTGGGCTAAAGCCTCATTTTTTTTATTAAATCAAAGTAAAGACTTCTTTTAACTTGGTAAAGGGAATCCCATTACATATCCAGAAGGCCCAGTGGGCTTGTAGCCCATTACATATCCCATAGGCCCAAATTCTAAGGCCAATTCACATTCTTTATATAGTAACCGGCAACTACAGTACCACACTGTATCGCCGCCACTATAGTGCCCTGCCGCTGCTACAGTTCCGCTACAGTGCTGCTACAGTACCATGATCCCCATGGGTTTTGAACCCCCATTTTCCATTTAGTATTACGGGGTGCTTACCACTAAGCCAAAACCCAACTACACCCAAAAAGACGTTTGTATTTACTAATCCTATATAAATAATTACATCCTAACATTGGTGAAGGAAACATATTAATGGATGATATCATATGGATATTAATGGTTAAAAAGAGAGATACCTATAAATAACTTGAGAATTGATGTGTGAGAAAATGAAAATAACATTTGGAAATAATTCCTTTAATATTAAATAACATATTCTTGAGTCATGGAATAAATATATGTAATTCATAATAAATTAATCATAAGGGAATAAAATAACATAGTCCATAAGAGAATAACATTGGAAGAAGAAATAGAATTTTTACATACACATAATAATAGAAAATAATATATATATTAATCAAGGATCAGATCCAAGAATATCATAGTTGAATGACTTGACTCCCAAAACTCTACAAGTATTCATTGGTCACTCCCAAGAACATGATAGTTGAAAAAATCTTTATTTTACAAGGTTTAATCACTATTCTATTCATTTTTACCTCATGAGATTTAAATATTTACCCAATACATTGCATGGTGATATAGTTCCCTCCTATATCATTATTAAAAAAAATACATATTTGTGTCATGATATAATTTTTCATTCATCATATAATAACAAATGAAATAAAGGGGTTCAAAAAGATTCAACTATATCAAATCAATTAGAGAAGATATAGGATTAATAATCATTGAATTATATCATCATAACATAAACAATTAATGAATAAGGATGTTTTAGAATAATTTTATCATGGTTTAACCCATGTATAAGAAAAATGTTTCATAAAGAGCATGAAATCATAATCAACAAGAATTAAAATAAATAATGTTAATGGTAAAATTCGGTAACATCCCTATAAATAATATGTAATATCAACAATTCTCATCATAAAAATAAAATGGTTTTCATCAATCCTTAAATCCATTTCATGATGAAAATATCCTTTCATATTTGATAGAAATATATTTAAAAACATAAAATATTTTTAATCCCCTTTTTAAAAATAACATAAAAAACATATAGAGTATTAATTCACTAAATAAATGGAAATGATTACTAGAGGTTTCATTAGTTCCAAGAATGTAAAAAAATATTCCTTTCACATTTGTGTGGTAAAACCTAGATGGGATGTTTTGGAAAAAATGAATAAAAATTATTTTAATTTAAAATAAATAAAAACCCTTTAAAAATATACTTAAAAATAATATGATAATAATAAAAAAATGATAATATATTTAGATAACATTTTTTAAAGAAAAAATAATTTTCAATTAAAGAGAGGAATAAAGTTGGATCTTATTAAAAAAACATTACCAAATAGGTTAAGTATAAAATAGGGGGAAATAATAATTTCAATTTTAAATATCATGAATAATAAAGGGATAATAAAATTATTTATTTTCGAGAGAGAATTATGTAAATATTTTATTATTGAAAATATAATCATAAACAATACCGATAAAAAATAAGGTTGAACCATCAAATAATTTCCACTTTGATAACCCTGAATCATAATCACCATGAAGGGAAAAATAAAATGGGAATTTAAATATACAAAGGTTAAATAATATCATGATATTACATGTCAAAGTGGATAAAAATTAACCTTGTGGAAGAATGTATGTGCATAATATAACATAGGTCTCAAAAAAGAAAAAACTAGGGCAAAAATCCCTTAACACTTTAGTACTATTCTGAATCATAATCCAAAATAAATAATAAAATAAAATTAAAGATTATATATCATTAATATAATGGGATTAATGATATAAAATGTCAATGGGAAAGTATATACATTTTCGAAAATAGACAAGTGGTGAATTCTTATTTGTCTCCGTGAAATAAAACATCCACTCAAAATACCTTAACAAAAGCGTTAAATTAAATCATACACATTCAAATATAATTTTAAAAAATATAGGTTTATTATTAAAATATTATAAAACAATATTTTTATATTTTATTAAATATATTATATTTTTACGATCTCTTATTACCAATTTACAAAAAAATTCATGTCAAAGTTACTTTTCTGGTAATAACCACTTTTTTATGTATGTTATTATTTTTATATGTGGTATTATTACATTGATCATGGTTCCATAAAAACTATAATTTTAACCATGATATAAATATATTATTGATTTTTAATATATTAATTTAATTTAATCGAAAAAAATACAGGAAATGAAATACCTCATTCATGGAGATGGTAGTCTATACGTAAGCATGAACGATGTGTCAATTTAATTGTGGTTTTGAATATAATAAGGGTAAATGATATATTATTATCCTATAATAAATTTTTATTCTATATATATATATATATTGTTTTTTAGGTAATAATATTCATATTACTTCCTATGTAATGTTTGAATGAATGATATAGAATCCTGAGGTGATAGTCTACCAAAGACACGTGAAAAATTTTCATATTCCCAAAAGATGGAATATAAGAAGGTATGTGTTATATAATATTTCTAGAATCATAATTATATCATAGATATCCTAGAAAAAAATAATCCCTCTTTAATTTCAGCCTCGATATATGGTACTTGAAAAAATAATTACATCTATTTGGGAGGCGGTAGTCTGACATATACATGGATGATGATTTCATAACCTATTAGATGGAAGTGGTGATTTTTGTTAATAATTATCTTCTCATTAAAAAATCATTTTATAGAGAATATAATGAATTAATTATATCATAATGGTATAAAAATAATTTAAATATGTGGTGGAATAAATTAATCAAAACTTTTCATTCTTTAACGTTACCTCTTCTTCAATTATCTCACAAAGGATTGCACCAAAAGCCTCCATAAGAAGGATATCGATCAAAACTAAGGACTATAGGATGAGAGGAGGGATATTGGGAAGTGATATGGTAATGTGATTTCAATTCCAAATGGATTGATATTTTTAAATAAGTGAATGGTGGTGGTGGACTTTTATATGTGGGGGAAAGGAATACACTAAAAAACTGAATGGAAATTTAAAAAATTACTCCAAAATAAAACTTGTTCCCCAGATAAAAGAATAAAAATGAACCTATATTATATTTTTTAGGAATATTATGGAAATAGTTTCATAAAATATGATTTATACAGTTTTTTGGAAATTTTAACTCAGATCTTTTTTGTATAACCCCTCAGTAAACCCATTTTCTCTTAGCTACGACAATTAATCTTTTACTTATATCATTATTGATTTTGCTAGAAAATTATTTTCATCATATTAGATAATATAAATTATATTGATTCAAAATATATAATCTAATCTTCCAAATGCCATTCATAAAAGTGTCAAAATTATTTTAAAAACAATCACATAGACGCAATGGGAATGTGGGGTTTCAAAATTAAAAAAGGTGAAATGATTATAATGTATATATATCCAATTCAAATATTAAATATATTACAATTACATAAATTGTACTAATAGTTATATAAATTTACAAATGTTACATTAAAACAAATGAAAAATATATTTTTTCTTTATAAATAATTTAAATGAAGAGTCATTTTTAACTTAAGTACATTTTATTTAACTATTAATAAAAATAGAAACATATTAGAAAAATACCAAAAATTTCCCTAAGATAATATTCATTTGATGATTTCAGGAATGTAATTTATTTTTTCATTAAAATTTTAAAATATTTGAAAACATAACATTGTAAAAGTTCACAAAAATAAATAAAAACAATATTTTTAAAAAATAGTATTATGAATACATATAATAGATTCTAGAGAAATATTTTTTTATATTAAACTATTATACATAATTTGTTAAATATTGTTATCACTATTCATATCAATATGATTAGATACTATTTTATTATGTACTCATTTAATTAACTACAATATATCAGACTGGTGATAAAACTAATTGACATGTGTAACACGTGTTAACCCACTATTACATGTAATGTACAATTAACATGGTGTTTCATATAACAAATGATATGATCAATTTTTCATGTAATTAAATATATATAATTTTTAATTTAATATAAAAATTCCTAAAAACATGTTGTGTTACATTTTACCCCCTTAAAATGAATTTCACACATGAAATTTGTCCCTCTGATGCAAAAACGTTGGACAATTCTTTCTTATAATTTCCTCAAGTTCCTCTATATTGTCCAAAAACTAGTTAGTTCAGAAAAAATTATCCATGTGGGTGTTACATTTTTTGAATAACATTCATTATATGATAATGAGTCTACATTATTTTTCCTTCATAATAAATACCTTGATGTAGTTGTATGACCTTTGAGTTTGGTACATTTGATGGTTCAGGTATATAGTTCCTTTCAAAAGATACATTGAATATATTGTGGTCATGAGAGATGTTTGGTAGAATGGAAAAACTATAGGATATCATCCCAATAGAGTTAATATTTTCCATCAGATTGATATACATAGGGAATATATTCCCTTTCTTCCTGAATATCATATCATTAATGCATGGGGGGATTATTAGAAATACATTATCATGAACATTAAATTATACATCCTGTTGGTGATTATTATGATAAATTTTTTTACCAACACTAGGATACCATGGTTTTTTAAAATGGATATTTCTTTCTCTAAAATATATTATTCTCTCTCAGGTAACAATATTTGTCCTTCTCCCACATTATTCTCTCATGTCATATCTCTAAATATAATTTCATATGAGACTTTATATTTATCTATCTGAATTCTTGAGTGAAAGCTATTATTTTAAAAAAATTCAAATAGATGAAGTTTTTCATCACAACCACATTTGAAATCCAAATAAGAATATGAATGTATATCTAGTTGGATTTGGATGGATCTCTCAGACTAACCATATTTATAAGTATGACATGACGTTTTGATTCTAAACATAGAATCAATGGATTGTTTAAGACTTCTCATAAACATTGAGAAAAACCTTGAATCCTGAAAAAAAAATAGAATGTTTTACTCCACCAAACCTTACAAATTTCATAATATTTATCCTATAAATCTAATCGATATAATTTTTTATCTGATAGGGATGAATTGCAATGTATTTTTAAGGTGATCTACTACATCATATATAGAATTATTCATGTCATACATTTTTGGGAGTTTTATGATAAAAATCCAAAATGATGTTTTCTCATTTCTATTCTGGTATAAGAATGAATGTAACAATCCTTTATAATTATGTCTCTAAGTATTATATTTTATATATTCCCCGAATTGTGATAAAAAATCAATGATATCTATTTCATTCCATCCAATAAAAAATAATTTTGAAATATCTACACATATTTTTACTTCCCAAATTTTTAGAGAATTAATAATTTTATTTTTCCTATAAAAATATCTTTTTGAATATGGTGTGGATAGAAGATAAACATGATCCTTAAAATTATCATTCTATCATAATCAAGGATATACTCAAGAATATGTGTACCCTTATTTTATAACTATTTCCCTTGAAATTTTCTCCCCAATTACAATTTTCTACTTCTGAACGATTTCTAAAAGGTTTGTTCATGGGCCGAGAAACACCCAATGGTCCTCTATCTAATGGGACCTACCTTCAATATTTATAAACTCATAAGCTATTTTTACCTAAAATGACTATGAACTCAAATTGGTTGATAGGATGTGAGTTTTTTTAACACACCCTTTTGTGGGGCTTTCTTCCTGCACCATGACTCTCTTATCAATTTATGATATGTTAATGAATCCTTCATTAATCCCCAAGTATGATATAGATCACCCTATATATAATAATAGTTTATTTGAATTTGTAGAATTTAGGATCATTTTTATGTATCCTAGATTCTTCATTAATAGAGATATCAATATGAATATGAGGTTATCCATTGATGGTATCCCATTATATAAAACTAAGAGAATCGTTCTTTTTTATTACAAGGAATCTCATTTTGTAGCCCAAAAGAGGGAAATAATGAGTTTCTTTTCATCTAGGTAGGTAAAGGTCACTCTGGAGTTTATCATCATCATAGTAGATGAATATAACTCTAAATTTTAACGTCATCCATGGAGGCGTAGGTTACTCTAGAGTTTTTCGTCATCCAAGAATACGACAGTCACTATAGAGTTTACCATCATTAAGGGAAAATATAGTAGGGTTGATGTTGGGATCTAACCCATTTATGGTCTTCCTATGTATTGTTGTGAAAGGAATCATAACCCACTTACTTTAGATCCACATACTAAGGAATATTATACCTTTTATGTGCTTTGAGAAGGACCCACTTGTACTATTTAATGTCATGTGGCAAGGACTTCTAGGTGGAATGTGCCTAGTCAATGTATTCTGTGGGACATATGATGAAACAAACCATGAATCCTACAAAAGATTCTATTTTTCATAAGGAATTAGTCCCTTCAAAAATATATTCTAGAATAAAATGGTTTGTTTGGGAGTGGGGTTTGAACCTCAGGTATAAGGACCCGGCCTTAAACATTACATATTATTGAATTAAATGTATAATTCACACAGAGGATCTTTTCAGGTTTAGAGTTTTATAGAATTAGACCATAACTATTACATCTCAAAAGACTACACAGTAGACACTTCTACAAAGCTTCCTTTTTTTCAAAACATGAACTCCAAAAAAGACATTTCTAGTTCCATGTTTAAGAAAGAAGGATTTTTCCTTGATCCCATCGTTGACCCTATTCCACATTATTTCCTTTGAAAAACATTTAAAAAAACTTGGGGTGAGCATAAAAAGCTCAGTAAGGGATACACAAAGAAGGATAACTGTTAGATTTTCAAAACATCAAGTAAACCATGAATACTTTATCAATGTAATAATTTTCACCTTTATGAAGCAAAAAATACTCTTCATTGAATAAAAGATCAATACTTACCCATTGGGAACCAAATTATTACCATAAAACCCATAAAAATTACACATAACATATAACGGTATCTTGGGACATAAACATACTTAAATGGAATAACCATACGGTCGACTTCCACACATATCACTTTATGGAATAGCCATACAGCCAACTTCCACACCCAATGCATTGGAGGTTATAATGTAACCACACATCCTGGTATTCACGGCACCACCTTTCATATGGTTTATCACGTAACCACCCGTCAAATGTCCAAGTACCATTATAAAATCATAAGATATAAAACAAATATAATGGAAATAAAAAATTTCCACAATTTGATCACAATATATCACTTAAATTTATTGAGATAACAAATCCATTATAAAATCCATTTTCAATACCAATGTACATTAAAGATTATATGGTATTTATTTAATTATAAAAACATTACGCCTTGTTGAGGAAGCCAAAGATAAAATAATACTCGCAGCGGCGGAAAAGGTCGTTGTCACCGCGTACATTAAAAGAAATATTCCTTTGTGTCATTTTGTAAAATGCCTCATAGAAAAAGATTAATTTTTTATAATATTAAATGTAAAAGGGTTTTATAAAATGTATAAAAGAATGCCTTGTATTAGAATGAAATATACCTCAATGAAAGGTGATTGAGACAATGTCCCTTACAAAGACAATATCTTTGGATTAATGATAAATCAACTACATAATTATGTGTGACAAACGAATACACCAAATATAAGTGGATATTAAGTGTAAAAATAATCATAGGTCATTCACACAGATTCATAGAATGACATATTTAATGAGTACAAGTTTATCCCAAAGAATCTAAATTGTGTTAAGAAGTTCCCTTGCAAAAAATTTGACAGCCTAACGGTGTCACTTCAAAATTCAGAAAATGAGTTGATGAGAGATAAAAAGAGTATCTCATAAAATGGACATAAAATTTACATCAATAAGTATATATAAGACTATATTCCAACATTACAATATGTAAATTAAAAGACCCAACAAAAGAAGTCTTTTAAAATGAGGAGGTTGAAAGGTTCCCTTACCGACTTGTGTTTCTTTCGAAACATACACCCCACGAAAGAAGGAAAATACAACATTGATGTAAATATTCATAAACCTAATTATATTAAACAGAGAGTAGAATAATGGTCAGTACATATACCACTCAAAGTAAATGGGGTAAAATGTAGCATAAATATCACGAGAATAAAAGTGAGATGAAAAATCCCTTAGGAAAACTCGGTAGCCTAACAGTGCCACTTAAAACATCCATAAATGGATTGATGAGAACAAATAGGGTCTCTAATAATATTAACATAAAATTTAAATAAATTGGAATATAAAATAACAACCCCCAAAATTACAAAGATGAGCTTAAAATAAGTGACATAAATGAGAGTACTTAAAAAGAAAGAGAGAGGTTGGATCTCTTACGAAAATTCGGCAGCCTAACAGCGCCACACAAAACATCGAAAATAAATTGATGAGAGAAAATAGGGTCTCTTATAATATGAAAATAAAAAACTACAGTAAGAGTAATATAAAATAACATCCTAATAATAAGAAATATGAGCTTAAATGTAATGACATAAAAGATTGTACTTAAAAAGAAAGAGAGGGGTAGGATCCCCTACCTCAAGTCTGACTTGTCTTGTTCGTTTCTTTATATTCATGAATAATAAACTTTGTTCAATTTATAATTTCTTAACAAAATCCTTTAAAGATTATTATTCTGTTCATATCACATATTATAATGTTATAATAATTGTTTAATAATGTTAGTTTATATCAGATGTTTTTGCCGATGTTTGGTACATGAGTAAAAAATGAACTTTTTTGAAATGATTTCCCATGTAGTTATAAGTATATAACTTCCAGAATAGTATTAATGATTAAAATATCATATATATCTACTACATATTATTTTTATACTATTCCATAACATTTGGAGATAGAAAATGAAAAGCACCGTTCATGGAGACGGAAGACCGTACGTACACATGAACGCTACTTTCATTTTTTTCATATAATGGAATTAAAAATAAATGATATATATATATATACATTTTAATTCCAGTATAATATATATGTTATATAGGTCACATATGTTCATTGATTTCATTTTTTATACATTCCATGTATTTCATGAACGAGTCACATCACTTGAGGGGGCGGTAGTCCACACTTCCTCATATGAAATTATCGCATTTGCACAACATTCAATGAATAAAGGTATTTTTTAAATATAAAATAAAGAAGCATATATTAAAACTAAATACCAGATATATCATATATAAAATACAGTCACATCATAATGGCCATCATTAATGGTGTTAAAAGAATATTGAACAATCATCGTTTCGTGAGGCAGAAAATCGCCAACCACAGAAACAGTATGTTCTTTAACCATTAGATGAAGGTGTGTGAATGTGTAGCTCTAATAATTCTCATAAAAACATACTAGTATAATTATGATACTGTTTTTGTTACAAATGAAAGTAATAAAAAGAGTTTAGGGGGTTGTAGAAGCAAAATAAAACATAAGAACACAAGAGAAGACACTACCTTTAAATCAGATATCCCTTTTTGATTTGAGATCAAAGGCTTCCTTGGAAAGACTTATGTTCAAAGTGAGGATTCTAGGAGTAATAGTGGGATATTTAGAGACAAAATGTTCAGGGGTTGGCCAAGAAAAAGTCTTGAGAGGTGAGGGTAAGGTGGTAGAGGTGGGGGCCTTTTATAGAGGAGAGGAGCGGCACTATTGGAAGGTTATAAAAGGTTACTTTATTATAAAATGAGTTTCGGTCTCTAAAGGTCCCACATTTATATATTTCTAGGATAATGTTATAAGACTTTGAAGTATACCCATCCAATAGTTTTTTTACAAGTGTTGGTTTTATATTTTATATTATCTTTTCATTTTATTTAAATCATTAAATAATGAGGTAATCGATGCATCATCATGGTGTCATAAATAATTTAATTTATATAAGATCTAAAAATTATAAAAAACTATAATGATTTAGGAAATATTTTTATCTTTCTAATTAATATTTATATTAAAAATTATGACTTTTATAACCCCATTTAAAAATTGTTTTAGTAAAACAACACTTGTTTGTGTCATTTTTATTTTAACATTAAATAAAAATTTATTAATGTCATTTTCCTACCAAAGTGGCTCCATGGGGTCCCCAAGTTGACCCATCGATTTTCTTGGTTGGCCATGACTCATAAAATAAGGGTAGGACATGTTTCAAGGTCATTTCATATTATTAAAACATTATTTTTACCTTAAATTACACTAATTATCTATAATTGTGATTAAAAACATAAAAGTTACTATTCACCAAAAAATTATTTTAATCCCATTAAACCACATTTTACTTCCTAATTAAAACCATGCATGTCGGATTTTTGAAATTCTAAACACAGAGGTGGTAAAAGTTCATTTAAACGAAAAATCAGTTTTTTATGTACCACTTAGTGGTTTCACTATTCATCAAAAATTGATGTTTTTCAGAAAAATACCAAAAATTCACCCTATGCTATATTTGATATTCTGAATTCTAAAATTATTTCTCTTTTACAAAATTAAAAACATATAAGTTACATTAATTAATTTAATAATTAATTCCCGTTGTCAGAACAAATAGCGTGTTTTTATGAAACAATATATATCAAAAGATTGACATAAGTTTAAGTCCAATATCATTTTGAAATTAATTCCACTCAACACTATTGGATTAAATAGTAAAAAAATATTCTAATTTAACTTTAAAACCAATTCAAAATATAATCTATTCATATATATAAATTAGATTAAAAAGAGGTTTTCAATTAAAATACAACATTTTCACTATTCATTAAAAAATGAACTTTATCGGAAAAACACCCAAAATTTACAAAAAGTAAATTTAGATTTCCCGATTATAAAGAAGAATTTTATTGTGTCAAATATAACAAATAAAATTGTAAAAAAGTAGATTTAATAGAGGCTCTCCATCAAAAGGCTGTTAATCAACTTTTTAATGAACATTAGAATGTTTACGCTTAAAATTGGATTCATTTGCATTTTTAATCCTCTAAACATTATTGTAAAAAGCAAAATTATTTGAAAAACATATATAATAAATTTTTAGTTAGTTCTGTTCATTCTTTTCATTACAATGGCTAGGTGTTAACTTCCATTTAAAATAAAATTATTTTATTATTAGAGTGCAACGTAAGATTTCAATGGAACTCGTTGTTGCGTATTGGGTAAGACAACGAGCATAGAATTCCATTTAAATTAATATTAACATTTCATTCAAAAATAGGGATAAATATAATAATTTCATATTCTTTATTTACCTGGGGTGTTACATCCTTCCCCCCTTTTGTGAATTTCGTCCTCACAATTTTAAAATTGGGCTCGGAAACATCATTGAAAGTACAACATCAGAACAAGAGTCGGTAGAACAATCACTTTAAAATAATGATAGATATGTACAAGGGTCACTCGAGTAAAACTATACTAG
The DNA here is from genome assembly GCA_963277665.1 of Viscum album. NCBI lineage: Eukaryota > Viridiplantae > Streptophyta > Magnoliopsida > Santalales > Viscaceae > Viscum > Viscum album. The sequence continues at coordinate 1,516,548,254 of OY728131.1, forward strand.
GATTACATGTAGGAAAACATGGATATGGAATAAAAAACAAAGGGTCATGTTCTAAGGGAGAGTGATAGAAAACATGTTCTGGAGAAAGTTAACCACAAGAAAATCACAAACTTGTGGTGCGTTAAACGGTATTCGATTCCCCATTGTGAAAAGTTAATAGAAAACATTTTTGTTTTATGTTACATTTCATTGAGGAAATTATTTTTTATCTTAAATAAACATACTTACTTGTCATGTTGACTTTCAACTTTTACTAGATTTCTTACACAAACACATACTTCCTCCAAAAGATGAGTATTTAGGAGGACATGTTCGCATTAAGAGTACTATAATCAACTTCATGATAATAACCTAATCCAAAAAAGAATACTATATATTTCTCATGTCTTTATACCCTTACCAAAACCAATATTGTTAGAACAAGATCAGAGAATCCATAAAAAGATAACCCTTTATAAAAAAAATCTATTCATAATCTCCAAAATTTGTCCAACAAAACCCAAAGTTCAATGAGGACCATTCGATAAACTATTTGTCCATTTAAATATTCAAAGTAAGCCAACCTTAGATTGAAACCCAAATATTCGAAGGATTTAGTCACATAGTCTTCCATGGTACAAATTAAAACTTATCTCCAAATAACCTCAGTTGCTCTGGAAGTATCATATTGAAAACTAATTAACCTAATCACATATCCTCAATGATAGGTTAATAATTTCCCTAGATAATGCAAAATCAACTTACTCGTAATTTATAAAATCATCTAACTAAAAATAATAAGTCTTACTAACCAAGGACATCACGTAGTCAAGTGGTAGGTGATAAACACCAGTTGTACTTTGGTTGTGGGTTCGATTCCCGCAACTTTGTCTGACACGATGGGTTGTCACATGGTATGCATGTTGTCCTTTTTATAAAACTCCAAAAATAACCATAACATTTCTTAACCTCAATAGTTTTTTTATACCTCTCATTTTCATCCAAATTCATTACGATCTCAACACCTTAATTTTTGATGTCTTATTTCACCCCCATAAAATAAAAGGATTCTGAAAATGAATCACAGCATACCATGATCATCTCGTCGACTCAGTTTCATCGTTATCTTGTTCACATAGGTAGATGTACCATGCATTACAACAATGATTTAGAGATCCTTTAAAATCATTTGCTTCCTCCATCCAAATACACTTTGTACAACATGGGTCATATGGGTGTTCACAGAAAAACAGTTTTGGAAAATAATCATGTATGACATATAATTCCAAAACAACTGATAAAACATGATTTCTATAAAATAGTCTGACAGAATTTGAGTTGAAACTTTTTATTATTGGTCCTTTTAAAATACCAAAATTATGTTCTGAGAGACTATATCTTAAAAGCAAATATAAATATGTTGTGCAAGGGACTCCCTCCTCAGCACCATTTTTAAAATCATAACATGCTTCAAATTCTTGGGATAAGGTAAAATATTTGAAAATACCTTGATAATATTTACCTTTCTTGAAAATATGATAATACTGTGAAAATAGTATTTTTCTAAATACAACCCATGATCCATGATGATAATGAGGTACAGTGGAGGTGTTTAGTATCTCAAAAAAACTGCTTTGAAGTCAGTTGTATGGTAGAAAATGTTTCACAATCATCCAAACATTACATTGAAATAATTATTGCATGCGTGTCATCAGGAAGAGATAAGAATGTCGTTTGAGATCCTCCTCCTTCCATTCGTGACTGACTTTACATGACCTGAAAAAAGTTATAAAACAAGGATTTCACTAAAATAATAGATATAGGGACTAACCAAGTGTCTAACAAAAACTCCTAATCCCTAAAGTTGTTTAAACCTCCCTTTGATACCAACTATAAGGATCCAGCCTTAAACATTACTTATTATTGAATTAAATAAATAATTCACATAGAAGATCTTCTCAGGTTTAGAGTTTTAGAGAATTAGACTATAACTATTACATCTCAAAATATTACACAGTATACACTTCTACAATGTTTCCTTTTTTCCAAAACATGAACTCCAAAAAAAGTCATTTCTAGTTCAATGTTTAAGAAAGCATGACTTTTCCTTGATCCCATCTATAAACCTATTCCACATTATGTCCTGTGAAAAACATTTCAAAAAAAACTTTGGGTGAGCACAAAATGCTCAGTAAGGGATGCACAAAGAAGGATAACTGTACGTTTTTTAAAAGAACAAGTAAACCATGAATAATATATCAAAGTAATAATTTTCACCTTTATGAAGAAAAAAATACTCTTCATTGAAAAAAAAGATCATTACTTACCCATTTGTAACCAAATGATTACCATAAAACCCATATAAAGTACACATAACATATAAAGGTAACTTGGGACATAAACATACTTAAATGGAATAACCATACAGTCGACTTCAACACATATCACTTAATGGAATAGCCATACGACTGACTTTCATACCCAATGCATTGTAGGTTATAACGTAACCACCTATCTTGGTATTCATGGCACCACCCTTCATATGGTTTATCACGTAACCACCCGTCAAATTTCCAAGTACCATTATAAAATCATAAGACATAAAAAAAATATAATGGAAAGAAAACATTTCCACACATTGATCACAATATATCACTTAAATATATTAACATAAAAAATCCATTTTAAAAACCATTTTCAATACCAAAATACATAAAAGAGTATATGGTATTTATTTCATTTTAAAAATATTACGGCTTGTTGAGGAAGCCAAAGACCAAATAATACTCGCGGCGGCAGAAAAGGTCGTTGTCACCACGTACGTTAAAAGAAACATTCCTTTTTTTGTTTTGTAAAACACTTCTTAGAAACATATTCCTTTTTTATAAAATTAAAAGTCAAAGGGGTTTATACACGGTATAAAATAAAGCATTGTATTAGAATGAAATATGCCTCAATGAAAGGATATTGAGACGAAGTCTCTTACAAAGACAGTATCCTTGGATTAGGGATAAACCAACTACAAAATTATGTGTGAAAAAAATACACCTAATATAATTGGATATTAAGTGAAAAAAAATCATTGGTAATTCACACATATTCATATAACGACATATTTAAGGAGTACAAGTTTATCCAAAAGAATCAAAATTCGGTTAAGATGTTCCCTTGCAAAACATTTGACAGTCTAACGGCGTCACTTCAAAATTTACAAAATGAATCGATGAGAGATAAAAAGGGTATCTCATCACATGGACATAAAATTTACATCTATAAGTATATATAAGAACATATCCCAACATTACAATATGTAAATTAAAAGACCCATGAAATGAAGTCTTTTAAAAAGAGGAGGGTGAAAGGTTCCCTTACCAACTTCGGTATCTTTCGAAACATACACCCCATGAAATATGGACAATACAACATTGATGAAAATACTCATAAAAGAAATTATATTACACAAAGTGTAGAATAATGGTCAGTACATATACCACTAAAAGGAAATGGTGGAAAATGTAGCATAAATCTCATGGGAATAAAGGTGAGATAAAAATCCCTTATGAAAACTTAGCAGCCTAACAATGCCACTTAAAACATCCAAAAATGGATTGATGAGATCAAATAGGGTATCTCATCATATTGACATAAAATTTGAATAAAGATGAATATAAAATAACATCCCCCAACATAACAAATAGGAGCTTCAAAGAAGTGACATAAAGGAGAGTACTTAAAAAAAGATAGGTTGGATCTCTTACGAAAATTTGGCAGCCTAACGGCGCGACTCAAAACATCCAAAATGGATTGATGAGAGAAAATAGGGTCTCTCATTATAAGAAAATAAATAATTACAGTAAAAATAATATAAAATAAAATCCCAATCATAAGAAAGATGAGCTTAGAAGAATGACATAAAAGAGTGTACTTAAAAATAAAGAGAAGGGTAGGATCCCTTACCTCACGTTCGACTTGTCTTGTTCGTTTCATTATATTCATGAATAATAAACATTGGTAAATTTATAATTTCTTATGGACCTCCTTTAAATATTATTATTCAGTTCATATCAGATATTATAATTTTAGAATAATTTTTTAATAATGTTAGTTCATATAAGACGTTTTTGCCGATGTTTGGTACATGAGTAAAAAATGAACTTGTTTGAAAATGATTTACCATGTAGTTATATGTAAATCATTTAAAGAATAGTATTAATGATGAAAATATCATATATAACCATTATATATTCATTTTATACTATTCCATAACATTTGGAGATAAAAAATGAAAAGCACTGTTCATTGAAACGGTAGGTCGTACGTATGCATGCACGGTACTTTCATTTTTTTGTCATATTAATGTAATTAAAAATAAATTAGATATATATATATATTAAAATAAATGTATAATTTATATGTTATATAGGTAACATATGTTCATTAATTTCATTCTTTATACATTCCATGTATTTCATTACAAGTCACATCACTTGAGGGGGCGGTAGTCCATAGTTCCTCATATGAAATTATGGCATTTGCAAAACATGCAAAGAATAAAGGTATGTTTTAAATATAAAATATAGAATCATATAGATAACATAAATACCATATATATCATATATAAAATAAATTTACATCATAATTTCCACCTTTAAAGGAGTTAAAAAAATATTGGACAATCATCGTTTTGTGAGGTAGAAAATCGACAACCACAGAAACAGTATGTTCTTTAACCATTAGATGAAGGTTTGTGTAGGTGTAGCTCTAATAAATCTCCTAAAAACATCATTGTATATTGTATATACTTGTTTTGTTACAAAATAAATTAATAAAAATAGTTTAGGGGTTTGGAGAATCAAAATAAAACATAAGAACACAAGAGAAGACACTACCTTTAAATCAGGTAACTCCTTTTGATTTGAGCTCAAAGGATTCCTTGGAATGACTTTTTCCAAAATTTAGGCTTCTAGGAGTAAGAGAGGGATGTGGAGAGACAAAATGGTCAGGTTTTGGCTGATCCAAAGGGTTGAGAGGTGTGGGTATGGAGGTAGAGGTGGAGGCCTTTTATAAGAGGAGAGGAGGGGCACTCTTGGAAAGTTATAAAAGGTTACATTATTAAAAAATGAGTTTCGGTTTTTAAATGTCCCAAAATTATATATTTAGAGGATAAGGTGATAAGAGTTATAAATACACCCATAAATTAGGTTTTTGACAGGTGTAGGTCTTAGATTTTACATTATCGTTTCAATTTATTTAAATCATTAAATAATGAGGCAATCACTACATCATCATGGTGTCATAAATAATTTAATTTATTTAATGAATAAAAATTATAAAAAAAATTCATGATGTAGGAAATATTTTTATATTTCTAATTAATATTTATAGTAAAAATATGACTTGTATAACCCCATTTAAAAATTGTTTTAGTAAAACAAAAAATGTTTGTGACATTTTTATTTTAACATTAAATAAAAAGATATTATATTCATTTTCCTACTAAAGTGGCTCCATGGGGTCCCCAAGTTGAGTCATGGATTGTCTCGGTTGGCCATGACACATCCAATAAGGGTAGGAAATGTTTCAAGGTCATTTCATTTAATTAAAACATTATTTTTACCTTAAATTACACTAATTATCTCTAATCGCGATTAAAAAATTAAAAGTTACTATTCACTGAAAAATTATTTTAAACCAATTGAACGACATTTTAATTCTAATGAAAACCATGTATGTTGGATTTTTGAAATTCAAAACACATAGGTGGTAAAATATCATTTAAATGAAAAATCAGTTTTTTTAAGTACCACTTAGTGGATACACTATTCATCAAAAATTGAAGTTTTTCAGAAAAACACCAATTATTCGCCCTAAGATATATTTGATATTCAGAATTAAAAAATTATGTCTATTTTACAAAATTAAAAACATATATGTTACATTAATTAATTTAATAATTAATTCCCGCTGTCAGAACAAATAGCGTGTTTTTATGAAACAATATATATCAAAAGATTGACACTAGATTAAGTCCAATTTAAAAGTGAAATTAATTCAAATGTCCACTATTGGATTAAATGGTAAAAATATATTGTAATTTCTCTTTACAACCAATTCAAAAGATAATATAATCATATAAATAAATTAGATTAAAAAGAGGTTTTGAATTAAAATAAAACATTTTTCACTATTCATTAAAAAATGAACTTTATCAGAAAAATACCAAAAATTTACACAAAGTAAATTTTGATGTCCCGATTCTAATGAATAATTTTATTTTGTCAAATATAACACATAAAATTGTCAAAAAGTGGATTTAAAATAGGTTCTCCATCAAAAGCTGATTAATCGGCCTTTTAATGAATATTATAATGTTTACCAATAAAATTGGATTCATTCGAATTTTTAATCCTCTAACATTTATTGTAAAAAGTGAAAATATTTGAAATATATATATAATCATTTGGTAGTTAGTTCTATTCATTCCCGTCATTACAACGGCTAGGTGTTAACTACCATTTAAAATAAAATTATTTTATTACTAGAGTGCAACGTAAGATTTCAGAGGAACTCTTTGTTGCGTATTGGGTAAGCCATCAAGCATAGAATTCCCTTTAAATTAATATTAACATTTTATTAACAAATAGGTATTTGTATAAAAATGTCATATTCTTTTTTTACCTGGTGTGTTACATTCGGGATTCTTCCTACGTAACCTATTTAGATTGAAATCATTGCCCACTTTGTTTTATTAATTGTCATAGGGGACTATAGATCTATGAGATGTTTATGTTTGGGGATTATTACTGAATAATATTCCCTATAAAACAATCCATTAGTGATGTATATATCTTATTGTGATTTGGAGTATTATTTGGGGATTACACCTATGTTGGAGGACCATATGATTTATGTTATATTTGGGTCCAATTTCTAAGTATAATATCCCTTGAGATCGTTTCATAGATATGCATCCTACATATCCTTGTTAGGGTTGGAATCATAGTCATTGTTTTTTAAAAATATAGGTGTATTCTGTGGATGTCATGATAATCAGTAACCTCTAAGACCTTGTGAGTCATTCTTAGTGTGAGAAACAATAGGAAGGGGAATATTTGACAAAACATACACTTTTCATCCATTTCAGGTTGAAGGGGACAAGCAGCCCTAGTAGAAGTTGGGTATACATAACTTACATCTCTTTACTTTACATTGGATGTTAGTCCAAGTTGATAAAGATATGATGGTGAATGATGAGGTGGTATAGAGGAGACTTATCAGAACCAACTATAAGAAAGGATAAGGGATTTCTCTAGGAGTGAGGACCTAAAATTGGTTCCATGGATAGAGGAGGATCTAATTCCTTGTTGAAGAGAAAACCCATTATGATCCCCACCACCCCTGCTGGAAAATGGATCCCCAAGTCCTAGAGATGATAATGGACACACATGGTCCTATCCCCATAATCCATGATCTAAAACAACTCAACATTCACATTGGGTTAAGTGTCCTCATTACCATAGATATATAAATCAATAGACAACCTGAGGTTCCTGACCCTCAGATAGGACATGTGTGAGAAACCATTGACTATAGAAATCCGAATCCCAATGGGAGTCATGGTGATTTACCTTTCCCCAGTGTTTTTTAGATGAAGACTTATAGGAGGAGATATAAAATTGGTCCTTGATAAAAATTGGGTCCCAATATAGAGGGGGCCTTCCTTTAGTGTATTGGAAGAGGGAATAAAAATTAGATCACAAAGGTCGGTGATGTAGGTTCTCGGCGCAAGTGTGCTGCTCAGGACCTATATGGACCTGAATGTGCGTCATGAATGGGAAATATTCCGGAAATAACTGAATATACATTGGTCAATGAACTACTATGGAACAAAACTTGGGTTATACATTAAACTAATCACCCTGGGTCTCCTATTGTGTCCTTGAATGGCTCTCGCGCATGTCCTTACATAAGGAAGGGGCCTTGTTTAGGTGACCTCTTGTTATTGGCGAAGGATCAAAGAATATTTATATTTTACATTAGACCCAATTTGGAAATTAATATTCTTTATACTCTATTATTCTATATTCTACCATGTTTTAGAGATCTATATGATAAATTTCATGGGGCTGTGATAAATGTGTTCCACAATGACAACTCTGGGGGTTAATCTTATTTTTCAGTTTTTCAAATTAGGATCCCAAGGGTCCTATTCATAAAAATATATGGGATCCTAGTAGAAAGAGGTTTTATGTTAGGTACCATGGTGTAGGTCCAAAATGAGTGTTTCCCACACAGGGGGTGGAAAATAATTTTTCTTGTGTAGGTGGTTGGTTTAGTTTCCCATCATGGGTGTACCGCGTAGGGGGGATGCACCATCTGGGCCACACATGTGGTTTTCTTAAGCTGTGTGTGCACATGGCCCCATGGCCAATCCATGTTGGAAAAAGAGAGTCTCCATTCCATAGGGTATGCACCCCCCTCACATCACACCACTGTTCAAGATCAAGGACAGGATATGGTCACATCCCTTATGTCATGGGCCTTATCTACCATTAATAACCCACATGGAAAATGGAGAGTCTCATTGTGATCTTTGAAATCCCAACTGATGGTTTTTTTGGTCGGATACATGGAAATACTATCTACTCATTCTTCTTAAATAATGATATATTTTATGTCAAGATAATATGTTGGTGTTGAATTTTGGTTAACATATTCAATTTTTTTGAAGCGTTCATGGAACACATTTATGGTGTAAACAGTAGCACAATAGAATCCTTTTTTGCCTCTCCAATATCCACATTGATAAATGGTTGAAAAATAAATTAATCAGGACATTATCTATCCAATTAAATTGGAATATATATATATATATATAACCTTTTAAAAACCATTAATTTGGGATCTTTTGTGATAATCATCATAGAATAACTAGCAAGGAGTTTTTTCGCAAACCATCAGACACCTTATTCAATTTCCCAAGTTGTTAATATATTTATTAGTAATAATTTTTACTCATATCTAATCATCATATTTTATTAATATTAAACTAAATTTATATTAATATTTACATTAAAATATTATGATTAGTATATATATATCACATTCAACCATAAAGACAATTTAATTTTATATTTAATAGATAAATTTCTCGAGTTAAATCCAAAGAATGAGTTGGGTCATTTTTCGCATGAATCATCAATTTTCATGCGTCATAATTTGTAACCAATTTATTCTCCATAATCACACATCCTAGTCCATTTTTAATTTATCAATATAGATTTCAAACCATTATGTACCATATGGGGATGTAATAATGTGTGTTCTGACTAATCGTCTCTTTTGATCCATTTATATTTCCCCACATTCATCAATTTATAATAACACGTCTAACTTTCATGTTATCTTAATGTTTGGATTAGATAGTGATGATAAATTCTCCATAAATCATCGATTTTAAATAGATAATCGAATAAAACAATATATCTTAGTCACTATTATTAGTCTAGAACAACACGTAATAGGCGTTTTCTTTGATGAATGCATCAATATAACTTATGTTGATATTATATGACACAAAAATAAAACCATTTGGTTAAAAAATTCACAATTCTTATACATTTGAAAAATTTTAAAAATATATACTGTAATATTAAAATTCGTAACTGATCTTTGTGATCTTCCTTTCTTGTTGAACTGATAATAATGTATTCAATAAAGACAACCACGTATTGAGGAAGGTAATCATTAATTAATATATTCATTGAATACAATAAGATAAAGAGGAAATTATTAATCCTTAATTGTAACGATATGTATTCATAGATTACATGCCTTGTATGGGATGTTTTCATCGTAATATCCACATTATTGAACTGCTATTGATGATATCTAGAAGGAAGGCCAATCTTGGAATAGTTTCCAGCATCGTGTAATTGATCAAATAAGTCATTAGTCGAGATAGAGGATACTTGTTCTTAATTATGATCTTCTTCATCTCCTCATAAAAAATGTAGAGTTTCAATGTACTATATTACTTTTTAACAAAAATCATAGTTTTACCCCAAGGAGAAAAACCTGATAGAAGGAATACCATATCATTATTTTCATGTAGTTTCTTCAACATTTCCTTCATCACAATCGAGGGAATTGTATATGGATTCTTTTAAATTGGTGTAAAAATGGTATGATAAGTATTGATAACTCAACTTAATTATTTATTGAATGACTAAGAAAATATAATATAAATATATCAAACAAATTCTGCACAATAGGCATATCATTAATGACATGTTTATTCACAACCATATATGAAATGTACTCCATATGAATATGAATTATAACTCATACAATGGATGTAAACTCCATATTAATTTATTACATATCATAACATTATTTGATAATTTTAGGCTATTTTAGATTTTAAGTGTTACTTACCATCCTACAAATTTTATGTGGTATTTATGTGCATAATTCTAATTAATTCTTAAGAAAATGCCATCTTCAACCTAATGGATAATGGAATGATTTATAGGAATCACATTCCAAAAAATGTCAACCTGTTATGAATAATATATTTGAGATCATATAATCATACTATTAGGGATTTTCACAGTTAAATATATATTTAATAATTTTTATTGAATCATGATTCACATATTTAATTATTCAAATAAGAAATAATCAGTAGATCCATAGTTAAATAATACATTAGAATATCTAGAGTGGATGTTAAGTATACCATTTCCAAATTCAATATCACACCCTTGATATACAACAGTAATCACATGAGATTTCCCCTTAAACATCTTCTTAATAGGCTATGAGAATTAACTATCACCATTAATCCTTATATGTGGGTACTTGTTATAATAATTACCAAACTCCTTGAGTTTTGAATATTGGAGAGTGGGTTGTATATTATGTGGTTCTTTTTTATTATTCGTCTAATTAGCTATCATATTCCAATAACTTCATCACTCACCCACGCTATGACTTTCCCTTCTATATGTAAAACATTTACCAGCTCCCATAACACAATGTCTTCCCTGATTCTTCTAACATATTGATCATAATTTAAATTTCATTTTCTTCTTTTTATGGTTACTATTTTTACTTTTTATTTCCATTTTTTCTTTTCTATCAAAACCATGAAATTGACTCATAACTCCAAACTCTATTTCCACCTTTATAGAACTTTGAAAAATATCATCATAACTACTGATATCTCTTACAGAAAAAAACCTTATGATGTTTTCATTTATGACACATATGATTCGATCAATATTAAATTTTGGATGGATGATAATACCAAAAGTATATCATGAAATGCTTGTAAAATTTTGCTCATTTGTACCTTCTTATACATCACCCTTTTTCTTTATATTTAGTACCCCATATCTAGTTTCATAAAAAGAATATGAGTAATATACTTATTAAAAAGTAATATCATGAATTAATCCAAATATATAAAGCTAATTTCATCCTCTTTCCTCCTATTCTTGATAAGATTACACTATTGATTTGAATTTCCTTCCAAATATGGACATACCAAATAAATTCTTCATGTTCTTAATAGTGGTGAGAGGAAAATATCTTCATAGTGGTAGTAATAAATATCTCAAATATTTTATCAATAACAGATCCACTCAAAGAATGAGGAAATTACATCATGAAGCATTAACCATAATTTCATCCCCCTATTGTTCATTTGGAATCCCATGATGATTCACATATTGTTAAAGTTATATGACCAACACAACATGAATTTTGATTCCATATCCCATACCGTTTGTCTACTCAGGAGAAAAATCATCTCACAATTTTTCTCACTCAACATTAACAATGATCGTCCACGTTTAATCATTTGACTAAAACCCACATGCGTAGTGTAAGGAATGATAATCCTAATGGTTAACTACATAATCATGATTAATTTATTATATGATTTCGAAATGATTACACCTTCAATAATACATGACACAATATGTTCATTATATCTCATTCATATTCATCATTTTTTTAATCATTCATGATGTTTCATAATGAGTTTTATAATTTCCAAATCATATAACAAAGGAGTGTTAAACCAGGGGTGTAGTGAGGCCCCTTTTTCACTCGATAATTATCGACTCTATCTCAATTTGACATTTTATGAGTTATTATACATAGGTGCCTCAATTCTATATCCACATGAAATTATACTATTTAGAAGTAGATGTAATTACATGGAAAATACATGGTCTATACGTTTTCATAATTCCAGTAAATTTTACTATAATTATGATCATCCTTATACCAACCCTTATACATGTCCATAGGTAATTCAATATCGTTTTCTAATCGTATTTTTTTTAATGGTGAGTAACCCCAACATTTTCAATATACTATGTTGACCCATTATATTTATACATGGATATTAAATGTTTTTATATGAATTTTCATCACATTAAATAAAAACGTACCTATGGAATCTAATAGTTCATTTCCATATAAAAATTGGAACATAATATTATTAATTCATGAAAGATATTAAATCTCTCAAATTTATATATTCTCATTTAGTACTCCTACTTATAACATTTTTGTAATCTAGAGAATGGAAACATAAGAAATGGTTGGATCATATGACCAGTAATTGTTAATAAGGGAGATACATGAGCATTACATAAACATAAGGAAATCAGAACGTGAGAATCTCATTTAGAAACCGTGCAATGCATATCAATGATCATAAAATTAACTCATGGAATAAATATTAGTAGTTAATATGATATGAATCATTATGTAATCAAATAACATGATCCATGAGACTATATAATTTTCATAAAAAATAAATTTTTGGATACACAAATACATAAAAAACAATTTCTATAGTAGTCAAGGATCAATTATAGTGATATCATAGTGAATTTCATCCACTACCAAATCCATCATAGAAAACAAGGTTCAATACCAAAACATTCATTATAGATAATGCACCTTACTTAACATGGTCCCCTAAAAATTATATTTCTATCTATATCATGAGATATAAATATTTAACTAATGAATTTGGGGATGGTATAGGTATCACCTGTCTTGTAATGAAAATCATACATATGAGTGCCGTGAGATAATAAAAAATCCATCATATAATAAAATCTGAAATGAAAAACTTTTCATAAAAATTTAATCATTTCATATCCTATGTAAATGAGATAGGATCTATAATCATTTATTCATTTTAACATATCTAAGACCCTAAAAGATAAATTTTGTTTATAATAATTTTATCACGGTATTCCACATTGATGATAAATGAATTTCTTGAACACCATTCCCTTAAAAACACAAGCTATTCAAAGATATAATATTAATAATATCCTAGAGTCATATCCCTAGTATGTAATAAGAAAAATCAATTTATGTCACCATATATAGAAAATGATTTTGATATATCATATAAAACATTTCTTGAGGAAAATTTCATTACCACTTTGAAAAAAATTAAAAAATTATGAAAATATTTTTCTTGATACAAAATATAAAACGTGTAACTGAATACTCAATATAAATAATGTCCATGATTATGGGATGTTTTTTTCATTCCATATAAGTTAACACAATGATTAATTTCACATTTTTGGTAAAACCCAATAGAGATTTTTTTTTAAAAAATACGAGGAATATTCTGTATTACTTTTTTTTAAATAAATTAAATATTTTTTTAAAATTTATCCTAAAAATATTTTTATAATACTAAATAATTTATAGAATCTATTTTAGAAAACATTGTTGGGGTTGAAAATGGATTTCTGACCAAATAGAGTAAAAGTGTTCAACTTTCATAAAAACATTTTCATATTTATTTTACGTAAACATGAGTGAAAAAATGGAAATAATAGATTTATATATTAGGAATAACCATCATATAAAATTATTTAGTTTCTTGAGAGATGTATCATATGATTTTATCATCAGAAACATTATCATATAGAATCTCAATAAATGATAAGATTGTAATATTAAATTATTACAACTTTGATAAATTTGAATCATAATACCAATGAATGAATAAAACAATATTTAACATCAAATAAAATTATATTTAATAAATTTGTGATATTACATTTCAAAGGCATTGTATATGATCTTCATGAAATAATATTTGCACATAGCATAATATATGTCTCAAAAAATGATAGTTGAGACAAAAATATCCTACCACATTATAGATTGTTTTATTAATATTTCTAAGTAAATAATACCATCAAATGAAACATTAATTATTATGAAAAATAGGATTCATTATATAACCTTTATAATTGTAATTATCTAAACTGCACAAAAAAATGAGTGTTGAATTTACCTATGAATCCTAAAAATAAATGAGTGACTATTAATCCCTTTCCTTAAGTCTTGACAGCTGATGTATAGATTAAAAACTCTAGTATAATAGATATATATTTATAATATACTTATTAAATAATATTATTATTATATATAATGAAATATATGATTTCTGAAGGACCTTTTATTACTTGTTTAATAACAATTTCCTGTTAAAGATTCATTTCTAATAATAACCACTATGTTTTTCAAATATGGTTCCGATTTTTTATTATTTCTTATATTATAGTGATAATGGTTCCATAATCTATATAATTTTAAATATGAAATAAACTTCATATATATTTCATATATATTTATTTATAGTAATCATAAAATGATAGATATTTTAAATTAAATACACCATTCACGAGGAAGGTATGTCATATATACGCATGAACATTCATTCCATTTTCTTGAAGTATTGAATGCATAACATTTAGCTGATATATTATAATTATATAATAATTTTTATTTAATATTTATCTCATGTTACACTATCCTTATTACCTCCATTGTAAAATGTGAACGAATCAAATCAATTCGGGAGGTGGTATTCCACCGTAATGACGAATGACATTATTGTAATCCAAAAAATGTAACGTAATATGGTTTGGGTGATAAAATAATTATTCATGAATAATAAAATCATAAATATCATATATAAATAACAATTACATCATTATGTATATTCTTGGAATGTGGTAATTGAATAAAAAATGAAATCTTTTCGTGAGGATGTAGTCTTTAGTACTCAAGAATGATGATTTCATAACATATTTTATGGAAGTGGAGATATTTGTAGGTAAATATATTAACATTATAAAAAATAATTATATTTAATAAAATAGATTTATTATATAATAATTTATAATAAAAATTCAATTAGTTGGATGAAGAAATAAAACAAAAATACACATTGATGAACATTTCCTCTTCTTCCATTATCCTCTTTTGGTATGCACAAAAAGCTTCTCTATGATCAAAATAATGCTTGAAGGATGAGATAATGGATTTTTAGATGTTATTTTTTCAATGATAGGTCATTACAAATGGATTTATTGATGTGAATAAGTGAAGGGTGGTGGTGGACTTTTATATGTGGGGGAAAAGAACACTCATGGATTCGACTTGGAAATTTCACAATAGACTCCAAAATAATAAATTCTTTCTGAGGGAAAAAATATTCCAAATGAACCTAGATTATTTATTGGGAAGTATAAGATATAAAAATATCCCTAATTTCAGATTTAGATATGTTATTGTATTTTTTAAACTTTTTTTAACCCCTCGGTTAACGCACTATTACGTTAGCTATGATATTTATTTTTTTACTATTTTTAATATTCACTTTTTCAATTAGTGATCTGAATATATTAGAAAATAATTTTTTTTCTAAATCTGATTATGAAATCAGTTTTTTTTTCAAAATTGAGTTCCAAAATTTGAAAATATTAATTTAAAATTAATCCCACATACACAATGAGAATGTGAGTTTTCAAAGTGAAAATTGTTTTCATTATCACAATGTTTTTATTTCAAATTTTGATTTAAAATTTATTCCAATAAACTCAGTTATATTAATAAATATATCAATAGTCTAATTTAATTTTAATAAAAATTGAAAATATTATTTAAATTTATAAATAATTTAAATGAAAATGAAATTTTGACTTATATTCGATATTTAAAAATCTTTTTTAGAATGTGAAACATTTTCGAAAAATACAAAAAAATAACCTTAAGATATTTTTTTCATAATTAATTTAAAAATGATATATATTATATCAAATTAGTTAAATAAATTTTTTGAATTTTTATATTCAATAATCTTCATAATAATTTTATAAAATACATTTTTGGAGAAAATAGTGTTTTCAAAACATATAAAATATTTACAAAAAAATATGTTTTATTTATATAAAGCCATTATAATTAATATTTTTAACGTAGTTATTACTATTACTATATATATGTTTAATTTGTAGGATATAATAGTGTTTTTTGAATAATTATAATATATCATGATTTTATTAAAACTCAGTGTCATCTGTAACGCAGGCTAACCAAAGGTTGTGTGTAGCACAAACCATATTTGGTGTTGGATATGACACATTCCAAACTCAATTTTATGTATAATGAAAAATATAAAAAATACTACATTTATTTGAAACAAAATTCACAAAATCATAGGGTGTTCGTTATCCCCCTAGTGTTTCACCAATGGGAGACATTATTCTTCTCATTAAAAAATATGGATCTACATGGCTATGAATTAATTATATAGAAATCAATACTATTATAATAATGTATTTTTTTCTTCTACTCAAATTAATAAATGATTCGATCAACTTGATTGAAATCAATATTTTTTAAATATTTTCCTTCATTCAGGGTATATCCAATTGCGAGTAAAGAATGAATATATTTTGAACACATCATTTCGAATGAGCTATTGACATTAAATGTTTATAATAAATCCTTTAGGATTGACTAATACACCAACCCTTCATTATGGATATAATGAATATTGTATTTAAGTAATATCGTGATAATTTCATTGTGGTATTCATTGATGATACCTTGGTGTATTTTAAGAGATTTGAGAACCATTATAAAAATGGTCGATTATTATTGGGTCTCTTGTAGGGAAAGAGTTTTATGAGAAATATAGAATTATTTAATTAAGGCTCCATGAAGTTAATTTACGTGGTCATATTTTCTCCAAGGATGGAATCTCTATTGATGTGATGATAAAATTGACAACCAATGAATGGCCTATCAAAAAGATCCTAACATTGGTACACAGTTAGATTGGTTTTGAATCCTATTTTAGTTATTTTCTTATAATTTCTCAAAATTTCAAAAAACATTGACCAAACTTACACCTAAATGGGAGAAGTTTGTATGGAAATGGAGATGTGAAATTTTTTTTGAAGAATTTAAGAGGTTAATTTTAAAAATCCAAGGATTTATAAATAAAATCATGAAGCACTAAGTCTTTACAAAAGACAACTTTTTTATAACCAAGATACTAATCATAATTTTTCCACCTCTATGTTTTGAATTTCAAAAATTTGACATAAACCATTTCTTTTAGTAATATAATTGGAGTGTGATGAGAAATACATATTTCTTGTTGAATAGTAAAACACCCTTGTCAATATAAATATGAATATTAATATGACCCTTATGAAAAGTACATCATATTATTATTTTATTGTCTTATGGTTATAAGATAATGAGATGTTGATTAATTTTTCAAAGTGGTATAAAGAATATTATAGTTTTAATATTTTTATTTTTAGAATAAATAATTATTTTCCTTATAAATTAAATTAATAATGTTTATAAAATTATTTTCTAAAAAATGAGTTCATATATTTATTTTACACATTGACAAATTGTTATGGTGAATTTCTGTGATTTGTTTGAAATACACAAATTTTTTATGAATAGTAAAATACAGTATTTTACCAAATATATACATTATCAGTTAAATTCACTATTCCAAGAATCATGGATTATGTAAACACTCTTGGATCTAACTCACATGAACTTATTACTATTATTGTCCACATTAATCAATATTATTGATTTTCTTGAGGGAAATATTAAAATAAAGACTAAGATATTCACAAATGACACCCCTCCCCCTATATGAAAACCCTCCTCACTCCCTCTTCAAGTCCCTCCTCTCATGCCATGTTCCTAGTCTAAATTATGCTCAAATATACTACCAAGATCCTCCTCTATGTCCAATATCCCCTAGTCTCATAAAAATATTAAATACTCTCCCATAATGAGGTTCCCAAGGAATATTACTTCAAGTTGTAAATAATACTTTCCATTTATTTTTATTTCTTGTTACATTCTATTATATTACTTTCCTCGCCTCCTATGATAGAAATATTGTGATGATAATAGTACCTTACCCATACTAGAATGATTTTATGGTAAAGGGATAATTTTTTCATCATATATTCTTTCCCCTTAATTTATACTGCTAATGAAAACAAAATATGAGACGTGCTAATTTATCACATTCATGGTCGATGAGTTTTCAATTTTTTTTATCATCATTAATTCTGATAATGAAACAATTTTGAAGATTGAACAAGATATAAAATATTTTTTAAAACTTATTTAAGGTTCGTTAATCCATTTTTACACAATACATTAATTTATAAATCAAAATGAGGTCATTGTAATGAAGAACCACTATTTAACCCATACAATTTTCATTAATGTTTTATATAGTGATTCTTCTACACTCTTAATAACCAATTTTCTTTATAACCATGAAATCTTATGGATGTTCAATAATAACATAAAAATTTTATTCTTGAAATCCATTCCTATTCTATATGTTTATCCATACATGAATATAAGTAAACATATCAAAAAAACCAAGGATGAAAACACCCCCAAATGATGAAATTGAATCTATTAACCTATAAAAAGGAAATGAATGAACCTAATAAGGTCATATGAACAAAATTACTTGTAAAATAGGTTATTTAATCCATAATTTATGATCCTAAATTTTATTATTCTAGTCATAAACATCATGTGAGTAACACCATCATACTTAAGGTAAGGGTTTTGTACAGGAGCCACCATTTTTATTCAGGTTACTCTTATTCTATACCTACATAAATTTAATTCTTATTTATTCGTATTGAATACTCATATATTCTATGATAATGGTCCATATATGTTTAACAAATAGAATCATACTTTCATTTATTGGGAGTTGTATGTTTTAAAATGATCATTCAAAAATTCTACTAGAAATATAAGCTAGATATAGGGAATTTATCCAATTTCTACCTAATTTCAATGCCAAAATATATTATATTTATAGAAAACACTGTATTATTAAAAACATTATTTTTATTATTAAAATACTATATCACTTCATTTATGGTTTTATATAAAGTCTGTCCCAAATGAACTCTTCTTTTCCAAGTAAACAGTTATTTATTTCAACAATTACTCAATGATTTTATAAGTTTATCTTCTTCTATTTCAAAAAAACATAACAATTCTATTGTATTATAAAGATAAATATTTTATTATATCATCTAACATATTTAATTAAATGGTTTATGATTTGTTCTACTATGGATGTTCTATCTTATAATCATTTACTAATTTACTCTTAATGATTTGTATTTATGCTTAATGTTCGAGGAATGTTATTGAAATTTCATTTTTTAGTTTCAATATGTATGTATATATGTTTTATGTTTATCCCCATTTGTATGAAAAATGAATTGGACTTAGTCAGTGACTGGCGGGGCCCTCTATAACCCCTCGACGTGTCAGTAGGTCTCATGAGACAAAGTACAGTCTTGGAATAAGGCCATGAAAAAATAATGGTTTATGATCTTGACACGAGGCCTCGACGGTATGGTTATGATGTATGTAATTTTGAATAACCTCATTTTGAAGCTTTTAATTGAATGTTCAGGTTGTTATTTGACATGTATTATACAGATCAATTTGATTTATTATGGAATTATTTAATCAGCTCTTATTTATGCCATAATGTGTTCATGTTCTTTTTTAAAAGGAATGTGGTTTTAGTCATTCACCATGACTAATGTTTATTTTATTATCATTAATTGTATTTATTACCCTTACTGAACATTTGTTCTCACCCCTTTCATATGTTTTATTTTTCTAGAACATGATGATGTGTTTTATAAATGAACTATATAGATATCCTAGTAGATATGGACGTTTTCAAAGGAATTTATATGTTATATTTAGTTTAAAGTTGTAATGTTATACTTATGTATGTAACTCATTTCCAATGTGACTAAAATACTTGGTCCTTAGGGTTTAAAATGCATTACTTATATTCTTATTTAATAAAAAAGTGTAGTAACTTCTGAAATATTGGGTCGGTTCATTAAAGTTTGTATCAATAAAAGTTTAGAAGAAAATTGGAAACTAGATTTATAAAATTTAGATTATGGAACAAAACCCTAAGATTGAATTTTAGGATAAACATATTAGAACATTCTAGAATGATTGGAAAAGAATAGATTATGGGGATCTTTATAGAAAATAAAACCTTGTCATGATACTACAAGTAGATGTCATTATGGGACATTTGAGACAATGAGTAACAACTCTAACATGGAGTTTCAGGCATGACCCAAGGTATCCAAGTGCACAACAACGGGCCAAAATACTCAACCGTTTTTACACTCCCAGTGGATATTTTTAGATAATACACATTTTCATTAAAAACATTATGATAAGTTTAAATGGAAAATTTTACTCAAAAAAACCATGTTTATGATTAAGAGTTTATCTATGTATTTAATTTCAATTTATTCTATGTATTTTTCTACGTTGAGATTATAAATTAGGATTCATTACCCAATATAGTGAATTCCATTATTTAGAAATGGGTCATAGTAGAAGGAATGTAATCATCATGAATGTTCATGTCCTGTGTAGGGATTTTATGCTGATTCATGGTAATGATGTTCGATATGGTGTTTTGAATGGTGCTGAGCAACTTATCACTACTCTGGGAAAGCTAAATTTTGTTTTGAACAATAATATTACCCGTATGAAGCATCTGGATACACTACATGGATAAATAATTCTATACTGCTATATGCAACAACAACCTTTATCAATTATTATAACTACAAACCCATTCATATCAGAGCTATGGATAATTTCATTAGAGATGAAATTTCTTGGTTTGGGATATAAAAATATAGAGACGGTTGTCATTTTAGTTTATCAACTATCGGAAGATACGAATCAGGGGTTTTACTTAAACCAAAACACTTATGAGTTGGAAGAAATAGAAGATATGGAATGGAGGGATTTTATGGATATATTCATAGAACAATACATACCACATGAACAACTAGCAGATATGGAATGGAAATTTCAGAATCTAATACAATAAGGGGATGAGAATGTTTAAATGTATAAAAATAACATCACAATGTTAGAAATACATATTGCATAACACATATCGAATCTAATGATCAAGATTGATTGATTCCATTATGGTTTAAAACCATTCATCCAAAGGGATCTATTTTCGTAATGATTCTCACCATATAATGATATAGTCTCATGTTCTATAAAAAGGGAAAAGGAATTAACTAAGCCTTAGGATTTTAATGGAATTAAAGAGAAGAAGAGGTCTGCTGAAATCTCTTGAATAAAAATTTTGGAAATGGGGAAGAAGGGAAGAGTTGTCCTTCAACCCTATGATAATTGTTTAGAGAGCCACCCTGGTATATTCCTGAAGGGTTAGGGTGTTTTTCACAATTGTGGATAAAACATCCACCTATCCTGAGATTGAAATTTGAAGAAATAAGATACCATTTTTCAATGATACAATTATAGGAATATGTGACATTATAAATAATGTCATTCGAGGAATCAAAGAAACATTACCAAGAAGGATAAGGGAGAAATTCCAAGATTATGTGATCAAAATTGCTGATATAGAAGTCCCTAATGATGTGGTGTTAGGTACATTAATTGTTTCCTCAAAAAAAAACCAATGATTTATTTGATTCTATAGAATCACATTCATTCATATCTTCCCAGTATTCCCAAAAAATTAGATATTTTCGGTTTTATTTAATAACAATGTATTCAATCAAAAATTCCGATATGATGTATCCTTACAACAACGTTGTGTCAGGATGTCCCCATTATGGAATATAAACATTCATTATCTATTGATTTTATTATCATACCAATGACTGAATTCAGTATCATCCCTAGTATGAATATGTTTTTTAACCATGATAAATTATTTTATTGTAAGAAGAAGGAGGGATCAATTTTGGGGGACGATGTCGAATCCCTTGTATTTAATGCAGATACATCACCATATAATTATCATCTAGATTCATCCATATTAGCTCTACTAAATTCAATTATTCTGGAGGAATGGAATGAAATAACTATTGGTGTGGAAATTAATGTTCAAATCGAGGATATACCTATTGAGCATGAATATGTTGATGTGTTTCCATTTGATTTAACTGGAAATCCTCATGAGTGGGAAATTTAGATTTCCATTGACATAATTCCTGATTCAAGGCCCATATCAAAAACCTCGTGTAGAATAGACAGTTTGGACATAGTATAATTTAAGAAATAACTAGATGAATTGAGAGAAAAAGGATTTATTCTCCATATTGTTTCTTCATGGGTATCTGATGTCCTTTTCGTTAAGAAGAATGATGGATCTGTGATGTTTTTTATCGACTACTGGGAGATCAATGTAATAACTACAAAGAAAAAATATCTAATTCCATATATTGATGATTTCATTGATGAAAATCATGAATCCCAATATGTTTTAATGATTTACCTTTGATCTAGATATCATCAGTTGCATGTTAGGATGGAAGACATACCAATGAAAGAATTTATAACTAGGTATGTGAATTATGAGTTTACAGTAATGCCTTTTATACTGACTAATGAAACCAATGTATTCATGGATCTCATGAATTGAGTTTTCTCGGAATCTCTTGATGTCTTTATGGTGGTATTTGTTAATGATATATTGGTATACTCAAAAACCAATGAAGATCATCAAAATCAATCGTGCACTATTATGAAGACTCTTTGATGAAATGAATTATATTGGATGTTTCAAAAGAGTAAATTTTTGCTTCAATCATTTTTTTTCTTGGCCATGTTGACATTAATGATGGAATATCTATTGATATTGTGAAGACAAAGGTTGCGCAAGAATGTTTTACTCCAATGAACATAACTGAGGTACATAGTTTTGTTGGTTTAGCTAGTTATTATATTCATTTCGTTCAGAACATCACCTGTTTAGCCAACCTAATGACCAAACATACATGTAAAGTGGTTATGTCCATATGAATAAGGGAATGTGATGAATTTTTATTGAATTTAAAATTATATTAGAAAATTTTCTTATCTTGACTCTACCACCGGGGAATAGTGTTTATGGGAACTATATTGTTTTATCAAAGAAAGGAAATGGTTTTATCATTATATATAATGAATTTATTATTGAATATGTGTCATGGAATCTAAAAATTCATGAAAAACTATTCTTCTCACGTTCTTGAGTTAACAACTATAATATTTTCTCTAAATATATGGGGAATTTATCTCATTGGCCAAAATGTTAGATATATATAGATCATAAGGGTTTCAAATATATATTATAATAGACAAACCTCAACCTGAGGCAATAGAGATGGCTCTATCTAATCAGAGACTATGCTTTTTTCCATCGATTACCACACATTAATAGAAAATAATGTAGTTGATACATTGACTAGGAAAGATCGTGGAGTTCTCAAAAAATGAGGATTGAAAATAATAATTTCTAAATGTATCTAGTGAGAATGTATATAGGAATTTTCAAAGAAGTAGAAACAATACTACTTTTCCAAATTGTCATCCCACAATCATTATTGGAATGAATTAATACTTCGGGGTCTGATGATGAGAATCTTTAAAAGAAAAATAATGTTGTGAATGATGGGAAGCTGGATGACATCATATGTGAAGATGAAATTCTGAAATTTGGGATGAGGATATATGTTCCAGATATAATCATTCTAAAAAGAGTGTTATTAGATGATTCCCATAGTTAGATTTTCTATATACATTATGGTAGCACTATGATTTATAGTGGTTTTATGGAACAATTTTGGTGGGACAACATGTTGTGAGAAATTAATAATTATATATTTAGATTTCTAGTCCATCAGTAAGTAAAGTCCGAAAGACAACATCCAAGAGGATTCAAGAAACATATACCTATTACTAAATGTAAATGGGATGACATCACCTTGTATTTTTTAACTGGATTACCAAAAAATCCAATAAATAATTGTGTGACATGGGTAATTATTGATCGACATAAGAAATATGAACATTTCATACCTATAAGGGAGAATTTTCCACTAGAGTTCCTTGCATTACTATATATAAATGAAGTTATGAGACAACAAGGAGAAACTATATCAATTGTGTATGATCATGACACATGATTTACATATAAATTATGGAACATACATAACCATTCATTGGATACTAAGCTTCATTTGAGTTTTTCAGACCACTAAAAAACTAATGGGGAATCCTTAAGGATGTTCCAAACATTAGAAAACATGTTGAGATCAAGCTCGCTTGACTTTAATGGTATATGGGATGAGTATATACCCTTGGTAGAGTTATCTTATAATAATATTTTCCATTTTAGTGTTGAAATATCCACAAAAAAGCATTGAATGGAAAGAGTTTTCGTACACCAACATGTTGGGATGAAGTTGGTGAAATAAAGCTAGTGGTCCCAAAGCTAGTGGAGGAATCATCAGTAATGGTAAATACTATTCAAGGACATATCAACGTAACTCAAATAGAAAAAAACCTATGATGATTATTGAAGGAAGGATTTGGAATTTCTTGTGGGAGATCAAGTTTTCTTAAAAATATCTCCATGGAAGGGTGTTATATGATTTTTGAATAAAGGGATATTAATCCATAGGTACATTTTCCCTTTTGAAATTATTGATGGAATTAAAGTTGTTTCATATATTGTGTCTATGTTTCCTTTAATGTCTAATGTACATAATGTGGTATATGTCTCATTGATGAGACAGTACATGATAGATCAATCACATGTCCTCACATATCATTGTATATAATTTGAACCTAACATATCATATTATGAAAATCCTATCCATATTCTAGACAATAAAAAATAGTTGTAAAGTAATCAAACAACATGACTTATAAATATAATTTGGAAAAATCATAAAATTGAAGAGGCAAATTAGAGCCTGAGGAGCGTATGATGAAGAAATACACTAATAATTTTGTGAGGTAACTTTCTAGTAATATTGTCGATGAAATTTTTGTAAGGTGGGAAAAAGAAATACCCTAAAAATTTATAAATAAATTCATGAAAATATATGTCTCCAAAAAACAATATTTTTTATAACCTATCTTGTAAACACTATTTTCGACCTCTATGATTTTAATTTTGAAAAACTGACATACATAGTTGCATTTTATAGGATATTTAGAGTCTGATAGGAAATAATTATTTTTTAGTGAATAGTAACATACACTTATGAATTGTAAGATCTATAGTAATATGAAAATTCTGAATAGTAAATTATGTTATTATTTTATTTTCTTATGGTTTTAATATATTGATATATTGATTAAATTTTCAAACTGATATATAATGTATTGTAGTTTTAAACTTGTTATTTTTTTAATAATAAAAAATTTAATAAAAATTTAAATTAATCATATTTAGAAAAAATTTAATGAAATAAGTACATTTTTGAATTTTACAAGTTGATAAATAGTAAGGGTAAATTTTTGGGATTTTTTTAAAATTCTGGAATTTTTGATGAATTGTAAAATATGGTAATTTACAATATATATAAATTATTTGTAAAATTCATTATTCCAATAATAATGGGTGATGTAAGAAATCATGGTTAAAACTAAAATACACATAGTACTATTATGGGTCCCCTGAACAAACACTATAGATTGTCTTGAGGAAAATAATAAAATAATGAATAAGATATTCAAAAATTACCCTTATCCTCCCCTATAAAAACCCTCTGTCACACCATCTTCTATTCACTCCTCTCATGGCATTTCAGTTGTCTAAATTCATCAAAAA
This sequence comes from Viscum album, assembly GCA_963277665.1. Classification (NCBI taxonomy): domain Eukaryota; kingdom Viridiplantae; phylum Streptophyta; class Magnoliopsida; order Santalales; family Viscaceae; genus Viscum; species Viscum album. The sequence continues at coordinate 1,516,574,304 of OY728131.1, forward strand.
TATCCTCCCAATCATTTTCCCCATGTCTAAAAACCCTTGGTCTCATAAAAAATCCCCAAACTATCCCCTAAAGAGGCTCCCAAAGAATATTACATCAAGTGGTAAATTCCACTTTTAATTTCCTTTATTTCAAGTTACTTTATTTTGTTTTTCATTCATCACATACATTCATCCCAATGTGTTTATGACTAATATACATTAAATGTACTAGAGTTATGTTATTTTAATGTTATAATTATTCATTATCTCTCATTTCCCCATATTTTATACCAGAAATCAATACACCATCTGAGATGTGTTAATTTATCACATTTATTGAAAACAGATTTTCAATTTATATTAATATCATCAATTGGGGTCATGAAACCATTTTTATGGTTGAACCTGACTATAATATATTTATTATATATATAAAGTTTTAAAATCTCTTTTTAAACATTATTTTTTTTATAAATCAAAATGAGTTCATTATGACCAAGAACCATAAATTAACCCTAACAATTCTCAATAAATATTAATATAATGACTAATATTCCCTCCCAATAAAAAAATTAATTTTATGACCATTTAATATTATGGTTATTCAATAAAAACATAAAACTTCTATTATGGACATTAATTCTCATTCAACATGTTTATCTATACATGAATACAAGTAAACCAATCATTAAAATCAAGGAAGAAAACACTCCCAAAATATGAAATTGAAACTCCTAACCCCTAAAAAGTCCATAAATAAAGCTAATAAGGCTATAAAAAATCAATTACATGTTGAGTTTGTTCTATACTCATTATTTTATGAAAATAAATTTTATTATTCAGGTTATTACGATTATGTAAGGAACACCATTAGATTTAAGGTGTAGGTTTTCCACCCGAACCTCCATTTTCATCCCGGATACTCTTAATTTCTACCTACATCAATTAAATTCTTATATATTTATATGTACTTCTCATATATTCTATAATAACATTTTATATAAGTTTACCAAACAGAATCAAACTTTTATTTATGGGGAGTAAGATGTTTGAAAAGGATCTTTCAAGAATTCTTCCCTATATAAAATTTAGAATCAAGGGAATTTTTCAACATCTTTCCTATTTTCATGGATCTATATAATATGTTATTAGAGAACACTATATTTATAAAAACACTAATTTAATATAAAAATACTATATAAATTTACTTTGGTTTTATACAAATACATTTCCAAAAGAAATATTCTTTTTAAAGTAAAAGATTATTTATCCCGAGAGTTACTCAATGATTTTATAAGAGTATCTTGAGAACTTTCAAAACTCTTGATGATTATTATGTATTATTGGCATCAATATGTATTATTGGGATTAATATTTTATGAAATCATATACCATATTTAATTTAATGGTTAATTATTTTTTGTAATGGGTGTGATTTCTTAAAACGAATTACCAATTTACTCTGAATGGTTAGTATTTATGTTTACCTTCTGGGGAAGATTATTGACATTTCATATGTTAGTTTCACTATGAATGTATATGTTGTTTATCTTTATCTATATTCATATGAGTAATTCATTAGAAGTATTATGTAATGGGAGGGTCCCTCTATAGACTCTAGATGAATTATTAAAACTTATGAGACAATCTATGGTCTTGGCATAAGGCTATGACAAAATGATTATTTATGGTTTTAGCATGAGTTTTTCAATGTATAGTTAGGATTTTCAACATTATGAATTCTCTCTTTTGGAAACTAGTAGTATAATGTTAATGAGTTTATTAGGCTAGTATAATACCCATGATTATACTTTATTATGGAATTTATTATTCATCTCTTATTCCTTCCATAATGTGTTCATGTTCTTTTTTTAAGGCATGTGTTTTTAGTCAGTCAATGTGCATAATTTTTATGTTTAAAATATATTCTTTTTTATTTATTTCCCTTAAAGAGATGTTTATTTCACTCATTTCTTATGATTCATTTTCCTAATACATGAAGAGGTATTTTAATAACAAATTATAGGAATAACCTTTGAGATAACAATGTTTTCAGTGAAATTTCTATGATATATTTTATTTCTAGTTGAAATGTTGAACATATATATATAACATGTTTACAAGGAAAAAAAACTACTCAGTACTTTTGGTTGAATATTCCTTTTTTTATTTTCCAATGTTATAAAATAAGGTATTTGATCCAGGAAACTGGGGTATGTTCCTTAAAAGACTACTCCATGAGAAGATTTAGACTCTACAAATATAAAATAAAATTTTTGTTAGATATATTGATGCATCATAGATGGTACTATGATTAATCATAATGAAAAATAATAAATTTATTTCATATGAATCAAGTATGTTAATGGATCAATAGTATAATTTACCAGCACATAATCTTGATATGGAACACGTAATATTTTATTTATTGATATGGTGACATTATCTCAATGGTGAATAATGTGACATATAAGCAGAACATAAGAGCCTCAAATACATATTTCAATAAAAGAACTCAATATGGGAAAATGGAAATGGATTGAATTGTAAAATTATTATTATTTCTCAATACAATTCCACTGATAGAATGAAAATAATGTATCATATGCATTGAGATAGAAAGATCATGGATTTATACCCAAATAAAGATTCACTGGGATAATATTTTCGTGGATTTGGTAAAGATTTATATGAAAATTTATTAAGGAATGAAAGATATCAGTATTTTTGTAAAATTATTTTCAAGTAATCATTACTAGAAAATATAAAAAGTAATAAATATGATGATGAGAATTATTAGAATGAAATAAATGGTTTGAGTGATGGGAAATTGGAAGATATAATTTAAAAATATGGAGTCAAAAAATTTTGAATGATATTATATGTTCATTTGTACATGATCTGAAATGGGAATATTGATGATTCTTATAAATCAAATTTTTATATAAACTCTTGTAGCCCAAAAATGTATAGGGATTTTAGGGAACATTAATTGATGGAAAAATTATGAAAATTAATTCTTTTGTGTCTATATGTTTGGATTTTATATAAGTAATAGATGAGAAACAACATCCATGAAGAATAATTCATCATATTCCAATAACAATGTATAAATGGGATAAAATACTATAGTATTTTTCAATGGACTACCGATGACTCTTACAGATAATGAATCAATTTGGGTTATTATTGAATGCTTAGGAAAATCTAAAAATTCATTAATATGTAGGAGTATTTACCAATTTAGAACCATTAATGGATATATATTAATTATTTTTAATGACTAAATAGTGAACCTATTTCAATTTTATATGAACAAGATCCCCATTTTATAAACAATTATTGAAGTGTCTTCCAAATTATCTTAATCATGAGTTTAATTTTAGCTCATCATAACATCGTAAAACTGATAGACTATCTAAAATTACTATTCCAGTAGTATAAGTTATTTTGTGATAACTATCATGTGAAATTAAAATTATATGGGATTAGTATTTATCTTTGGTACATTTGTCCTATGAGTATGGTTTCCATTCAAATATTCAAATGGTTCAACATGAAACATTATATCGATAGAGATTTCATACTCCAACAAGATGTAATAGGGTTGGTGAAATAAAACAAGTAGTACATGGATACATTTAATATGAAAAAATAGGTAATGATTATTAAATCTCCTATAAATGTATCTCACATAAAAAATAAGTGTTATAAAATTAATGAGTAGAAATATTTGGAAATTAATGTTGTAGATCATTTTGCCTCAAACGTATCTCTATGGATGCATTTCAGAAGGTGTGGTATGAAAGGGAAAATGATCCCAAATACATATGACAAATAGAATTTTTTGAATGGATTGGATTTGTAGGATTAAATCATTAAATTCTATCAATCCTCCTAAAATTACATGATGTGTTCCCAATATTATTTTGGTGGAAGTATATGGTAGACCCAACACATTTTCCCACGTATAAGAAATAGAATTGGAAGAAAATATATCTTAATATGAAATGACTATAAAAATTCATGATACTAAAGAGAAAGTAATAGGGAATCATAAAAATAAACTAGAAAATTTTTTATTGAGGAATCAAAAAATTGAGTAATCTTTATGGGGATTAGATGATTTTATAAAAATAGCCACCCTCATTTTTTTGAGGTAATATCCCTGAAAAAACTGAGGGGGATATTTCTATATTATGGAAGGATGCTACACCCATGTCTCAAAAATTTTATATAGATATTATATTTGTAACACCCAAATATTTAATAGTAAGTAATTTTCGTTCAAATAAATCAATAGCTTGCACTGCCCGCTAAACCGACTTTGAGCGCACAAAGACCTAACAAACTAGATGTTAAAAAAGTGGTTATGAATAGTATATACTGAATTTTTAATTTTATATACTACATATAAATTTTGAATCCATATTACGTGTTTCTTAGAAATAATATAAGAACAAATTCATTTTTTCTGATAAAAGAATTATTTGTCATAAAATGCAACTTCACCTCCTTTTAATGGCGAATCATTTTTAAAACCAATATTTGACACTTTTATATATTAAATTAAATTAAATTAAATTCTTATTTCTAATTGACACATAAAAATATATTTTGTATATATTTTTGGTACTTTCCTGATAACATTCATATTTTTATGAATAGTAAAAATCCTAAATTTTAATTGAAAACAAATTTTTTAATTGAAATGATTTATAGTGTTAAAATATGAATTTGAATGGTTTGGAAGTATAATAAAATTATATTTATTTAATTTAGTGAAATTTAGCTCATTGTGAGTAATTTCACATTTAAATTTGACAAAAACACATGTCAATCATTGGATAGTTTTTATTTCTTAAAAACCCGGTTTTTGGTTTTGACAATGGGAATTAGTTTTCAATTAATTAATTCTACTTCTATGTTTTTAATTTGATAAAATAAAATTAATTTTTATATTTGGAATATCAAAATTAGCTTCGAGTGAATTTTTGGTATTTTTCTGAAACTTCAATTTACGATGAATAGTGAAAAAGACAGTTTTATAATTTAAAATTCAACTTTTTAGATAAATAATTGTTTATATTATTTATTTAAGTCAATATAAATACATAATACATATATTAGTTCATTGTGATTTATTATAGTAATTTTCTATTATAAAATTAGATGTAAAAAATTTTCTTGATCTTTTTACTGTCTTTTACCCACCTTATATGAGTATTTGCAAATTTGCCAAAAAATTAATTTTACAACTTCTGTGAGTTGAATTTAAATGATTTTAGATACATTATTTATTTCAATAAGTAAAATTTTGTTCAATAAGCTGAAAATAATTTTGGGTGTATAGTAACTTTTGACTTTTATTTAAAACAGTTAAAAGTAAATAGGGTAATTAAGGTAAAATTGATATTATTATTGCCCTAACACATGGCGTAATTATATTAGATAAGTGTATATTGACCAAAAACTATATTAAGAATAAAATATGATCCTTTAGGTCCTCTTGGATTAGATTAGGAAATTTATTGTAATTTTTTTTATAGAAGAGTTAAACGTATTAAAATTCAATAAATAATTACTAAACAATTTTTAATATAGGGTTAAACATAAGATAAATTTTCTTAAAAGTATTCATTATAAAGATAAAAATATTTCTACATAATTTTATTTTATTAATAATTTGAGACTTTAAATAATTATATTTATTTATGGCACAATGATGATGTAGTAATTACTTTATTATTGAAATATTAAAATAATTAATATAATAAATATCCAAATAAATGTAATTTGAGACTATTGATAAATTAAACGAATTTTATAGGCTAATATTACATTTTAGTATTGATTGACTGAATTTATTTTGAAGAAATAATGTTTTTAGGTCATTAATAAAATTCAATAAACAAATAGTTTCAAAATTAGAAAAAATGAGTTTTTAAAACAAATACTATATTATTGGTTGATATAATATTTCTAAAAGTCTAAGAATTATCCAAATGGATTAAATAATATTATATATTTAATTAATTAACCAATTTTGGTTCGCTTTCTAGTTAATATTATCTTTATTAACCATATAACATAAAAATAAAACGAGGCATGGAAAATGTAAAATTATTTAATTAAGAGTTAAATCAAAGAGATAAGGTTATTATGTTGACACAAACCTTCCTAAAACCTATTGTTTGAGATTTTCTAGACACATCCCAACATTATACTAGAAATAAGTCAATTTTGATCCATTAGAAATCAAAAATTGTTTTATTATAAAATAATATTTCAATCTTTTCCTAAGGCGCCCTAACATCTATTATAAAATGGAACTTATCCTTCTCTTAATTTTACACCTCCAAAGCCATATGGCTCAGCCCATCCCTGATCAAATATGCTACCTATATCCCTCTATTCGATCTATAGACCTTACTTGGATCTAAAATCCATCCTACGGAGCCCTTTTTATCAACTCAAAAGTAAATTTCTGAAGAAGAGGTAATAATTTCACCACCTTCTTTCAAGATCGTTTCTCGTTCCACTTTCTCTTTCTTTGTTGATTCCAAAACATAATAATAACTCCAGTACCTTATAAATAATTTTAGGTTATTATAAATATTTTACAACCATATTTTTTATTCTATCCATCATATAAATTACAAATTCCCTATACCTGTGTACGTACGGCTTACCGTCTTCACGTCGTGGTTTAGTGTGTTATTCAAAAACATCATTATTTAGATGTGTATAATAATGGGTATAACTGATGTAAATAATAAATATATCATGTTAATTATTTTTTATATTTGATATACCGTCCAATTATATAAGATTTCACCATCAAAAGAATGATATTGTCACCCATGCATATGTACGGTTTACAGTCTCCACGACGCGAGTAGATGTCATTCCCCATCGTATCAATTTTAGACTAATTTTCATCTGATTATTAAAATTAATTTTTAATGACATGATATCATTATAGATATGAATCAAATACATCCTATCCAGAAAAAACGTGACTTAAATATCAAATATTATAAATGAAAATGAATCAGTTCACACCCGAAACAATGATACTGCTAAAATATTATTAACAAATAAATATTAGAAGATCATATATGATATCATAATTATTTATGTGTTTTTTAATAATTTAATCACAATTATTTAACTATTATATATGAGGTTAATGTACCCTAGACTATGGAAAAGTATAGGGTAAGGGGTTTTCAGCTCACTTTTATTCCCATGAGATTCATGCAATATTTTCCACTATTACATTCTGTGTGGTGTATGTACTTACCAAGATTGTATTCCTTGTGTAATGTCCTTTAATTTATGGGTATTTAACCCATTATTTTATGAACTTTTTTATGGTTTGTATGTTTCATATGTTACCAAATCGGTAAGGGAATTTTATATTTTAATTTCCACTCATTCAATTTTACGCAAACTTCATTGATTTTTTTACTCCAAGATTATGTGTTAAATCACTATTTATTTACTTATATAGTAATTTCCACTCCCATTTGAGTGGATATATATTTAATACACACAATGAAACCATTTATATATTCTCGTGTCATCGATATGATAGTGATACGAGTAATTTTTACACATTTTCTATTCATTGAGTTAATCATCCAAGTCAATGGTGTTGTTCTTAGAAGAATATATGTGAATATTATCTGATTGATTTACACTGAATATTAAATCATATAGAGTTTATATATATTTGTCCCACATAATTATTTCATTGATTTATCCTAAACCATATGATACTTTCTTTATAAGGGATTTCATCTCAACTTACATTCGAATGAGACGTCTTTGTTGTTATGCAACAATTATATTTTATATGGGAAATATACTATACTTTGACATAAAATATCATGAATCCATTTATTCTCATGATATTATAATGTTTTTATTACATCAATTATTTGTATTGAAGTGTCTCTCAATTGGTTAGGAACATGAGAAAAAAATATCATTTTAAATTTTTTAATGATTTATTCTTCTAAATATTTCTCATTAATGTTACGGTTTTAAAAATAGATATAACAATTTATTTATATCGACATTAATGTTTTAAAAAATTCATTTTAAAAGTTTAAAAGTGGTATGGTACACTTTGATTCAAAAATATATTTTAAATAGCTTCTTGATAAACAGTGAGACTTTAAAATGAATTCATGAAAAAGGGGGATATTTATCTCATATATTTTTAATGATTATTTTCATCTGTATCAATATTCTTCATTATTTACAATTGAGGTTAATTTATTATAATACAATATTTAATTGTATTTAATTAGTTATTATTGACTATGGATGTTCCATTTTTATACCATTCATAGTTTTTCATTTAAATATTGATATTTCGTTTTCTAGTTTTAATATTAATGTTTATAGTATGTTTCAACCTTTTCATATGAGGAATTCATTGAACATAGTATGTGACAAGTGGAACCACTATATATTGTCGATTCTATGGTTGGTCTCATCAGGGAAACTCGTGTCTTTTCATAAGGCCTTGATAAAATAATATTTATAGTCTTAGCACAAGGCCCTGACTATGTGGTTATAATATCTGACATTATGAATTCCTGCATTATAATATTGGGTATTGATATTGCATGTAATTATTCGACTAGGTGAATATCTATGTGAATATGTAAATAGATTAATTTGACCTATCATTTCCATATTGTGCTGTTGTTTATGTTTAAAAGGCTTGTTTTCTAGTCTTATACATTGCCTTAAATGTTTATTCTTATTTAAGACAGTTTCAGATATATTGAAAACCTTAATGAGCATCTATGCTCACCCCTCTCTTATGATTTATTTTTCCTCGGATGAAAAGAAGTATATTGCGATTAACCTATATTAATAGGCTAAAGGATATAATAGTGTTCGAAGGGGATAAAATCTTGTTTTTATATTTCATTATGTAATGTAAAACCTATGTATGTATCTATTACATCCAAGGATACTAAACAGATCAGTCTTTCATGACATTATTACTTGTATCATGCCACTATTATGTAATAATACAATGATTCTAAGTAACTCTAGCCGAGGAATTATAGTTAGTATCAGAGTAAGTATAGTTCAATCCTTGGAGGATAAATTTAGATAAACAGAGATTAAAAAACACTACCCTAAGATAGACTATTATGATTAGTATATAAGAACATCCAAAACTTTTTTTAATGATAATATTATGTAAGGTTTACATGTAATAAATCAATGTTTGGATATAACCAGGTAGAGGTGGCTCTCGAACATATGTACCTAGGAGTGAAAACTCTGATAAGGAGTTTTGGGCTCGACCCGGGGTATTCTGATACACAACAATGGGCCTTGCTGCACTCTGGGTTACGATACTCTCAGTGGATATGTTTTGGATAATTCACATTTTTGTTACAAAGTGAATAGAAGGATTTTAATATAATATGAGAATAAATAACTGTGGTTAATACTAAGGTTTTTTAGATTGAAAATAATTTGTCATTATATTCTCTAAATGGTTGTATGAGTATTGTTACTCACACCATGTTTTCTAGTATTAGTCATTGGTTGGATTCCAAGGATGTCATTACAACATTGATAAGGATGTAAAAGGTGGTAATGGTGGTAGAAATGTGAAAAAATGGATTGATGATAGGCATGAAATATACTGTGTTCATGGTAAATCAGTTTTGTAAAAATATTTTCAACAACATATATATTAACCAACTCCCAAACTGAAAAAAGAAGAGAAATGTGATGAGTGATAAGAGCTCCAATAGTGGAGACCATGGAGAAAATGAAAGCTCAATTTCTGTCATGTTGGAAATATGGATGGAGACACCTACTAAAGTGTCTTAGTGTAACAAATAAATGCTTCATGTATGGGAAAGAAGGAACTAATGTAATCAATTGCTGTCAAAAAATGAAGAGTACATTAGAGGAAAATAAAAATGATCCCAAGAATCCATTTACAGTTATCTGATGTTAATGTAGGAGTCATGGGCATTACCTGAGTGAAGGCCATATTCTATGGGAAAACTTATTGGTCAAGGAAGAACCTATAGGGGAATAAATGGAAGGAAAATTCCTTAAAAGTATTTGTACTATTTGTTTATGGGATTACATGGGAATAATTTTCTCTTATATGTGTAACCCTGTAGTTTTTTATGTAAAAATCCTACTGGGAGAATAATTATCCATTCTATGGTGGATATTGTTTTAAATAACCATTTCTGTTTATATGATCGTTGAATTTGAGTGAGTTACAAGTTATTATATTTTGTTGTGAAAATACAAGGCATGAGATTATAATATTGGTTAAATTATGTTATGGTTATATTGAAGAATTTATCTTTTTGGTAATGTTATAACATATATTTTTTGATAACGGAATACATGCAGAAAATGTGACAATTTGTAGCATTAGACAAAGATGTGGGAATCGATCCCAAAACCAAAGTGCGACTAGGATTTGTCACATAGAACTAGATTATAATATTTCCCTAGTTAATGTGACTATTTTTTTTAGTTAAATGATTTTATTGATCAATAATTAGTTTATTTCAGATCATATGTTTGTTAGATGGATGTACATAGTAGAGGAAAATGATTTGGTGAATAAGTGATAACTATTATGTTGGAATACGTTGGCTCGGTTGGGAACACTATATGCCTATGAAAAATAGAATACTATGGGATTTCATTTGAGGAATAATGATGTATTTTTATAAATATTTAGGTTATTTTGGGAAATTATTAACTTATAATAGAGAATAGGTTTTAGGATAACTAATCTTAAGTATGTGACATTAGTAGTAGTCGATGTTATTTGGAGGTAAAATTTAATGTGAAACACTATGTAATTAAATTAATCTATTTTTTGGGCTTCTATATTAGTTTGTATTATATTGAAGGATTTTACGGACAATTGTTTATTGAATGGTATTTATTGTACTTTGGATATTGTTGGTTTAATATTAGAAATTAATATTACTATCTATTCCTATAAATGATTGTCCATTATGGGGATCATCTGATCTTGTACTAACCATTAAGGTTTTGGATAATCTCTAATGAAAATGGAAATATATATTTAAACCTTTCTGGATCATGTGATTCTCTAAAAATTTATTCTAGTGCTTCAAGTGTGACCAAGTCATCTTGAATAATCAACATTTAAAAAAAGGAAGAGTTAGTGGTATAAATTTATTAATGGATGAAAAACTACTTAAAAAATAAGAATATCTCATTATGTTCTTAGTCAGTCTCAAAAATAATTTCCTCAACTTTATGAAATGAAATATAAAAAAAGTTATTTTTTAGTATCCCTAATGGGAAACTAATAACCTATTATCTCTTTAAATGTTTGTGGCATTCTTATTTTAAATTTTCTCGTCATCATGTTATATATCACTCTCCATCATAACATGACACTATATTTAAATTGCATATCCTTGTTTTCCTAAATGGAATACTAATATGGGTTTTCTCGGGTGACCTTTATACATCAATTTCATTATTTTATAATGATAGTTTTATTGAATCTTCTTCTGATGTGGAACATTAAATAAAATTCCCAAGATCAATTTTAAAATGGCGAAGAATGTAACACCCCATGATTTTGTAGTATGTTATTTTCTTTAAAATAATTCACTAGCTTGTGATGCATGTAACATCGAGTTCCAGCACACCTCGACTTACTTAATTAGCCGTTCAAAAAGAATTTATGAAAATTATTAACTAGAATTTTAATTTTATATAAAATATATAATTTTAGAATCCATATTATGTGTTTCTTAGACATAATATAAGAATGAATTCATTTTTTTAGATAATAGAAGTACTTTTCAAAAAATGCAATTTTACCACCTATTAACAGAAAACATATTTAAAAAATATATTTGACACATTTATATGTTCTATTTAATGATATTAAATTCTTCTTTAGAATCAGTACAGAAAAATTTATTTGTGAAAAATTTTGGTAATTTTTCAATAACATTCATTATTATTTTGAATAGTGAAAAATGCCATATTTTTATTGAAAACAAATTTATTTAATCAAAATAATTTATAGTGATAAATTATGAATTTGAATACATTGGAAGAATAAATAGATTATATTTTAATCATTTAATTATATTTTGGTCATTATATGTAATTTAACAATTAATTTTTACATGACCCCTTGTAAATCATTTGATAGTTTTTACTTCTTAAAAACCTGCTTTTTGTTTTTGGCAACGAGAAATAATCATAAATTAATTAATTATTCATATATTTTTTGAATATGGTAAAATATAATTCATTTATTAATTTGGAATATAAAAATTTGTTTATGGAGAATTTTTGATACTTTTATGAAAGCTTTCAATTTTTGATGAATAGTGAAAACACTGTGTTATTATTTAAAAATCCTCTTTTTATTTAAATAAATATTTATTTTTTTAATTTAATTAAATATATATATATATAATACCAATATTAGTTCCGTGTGATTAATTGGAGTTATTTTTTATAATAAAATTACATATATAAAAATTTATTGAACATTTTATTGTATTTTTTCCATCTTCTAGGAGTATTTGAAAATTTGCATAAAACATAGGTATTCTACTTCTATGAGTGGAATTTAAAAAATTAAAGAGATATAGTAGATATAAATATGTAAAATTTGGATCAATAAGATTAATTTTTTTTTGTGAATAGTATCTTCTGACTTTTATTTTACCCCGGTTAAAATTAAATTGGGTAATTAAATGTAAAAATATTATTATTATTAAACTAAACCATGTCCTAATTCTATTTGATAAGTCTATATCGAGCAAAAAAACCTTATGAATAAAAAATGATACATTAGGTGCACATGGATTAGATTAGGACCTTTATTATTATTTTATTTTATAATTTTTTGAAATTAAATAATTTAAATTATTTATGACTGACCGACTAAAAATTAAATTTTTATTAGGAAACACATTTAAATAAATTTTAGAAACCACATAAATTCAACCAGGAGGATAGAAAACATATGAAATCACAAAATCATTCAAATAGAACTTAAGCCTATTAGAGAAGTCCTCACTAAATTATTTCCAAGACAGAGTCTGCACCTATGTATCTGGATCACCGTTGATGATGACCTCAATGCAATCGACCATCTTCTCCCATGTTTGAATGTACTCTTCCTTACTTATCTTCCCTTCATTGAAACCAGTAATCAATATAAGGTCTTGTTTTTCAATCCAAACCACCTTCTCACCATTAGTAACCACACGAAGCACCCTTCCCATCATCTGGTCAGCCTATTCTTGTGTAGCATTGATAGTGAGAAGCTCCTCCACCATTTCTTCCTCTGAGTGCATAAGCAGTCCCAGGGTCTTCCCATTACTGACCTCCTCAACACTATTTTCGTCTGCACTGGTATCACCAATATCGGGCTTCACTACTATGGGGTTTTTGTGGGTATTAACAATAGAAACATGCATGAACTCCAACTCCTTGTATTTAATTTTTTTACCTTACCTGGAATCCATAGGTTTTGGCAGGAACGAGTAATCATTGCACCCTTTTCTTCTCTTCCCTTTAGTAAAGATGAAACTTCCAGAATCCCGGTTAGATTTTTGTCCCTTATTCTTCCTTACATTGTATAGGCCTTTACTATGCTTCCCTCCCGCATTGTCCTCATAAGAATAGCAAGGGTATTCTTTATCATACCTTGTCCCACATATTGTCTGATCATCCATGTCATTCTTCTAGTCTTGAGCCATCCCTTCAATTACTAGGCCACCAAATCGGTTATAGGACTGGATGACCTTGTGAGTCTGACATTTTCATGTGATCCAGTGACCCACCAACTCGGTTGGAGTACCCTTCTTTGAGTCATTCTGAATTAGTTCGCAGCCAATTGGAGTGCCTTGTTTTTTAGAGTCAAGAACATTGTCACAACTACATTCATCTGTTGCATCCAAATTCATTCCCTCATGTTTAATATATGCCTCCGGTGAGGTGGAACCACTCTGTTGGTCATGAATTCATTTCCACAAGTCCCCTCAGACTTCCCAATATCCAACGAATCATGCTCAGTCTTCTTTCAATCAACCAAGTCTCTCTTTAGGCGGGGTGCATCACCTCCCACCTGAGACTTTGGCACATCGTTACCCCTCATAGAAACCCCATTGCTGTTGATTTTTCACCTACAACCGAACTCCATGTTCCCCAATAGCCTACACATCATTCCATGATCCAACCATGAGTCAAAGAGAAGCAGTTGTCTGCAGCTGAATTCCTCACTAAACGTAACCCACACTCATTCCACCGGTGGCTTGAAAATATCGACATCCACCAATATGCGTGGTTTAACAGGATGGCTTAAAGAGAGTGTTCATTAATCGGAACACAAGAATCTTCTTACCATATTCCCAAAAATTCGATGTATAGATGGTTTTTGGAATGGAAAGGATAGTTTGGGGAAACATTCCCAAATTGCGACTGTAGGGGGATCCCTTTTCATATGAAAATCGTGCGTCCATCAGAAGATGAAAAACCTAAAACCGAGTCACATTCACAGAGCATTGGACCACGCATGAATCCAATCATCTTCCGAGACAAAGCGAATCATCATATTCCAGTTGTCAACAAGACTGACAATCGTACGTTCATGAAGCCCCCAATATTCAGAGATGAACTAGTCAAAATCATTCACCCTGGGTATTCGAGGCGTAAATCGAGCCACCAGAGTCAGCTCCAAATTACATGATGCTTTTGTGAACTCTAAAACTGATAATGTATGTTGTGGTGAGCCATCAAAGAGGTCAGGAACCTCCGTACATAGAGATATTTCCAGAAACTGAGGACGGGTAACAGGGTTTGGGAAAGAGAAATGATAATATTAAAATATTCAAATAATTGATATTATAAATATCCCAAGAAATTTATATTGAAAATTTTGATGAATTCCAACAATTTTATATGATAATATGACATGTTCTTTTTTAGAAAATGAATTTAGTTCGATGTAGTAAAGTTTTTAGGACATTAACAAAAAACAATTACTAAATTGTGTCAAAATAGACATAAATGAGATTTTAAATAAATTACTATAGTATTGTTTGATATAATATAACTAAAAAATATAAGGTTCGTCCAAAATTTTTAAATAATATTATATATGTCATTAATGAACCACTTGTGGTTCTGATGGTGATTTATAATAATTTTATTATCCATATAATATAAAAATACAAAGAGAAATCGTAAATGTCAAAATATTTAACTAAGAGTTAAATCTAATAGATAAGGTTTATATAGTGAACTAAACCAATCTAAAACATTTTGGATGAATGGTTTTTTACCATTCCCAACATTATCTTCGAAATAAATCATTTTGGAGCCATTAGAAACTGAAAATGATTTTGTTATAAAATAATATTTCAATCTTTTTCTAATGTGCCTCTCACCTCTCTTATAAAAGGGAACTTCCCCATCTCATATTTCACACCTCCAATTCCATTTGGATCGGCCAAACCCTACCCAAATATCCTCACAATATACATCAATTCAACATACAGACCTTAATTCTATTAGAAAGCCAACCTATGGAGTCCTTTTGTTTAATCAAAAGGAAACTCTCGAAAAAGAGGTAATAATTTCACCACCCTCTTTCAAGTTTTCTTCTTTTTCCACTTCCTCTTTCATTGTGGAATCCATACCAAAATATTAAATATATTACCTACTACATAATATGATGTTATTATAAATCTGTTACAACCATATTCATTATTCTATCCATTCTATAAATGACAAAGTCACTATATATATGTACGTATAGTTTACCCTCTCCACGTCGTGGTGTAGTTTGTTATTCAAAAACATAATTATTTGGATGGGTATAATAATGCGTATAAATAATGTAAATAATAAATATAAAATTTTAATTATTCTGTATATATTATATTCCATCCAATTATATATGATTTCACCATCAAAATAATGATATTGACGCTTGTAAGTATGTTCGGCTTACCGTCTCCACGACGCGATGAAATGTCATTCCCCATCATATCCATTCAAGACAAATTTTAATTTGATGATTAGAAATAATTTTTAAATACATGATATAATTATGGATATTAATCAAATACATCATATAAAAAAACATGAATTATGTTACAAAACATATAAAAGAAAATGAATCAATTAACACCTGAAACAATGATACTAATATAATATTTTTGACAAAGAAATATTAAAAGAATATAAATGATAATATATTTATGTATGTGGTTATTGTATAATTTAATAAAAATTATTTCACTATTATACATGATTCTAACATACAATCGAGTAAGGAAAAGTACAGGGTAAGTGGTTTTCATCTCACTTTTATTCTTATGAGATTCATGATAAATACTAAACTATTATCTTTTGTGTTGTGTATGTACTGCCCATGATTGTATTGTTTGTCTAATATATATTAATTTATGGGTATTTACACTATATTTTGTGATCCTTATTTAATGGGGTGTATGTTTCGTCAGTTACCAAATTGATAAGGGAATTTCATATTTCCATTTCCACTCATTCTATTTTACGCAAACATCATTGATTATTTTACTCCATGATTATGTGTGAACTCACTATATATTTTCTTAATTATAAATTTCAACTCCACTTTATGTGGATATAATTTTTAAACACATTATCACTCCATTGATATATTCTCAAGTCATCGATATTTACTTGATAATAGTAATTTTAACTCAATTTCATTTCATAGAGTTAAACATCCAAGTCATTGATGTTGTTCTTACAAGATTATTTGTGAATGTCCTCTGATTGATTTATACAGAATATCCAATCATATAGAGTTTATTTATATTTTTCACATATAATCATGTCATTGATTTATCATTAATCTAAAGATATAATCTTTATAAGGGGTTTCACCTCAATTTACATTCCATAGAGACGTCTTTGTTCTAATGTTCCAATTAACTTCTATATGGTGTATATAATCTACACTGGCATAGTATATCATTAATCCCTATATTCAAATGATATTATGAATTTTTTATCACCTATGCTATTTGTATACCTTAATCTCTCATTTGGTTAGTAAGTCTAACATAAATATCATTTAAAATGTTAAATTGATTTATTCTTTGAAATCTTTTTCAATGATGTCCGTGTTTTAAAAAAAAAATTAAGGATTTATTTATATTGAAATTAATGTTTTAATATTTAAAATTCCATTTAATAAATTCAATGTGGAATGGGACACTTTGATTCAAAAATATATTTTAAATGGCTTTTTGACAAACAATGAGATTTTAAATGTTTTCATGAAAAAAAGGTATATTTATCCCAAATAGTTTTGATGAATATTTTTATCTATGTCAATATACTTTATTATTCTCAATTGTGGTTAATTTATTATAATTAATTCTTTTATATTGTATTAAATGAGTTAGTATTGATGGTGGATGGGTTATTTATATACTATTCATAGTCTGTGGTTAAAATATTGACATTTCATATGCTAGTTTTAATACGAATATTTAGAGTATGTTTCATCCTTTTTAGATGAGGAATGAATTGGACATAGTAAGTGATGGGTGGAGCCCGTTATAGCTCCTCGATGCATCGATAGGTCTAATGTGACAAACCAATGTCTCATCACAAGGCCTTGAAAATAACTTATTTTTATTCTTGGAACGAGGCCTTGACTATGTGGTTATTTTTTATGGAATTATGCATTCCATCATTATAAAATTAGTTATTGATATTTCCTGTGATTATTAGACTTGTAGAATATCCATGTTAATAAGTAAATGTAATTATTTGATGTATCATTTCCAGATTATAATTATGTTTATGATTTAAAATCTTGTGTTCTAGTCTTATACATTTCCTTAAATGTTTATTCTTATTTAATATAGTTTCATTTGTATTGTTAACCTTATTGAGCATCTAAGCTCACCACATTCTTTTGTTTTATTTTTCCGATTATGCAATGATGTAAATTATGATTAACCAACCGAAATAGGATAAGGGATATAAGAGTGTTCAAAGGGAACCCAATTTTTTTCATTATATAATGTAAAACCTATGTTTGTATCTAGTACGTGCAATGCTACTAAAATGATTGGTCTTTTTGGACATTATTCCTTGTATAATTCCAATTTTATTTAATAATGAACTGATTTTAGGTAACTGGGTTCAGGGCGTTTCAATGTTTCATTAAAAAAATAATATATTTCACATTTTAAAATTTCATGGCACAAAAACTAAAAAATTTTATGATGAATATAGATTTTGAATGTATTTGGTTAAAACAAGACTAGAATTTTTTTAAACATTCCCATGCAAATAAATTTTACATATAATAATAAATTTTTAATTTAACCCATCAATATTTTATTTATAATATTTGTAAGAATATTTTTTATTAAATAGTAATTAACATTAAATTCAATTGAAATAATGATAATACAAATCATAGGTAATGTGAAATATTTTTCCCACTATTGTTTATTTTCATAGAAACTGTTTTCATTTATAAAAAAAATTATTTTATTTTAAATAATTTCATATACTCAGTAATGAATAAATCTAATGAAAAATTTAATATAATATATATTTAATTATATTAATTTAATTCCATATAATTATTCATTATTTTTATATAGGTAATATTAGATTATCTCATGGGGGAAAAATTAAACTCATGAAAAATCATTTTCGGAAGGTTTGGTGAGATTATTTTATTATTAAAAATTTCCACTTCTTTGAGTTGTAATTCTAGAGAATTTATCTAGGGAATAAATTTATAATTTTGTCTTCCTTTATGAAATTTTCATATTGTTTCCAAGAGGGTCCCCATTTTCTACATATATAATGAATCATACGCCAATCACTTATACACTCCAATTAAGACATAAATCTTCAAAAACCAATGAAAAATTCCCTCCTAAAATTCCATATACACATTATAGTGGTTATGTTCTCCACAAAATTTCAACACTATGTTCCATAAGAATAGATCACATAGATGCTTATCTAAAATAATGTAATCATATTAACAAAGCTCATTCAGTTTATTTCTTATTTTACCACCTCCAATTATGTTTTAAAACATCCAATATCTTATGAATATTATATCAAAAATAATTATATTCTACTCTTTTAATAAAATAATATTATCGATCTTCTTCTTCATTAAATGGGAAATAAAGCCATCACAATTGTGTATGCTAGAGTACCGCATCATGAACCAATGTAATTTTTTTCAACACTGATTCAAATAGATAATAATAATAATTTTAATAATGAATATATAATATTCATATTAAATGATATTCCTAATGTAAAATTGAAATATCAACCATTTCATTAACATTTCACCTTTTAATAGAATGATATCATCACTTGTGCATGCGAATTACCTACTAACTCCAAAAAGAGATGCGATTAATTTTACATGTCCAAAATTCATAAACGGTAAAAAAGGAATTTAATAACTAAATAAGTTATTTATTATTATAAATATATTAATAGATATTATATAACTATTTTATATACACAAGAAAAATATAATTTGTGAAAAATTAATAATAAAATAGTTTAATTAATACCCAAAGCAATGGTTATAAATGATGATTTTTATCAAAGGGGTGGTAAAATATATTAAGAGTATCATATTTTATATTATAAACTGTAATATAGTTATGTAATAAATCAATATTAGGATTAAACCCATCATATTGGATGTTAAAATGTGTTCAACTAGATGGATGTGTGAGTTAAGGGATGTCATCACAATTTCCATTTCATTAAGACATACTAGTTAATAGACACCTATTAATTTTTATGAAGTATATATTATACACCTTTTTTATTTAACATGAATATATATAATTATTTATGATGGCTAATGTTTCAATTATTCTTTATTCATTCATGTGGTTAAAATTTAATAGTTACCATTGGGGAAATAAGATTTATTTAAAATATCTATTTCTTTTGGGATTTCATTTTCTTCCAATGAAGGAATATTGTAATATATCATTTATAAGAACCAATAAATTAATTTCCCAACACATATTTATGTATATTCAATATTTTCTTCTAAATTTTCATCTATGTTTCAACTTAATAAAGAAATGTGATTTATATCAGAAAAATTGATTTCATTTCCCTTTAAATTATATACATTTTTTTCCATCTTCATATTTTTCAAAATTGTTTTAGAAAATTCATTTAAAAACTAAAATTATATTTCAAGGATATTTAATATTTTTTAAACATTCATCAAGGTTATTTAATTAATATCATCACTATTTTCAAAATGATCATTTATACAAAAAAATAGAATGATTGTTTTTTTAATTTATTTTCAAATAACTATCTTCCAACCCACCCTAACCATTTTAAAATATTTTGCATCGTCTACAAGTTTTAAATAGTTTTACCGAGAAGAATATTTTATGAATGATAATTTTAAAATTCTGCTTCAATTATTTTTATTCATCTAAAGGACATGATATTTCTTTAACAAGTCTATATACCTGATGAACTGATAATAACCTCTTATTTATTGATTAATTTTATATTTGATAACATTCTCTCTCCAAAAACACGTTATCATGTTCATTTTTCATTGAAAATTATACTTCTGTTAAATATAAATGTAATTTATATTTTAGATCAGATTATTTCTTAAATTGTATTAAATTATTTTATACAGTGCATACATTGAATGATATTTTATTTATTGGGGATATATTAAAAAATATTTACTCTTTCCTCAATATGGATATTTGTTAATAAATAATTTTGGACAGGAATTAAATAGATCATTTTATATATGATGAATGATTTATATATGTAGTGAATGGCGGTGTATGGAATTTTATAGTCCCTCAATGAAATGGTACGAATCATGAGACAAATCATTCTTCAAAATTAAATGGGGTTTTACCCATAGTTTTAAATAATCTTATGAATTCTTTAAAACCATATATATCATGTTTTTTTGTGGTTAGGAAATATAATATTATGTCATAACTTCATTTAGAATTTTATTATTATTATCCAGGAAATGTATTCATTGGTATTATACACGGATGCATTTTCGTCTAAATATATTAATTAAATGGAATGTATTTTTGGTTATTTACATTCCCACGTAAATTATACCTTATCGATTGATGATAGATTCCACAATAAAATCATTTACTAATAATTTGAATTTACAATTATCTTTCTTTTATTCAAATTATATGAAGAAAAATAGTTTAAAATTGACCATGAATTCATAATGTTTTCCATTAAAATGTTTTATATTTATCCCTATTATAAAATAGGTATCATTCATATATAAGGTTCTAAAAAACTACTAAATCGATCTTTCATTTGGGATTTTCATATTATATCTATGAAAATGTAATAAACTAGAAACTGGATCTTAGTTAATTGTGTTTGGGTTGTTATAAGCAAGACTTCCTCGTAGGTGATATGACCTGATAAAAAATGTTTGGGACCTACAAAAGCATGAAGTCCACTAAAAATACAAGGATAATAAGGAATATATGAAAATGAATTAAATTTGAATGAATAATTTAACTTTATGGAAAATATATTAAAGAAAACATGATTATTGTATTTTTTTAGTGGATGTTTTAAAAATATCATAATGAAATGGGAAATCATAATCAATGTTACAAATGATTATTAAAATATGGAGGGTCTTTTTATTTTGGGATAAGAACCTAGGTATGGTATCTCATGGTTTTTTATATCCCTATAATAAATAAATTTAATGATATAAATATGGAATACAAATTTTTTAAATGAAATTAATTATGTAAATATTGAGGTTTTAAATTAATCCTCTATGGAAATTGATTTTTTTTTTCATTTTTAATTAGTGAGAAATGAGAAATGGGATCTCAAAAAATAATTCATCCTTGGTAGATATACAAGGTGAAATGATATGTTTTAAGGAAGCATGTGTATACACCACAGTGATCCCTCTGAATGTAATTTACAATTGGTCAATTATTTTTTTCGATGAACAATTCAAAAAATTTCAATATGAAATTTTGGAAATAAAATTTAAAACATTTTTTAATTTTATTCTAGTAGGTATGTTCTCAAAAATACATGGTGTCAAAATATTTTTAACTGAAATTAAATTACATGAGTTACCCTTTGTAATGAATCAATATTAGAATTACTCATATATTACCTCATACATAAGGGATTATAATGATTTTATATATGTATTTAATTATTTTAAAATCCCAATGATTTAACCTTCTGCTCTGTTTATCATTATTTGATTTAAAAGAAACATGATAGAATGACCTGAAGCTTTTTCCTAATGTATTATTTTACAAATGAGGATATTTTTCTTTCAAACATCATTATGTAAAAAATATAACTCTATTTTGTGTTAAATTCTGTATTTATATTCTTTCATGTATCCACTTTCACTAGAATTTATAGAATTATTGTCTCAAATTTATGTTTTGGCCTAAAAATACACCCACTATGATTCAAAAAATAATTTATATGAATTTGTAAATAAATTTTCACAAACAATGATTATGGGTCCCTTATATGATATGAAAGATTTATTTATGGATTCAATAATAAATATGTGTATTTCCATTACCATAAGTGCCCCCATGATTATTAATTTGATCCAATTTCAAATTTCCCTGAAGGATATCCTATATTTCTCTTCAAACTTCTTTCATCAATGAATATATCATATAGTTGAAAAGGATTTCCCCAATCTCTCCACAAGAACCTTATGTTCCTATTAAGGATTATTTTTCTAACAACAAGACTAAATTTTAACCCCATGAATTATTATTATTTTAAATAACTAATTAAATCTATATAAATTTATTCTTTTTCTTCTAGTCTTCATTGAAGATGAAATCATATATTTTTGGAATAAGAAAATTAATGAAAAAATAACAACATAAAGATTGAAATTATTGAGATTATAGTTATAACAACAAAATATATATCTAAAATCAATTCTTTTTTACATATAAACAGACATTATTTATATAACATTTGATCATATAATTGAAATGGGAAAAATAAAAAATATTAAAAAGGAATTAATGAGGAGAATGTTACTTGTATGCCTCCCATGAATTAGCCTATGATGAGATGAATACGCCTATGGTTTAGAAAATACGATAAATTATTATTGAGAATGAAAATAAAAATATATCATTCAACAATTCAATAAAAATCATAGAAGAAAATATAATAAAATAATGAAATTAAAAGTAGTTTTAATGTACTTTAACTTATTTTTAGTTTTCATCCAATGTAAGAACACCAAGAAATGTTAATTTATTTTTTTATAACATAATATATATATTTATTCATGGTATGAACTCCACCCAATTCAAGAATTTTTTATGATTAAATAATTTTCATGAAAAAAGAGACAATAATCTTTAAAATAGAGAGTAATATAATAAATAATAAACAATGTTTTGATTAAAGGAATGAAACAAAGAAACATACATTCATTCCTAATCTAAAAAATATTGGATCTTCTCATTGTTCAATTAGGATTTACGTTCAAAACATCAAAAAAGAGATTCTCATAGGTAATAATGAATACTTCTTACTAGACTCCTCATTTGATATTTTTTATAAACTAAAAAGTGCATGGTCACAAGAACACAGTCCTTCTATGGGCGAACAAATCTAGCTCTTTAAAAAATAATCTCCATCATGAGTTCTCCCAATCAATATATTTTGAACTGGAGTTCTCAAAACCAGAAAAAATTTAGGTAACCATTATTTGAGGTTAATAATAAATTCTAGACAATTGATTCCATAATTTAACAACTCAGGATAGCATAATGGGCTTGATCAAATCATCTATAGTTTTCATTATCCAATAGTACCCCCAAGAGAGATGTGACAGTCTCATATGAAAAGTGGTGAAAATCATGTGATCTATGTGTTGTGAGGGAAATATATTCAATATCAATAGTACTTGTAGGATACTGAGAAAGAAACTGTTTAACGTAATAAAAAAAGTACATTGACTTGGTAAAAATCATAAAAAAATATATCTTCTAGTACTTAAAAACATAATAATGCTAATAGAAGTAATTAGGTTTATTTATTCTATCTATAACTATTTAAACACCAAAAACTATCTTAGTATAACCTATATCATTCATTTATAATATTTTTTTCTTTTTTATTTTAACATTTGTAACCAATTTCACATTATAAACACTATAATGCATATCATAAGCATTAAATATTAATTAGAGAATGTAATTTTGGATATAATTAAATTAAAAAAATGAATGAAACAAACATTTAATGAATTGTTTTATATAGCGTGAAAAATGAATTTTTTCATTCTACTTCTTAGATACTAAATTAAACCATATGAAGTCATGTATTATGAAATAGTAACAAAATAATCGTGAATTCATGAGTGTAAAAATGAATATACTACATATTAATCATTCATTGAAGATATAGTTGAAATAACGATAATTTAATATCATCTTGAAAAATATTAAGATAATGTTAAGTAGTATAATCAGACAATATTCTAATTGATAAATGTTTAACCACATGAGGTAAAATTATAGAATAACTTATTCATTATATTTTATTTATTCACAACGGCACTTTTTGGATATTTTTTTATTTTATTTTTTCATGAATTTTATTTATCAAATTAAATGACCACTTATATCCATCCATCGATATAGTAGGTGTCTTAGAAATAATATATTATGAATGGTTGTTATTATTTGACTGAATCCCATCTTGAATGGTGGTTATCCAATGGATATAATAGCATTAATAAATAGAATATTCCAAACTCTAGGGGTACACATTATGATAATCATGGGTAATATGAAATTAATATATTTCCATATCAAAATAGAAGTACCTCAATTGATTTTTAAAACCCATTATGAATGATCTCTAGTAAAATGATAATCCCTAATATCATCAGGTGGTTCACTATATGATCAATTTTCTGAATCAAATTCAAAGTGTCTTTGGGTTTTAGAATCATCTATGGGACTATCAATAGTATACTAATCACTAGCATGAATATGAAACTCAATAACCTTGTTTTGGGTGTACATTTTTCAAAAAAATGGAGAATTCATTAAGAGTGGGTGAATATAGGAATTATTAATTTATTTTTCAACCATTTTTAATGATCTTGTTCCCTCTTAGAAAGTAATGATTCTCTTTTACAAAAAATGACACAATGTAATAATGAAATAAAGGATATCACATCATATTTTACTTTGATTGCCTTATTGGAAATCATAAATTCTCCTTCATAAATTAACAACATAACATGGTATTGAAAACTATATCTCTTTAACCCTTCCATATTTGATGATATGAGGTATATTCAATTTATTTATTTCTTATCGTGACTCAAAAAAATTCTTCCCAGATATGGTATTTGATACACCCTTACATTATTAGAAGAAAATATCCATTTTAATGTAAAATGATTTCTTCTATGATTGCAGGGTTCATCAACCTCCTTTTACTATAACTTCTTATTATAGCTCTAGAACTATTATTAGATAATCCAATAATTTTTTCTATACTATGAATGATATATTCCTCGGATGTTATTCAAAACCATTTTATGAACTATTAATAATAAAATCAATAATCCAAATATTTGGATTAATTCTCAATCACTACGATCCACATATTTATACCAGATATACCTTGTGGATTTCAGTCAACAATATGCCCCATATACTCCCTCTTAATCCCTTTAATGTCGATTCATAACTTCATCATTAAATTAGAACCATGTATATTTTTAACCTTGAAACTACTATATGATTGCACTAAATATTATTTGAAGCATGACTATCATGATTTTTCTGATATATTCAGTGAGACATTATCCTCGAAAACATTATTATCAGATCCACAATTTATGGAAGAATGACTCAGTATCATTTCGTGAAGGGAACCATAATTATAATTCTATAATTTTAATGTGGTACTAAAATTAACTTTAATCCATAAACATATTGTGTTATGAATATTATATTATATTAATGTGTATGATTTGGATAGAATATCTGAAATCTAGCTAGAGATCGTCATGGTATGTCCCTTTTCTTCATTGAAATATCATAAAATATGAATAATCTCTAAAATCCACTGGGATATTATTGCATCAAGGCACTTGTATTTGTACTGTGAACTACACCTAGACATATATCCTTTATTTGTGAAACCAAAACATTCACATTATTAAAACATACTGTCAAATAAATATAGTTCAATGTCATACATTTTATTCATGAGTCTTATAAAGCCCCCTTCACAGTATGTCCATATCTTAATAGCATGTGATTCCCTTTTTCGTAGTCGCTACTCATATGGAATGACTCTTATATAATTATACACCATGATATGAAATTTTTTTTGATAGTGTGAGGCATACATATAATGAAATTTATGACTTACAAATCCACTAAATATATCATACAAGTACTTATACTATCCAAAACATTAACTATATTAAATCATGTTATCACACATATACACATGTCATCGTGAAACTATTATTTTACATAAATTACTTATATAACTTCTTCGAAAATATCTTTCAGAATTGTCAATTTAAAATATTATTTGGATGCTCCTTCTTCAATAATTTCATTAAATAAAATAAGAAATAAATTTCCAGGATTTTGTTAAAATAATCACTAATATTGGGTTTATTAACAACCTCAAACCCTAGTCAATGATTGATTCATCACTGATCCAATAAAAACCCTTTGAATGTAAAAAATATTATTGGTGACTCAATCAAGAAATTTTAACCATAAAATATTGATTTAATGACCCACTAGAATCAAATTCACAAAAGTCAATACTGACCAAAGAAACACGGTTTATGTAAATGTTTTATTATATAAACTATTGTGAATTCATTAATATTCAGCATCTTCACAAGCCATCTTTAAAAAATAATCATATTATGGACTGTGATTATATTATAAATAATAGTTCTCTACCTTTTTCCATAGGATTAAAATGTTCGTTCCATCCTCTCCCCTTAAAGCATGAACTCATTATTCCCTTTTTCAACAAAACTAAATAATACTTTAGTGACTATTTTCATAATAGATTTACAAATTCATAATTTAATTGATAAAGGAAAACATAAATTTCCTTAAATGTTATATCCCATATGGGAGTGAGGGATTCAAATTCAACACATATGGGATTATTGAGTCGGTTATACTCCATGAACCAACAAATGTTATTCAAAATACACTATGAGTAGTTCCTAGGTCATGATAGCCATAAGATGTATTTTTGTTATAACATTTATCAACATAATTTTTTAATTTCATCAGTAATAACAAATAAAAATAATGTGCTCCCTATTATGAGTCACATTTCAATCTTTATTGAGATAAATTTGGAATACCAAATCAGTTTCTATAAACATTATTTTCCACCTTCCTTTGAACAACTTCCTTAATAAAATGAGTTTCAATTTGGTAAAATTTATCATGGATATCCTTGTAAGACCATGTGTTTTTATGAAAATTTGTTTGGATACGTTATATTTCATTGATTTCATTTATTAAATTATTTACCAAGTTCAGAATGCACTACACGAACACCATATTCTATTTCATTATATAAAACATTATGGTTCTAGGAAAAATCAATTTCATATTATATAAATAAGATTATAACCTAGATTTTAAATTATTATGTATGAATAGTATTAAATAACATATAAAATTTTGAATTCATTGCTATCAATTTTATTGAAATTATAATACAAAATTATTTCATATAATGGAAATATTTTTATTTTTATTCACCCATAGATATTTTTTTATAAAAAAATTATCATAATTACAATTACCAAATATGTTTAATGTAATTTATATATTATATCTTAAAATAATGCTTTTTTGATATTGATAAAATAAATTTTATTGGAATAAGATAATAACCAACCAAATATTATTCATAAAATAGAATATTATTTAAAAAGGCAATTCATTTTCTTTTAGTGGAAACCCTGTTTTAAATCCATTTTTTGGAACCTTTATATATTATATTTTAAGAAATTAACTTCTTCTTTGAAACTAGGATATAAAAATATTATTTGATATATTTTTCATTATTTTTCCAATATGCTTCATGTCTTGATAAATTTTAGAAATAATAATTTTTATTTTAAAACAAATTTTTTTCATTGAAATAATTTAAAGTATTAAATTCTATTTTTTATTTGGGTAGATATATAATTTGATTAATTTATTATTTTTTAATGTAATGTACATAATTGGATTAAATTTTACATTTAATTTATATATAAAAAATTTCAATCTTTTGCATGCTTAAATATTATTAACCCATTTTCTCACCCCATCGATGGGACTAATTTAAAATAATTTATTGTAAATTATGTATTTTGAATATTAAAAAATATATTCCTTTATTGGAATTAGATGTAAAAATTATTTTAATAGTTTTATCTTATTTTTGGTCATTCTGAATAGTAACTATTGTAATTTATTAATACCATGGTGAAAATGTAAATCAATTACGTAATGGTAAAAAATAATTTTATAAAAAATTTATATTTCCCCTAAAACATTTCCAAATTTCAATGGATGAGTGAATTTCTAAATAAATAAAACATTGGTATAAATTAGAACATTTTTAAACCACTTGGGTGAGAATATGACTTATATTGTATTTTATTTAATGATTGGTTAAAAATGTCAAACTTATAATTTTAATAATGATATAATTTTTAATATTGGTATATAAAGATCCTTATTTAAACTGTTAATATTTTTTGTAATAAAAATAAACTTATATTAATTATAATAATTTATTTTTAATGTTTAGTTAATAAATAATTTAATTTAATGTTATCATAATGATGTTGTTGTAATTAATAATCTAAATAAAATATCAAATAAATGATATTAAAAATATTAAAATAAATTTAATCTGACATTAATTATTGAATAAATAAATTTAATAGACACCGTTGACATATTTTAGAGCTATTAGATGTTTTTGTTGAATTTATCATGTTAATATGGTATTTTTGAAAATATAATCCTCAAATAGTGTCAAAATTGACATAAAATGATACATTAAAAATAAATAATATATTATTAAATGATATAAAATGTAAAAAAATATATAATTAGGCCAAATGAAATGAATAGAGTTAAATATTTCATCAATGAATCATTTGGGGTTCTTTAGGAATTTTTTTTTCTAATTATATTAAGCCTAAAGGGTAAAAACCCATGTTGTCATGGTAAAAGTTAATGTGTTTAACTAAGGGTTAAAACCAAAATATATGGTTTTTGTTATGGAAAAAACATGTAAAAAATAATTAGTTTAGTGGGAATAGACCCATCTTCAAATTTTATTCTAAATAACCACACTTTTTAACTAGATTAAATTGAAAATAAATTTATATTAATTTAAAATTTTGTGAGCTTTTTGGACTAACCCTCCACTCTCTTATAGAAAGGAACCACCTTCCTCTCTTCCTCACAACACCATGAGACATCTATATCAACACAACCCTTATAATTTTTCATAAAAAATCCATACACATGTTTTAGAAGTTATTTTATTCTGAAAAGACCATCTCTAGTGTCTTTAAGAGAATATCTAGTGGGAGCATGCCGAAGAGTATGCAATCTCCATTATCGACTCTCTCAAGAGTATGTTTTCCTATACTTCCTATTAATGATTTTTTATATTATATATTAATTACTAGATTAAAAAATATATGATGAGATTTTATTATGATTATGGAAGAACCATATTATTACACTCATTCTTCCAATTAAAATCAAAAGTACCATGCATGCGTATGTACAACTTGTCGTCTCCACACCGTGGTGTAATATGTTTTCATAAAAAAATTACATGGATGTGTATAATTATTTTAACAAAATTAAATATGATTATTATACCATTAAATTGGTTTTAAAAAAAATTATATCAGTCACCCCCAAACTATTTCAAAATTAAGGGAATTATATCGTCAACCTTGCGTACATGTGACATACCATCTCTACGATGTGATGTGATTCATTATCCATCATCACTAATAAAAAATGATTATATAAATGTATATAACGTATAAATATGTTATCTATTAACTTAATATTAATCCTTATATTAATTAGCAATATCTGATCTTTATAAACATGCACATAAATGAATAAACATGGATAAGAAAATGAAGCTGTTGACGGCCAAATGAAGAGTAATAATGAAATATTATTAAAAAATGAGTGATAATAACATTATATATGATATAATATTAATATTTTTGTAAAATAAGATAATAACATCATTTAATTCATTATATAGTAGTTTCATATACGTATAAATGAAATCATAGCTAAGGTAAGGGTTAATTAAACAATCTCATTATTATTAGGATTGTTTAGACATAAGAATCTATTAGGGAATATATGTCATCCATGTTCATGTTTCATAAAGTTGTATATAAAAATATTCTTACTATTATTCTATAGTTTTTTAACACAGTTATTACCCATTTATGACTTTTTTGCATACTTTTAAAGTTTTTTTTTCATTTCCATAATGAGGTACTTTTTGACTTTTCTAGAAGAATTATGAGAAAATTTGTCAACTTATACGAAATTAATGATTTTTTTCATTCATAATGAAATAATAACATAAGTATTCCCTAATAAAATATCATGTTTATTTTTAATGAATACTTTATCTATTTATATTGCATGTAATTTTTAAAAAATATATCATTTTCCATTAGGAATGTATATTTTCACCAAAAAATATTTTTAAAATATATATTCAAATTATTTCACATCTTCAATGATAACTATGGGTGTTTCACATTGCATTATGGATTTTATCAAAATAATCCATCCATATTAATTTTCAATATGATGAATTATTATTGTAATGACATATATGTAATATTCATATCTTCCACAGTTCATATTCTTGTGAAACCCTTTCATTTCCGAGGTTATTCTTTGAAGAAATTATTCTTAAACCTATAACTTTTCCAGAGGGTATAATAATATGACAAGTGTATAATAAAAATTAAATTTAACGGTTTATGATCATAATTTTTATGATCTTGCTGAATATATTTGTTTGATTTCATTATGATATAGATAAGACATATATCTCCCTCCAATTCATTGGGTAATTATTTATATCTCATGTGATAAACATAAAAGACTTTTTTCCACAAAGACAGTTATGGTACTGAACCATGACTACCAAGATAGTATGGGAAGTGATCCCATGCTAACAAGATTTATTTTGTTGTGATTAATTTACTACAATAGATATCATTATTATATTATTATGTCTCTTCCATAGTTATATGTTTTATTCATATGTTTTGATTTCATGGATCATGTTCTTTATTTATTTATGATTCAGGTATTATGAAATGTCAATCCTTATTCCCTAATCATTTTAATGATCATTTATATGAATGTTATATTCATATATTTTCAGGATCATGTTCTCATACCCATATACACGTGATTATGTTTACATATATATCCCCTATTTACATTAACTAATCTTTTGAGATCACCCATATTTAAGTTTTGTTTAACCTATATTCTGTAGAAAAAATATTAATTAAATTATTTCTAATAAGGCTTATATTCAACAATAAACTAGTGGGAGAGAAGGTATATCACTTCTGTACCAGTGTTTATGTTTCCATGATTCCAAAGTAACTACATTACTACTGTCATTGGGTTGTTTTGTGTAATGTATTATTTATAAAAAAATAGCAATTCAATGTTAATGTATAAAAAGTGACAATCGTTATAGTCGGAATCATAGAAAAATTTTAGTTAATTTTTTGAAACTAGGATGATAAAACATAGGGGTCCCCTTAACCACATGTATAATTATATGTATAAGGATATTAAAAGGTATTGGAAAATTTCATAAAATTTTGATAATGGATAGAGTGATAGGTTTTCTAGAAAAAAAATTTATTTTATGATTACTACAAGTGGATGTTGATCTGGAATAGATGTACCAAATGGTGAAAACTCTGATAGGGAGTGTTAGGCCTAACATAGAATAACCCAACACATTGAAATGGGCCTTGGTACACACTTTTATTGACACTACCAGATGATATTCATTGTGAATTCACCAAATCATCATGAAAGATCATTATGGATTTATATATATATATTGGTTTTGAATAACCTTTGAGGAACCTAAGGTGTCCAAAGGGTTTCATTATCTGAACATCCTATGAGGGATTTTTTTTATTCTGTGGATCCTAATTATGATAAAAGTTTCATACTCTTTTCGTTTGGTTTTATTCAATGGATGGAACCCAAAGGAACAATGTTAATTGTGATTATGGTGGAAAATCTATTGATTATCTTCCTGTGAATCTAAATGCAATGGGGGAAGGAATAAAAATTAATATTTCTACACTAAAATATATTTCTTAATTTATGAATCATGGTGGAATTACAATAGAAAAAATTTGTGTACAATATTATGTTGAGTCATTTATGAGGCAGAACCCACCTTTTTAGTGGGTCTTATGGTCCTCTAATTGTTGTGAAATGGATCAAAACTACATAGAAAATGATCTATGATCTCTATTATTTATAGCATAAAAAAAATTTATGTGTATTTATCATTTAGATAGAGAAGCAGACTAGTGGTGCACTCTTATTAATCATTTGAGGAATCAATATGAAATTGAATCCATTTATTGGGATGAGTTCATGGAATTATTTTCAGTATGAAATTTCTATGCATTATTCATACAAAGATGGATAATGGGTTACATGAGTTAAAGAAAAGAGATGATGAATCTATCAATACCTATGATGATTATTTCATGAGTCTTGCGATGTATTCTTTAGGAATTATCATCCAAAATAAAAGGAAATTTGATAGTTACTTTATGGATAAAATCCATGTCATGAAAGAGTATTATCTATAAGTGAATTTAGTTTCAACTATGGGATTTCAAAAACATGCAATAAATGATGAAATAGTGGATGGAGTCACGTACAAATCTCCTAGTTTTGATATGATGAGTAAGATAGAGTTTTATGTGAAATATATAAACCATGAAGATAAAATGAGAATCATTACTTTATTTTCTAATTGTGTGAAGAAGTACAGAGGCAATTTTATTACGGGGTTTAATAAATGTTATAAGGGCAGAAAAGGAAGTTCATCGAGGTTTCTATTGGTGATGTGATGGAAAAATTTCAGTTAATGATGTGATTGTAGAAAAAGTGTCATAGAAGGAACCCACCATGCTTCAGTGATACAAGAATAGGGACAATGTACATTATGCTAACTAGTTCTTGAACATGAGGGCTAGGAATGATAATCATTGTCTGGAACTTCATAGGCCATGGGAAAAGGGGAAATTTCATTCCATCACTATTTATGATGAGGGATGAGGTAACGACATGGTGTAATATCTATATACCATAACATCTAGATCTTCTAATATATTGAATGATTCTAGAGATACCAACTATATAAAAATTAACGAATTTTTAATGGGAGAAATGATTCTACCCAAATGATTAGATGTATTATTATAAATGCAACCCCTTTGTTGTACAATGATTGTATATCAACTATATGACTCTTCTTTGGTTGATGGTTTTGAGAATGTTTTTCCTATAAAAAACTCCTCTTACTATCACATTTGATGTCATATTAATTTTGGATTGGATTTATCTGTATAAATCCCACAATAATAATTATAGAATGTATGTTAAGTTTTCGGATTAGAACCATCCTATGATCATCAATAAATGTAATGATAAACTTAAATTTACTATCGATATTACTTATAGGTTATTGGTATTAATTACCTTTTAGAAGGGTGGGTTTTCTTAAAAGGTTGACCACAAAATAAAAATTGATGATGTGCCTATTTTTCATGTTTTTTTACTTATTTACAAATTAATTTATATTTCTTCCACGAAAACATGTAGCAGAGTTCTCTATAGATTTCATACATAGTTCTGCTCAATTTTTTATGGTCTCCATGCTGAATGGTCCAAATTGAGTTGGATGCATTGAATAAGAAACTACAAAAAAACCTTGATAGCCGATTCATCTCCCATGTTTGTCACCATGGGGTACACCAATTCTTTTTTATGAATATAAATGTACTATGAATGTTTTTCTACATCACCTCTTTTTTATATTTATCATCAAATATTGATACTTTTAAATTGAATAGTGGAGTTAATCTTCTTAGGATCCCTTAAATAACATTTAAATAACAAATGGCCTCACAAAGTACACACAAAATATCAATGGGAATATTTAATTTAATGATGAATGCATTGGTTGTCACATTCAGTCCCATTCTTATGTTTTAAAACTTATTCCACAACTCTTAAAGCATTTTTTCCCAAACATCAGAATCACAATTATAAATAGTATCATGTTTTCCCACATATATGGAAAAGAATTAAAATATATTAATTTTTTATTAATGTTTTCTGATGCTCACTATAACGTATTAATTACCTTAATATCTACATATAATAACAAGAAATTTATGTATGGATGGTATCCATTATAAATATTAGTTGACATTCAATCCATGGTTACCATGTACAGATATGTCCCCAATTATTGAAAGATGTTTTTTCATGAAATTTCATAATAAATAGAAACTATTATCTTTGATAATTGGAATTACCTTTAGTTTAACAACAACAAACATCACTTTGCTGAGAGAGAGAAATTATCAATAATCCTTTAATTCTTGTACAAATTTTATTGTAGAAATGGTGAATACCTTGAAAAGGGGATGAATGTAGGAATTACATATTTATTTTCACTCCCCATTCCAACGGTTATGTTGCAGCATAGAGGTGATAAATATCTCATTCCATATATATATATATTTAATTAAAGAAAAAAACAAAATGTATATGACATTTTACATTGATCACCATACTATTTGATAATTATTCTTCTTCCTCGTTTAACTAATATTTTTTGTAGTGAATGCCATAACTCACCAATCCTTCCTCTTTTAAATGTTCAGATATAATAAAAGGAACTATTTAGTGGAATAAAGCATCATTCTTCATCTGTTATGTGGAAATCGATAAACACATTACCCATAAGTAGTAAAACTCACCAATGATATATATTGTATTCATTGATAATGGAAAGGTCGAACCCCTTCTTTATATTATAATAATCTAGTAATTTTGTGGAACTCCATGATAAAAATTCAATATGTTTTATTTATTATGATATATCACTTCTGCAGATCTACTTCAAAATAGTATTCTAAACTACTAGGAATCAAATAATTAATCAATTAATATTTTTAATCAACTAAATTATAATGTAAATTAATAATTTCTATGTATGTAGTGGTTTTTTAATAAAAAATATGTTCCATTTTCTTTTATTGATTCCATATAAAGTGCAGTAATAAATCTAAAAATCAATTCTAGTAACATATGTAGTTAATCCTGAAATTGGTTCTCCATGATGTCACCTGCATTCTATGGTGTGAATAAACTGTATATTTCCTTGTTAAAAATGTGAATATATATTTCATGGAATAAACCATATAATAATAATTGTTTCCAAATTTACTTCATTTAAACAAATTATGTACTCCATTATCATTATCTGATAATTGAGGCATGAGAATTAAATTTAGTTCAGTCCATGAACAAATCACGGTGTGAATATTCTCTTTATGGAATTATATTCATTCAAAAAAGTCATTAAATTTTCCCTAAAAATTATCAGAATGTATTATCTTCCATCATTGTGCAAGCCTCAACAATGAATATTTAATAAAATCCATCCATATCATATATCAACATGACCCTCCCCTTTGTATTGTGAACTAGACTAGGGATAATCATATTTTGCGGTGTAATAACACCTTGCATGGAATGATCACATATCCATCAATTATAAAATTAAAATTTTACATAAAGTCTCATGGTCTATAGTGAAAAAAATATTCTTGGAACCAACATATCTCCCTCGTGCATGATTCACTATTATTTAGTTCTTTCTCCTATAGAATAACTCAATAAGAAATTTTTACTGTAAAATATTGATTAAATGATCCACTAAAATCCAATTCACATAAGTCAATACCGATCAATGAACCATGATTTATGTAAATGTTTTCTCAAAAAAACTATTTTAAATTACCTAATATTTAGCATCTTCATAATCCATCTAGAAAAAAATAATCATATCAGGTACTGTAATTAATTTTCTAATAATCATTCTCCACCATTTTCAATGGGAATAAAATGTTAATACAATATTCTCCCCTTAAAAAATGAACTCATTATTCCCTTTTTCAACAACCGTAATATAAAATTATGTGATTATTTTTAAAAGAGATTTACAAATTCATACAATGAATTCATAAGATAAAACGTAAATTTCCTTAAATGTTATATCCCATGGGGGAGTGGGGGATTCATATTCAACCCATTTTGGATTATTGGGTCAGTTAAACTCCATGAACCAACCAATGTTCTTCAAAATCCACCATGTGTACTTCCTTGGTCATGATAGAAATAAGTTGTATTTTAGTTCTAGAATTTCACAACTACATTTTCAAGTTCATTTCTAGTAACACATCAACATGATGTGTTCCCTATTATGAGTCAAATTTCTATCTTTATTGAGATTACATTGGAATACCAAATGGGTTTCGATTACTTTATTTTCCACCTTCAATTTAACAACCTAAATTATAATATAAGTTTCAATTTGGTAAAAATTATTATTGATATCCTTGTAAATCAATGTGTTTCTATGCACTTTTGTTTGGATACATTTTATTTCATTGATTTCATTTATTAAATTCTTCACCAAGTTAAGCATGCGCTACACGAAACACCATATTCAATTTCGTTTTATAAAACATTATTTTTCTATGAAACATCAATTTTTTATTATATAAATAAGATAATATCCTAGAATTATATTTGAAGTCATGAATAGTATTAATTAAAAAATAAAAAATTGAATTAATTGGTTACAAAAAATATTTTGAAATGATAATACATAACAATTTTATATAGAGAATACATTTTTATTTTAATTCTTTCATATATAATTTATTATTAAAAAATTATCATAATTACAATTACCAAATGACATTAATAAAATTTATATATTATATATTAAATTAATTTTTTTTATATTCATAAAATAAATTTTATATGCAAAAGATAAGAACCAAAAAAAATTTATTCAGAAAATAAAATATTATTTGAAAATACAATTTATTTTCTTTTAATTAAAAACTCATTTTAAATAAATTTTTTTGAAACTTTTATATATTATATTTAAAAAAAATTCTTTGATACCGGGATATAAAAATATTATTTGATTGATTTTGCAGTATTTTTCTGATTCATTTCATGTCTTCATGAATATTAATAATACTAAATTTTAAATTAAAAAAATAATTTTTATAATTTATACTATTAAATTATATTTTATATTTGGGTAAAAGTATAATTAGATTAATTTATTAGTAGTTAATGTAATGTACATAATTGGTATAAATTTTACATTGAATTTATATATAAAAACTTTTAAATCATTTGCATGTTTTGACATTAATAACTCATTTTCTCTCCCCAACAATGTGACTAATTTAAAAATATTTATTGAAAATTATGTATATTTAATTTTAAAAAATGTATTCCACATTTTTATTTATGGTTAAATATAATTTTATTATATTTATTTTATTTTTGGTCATTCTGAATAGAAACTATAGTAATTTATTATTAAAATGGTGAAAAGGTAAATCAATTAAATAAGGGTAAAAATCATATTATAAATAAATTACAATTGCCCTAAAACTTTTCTTAATTTCAATGGATGAGTGAATTTCTACATTAATCAAACATAGTCATAAATTAGAACCTTTTTATAACACTTGTATGAGAATATGGAATATATTGTATTTTATTTAATGGTTGGTTAAAATTGAAAACTTATAATTTTAATAAACATATATTTTATAATATAAGTATAGAAATATCCTTATTCAAACTATTAATATTAGTAATAATTATAACAAATTTATATTAATTATAACAATTAATTTTTAGTGTTTAGTGAATAAGTAGTTTAATTTAAGGCTTTCATAATGATGATATTTTAATTATTAAACCAAATATAATATCAAATAAATGATATTAAAAATATTAAAATGAATTAAATCTGACATAAATTATTGCATAAAAAAAATTTATTTGATACCGTTGACATATTTTGGAGACATTAGATGTTTTATTTGAAGTTATGATGTTAATATGGTATTTTATAAAATATAATCTTCATATAGTGTCAAAATTGACCAAAAATTATACTTTATAAATAAATAATATATTATTAAATGATATAAAATTTATAAAAATATATAATTAGGCCAAATTAAATTAATACAGTTAAATATTTCATCAATGATCCATTTAGGGTTATTTTGGAAATTGTATGTAATGACATTAAACCTAAATCATAAAAACCCAGGTTGTCATGGTAATAGTTAAAGTGTTTAACTAAGGGTTAAACCCAAAATATAAGGTCATTATTCTAACCAAGACATGTCAAAAAAATCATTGGTTGAGTGGGTATATACCCATAATCTGAGTTCATTCTAAATAACCCCACATTTTATCAACATTAAATTGAAAATAAATGTACATTAATTTAATATTTTAAGAGATTTCATCACCGACCCTCGACTCTCTTACAGAATAGAACCTCCTTCCTCACTTCATCAAACAACAATGAGACCTCTATCTCAACCAAACCATTCTCATTTCAATTCCAAACATCCTAATACCAGTTTTAGTGGTTCTTGTTTTCTGAAAAGTCCAAATCAACCGTCTTTATGAGAAGTTCTAGTGGGAGCATCCCGAAGAGTATGCAATCTCCTTTAACGACTCTCTCAAGAGTATTTTTTTTCTATACCTCCTCAACATGTGTTTTTTGATATTCTAAATTAATAAATATATTATAAAATATATGACGATATGTTATTATGATTATTGAAAAACCACATTCTAACATTCTTTCTTCCTATTGAAATCAAAATCACGACTTGTGTGTATGTACAACACACCGTCTCTACACCATGGTGTAATATGTTTTCCACAAAAAATTTACATAGATGAGTATAATTATTGATATAATAATTACATATGATTATTATACCATTAAATTTAATTTTAGAAAAAAATTTATATCATCCACTCCTATACCATTTCACAATTAATGGAATGATATCGTCAATCATGCGTACATGCGACATATCGTTTCTACGAAGTGATGTGATATAATCTCTCTCATAAAAAATCATAAATGATGATATAAATGTATATAAAGTATAAATATGTTATATATTACTTTAATATTAATCCTTAAATTAATTAACTATATCTTATCTTTATAAACATGTACATAAATTAAAATCCATGAATTAGAAAATGAAGTAGGTGACACCCAAATGAAGAGTAATAATGAAATATTATTAACAAATGGTTGATAATATGATAATTTATGATATCACATTGATATGTTTCTAGAATTAGTTAATAACATTATTTAATTCATTATATAGTAGTTTCATATATGTATAAATGAAATCATATCTATAGTAAGGGTTAATTCAACAATCTAATTATTATCAGGATTGTTTAGGCATAAGTATCTTCTAGGGAATATATATCATCCATGTTCATGTTTCTTAAAGTTGTAATTAAAAATAATCTTACTGTTATTCTATAATTGTTTAATTTAGTTATTACTAATTATGACTTGTTTTAAATACCTTTAAAATAATACTTTTTCATTTACAAAATTTTTTACTTTTTGACTTTTCTACAAAAATTATGAGATAAATTGTAAACATATAAGGAATAAATGTTTTTTTATTTCCTAAAGATATAATAACAAAATAATTCCCCTATAAGATATCATATTAATTTTTAATGAATACAATATCTATTAATATTTCATTTAATTTTTATAAAATAAACCATTTTCCATTAAGAATGTATATTTTCCTTAAAAAATGTTTTTAAAATATCTATTCAAATTATTTCACATAAATGATGACCACCATGGGAGTTTCTCATTGCATTGTGGATATAATCCAAATAATCCATTCTTGTTCATTTTATAAAAAATTAATGTTTATTGGAATGACATATATGTAATCTTCATATCTTTCATGGTTTATATTCTTGTGAAAATATTTCTTTTCAGATGTTATTCTTTCTCAAAATTATTATGAAACCTATCTCTTTTCCATAGTTTATAATAAGATGACATGATTATAATACCCATTTAATTTAATGGTTTTTTATAAGAGTTTTTATGATCTGGAGGAATATATATGTATTATTTCATTATGATATAGGTGGGACATATATTTCACGCAAATTCATTTAGTAATGATTTATATCTCATGTGATACACAAAGAAGTCTTTTTCTACTAAGATAGTTATGGGACTAAACCATGACTACTAAGATGGTATGGGATGTGATCCCATACAAACAATATGGTCTTTGTTGTGATAACATGGCTACCATGGAAATCATTATTATATTATTATTTGTATTCCATGGTTACTTGTTTTATTTGTATGTTATTAGTTCATGGATAATATTATTAATATATTTATGATTTTGGTATTTTGAGCTGTCAATCCTTATTCATTGATCCCTTTTATGATCATTGATATGAAAGTTGTAATCTTATATTTTCATGATAATTTTCTTATACCCATATGCATGGGATTATATTTACATATTTCCCCTTTTTACGTTTATTAATCATTTGTGATCACCCCTTTTTGTGTTTTCATTAACCCAAATTCTGGAAAGAAGTAATATTTTAAATTTTTTTAATAGGGCTTCTCTTCAACAATAACCTAGTGGGAGATAATTCAGATCACTTATGTATCAGTGTTTATGTTTCCATGTTCCCAAAGTTACTAGATTACTACGGTCTTTGGGTGGTTTTGTGTAGTGTATTATTTATTCCAAAAATAGTAATTCAATGTTACTTTATGAAAAGTGATAGTCATTATATTTGGAATCATAGAAATATTTTAGTTAATATTTGGAAACTAGGATGATAAAACCATTGTGGGACCCCTAACCAAGTGTATAAGCATATGTATAAGGATATGAAATGGTATAGTGAAATGTATTAATTTTTTAAAAGGATACAACGATTGGTTTTCTAGAAAAAAAATACTTATACGATTACTACATGTGGATGATGATCTGGAACAAATGTACCAAAGGATGAATACTCTGACAAGGTGTGTTATCCCTAACATAGAATAACCAAACACATGGAAATGGGCCTTGGTACACACTTTGATTGACAATACCAGATGATATTCATTGGAAATTCCCCAAATCATTATGAAACATCAATGATGATTTAAATATATGTTGTTTATGAATAACCTTGTATAAACCTATGGTGTCAAAAGGGTTTAATTGTTTGGACATCCTATGAGTGATTTTTCTTTATTATGTGGTTCTTAATTATGATAAATGTTTCATGATCTTTTCTTTTGGGTTTGTTCAATGGTTGGAACTCAAAAGAACAGTGTTAATTGTGATTATGGTGGACAATCCAATGATTTTCTTCATGTGAAAATGAATGCAACAGGGTTGGAATAAAAAATCATATTTCTATACTTAAATATATTTCTTAATTTATAAATCATGGTGGACATCCTATTGAGAAAATTAGGGATCCAAATTATGTTGAGTCATTTATGAGACAAAACCCACCTTATTTCAATGGGTCTTCTGGTCCCCTTATTGATGAGAAATGGATCAGAACTACTTAGCAAATGTCACATGTTCTCAATTATTTACAACATGAAACATTTATTTTGTGTATTTATCATTTAGAAGGTGATGCAGACCAGTGTTGAAATCTAATAATAATATGAGGAATCAATATGAAATTGAATCCATTTAGTGGGATGAGTTCAAGAGCATAATTTTAGTAAGAAATATCCATAAATTATTCATACTATGATGGAGACTGTGTAACCCGAGTTAAAGAAAATAGATGATTAATCTATCAATACCTATGAGGATATGTTCATGAGGCTTGAAATGTATGCTTTAGGAATTATCATCCAAACTCAATGTAAATTTAATAGTTACTTTAGTGGCATGAATTCAAGTCACAGAATACTACTTTCTATAACTGTCTTCAGTTTCTACGAAGAGATTGTGTGAAATGTAATAAATGATGAAATTGTGGATTGAGTCATGTATCAATATCCTAGTTTTGAAAAGAAAAGTAAGATGGAATTTAATGGTAAGTATAAAATCTAGGAAGAGAAAACTAGAATCATTACTTTATTGTCTATGTGTGTGAATAAGCAGATAAGAAATTTTTTTAAGAGGTTTAATAAATGTTATAAGTGCACGAAAGGATTTTCATTAAGAATTATTTTGGTGAATAGTTTAAAAAATGTTTATTATTGTTTTAATTATTGAAGAAGTATCATAGAATAAACTTATCATTATCCAGTGATACACTTATAAATAGAATGTTCATTATGTTAACTAGTTATTGAACCTGAGGGCTTGGAATGATAATCGTTGTCAGCAACTTCTTAGTCCATGAGATATGGGAATATCTCATTCCATCAATATTTATGATGACATATGAGGTAATAACATGGTGTAATATATATATACCATAATATCTAGATCTGTAAATAAATTAATAGATTCTAGATCTACCCACTCTATAAAAATTCACGACGTTCTAATTGGAGATAAGATTCAACCCAAATGATTATATGTATAATTATAAATGCAACCCCTAATGGCTTGATGATTATATATCAATTCTATAATTTCTCTATGGTTTATTTTTTTTATAATCTATTTCCTATAAAAAAAATTCAATCTTCCTTTTGTCACATTTGATGTTCTATTTTGTACGCATTGGATTTATCTATATAAATCCCACAACAACAATTAAAGATGATATGTTATGTTTTATGTTTGGAATAATCCTATGATCAACAACCAATGTAATGATAAATTTAAATTTACTATTGATATTACATCCAATGTATTGGTATTAAATCCCATTTATAAGGGTTGTTTTTCTGAAATGGTTGGGGAGAAAATTAAAATTGATGATGTTCCAACTTTTCATGATTATTTTTATTTATATCGAAGATATTTTATATTTCTTCCATCAAAAAATGTAATGGAGTTCCCTAGAGAGCTCATACCTAGTTCTAAATTTTTTGATGGACTCCTTGATAAATGGCCCCAATTGAGTTGGATACATTTAAGAATAAACTGCAAAAAAAACCTTGGTAACAGATTCATCATCCCAAGTGTGTAGCCTTGGGGTGTACCAATTATTTTCTTCAGAATATAAATGTACTTTTCATGTATTTCTACATTTCATACTTTTGATATTTATCATCAAATACAGATTCTTTTACATTGAACAGTGGTGTTAATCTTCTTATAATCCACTAAATAACATTGAAGTCACCAATGATTTCACTAAGTAGAAACAAAAATTCAAAGGGAATATTTATTTTAATGATGATTGAATAGATTGTTTCATTCAGACACTTTTTTATGTTTTAATACATATTCCACAC
Organism: Viscum album; assembly: GCA_963277665.1. Classification (NCBI taxonomy): domain Eukaryota; kingdom Viridiplantae; phylum Streptophyta; class Magnoliopsida; order Santalales; family Viscaceae; genus Viscum; species Viscum album. The sequence goes on from OY728131.1 coordinate 1,516,618,104, forward strand.
CACCTAAAGCATTTTTTCTCAAACATCTAAATAATAATTATAAATAGTGTGATGTTTTCCCACATATTTGGAGAAGTATTAAAATATATTAATTTTTTTAAATAGTGTTTTCCAATTCTCCCTATAAAGTATTAATTACCTTCACATAAATATATAACAACCTGAAATTCATGTCTAGATGGTATAGATTATCAATATTAGTTGACATTCAATGCATGGTAACCTTGAACAAATATATCCCCAATTATTGGAAGATGTTCGGTCATGAAATTTCTTCATAACTATAATCTATTATCTTTTATAAAAGGAATTACAGTGTGTTTAACAACAACATACATAACTTTTCTGAGAGAGAAAAATAATCTATTATCCATTAATTCTAGTACAATTTTTTCATCCCAGAAATGGTGAATACCTTGAGAAGGGGATGAATCTAGGTATTATAAATTTATTTTCTTTCCCCTTTCCAATGGTCTTGTTGCAGCATAGAAGGGATGAATATATCTTTTTTCCTGTATATATAATTAATTAATGAAAAAAAAATTGTATACAATATTTTACTTTTTTTCACCTTACTATCATTTAATAATTCTTCTTCCTCATTCTACTAATACATTTTGTATGGAATGTCATCTCTCTCCAATTTGTCCTCTTTAAAATGATCATATATATTCAAAGAAATTATTTAGTGGAATGAGTCATCATTTTTTTAATGGGATGTGGATGTTGAAAAAGACTTTACACAAAAGTAGTAAAATTCACCTATGATATATATTTTATTAATTGATAATGGAAAGGTTGAACCTCTTATTAATATTATAATAATCTTGTTATGTTTTGGAACTCTATGAAAAAAATTCTATATGTTATCCCTATTATTTTATATCACTTCTACTAATCTACATCAAAATAGTATTCTAAACTACTAAGAATCAAATAGTTAATCTAATAATTAATATTAATCAACTAAATTATAAAATAGATAAATAATTTCTATATATGTAGTGGTTTTTGAAAAATAAATATGTGCCACATTCATTTGTTAATTACCTAGATTGTGGATTCATAAATCTAGAATTTAATTCCAATTGTATATGTAGTAAATCGTGAAACTAATTCTCCATGGTGTCACCTGAATTTTGTCGGATGAATTAACTGTATTTTTCCTTGTTAAAAACATGAATATATATTTCATCAAATAAACCTTAAAATAATAACTGTTTCCTAATTAACATAATATAAACTTATTTTGTGTTGTATCATCATTATCAGATAATTGATGCATGTAAATTTAATTTATTTCAATACATGAACAAATATCGGTGTGAATCTTCTATGTATGGAATTATATTCATTCAAAAAACACATTAAAATGTCCCTTGAAACTTTCTGAATATATTCTCTTCCATTATTGTTGGAGCTTCAACAAAAAGTAATCAATAAAATCCAGCCATATCATATTCCAACATGACACCCCCTTCGTGGTGTGAACTACACCAGGGATGATCATATTTTGGGGTGTAATAAAACCTTTCATGGAATGACCACATATCCAACAATTTTAAAATTAAAAATTCATATAAAGTCTCTTGGGTTATTATGAAAAAAATATTCTTGGAACAAGCATATCTCCCTAGTGCATGATTTTTTCTTATTTAGTTCCTTCTCCTATAAAATAACTCGTAAATAATTCCATTTCAAAACATTGAATTGTCATTTATACTGTGAGTTATAATTTATTAGTCCTAGAAGACCCTTTGAATATCCCAAAATATCACTTTTATGTTCTTCCCTAAAATCTTATGTCATGTCATGAACTGGTGTTTTGTTCCACATCCCGTGTTAAACAAATTTTTTTATTCAAATTCTTCATGAACAATGTAGAAGTATTTATTTTCTTATTAACGTGATTGGATGATCCTCCATTATTCATGTCATACAGAATTTCCCAATATCTTATTCACAAGATTTTTTTCAAACAATATATAACTATTATTAATAGGTTATGACTACTCTTTAGGAGAAACTGTCACATAGAAAATGATATCCTAACTTATAATACGTTTTTGAAAACACTGTTTAGTAAGTAAAATTTAATAACATTTCACTCCCTCTCTACGAATAATGAAAATACACAATAAATCATTATGTTTTGAGTTTTTATTTTTGAAACAGGTATATTAATCATTAAAAACACCCTTGAATATCAATAGGATCGTGGTTAGCTAATCCAATGTTCAATTGGTGTATAATATAGATTAGTATTGAACGAGAACTAGTTAATGAGTTAGACTATAATGGTTGAATTTTTTTCCTGAAAATATTTTTGAAGGAATAATTATAAATTTATTCAATGAAACCATTACCAATGGTGTGTTTTATATTCACTTCTGACTCATTTTTCGAATGTGAAAAGCATTGTAGTGAAATGAATTCATTTAGGACTCACAAAACTGATGAACATGTTTAACTTATATTATAAACCATTATAAGTTCTCATGGCCTTATACATCATTAATGAGTGGTTTTCAATAGTGAACATCATGATTTTATCCTACCATAATGAAATGAAGCTTTTTCATCATTATATATATCCGGACATTCCTTTAAATTTGATTTATAGGGTGAAAAAGTATAATCCTATACAACTGGAAGCAGATCTAGATGGACAAAATGGAAATACTATTGTCATTGATTGTGTGTGAATATATTCATATTAAAGTTGACATTATTTTATATACCTTTATCACATAGAATAAATAATGGTAATTATCATGGTATAACAATAGATAACCACCCTTATTCACACAGTTTTTTAATAACCATGCTTCTCCCATGCCCCAAACTTCTTTTTATAAATAATTATAGTGTTTGTATTTTTCACATTGGTAAAACCCTAATAGCTACCATGATTTTTTCAGTAATTACCCATTTCCCATTCATAATATATTACATAATGACTTTGTGTTTCTATGTCAATATTGAAAGAGGGGGAAATTCAATTTCATTTTTAAAAAAAATTTAAAATAAATTTGATAGGATTAAAAAAATAATTTCATAATAATTACTAAAAGTGTTAAAATAGAATGGAGAAATAAAATAAAAATAAAAATAAAAATATATTATTAATGTATTTTGATAAAAATCCACAAAGGGAACCTCATTTTTTCCCAACATTATCCTTGAGAGGTTTTGGTTTAAGAACTTCCTTTATAGTGGTTGTCTCATGAATCCTATTATAAGATTTAAAACACTTTCCTCCATTTGGTTGTATTAGTTAAAACCATATTCTTTTTTTACATTGTTCTAGAATATAAATCTCCCTTTATTTAAGGGTAGTGACCACCTATCCCCCAAACACTAAATGGTATTTAGCACAAAATATCCCTACCTCATGGTAGTAAGAACCCAATACATCCCACTCAATGGAAACGAGGACCCATGTAATAAAAAAAAGAAGTGGTTTTCTTATGAAGACACCTTGAAGCACACTAAAAAACCTCTTATAGTAATATGTAAAAATAATGAGTGGGGAGATGTTATAAAAATTAAATAGATATTAAGAATTGCATAACATAGAATAATAGATCTCTAAGAAGATATTAAATGTATCCACATGCATACACTCACCCACATGTGTATTTATAGCCTATAATAGTTTTATAACCACTGAAGAACCTCCAAGGGGATCCATAGGGGGTTGAATAAAGGATTGTGGGGCTCTCTATAATGATCAAATTTTTTTGTCTATCTTGATGCAACGAGATCACTATGGGGTGTCACGATCTTGTTGATGTGTCATACTAGAAAACTAATTGACCATGGATAGAATTAGTGCTCCACCATGGTACCCTTAACAATCTAGGGCGGTCTACTAGGTATATTATTGTACCTATAGGTGGTGATGTAAAAATATTCTCCCCATCCTCTAGTTGATTCATTTGTTTTTTTTGGCAATCCTATATTTAAATTCATTAAATTAAAACTAATAAATTGATAGAAATAATGGTTTGACATGAACTTTGGTTTTAATTTTTTTGAAACGCTCCTCAAGAGAATGATCAAAAACATTTTACCCAATTTATGATAGAAACACTTATAATATTAATAAATATAAATACATGGTTGATTAAATTCTCATTATTTTATAAAAAAAATCTAATTATTTCATAATGAACATCAACCAATTATTTTACCCATTATTATTATCAAAAAACCATAATAAATATGAATAATTCATTTTTTAAAAATCTCTATTAAAAATAATTGATAAAATTAAAGATACCTATAAAACTGTTACATTTTCCCCCCAAAAACAAAAACAATGACTTTGATGTCAAAACTATTTCCTCTTTTAAAGACAAAAAATAGAATCATTGAAAATGATTATGGGAAATCATAACTTTTATGTTATCACCTTCCTCCCATTGTAATTGTAAAAATATCAATATCAAGGGTTATGAAAATAAAAATAATTTTTTTAAAATAATATGCAGTCCCATCATAACCAAGATAAAGAATGAAATGAAAATTTTCTTAACCCATAATGATTCGTCTATATCATTCAAAACTTAAAATAAATTTCATATTTTTAAAAAAGTCAAATTTCTAAAAAAATATTTATAATAGTAAAAAATGCACATCTAATATTATAAAAATATCCAAAACAATATAATTATAGTTTAAATAAACACATGAGTATGTTTTAGTAAATTAATATATCCATAAAATATAAAAATTCTCAAAAAAATTATAAAAAAGTTTCTATCCCAAAAAAAACAAGAAAAACACATATTTGAATGTCCTCATATTATAGAAATAAAACGAAAAGTAGACAAAATGTATTGAAATGATGTTTATGAGAGAAAATTTTATTTTTATTTTAATGAATAAAATACTCATAAAATAATATATTTTTATTTCAATTTTCAATTATCAATAATTTTTTAACATTTGAAAAATATTTCAAGATCCAAAAACTATACTCTCATGTGATTTGAAATTAAATTGTACATGAAATATAGTATATTAAACATTTCCAGTCTTGAATTTTTCAAAACTATAGGACTCACTATTTATGATCATTTCAGATTTAAAATGTTTGGTCTTCACCCCAATTAATGTATACATTCAATATAATAATTTTCTATTAAAATATTGATAATTAGAAACTGAAAAATTCATAATTGAGAAAAATAAACTTATTAATCACTTCAGCATAAAAATATTTCAGTGGATAAATAATATTGGTATTGAAAAAAATTCAAGACAATAGACCAAAAAATTAAATAAATATCATAGTTGAAAATTTTATAGAGATTTAAAACCACATTCATTACAAATATCAAAAGAGGTAAAAAAATTAATTTATTCATAAATTTATCTAGTAACTCATATATGAAATGATAACGGATATATGTTTAATTTTTAATAGCAGAAAAACATTGATTTGAAGAATTAAACATAAAATTATAGAATTAAATGGGAACTCATAAATATATTAGAAAATTCGTGAGATAATATAATAATGAAAATAATTTGTGAGATAAATTTCAGATAGGCTAATGACATTAATATATTTTTCAAAAGGGGTTTTCCCACTAGGAACATATAGTAATTAATAAAAGGGTTTAATACTAGTTAATTAACTCATTTTAAATATAAATATCCATCAAATAATGATATTCAATATTAAAAATTAAAAACTACAATTAATAGATTCCCAAATGAATTTAATTGTTTAATAATAAAATTCTTAGTCATTGTAAACATGTGTTTAAGATGAAATTATCAATTTTTTATGATGATAATAATCATTCAATTTATATTTTATAAAGTAATTTTTAGTATAAGTGGAATTTCAATAATAATTAAAGGTAAACATTTGGAGAAAAGAATAATCTATTTTCAGAAATTATTCACCTTTTGTGACTATTAGTAGAAATAAAAATATTCAAATGGGGTATGATGGAAAATTTATATTCTATAAAACATAATAAATATACATAGAAAAAAAAATTATCTAAAGAAAGTGTTTTTAGATAATAAATGGATTGGATAAGATAAAAAAAATTAAATATAATTTTTCGAAAAATAATTTTAGAAAATAAAATAATATATATGTTTTCATATCAAGATTAACAGAATTGTATAAATATGAAATCAAATATATATTCCATAAAAACAATGATAATGTAAATTTGAATTTCACTGATAAATGTTTCATGATATATCTAATAGTTATTAACATTCTAGAAATTTATATTGAAATATATTATTCTATAATAGACATTCAGTAAATAAAATATAGACTCCACATTAATAAAAACATTTTTGTGGAAAGGGGTATGGGAAAAATGAAAATAACTGATTTTTGAAATATAATTTTAAAAGGATAAAATAATTAAAATCAATAAAAAAATCACTGCATTAGTTTCTCAAGAACTATTTATTCATGTACTATGTTACTCCTTAAGAATTTCTCATTGAATATTCATCCAACCAAATAGTAATAAAACTATATATTTTGTATCCCATAATTTGGGTCAAAAAATTGTAGCTAACAAGGATTTCTAAATCCATATTTTGATGGGTTATAATGTTACATAAGAGATTTTATATATTCAAAACAAGATATTGGAAGATATTTTGACTGATTTTGGTCGACGATATCTAGATTTTTATAAGTCCATTCATCAAACAATTGTCTATTTTTTTAATTATAATTAAAAAACATATATTGAAATATAAGTCTTTCAAAAATTTCATTAGGGGTATTTTTATAAGATTGTTCATTATATCAATGGAAATAATTTTCATTCATTCTACTATGAGCCCAAAAAGATATTTAAAATTTTCTCACATTGCGTGAACTGGGAAAATACTTTTTAAGATATTCAACTACAAATAATAATTATTCAACATCAAGTTGTGTATTTTATTTAAATAATAAATCATCATTTTCATTAGAGAGATTTTAATTCTCAATCAAAATCAGATTATATTTTATTTTTAGTATTCAGGAATTTTTTTTGGGGTCTACAATATCCATTAGCTACTTGTTCTCTAGAATAGTTGCAGTATTTATAAGGACCCGACCTTAAAACTCACTTAATATTGAATTAAATGAATAATTCACATTGAGGATATTTTCAGGTTTATATCTTTAGATAATTAGGACATAACTATTAAATCTCACCAAATTACAATGTAGACACTTCTACACAGATTCCATTTTTTACAAAACATGAACTCTTGAAAAAAAGAGTCATGTCTTGTTCCATGTTTAAGAAAACATGACTTTTTATTGATATAATCCATGACCATATTCCATATTATGTCCTGTGAAAAAACATTTCTAACACTTGGGATGAGAACAAAAATATCAGTAAGGGATACACAAAGAAGGAAATCTGTTAGTATATTAAATCAACAAGTAAACCGTGAATACTTTAACACAAGTAATACCTTTCACCTTAATGAATTAGTTAATATTCTTCACTAAATAAAATTTCATTTCTTACCTTTTTGTAACCAAAATATTACCATAAAACCCATATAAAGAACACATAACATATGAAGGTAAATTTGGTCATAAACATACATAAATGGAATAACCATACAGTCGACTTCCACACATATCACTAAATGGAATAGTCATACGGCCAACTTCCATACCCAAAGAATTGGAGTTTATAACGTGACCACCCATCCTGGTATTCATGGAACCACTCATCAATTGGTTTATCATGTAACCACCCGTCAAATGTCCAATTACAAATATAAAATCATAAAACATAAAAAAAATATAAAGGAAATAAATCATTTCCACATTTCAATCACAATATATCACTTAAATATATTTACCTAACAAATCCATTTTCAAAATTAATTTAAATAACAAAATTATGTAAATGAGTATAAGGTATTTATTTTCTTATAAAAAATTACGGCATGCTGAGGAAGCCAAAGATCAAATAATACTCGTGGTGGCGAAAAATGTCACTGTCACCGCTTATGATAAAAGAAACATTCCTTTTTGTCATTTCTTAAAAGGCTTTGTAGAAAAATATTCCCATTGAAAATTTAAGGGTGTTTATACAGAGAATAAATTAAAGTCGTGTATTAAAACAAAATATGCCTCAATTAAAGGATATTGAGACGAAGTCCCTTACCTCGTGTCCAACTTGACTCGATCATTCTTTAATATCCTGAATAATAAACTAAAGTTAATTTATAATTCCTTAAGAAACATTATCAAGTTTATTATTCCTTTTATATCCATTATTACCTTTTTATAAACATTATGTAATCATTTATGTTAATAACTTTCATTTTTTCGATATTTGGCACTTGAGTAAAAAATAAACACCTTTTATTTACAAGTTGCCCATGTGGTCAATAGTCCATTATATCCAGAATTATATTCATGATTTAGATATCATATATATAATATATATCCAATGTATGCATGTATTTATAATAGTACATAACATTTAGAGGTAAGAAATTAAATGCACCGTTCATGGAGACGGTAAGCCGTACGTACGCATGAACGCTACTTTCATTTTAATTTCTTATTTTAATGGAAATAAAACATAATGATACATAGTTATATTAAAATTCTAGTATAATATCATATATAATATCATTAAAAGTATCCTTTATACATCCCACATAAGGAATTAACGAGTCACATCACATTAAGGGGGCGGTAGTCCGCACTTTCTCAAAGGAGATTATCATATTTACCCACTATAGATAGCATAAAGGCTTGATATAATTGAGAATTACAGAAGCATAATGAAATAATAAATATAATATAAATCATATATTAATATATTTCAATCATAATGGCCACCATGAGAGGCGGTAAGATGTAATTGAACAATCATCATTTCGTGAGACATCAATTTTCCATCCACAGAAACATTATGTTCTTCATCCATTAGATGGAGGTGTGTGTAAGTGTAGATCGAATCATTCTTATAAAAAAATCTCACTATATTTAGGATATTGTTTTTTTTACAAAATAATCGAATAAAAAGTGTTTAGGTGCTGGAGAAGTAAAATAAAAGAAAACAATTTAAGAGAAACTGTTACCTTTAATTTGGGTAACTCTCTTTGGTTTGAACCAAAGGACATCTTGAAGTTCCTTATACCTACGTTAAGGCTTCTTGGATGAGTATAATGATGTAGGGAACTTCATTGGGTAGAGTTTGGATTATCCAAATGGCTTGAGAGGTGTGAATAATTTGTTAGAAATGGTCTCTTTTTATAAGGGAGAGGAGGGGCTATTTAGGAAAGTATGAAAGTATTATTTTATAATATAATGATATTAAGTTTCTAATGGTCCAAAAATAATTATAGTCTAATATAAGATGATTCATGGTCGATATAAAATCATCCAATCAGAATTGGACATGTTTTTTATAATATTTTAATAAATATAATCTTATTTATTTAAATCATTTATTAATTAGGTGAATACTGTATCATTATTGTGTCATAAATAAAATAATTTATTCGATGTATAAAAAATTATCAAAAAATACTATCATGTAGTAAATCTTTTTATATTTCCAAATAATAATTTTATTATAATATAGGTCATATATAACACCATATATAAATTAATTACTAATTTTTTTTTGTTAATGTCAATTTTGTCCTCACATTGAATTAATTTTTCAAATTTGTTATTTTCACTCCCATGTGGCTCAATGGGGCCCCAAAATCGACAAAAAGATTCCCATGGTCGTTAATGACTCAACCAATAAGGTTTGGATAAGTGTTATGGTAATTTTGAATTTTTATAATATTCTTTTTACCTTAAATTACCGTATTTATCTTTATTCGCGGTAAATAAAAGTAAAAAGTTACTATTCACCAAAAAATTATTTTAATCTTAATGAACCGCATTTTACTTCTTCATAACAACCATGTATGTTGGAATTTTTAAATTCAATTCACCGAAGTGGTAAAATTTCATATAAATGAAAATGTTAGTTTTTAACTACCACTAAGTGGTTTCACTATTCACCAAAAATTGATGTCTTTCAGAAAAATACCACATATTCTGCCTAAGATATATTTTAAATTCTGAATTAAAAAATGATGTCTATTTTGAAAAATTCAAAATATAGAAGTGTAATTAATTAATTTTAAAATTAATTACCATTATTAAACCAAATAGCGTGTTTTTATGAAATAATAACTATCAGAAGATTGATACTCGTTTATGTCCAATTTCAAAGTTAATTTAATTCCAATGACAAAAATAGGATTAAATGGTAAAAATATATTTTATTTTTACATTAAAACCAACTGAAAAGTTAATCTAACCATATAAATTAATTATATTAAAAGTCACATTAGAATTAAAATACAATATTATTCCCTATTCATTAAAAATGTATTTTTTTTAGAAAAATACCAAAAAATTACCCAAAGTACAATTTGATGTTCCGAGTCTAAAGAAGGATTTTATTTGGTCAATTAGAATGTATTAAAGTTACCAAAACTATATTTAAGTGGGTTCTCCACTAAAAGGTGGTAAATCATCCTTTTAATGTATATTATGCTTAAAATTAGATTCATTCACATTTTAAGCCTCTATATTTTTATTGGATAATGTAAATACAATTAACAATTATGTATAATCATATTGTAGTTAGTTTTGTTCATTCCTGCCAATACAACGGCTAGGAGTTAACTACCATTTAAAATTATATCATTATATTATTTGTGTGCAGTGTATGATTCCAAAGAAACCCATTGTTGCATATTGGGTACGTTATCAAACATAGAAAACCCTTTAATGTAAAATTAATATTTAATTCAAAAATATTAATAAATATGAAATATGTATTAATCATCATTTACCTGGGATGTTACATCCTTTCCCCTTTTTGGGAATTGAGTCCTCGCAATTTTTATTCACTTATCAAAATAAGTGGGGGTATTTATCCCTCATAGAATTTTCAAATTCCTACTTGCCTCTTCAACCATATGGTTTTTCCACAAAACTTTTACCTGGTGAATTACCTTATTCCGTAACACCTGCTCTCTATGTTTAAGAATCTGGACCAATTGTTCTTCATAAGAGAAATTCTCGTCCAACTGAACTATCTCTGGGCTCAAAACATGAGATTGATCTGGTATATACATTCTCAACATCAAAACATTAAACAAATTGTGTATTTTGGATAAACATGGAGGTAAGTCCACTATATATGAAACTGATCCCACTTTCTCCATAAATTCATAAGGTCCAATGATCCTCGGACTCAACATTACCTTCATACCATAACACATCACACTTTTCCATGGATAAACATTGAGAAAGAAATGATCATATACCGTAAAAGAAATATCCGTCCTCCGGTTATCTGCATAAATTTTATGTCTGCTCTGAGCTGTTCTCATGTGCTTCTGAATAAACAGAAATTTCTCTGCCATCTCTTCTACCAATAATGGTCCCATCAGCTTCCTTTCACCTACTTCATCCCAGAATGCTGGAGTTCGACAATGCTTTCTATATAATGCCTCAAATTGAGCCATCTGTATACTGGAATGAAAGCTGTTATTATAAGAAAATTCCACAAAAGAAATATGTTGGTCCCAACATCCCAGGTAATCCATCAAGAAAGAATATAACATATCCTCGAAGGTCTGAATTGTTCTTTTTGACTGCTCATATGACTGAGGATGAAAAGTTTTACTAAAATTCAATTCGGTACCCAATGACATCTGAAGGCCTTTCAAAAAATTAGAAGTAAACATGGGATCACGATCAGATACAATGGAGAGCGGAACTCTATGAAATCTGACTATATATTTAACATACAACTCTGAAAGTTAATCTAGAGACAAAGTATTTCTAATATGAAGGAAATGAGCATATTTAGTGAGCCGATCAACAATAACCGAGATTGCATTATTACCACAAGATGTCTTCAGTAATCCCACAACAAAGTCCATGGATATATTTTCCCATTTCCAATCTGGCACCGATAAAGGATAAAGCATTAATTTTGGTAACTTTCGCTCTGTATTAACTTGCTGACAAGTCAAACACTCTATAGTAAAATTAAAAATATCTCTTTTCATTCCATCCCACTAGTAATACTCCCGAAGATCTTTGTACATCTTAGTACAACCAGGATGAACTGAAAATAGAGAAATATAAGCTTTACATAACAACTCATTCTTCAACTTTGAATCACAAGGTAAACATAATATCATCAAAAATCTCAAAACACAATCATTATCAATGTTAAATTCAGGCATCTTACCCTTTTCAACCAACACTACCTTTTTCTGAAACTCGCGTTTTTCTTTCTACACTTTCTTTATTCTGTCTGATAATGATGATTTCACTAACACCCGATACCAAATAGAATAATTTCATTTACCAACAACATCAATGACAAAGATAATTAAATAAAAAAACAAGAGGATCTCATTCCATACATAAAATTTCTAATGAAGCATTACTTTTTCGACTCAATGCATCACCCACTTTATTTTCTTTTCCAGGATGGTAATGGATCATGAAATCATAATCCTTGATTAATTCCAACCATCTCCACTGTCTCATGTTCAACTTTTTCTAAGTGAATATATACTTCAATATTTTGTGATTAGTATATATTTCAAACTTTAATCCATAAAAATTATGCCTCCAAAATTTTAAATAAAAAATAATTGCAGCTAATTCCAAATCATGTGTAGGGTAATTTACCTCGTGAGGTTTCTACTAATTTGAAGCATAAGAAATTACCTGATCATTCTTCATTAGGACAAATCTTATTCCTTTCATCAAATCATCACTATATATAACAAAATCACCATTTCTGGATGGTAGTGCCAAAATTGGAGCATTCACCAATCTCCTTTTCAATTCTTCAAAAGAATCAGCACATTCTTTTCTCCAGATGAACTGAACACCTTTTCGAGTTAACTTAGTCATTGGACTAGATAACCGTCAAAAGTTTCAACAATCCTCCTATAATAACCTGCCAAACCAAGAAAACTATGGATCTTGGTTATATTTGTGGGTCTTGGCCATTATTCAACAACTATGGTTTTATCATGATCAACAGTTATGCGATTTTTTGAAATAATGTGACCAAGGAATGAAATTTTTTTCAACCAAAACTCACATTTTATGAATTTCCCAAATAGTTTATTTAATTTAAAAGTTTGTAAGACAACCCATAAATGAACTACATTCTCCTCTTTAATTTTTGAATAAACCAAAATATCATCAATAACAGAACCACCATTTTTCACCTGATTCAACTGATCCATCAGTGTAGTAAACTGCGAAATTCTGATTCTGACCATCTCAGGTTGCTGATTTGGAATGTTGTTTTCCTCCTGATGTCGTCCCAACATGGCTTCCATGTTTCTTTGATGTAAAACCATTCATAACAGAGAAATATATTCGGTGAAGCAATATGGTAATATGTAAATGCTATATCATTTCAATGATACCATTAATTTATTTAAATTTATTTAGCAATTCCCTAACTCCTAAAGTTATCTAAACTGACCTCTGATACCAACTATAAGGTGAAATTTCATTAATAATTACTTAATATTGAATTAAATGAATAATTCTAATTGAGAAACATTTCAGTTTTATATTTTTATAGAATTAGGATATAACTATTACATCTGAAAAGATTACAAAGTAGACACTTCTACATAGTTTCCATTTTTTTACATAACATGAACTCTTGAAAAAAAAGTGTCATCTCTAGTTCCATGTTTAATACAACATGAATTTTCCTTCATCCCAACATTGACCCTATTCCACATTATGTCCTATGAAATACATTTCAAAAAAATTGAATGAGCATAAAAATCTCAATAAGGGATACACAAAGAAGTAAAACTATTAGTATTTCAAATCCACAAGTAAACCATGAATACTTTAAGTCAAGTAATACTTTTCATCTTTATGAAGTAGTAAATACTCCTCATTGATTAAAAGATAATTTCTTACCCTTTTGTAACAAAAATTTTGCCATAAAACACATATAAAGAACACATAACATATAAAGGTAACTTGGTACATAAACATACATAAATGGAATAACCATACGGTCGACTTCCATACATATCACTAAATGGAATAGCCATACGACCGACTTCCATACCCAGTGAATTGGAGGTTTTAACGTAACCACCTCTCCTGGTATTCACTTCACCACCCATCATTTGGTTTATCACATAACCACATGTCAAATGTCCAAGTGCAAATATAAAATCATAACACATAAAACAAATATAAAGGAAAGAAAAAATTTCCACAATTGAATAACAATATTTAACTTAAATATATTGAAAAAACAAATCAATTTTCAAAACCATTTTAAGTACCATAAATATGTAAAATATTATAAGGTATTTATTTTATTTTAAAAACATTACTTCTTGTTGAGAAAGTCAAATATCAAATAATACTCACGGCAGTGAAAAAGGTCATTGTCACCACATATGTTAAAAGAATCATTCCTTTTTGTCATTTATTAAAAGTCTTTGCTGGAAAATATTCCCATTCAAAGGTCAAGTGTATTTATACAGCGCATAAAATAAAGTCATGTATTAAAACAATATATGCCACAATGAATGGAGATTGAGACGAAGTCCCTTACCTTGTGTCCAACTTGACTCGATCGTTTTTTAATATCCAGAATAATAAACTAAAGTAAATTTCTACTTGTTTAAGAACATTTTTCAAGTTTATTATTCCTTTTATATTACTTATTACCATGTTATAAATATTATGTAATCATATAAGTTAATAACTTTTATTTTGTCGATATTTGGAACATGATTAAAAAATGAACACCTTATATTTAAAAGTTGTCCATGTGGTCAATAGTCCATTATATCCAGAATGCTATTCAAGATTTTGATTTCTTATATATCATATATATCTACTGTATACATGTATATATAATATTATATAACATTTAGAGATAAGAAATGAAATGCACCGTTCATGGAGACGGTAAGCCGTATGTACGCATGAACTCTTCTTTCATTTCTATTTCTTATTTTAATGGAAATAAAATATAATGATACATAGGTATATTTTAATTCCAGTATAATATCATATATAGTATCATTAACACTATCTTTTATAAATCCCACATAATTCATTAACGAGTCACATCACTTTATGGGGGTGGTAGTCTACACTTCCTCAAATGAGATTATCGTATTTACCCACTATGGAAAACATAAAGGCTTGATATAATTGGGAATTACAGAATAATAATGTAATCATAAACATATTATATATCATATATAAATATTGTTCCATCATAATGGCCACCATGAGAAGATGTAAGATGTAATTGAACAATAATCGTTTTGTGAGGCCTTAGTTTGTTATCCATAAGAACATAATGTTCTTCATCCATTAGATGGAGGTGTGTGTAAGTTTAATTAGATTCCTTATTATAAAAACATCCTAGTATATTTTTTATATTTGTTTTGTTAAAAAATAAATTAATAAAAAGAGTTTAGTGGTTTGAGAAATAAAATAAAAGAAAACAATTTAAGAGAAACTGTAACGTTTAATTTTGGTAACTCTATTTGGTTTGAACCAAAGGACTTCTTGAGGTGTGTAATGCCTATGGTAAGGCATATAAGTGGATGATAGGGATGTAGGGAGCATAATTGGGTAGATTTTGGAAGGCCCAAATTGCTTTAGTGGTGTGAGGAATTGGGTAGAAATGGTCTCCTTTTATAAGGGAGAAGAGGAGCTCTTTATGAAAGTGTGAAAGTATTATTTTAAAATTTAATGATATTCGGTTTCTAATTTTCCAAAAATCATTATAGTCGAAGATAAGATGATTCATGGTCGAAATAACATCATAAAATCAGAATTGGACATGCTTTGGATAATAGTTTAATCATTATAATCTTATTTATTTATATCATTTATTAATGAGGTAAATAAAAAAATCATTATTGTGTTATAAATAATTTAATTTATATGATGTCTAAATATTATATAAAAATACAATCATGTAGGAACTACTTTTATCTTTAAAACGAATATTTTTAGATGAAAATATGACTTATATAACACCATATAGAAATTAATTATTAAAATATTTTTGTTAATGTAAATTTTGTCATCACATTAAATTAATTAAGCTAAATTTTCATTTTCAAACCTATGTGTCTAAACGGGGTCCCGAAATCAACTCAAAGATTCCCATGGTAGTCAATGACACAACCAATAAATTTTGGATATGTTTTAAGTAATTTTTAATTTTTATAATATATTTTTTTACATTGATTTACCCTATTTACCTTTAACCATGGTAAATAAAAGTCAAAAGTTACAATTCAAAGAAGTGGTAAAAATTCATTTAAATGAAAAAGTCTATTTTTTAACTACCACTAAGTGGTTTCACTATTCACCTAAAATATAAGTTTTTCAGAAAGATACCAAAAATTCAACCTAAGCTATATTTGACATTCCGAATTCAAAAATGATTTCTATTTTGACAAATTAAAAACATATAAGTTGTATTAATTTATTTTAAAATTAATTACCGCTATTAAAAAAATAGCATGTTTTTACGAAACAATAACTATCAAAAGATTGATACTCGTTTATGTCCAATTTCAAAGTGAAATTAATTATAATTAAAAACATTGGATTAAATGGTAAAAATATATTTTAATTTTACTTTAAAACCAACTAAAAAGATAATCTATCGATATAAATAAATTATATTAAAAGGAACTTTTGAATTAAAATACAATATTTTTCACTATTCATTAAAAATTGAACATTATCAGAAAAATACCAAAAAAATACCAAATGTAAAATTTGATGTCCCTAATATAAATAAGGATTTTATTTTATCAATTAGAATGTATTAAAGTGACCAAACTATATTTAATGAGGTTTCTCCATTAATTGGGGATAAATCAGCATTTTAATGTAAATTATGCTTAAAATTAGATTCATTCACATTTTAAGCCAAAAATTTTATATTGGATAATGCAATTGAATATAACAATCATGTATAATCATATTGTAGTATGTTTTATTCATTACCTCCAATACAATATCAAGGAGTGAACTACCATTTAAAATAATAATATTATATTCTTTGTGTGCAACGTAAGAATGCAAAGAAATCCGTTATTGCGTATTGTGTACGCTATCGAACATAGAAACCCCATTAAAGTAAATTTAATATTTAATTAACCATTATTAATAAATATTAAATATGTATTATTCTTCATTTACCTGGGATGTTACAGTAATCATAATCAAGATTTATAGTGGAAAAGCGGAAATTATTGAATAACAATAGGAAGTATGTGAGTTTATCCAGTCCAGCTCCATAAATAATTTATTTCTTCTATAATTTGAAGAGATTTTGGAAAGGGAGTCGTATCTTGTACTCCATGATGATTCTTTGAATTCCTTGTTAATTTAATTCTTCTCCTCCACATTTTTTTTGGAAATGGGGAACTTTGTCTTGATATGACCCTTTTTCATGGAACTATATAACCAACCTCAGATTCACCATTTTCTTATCCTTTTTGGAATACTAAGTGGATTTATTTCTTTTCATGAAATACCATTGTTTTTTGTTGAGTATTCATTATTGGAATAATTTCTGTCTGAATCCTCATCACATACCTTGAAATACACATTGTTTTTTTACCAAAGTCCACCTTCGATTTGTTCACCTATTTAATTTTCATTTTAGTCTCAAAGAAAATGAGTGACATAATGATCTCTTTTTATTAAATATTCATTATCTAATTATCATCTTCAAACATCTTCACATTTGGTTTCCATGATCTGGGTGAGGCCCAATGTATATTTTTCTCTACTTTCTTTATACAAAGATCATTCATAAAGATTTACTTCAATTATAACAGTGATTAAATCTTATAAATAAATAAATTATTTATTTTATATGACGAACACTAAATCATAAATAATACTATATATGCATCTTAAAACAAAATTCCATAACACTATTTGTTCCTCCATGGATATCTTCCAATTATTTTTAAGTTTTTTTAGTGGTTATTACATATAGAAAAACTTTTAAATTAATTCCTATCTAACCTGTAGTGTAGAAAATTCATGGATTTTTCATCACATTTAATAGTAATTATATAATCTACGGTCCATTTTTTTTCTATACATAGGATATAAGCTTGCATAATCATTCCCCATATTAAATATTTTTTTATCAAATAAAATTATTTCTTATAATTTTTAATAATTCTTGTGTTCTCTATAAAAGTATGAAGCTCTCTCCAATGAGTTTACATTCAGAGATTCTAGGATTTTTGAGGTACATGCTATATTTAAGATATCATTCCTTGAAACTAGTTGTGGTTTTTTAATAATGGATGGCTCTGAAACCAATTTTTTGGTCATAGTAAATATTTTAAGAGATGTCAATTTCCAATTAAAACATTTTATAATATAAAACAAACATCAATGAACTGAAAACAATTGAAGTGATAACTAATATTAGTATAGATAAAGTTTAACTAAAATATATAATTAAAATAAAAACAATAGACATTATAGAGGAGTTGGGAAACAATTGAAAATATTATCCCTATATGTCACCCCCAAGCTCACTGAGAGGATTTAGCTTATAATATTTATTTTTAGATGTTATAGTAATAATATCAATACATGAAGTAATATGGTTAAATTTTTCAAATTTGTAGATGAAATCCCACTACCCTTTTAGGGGTTGTGTAGAAAACCCCAATATCCCTAAATATTTAAAAATATATAATTTATCCACATCACAATCATCGGTAGTAAGAAACTAATCTCCCTCACTTATGGTTTTAAGAACCCAATCCCTCATAATCAGGGGCAGGGAGAACATAATAAAAGTAAAAGGAAGAGTATTTCTTATTTTAACCAATTAAATAACAAACCAAATCCTCATATAATTATTCTTAAAAAGATCATTGGGACGTTAGAAAAAATGATAGGGACATTAAAAATTAAACAAGGTACAATTAGGGATCTCAGAGTTGATTTCAAGGTATCCACATGAATCTAAACAAACATGGGGTTAATTTATTAGCTCCAATAGATTTAGCATCATTTTAGAAACTCTGAGGATATTATTAAACCATTATGGATGAAATTTAGGCAAATTGGGACCTCTCCAATAAAAACTTTTTTATATTTTCATTCTAATGGATTATAATTTTAACTCACAATTTGTTTAGTGTATCCTATGATGAACTGGTGTTTTTTCAATAATCCACTAGCCATCCAGTGTGTTATACCATGTATCCACTTATACCTATAGGTGGTGGACTCCAAAAAATTCATACATGTTCCTATTAAGGTAAATTGTTGATCTGAACACTCTATATTAGAATTTATAAAACAATAACCATGAAATATATCAAAATAAAAGGGTTAAATCAGAGTTTGTAATTTGAGATCAATAAAAATATAACGATATTGGGGTTTAACAAACAATTTGGGAACCATTAGAGAACTTATGACAACCATATTCATATTTATATGTTGAATAATGATTATCTAAAACATTTATGGATTCAATGATCTGATGCATTTCATAGACCCACCATATATCATGTATGGTAACAAAAGAGTGATCATATATCTCTTGTAATACAAATCCACTAGCCATTACACTATTACTATTATTGTTTCCAAGAACAAACTCACCATTTACTCATTTAGATATTTCATAAGAGGAAAATCTATTAAATAATATATGGAAAGATTTACCTATGTAATGGATTCATTCATTACCATGTAATATTAAAACAAAAATATAACATTAGCATTATCACAAAAAACATAAAAATATTTGGAATGGTCACAAATTTTTACGTAATTCTCACTAGAATTATTTCTTCTTTTCATGTATCAATATGTGCTAATTTAAATAAATGATATAAAATAGAAACATTTGACATGGACATAAAATGGTTATCCCTACATTAGACATTTTATATTTAATTTTTTAACAATTTACTATTATATATAAAATTATAACTCATACGGAGCCCAAATTGAAATAATATTTAATTCAAGTTCAAACTTAGGGTTTTCATATTATTCTATTCAATTTAAGTTAAATTAAATCTCCCCAATAAAAAAATAATCTCTACCATAATAAATAGAATATATGAAACTCTCATAAGACATATCAAGGGAGGTTAATATGTTAATATTTTAACATTTAAATTTACTATAGAATTATTAATAGTGATGTCAATCATAATGTTACTCTATTAATATTTGTGTGACGAAATTGGGATCCCATGATGCATCATGAAGATTTAAAATTAATGTTTCATTGGTATAAATCTAAATTAGGAATTTAACCTAAACAATTTCCCAATTTTAGACTATATACTAGAAACATTGGTTTCATATGTTATGAGTAATATAAAATTATCACAAAAAACTAATTCAATAGATCTATATGATTTCATTGTAATTTCAAGAGAAACATCTATATAAGTGGTTGTCATCTATCCATCCATATATTGATTATCCATTGTATTCTTCAACCCATTAAGAACTTCCCAAAGACATTAATAGTACAAGAGTCGACACATCTTAAATAAAAAAAGATTGAAAATTTTTTATCAATCAATCATATTAATTTCATAATTGGATGATTCCATTGAAAATTTTATGATTCTTAAATAATGATAACTATGAATAAAAAAATTTATGAAGTCTTTAAATATTCAAATAATTATTAAATTTTATTATTGTTTTTTAAGGAGGGAAATCATAGTTGATAGAAAAATGAGATTGTGATAATTTTATGAATCATGAAATGGGGGACAAGTTAAAAAAGAAAGATGTAAATAAAAAAAATTAACATAGAGTAGAATAAATTAGACATAGATCCACCAAAGGAACCCCACCCAATCTGGGATTTAATAATTCTGAAAAACTAAAATATGAAATATGGAAATAATATTTTTAAAATTAATAGATATAAATTTCAAAATTAATAGGATGGGGACATAAATAATACAATCAATTAAACATATAGGCTATATATATTTAACAACCAATTAGATATTCATGTTCCTTTGCATGAATTTATGACAATAATAATGGTAATGGACCTCCTTATAAGTACAATATATTAATATTAATATAACTTGATATTTGAAAATAAATATACACTCATATAGTAAGGATATATGTGTACACTTCTTCCAATGATGATAGAATCCAATACCAATGATAGCCTTTTCCTCTATATGATATCTACTATTTAATGTGATATTTAATTGAGATATTAGCAATGAATCGTGATATTAATTTTTCAGGGGTAATCATGAAGACCATGTGGTTGAGTCTCTGATATAACATCTTATAATATGTGAATGTTCAAAATAAAATCCTTTGTAACTACCCACATCTAATATAATCCAACATATACATGAACCTATATTAAATAAATATGGGAGGTCATAATGATACCTACATGAAGTGATATAGTTTCATCACATCACATAAAGTATAGATGTTTTGTGACTTTAAGAAATATAATATAAAATTATGTATGAATAAATGGATAAGAAGCACAGCTCGCATTTGGTAAAAATATGTGATCATGATAATTGAATAACAATGATGATGTCAGGTGAAATTCAATACTCATGTTAGGTGATAATATCAAATAATATTATATATGTATATTTAGAACAAATTTACCTATATAAGATTAATTATAAGCCAAATAAGAATGAAACCATTGGTAAATTCCTCATGTTAGATTCATGGAAAATGCATGTAATATTAATATAATTATTATACTAAATGTAAGAAAAATAATGTCTTGTATATTATTAATGAAAATGAGAAAAATTAATCAAATGAAAAAAAATTATGTTTGATAATGAACATGTGATGTATTCCAATACAATATGATAAGTAGAAAACAATTAGTTTTATTAGTAGCTCAACTAGTGGATGATTAAATAAATAGTAATTTTTATAAATTTTCTTTATATCTTTTTTATAAATTTGATAAAACAACAAAATTTATTATAATCCATTATTAACAAATATGAGGGTTATTGATCCCAATAGATTCAACTATATAACAAATATATTACCCTAAATATGATAACTCATAAAGGCAGTTCTCAGATTGATAGCTAAAATTAGCAGAGAGAAAAACTTTGAATATTAGTTTTTTGTTCATGTGGGATAGTGTAATAATAGGATAAAGATGTAAATTTTTTGATAGTGATGGTAATATCTATATCTCACATTCATTCTTGGATGAAAATTTATTTCAATTGGCCATTCTCCACATGGGGATAAAATAAATTACTGATCGAGGATATAAATGAGAATGATGAAAATATCATCACTCCAAAAAACATAAAATGTGGCTATCAATATATCTTTTCCCCACAATTAATCTTCACATTCCCACATAAAAAAACATAGAAATATGAATAGTTTTCCTATGTAGGATTTTAGGGAAATAAAATATACTACTACCACTAATATGTCAATCAAGAATGTGATATATTTTTACTAGAAACACATCATTTCACTCCACAAAAATTGATAAAAAACAAGTAAAATAATCCACAAAAATTATTATAAGTGTAAATTACTAAATGGTCCCCCAAAGGAAAATGAATATTCCATTATTTTTCTAACTCATCACTAACACATTTTGATGTCTTTGAAAACCCACTATGTGAATTTTATAGAACATTACCTTTAAAACAGATGTTTACGTTTTTAAGAAAATGTAAATGAGAATTTTTTGATAATATAAAATAATTAATTGTATGGTTATAAAATATAAAAAATATAAGTAGACATCATTTCATCATGAATTTTGATCAATTGAATATTAAGGAGAAATTTTATTAGAATTCTAAACTTGTTTATCGTATAACTACAATATATTTTGCAATAGAAATTATAGGGATTACACAAATAATATAATTTCGTATAACAATGAGATACATTTCTGATATTATTACATTATATTTTAAAGTATTATAATTTCACGATTAGGATACCAATAACTGACATAAATCTCATACATCCATGCTCAATAATTCCATGAAAATGTACACCAGATTCAACCATGTATAGTGAAAATAATAAAAATATCATTTTGGAAAATGAGTTCTAATAAACATTAAAATTGTGATATTAATTATCCAAAACAACTAATGAAGAAACATACTACTACATAAGATATAGTTGGGGGAGAAGATAATAACCATAAATTTATGATAAATGTTTATATAAATAAATCAAAATATATTTTACTAGAGGAATGTATGAAAATATGAGAGGACGTAAAAATCATCATTCATACACATGTTTAAAAAGGAAAATATTAAAATATGATTCTGAAAATTAGACTAAATTTAAATACATATTAAGTAAATTAATGATTAATTATGGATTTGAATTTATAAATTTTATCCCCCAAATAGAAGATAGAATGAGTAGTTATGAAAGAGGTGAAAGTGAATAGTTCTACAAAATGAAAAATATAGAGTGTTAGAAATGTTCACAAGTCAATGATCAATATATATGGAAATGAATATAGATGAAAAATCTATTATGATTTTTTTTTATCTCTATGGAAAAATAAATACCCATTTCAAAATTTTTCTAGAGTTTGATCTCAAGTTGGATCGCAGAGTAACTATCATTGTAGATTATAGTACGAATATAATTAGATAATGTTATTAGTTTTTTATTTACTAATCCAACACAAACCCCTATAATTACTTGTTAAAATAAAATAACAAAAGAAGAAGAATGAACCCCAATATACTATTTATGGGTAAGTGTGTGATTAAAAAAGAATGGTAATTATTTTTTAGTTATGTGACTATATTTATAGAATTGTTAAGTCCATTATATTCACTTTTACTATTATAAATTCCATTTCATATATGAATAAGTGGAAATATAATAAAAAAATAATAAATTCTGGTTCCACTACAAGAACATTTACTTATTTAAACGACATTTTCCAACATTTTAAATAAGAATAAATTTCATCATTTTCAGTGATGAATATTACCATTATTTAGTTAATGTCTGATTTAAAATCTTACTAAAATATATATAGTTCAAATAAAAAAACAATAAAAATATATTTCCTTGAATAAGTATGGAACAAAATGAAGGATTATGAAAAACAAATTTTAAAACCATATCTAAACCAAAAAAAACTAGATAAAACTAGATCCAGAATTTATTATCAATCAATTACACAAAATAAACCATAAATATCAAAATGGAATTGAAATTTTTTGTATATTAATATTAAAAAATATAACATTTTATTAAAATTTACATCACAATGGATGTTTGTTTAAAATTTCAACTGAATGTTTCAAATAAAGTATCTTGGATAAAAAATCTCTAATATGAATAAAATGACCAATATTAAGACAATCAATAAATGGTTTTATAACTAATGAACAATTTAAAAATTAATTCAAATAATATTTCATGGTTTTATGAAACTTTAATTATGGTTTTATACTAAATTAAAAATGGAGAAAAATAAATAATTTTTGTTTTTTTCCATAAAATAATATAGGATGTTACATGACACAAGAAATAGTCTATATATACCGAGGAAATAGTTGGAAAAACATATATCATGCCTCAAATCATCTCATGTGATGTTTGGTGATAACGCACCATAGATAATATCTTCTTGTGACCAATACCTCCATCTCATTATGACTAGAAAGGGCCACCGAGTAGTGGTGGTGTATGTAGCTCATTGTATAACCCACTACCAAAAGATACTCCCATAATAGCTCCACATAATCCTCTTTCTAAACTTCCTCCGAGGGTCACCATAATCATTCTAGACAGATACTTGATCATGATTAGGCCTATTATATAGTGGTCCATCGACTGTCTTCATTCCATCCTTAGAATGTTGAGTCAGTCCATCATAGACAAAGTGACCTCAACATTCAAAACCATAGAATCACCTTTATTTATGAGGAATGTATCCATTATGTGATCCTTGATCCATATTCCCACTTTTCTGAGTTTGCGAATGGTGAGGAATACTATGCTAATACCATTAGAACTAAGTCCTCCTATCTTCTACAGATGTATTAACCCCATGATGTCCACTACATACTTTAGCCTCCCAAAATCACACTGATATGAATATTTATGTAACAATAGACCACACCAGAACCCTAAAATGTGAATAATTTGTTTTCAAGACTATGTTGTCACATATTTCTCTGTGGAGTCCTTCTACAACTTTCTTCTCAGAAGAATCCATATTGTACCATATTTATGGATTACCACAAGTGGTTCATGGGACTCGTGGCATAATGTGCAATTATCATATCACCCTAATACATCTCGTAAAGATCGTAAACCTTCATATAGTGGATTCTTGAGGTATTATACTAATCATAATCCAACCAATATAAATTTTCCATGAAAGAATCATCTAATCGTGAGAATACACATAAAACCTCCACCCTCACCCTACTTCTCCCGGAATAAGACTAGTATCCTGAAAAAAAATTAATCAATAGGGAATCTATCGAGTGTAAAGAGTCAGATCACTTACTCGGGTCCATACTATTCTTTATGAGGTTCTAGGTCGTTGTGGAACAATTTTGTTTTCTATTCAGGGGACTCATGAAATGTTTAATGAAAAAGTGAATCCTCATCTTGAAATACTAGAACAATCTCCTAGATTATGTGATGTTTCACTATAAATTCCCTTCTAGAGGAACCACTACAAGAGAAGGTCTTGAATCCATGGCCTCATCATTCACTTGATCGTCTTTATGATCATATGTAAACATCATATCTACCCATTGTTATAAAATAATCATGAATGTTATGAAGACATACAAATGTTATATGAAAATATATTTGTAGATAACTAATAATGGTCATAAAATCATCAAAGGATCAATTATAATATAATGCATGTACCATTTGTTCCCTATAATCGTTGTCTCTGTATTCCATGTTGACAATAATCTAGTCAAATTCTTGGTGACCACATACATCATCCACCACACCAAAAATGGGTTACCTATCCAGAAAACATCCCTCAAGAAACTATAACATTATTTCTATAAGTTCCTAAACTAATCCATTGCAAGGGTCAAATTAAAATAAATTACAGGAGGAAAATTGATTTTACAAAAACCTATCATTAACATAACTACTAGGGCCTTCATGACTAGAAGAATGTATAGTGTTGAAAACCTAAGAAATCTTAAAATATGATAGGGGATATTGGTAATAAATGAGTAGGAAAAAATAAAATGGGAGGTCATCGGATTATGTACTATAGGGATGAACATAACCATATTCAAGAAATAATGGAGAGGGAAAATAAATGACACTAACATCTTGAGTAAACCCATGCATGTACGAACCTCAGAGGAATATATTGTAGAACAATAGTATAATTCCAACTATTCAAGGTAAATAATAAATTCCCTACAAAAATGTATTTCTCAACCTTCATGAACTAGAAAAATTGAAAACTAAAGATTATCCAATTCTAGATCCATATGTCAAACCACAGAACATGATCAATGCACACATGTACAATTTTTATCCATTGAAGTCTCCACCAATAAGTTTATTATCTATATATTAAATTCTATGTGAGGGATAACCCAATGAATTGTTGATTATATGCTTAACAAGATGGATTCCATAAAAATTAAAGAATATATAAATAAAAAGTTACAATAGTTTTCAGAACAACTCATTGGAGGGGGAAATAGACACCCAGTTCATAATCTCATATAGAATACTAGATTTTGGAGAAACATGTTCTCATTCTCACAACCAAGATTTGAATTCTGGTACTTCATTCAACACCAAAGCTCTATCTTTGATTCCTAGAATCATATAAAACTACACAAGAATCCATGTGGATGTCTCACACCATGTCACATAGCACCATAGCTGAGAAGGACCATTCTATAGCTAAGGACTCACTCCTCCAAAAATATCAAATATGTGGGTTCCAAATACATGTCCAATAAAACGAGATACATAAGTGTGAATTCCTTGATGGAGGGAAACAATGTGTACCTATGGTAACAGGACATGTGATGCCACTTGGACACCTAATTGTGTCCTCCCCAGCACATGTCTTAATTATCTATTTGATATTATATGATGGATGAAGGTGGTATATAGCTTGTCAAGCCCCCCCCCCTAGTGCCTACCCATGTATTCCTAGTCCATAACTATGTACTTAGTCTTGTACCCATTTGTATTTATTGTTCCCATGTGTTTAATCATGTTTGTCTCTCTGTACCCTAGAGTTAGAATCTGAGATTCCATCTTTTGGTAACATGTGTTGGATCGAATAGTAGATATATGTGTCTATTAGATGGAACAATACAAGAGGGGCGGTGAATTGTAGATTTAAAAACCTTTGAGTTTTAGCAACAAATAGATTAGTTTAAATGATCTTAAACTAATACAAATATAAACACCCACAATTTTATTGAATATAAAAGGTATGATGTATTGTAATACTAATGTAAAGTAAAATTATTGTATTCAAGGTGAACACAATAATCAGAGCAATACAGAGATGAATGATTCTACCTTAAAGCGTATAGAATCAATCAATACAAAAAGTAATAGAATGATTTTAATTGAAACAATTACAATTGAATATGTAAAGAAGAAAGGAAACAATACAAATCCCTTTCTAATACAAGTAACAGCGGAAATGTAAAAGTATTACAATTATTTTAACCCAAAGAGAAGGGTTATCCTTTCACCTAGGATAAAAGGTCTGTCTCACCAATACCTTGGTTAGCCCTCGATACAATGATCGGCACGTCTGTCTGCCTATCCCCGGCAGCCCTCGATACGATGATCGGCACGTCTTTCTGCCTATCCCCGGCAGCCCTCGATACGATGATCGGCACGTCTGTCTGCCTATCCCCGGCAGCCCTCGATTTTGTAGGTAATTGGAACCTCTGTCTTTCAATTACTTGAAAGCCCTCGATACGATGATCGGACGCACAAGGCTGGTGAGAGAAGTAACAGTGTCTCTCTCTAGAATCTTGGTAGTTCACAGAATCTCTTCATTCGTTCTCTTCGTTCATCGTTGTTCTCTCAGCTTCAAATGACCTCCTATTTATAGGCCTCGGGTTCCAACGGTCATATTGACTCCAACGGTCATATTTAAACAGAAAGCACGACATCGTTTTGATTAGTTTGTAACTAACTCAACGACATCGTTTTGTTAGGACAAGATATATATAGAAATGAAAAGCATGAGTACGATTCAAATGCAGAGAGTGTTTTTGATAAAGTACCAAAACAAATAATGATTATCTAAATAGCATAGTCAGTACGATATGATTGATCTAGTCAGTACGATACGATTGACAGAGTCAATACGATACGATTGACAGAGTCAGTACGATACGATTGACAGAGTCAGTACGATACGATTTGGTTGGTACGATCAACATCGTACGATACGATAATCATGATAAAAGATAATTGTAATTTACAAACATATGATAGAATACATTTGTGATTTCCAAAACATGATATAGAAGTCAAAAGAAGACTTTTGACTTAACAACATGATGTGTATAACCCGTAAATTACATTGGGTACTTATCATCACACAAAAAAGTAGATCCTGATGCTGGTGGACTACACGTCATCTGTTCCGGGGCTACATGTCATGTATGTTTGGATTTTTTACTAAAATTGAAAAATGGTTGTCAAATATTTCCCAAACATCTTCCACCATAATTTTTTCATCAAATCAAGCTATGGAGTGATGATATTTGGAAAAATTTTCCAGCTTCGCCACCATTCTCCAAATTTCAACAAACCGAGATCTAGGCTTCTCTTCTAGTCACATTTTCCCTCTTCCAAGGATTATAAATGATGAATCAGTATCTAATACATGAAACTGTAAGCAGTAACATGAATAACACCTTGATCTATCCTAAAAATAACAACATACAAATCATTTATGCATCGAAAAAGTATTTTAGGGTTCTATCACACTCGTACACAACATGATGATGTTGAACCATAACCCCATGGGCCAATGGAGAGGAACATGAAGACTGAAATGGGAAATGAAAAAACATGAATCCATTATTTAACAGTGTGATCTTATCCAGTGAATAAATAAATTTGGTATACATGGATGAAAACATAGTGAAACATCGGAATAATTGTATCAATAATTTCAAAATAAGATGGACCTCACGTGAAATACAGAAATAAAATAGAAAATAATATTGATACACAAATCCATTCTAATCAAATCATAAAGCATTAAATCCCAAAAATAACATGACGAAACATAATTATGGATCAATGTCTATTAAAAAACATTTCATATTGAAATTGATAAGAAGATATTCTATATCCTCCATCTATCCCAAAATACTGCTCAGTTTGTTCATCCTGGATCCTAAATCATAATTATCTAATGAAAAATGCTCCCCCATCATCTCTAATCTCTCAATGTTATGAGACTAACCCTAGATTATTTCCATAATATAGCATTAACATGGATTATGCCTTTGTCATCACATTTAAAATAATAAAATTTATTAATTAATTTACATAACGTACCTACCACCAGAAATATTATATAGAACGCCCTCCATCGACTGTCTTTACACCCTGCCTTGAGTGAACCCTATGTTATAGAGTCTTTAGTGGTCTCTGATTTCCCTTTGGAATCCCTACTAAAAGGTGGGAGCATTTATTATAATATTATTTGTGAACGGGATACAATATATTTATTAATTCTAGATTATCAATATAAATCCCCTCCGAGCCCTGGACTATAATGTTGAATCATAGCCTGGATTTAAAAATATTCCTAAAAAGTTTCCAAAGTATTAATAGAAAAATATTAATTAATTTTTAGATATTTTAATTTGGATATAATTTGGTTTATATTTCTAAATTTAATAGGATTTAGGGATGTTTAATTTTTAATCATAATCTTATCTATTGGTTTACCATGGTAAACATATTTAACCCTTATCTGTGCTAATAAATTTTTATTGTTTTTTCTATTCATTAAAAAAAATAAACGTCTTATCATTTAAAAATGTGTAAATATTATTACAAATGTAGAATCCATTTTATCTAAACCCTTCACTAAAATTTTCCAATATTACTTTTAAAATAAACTTCAAAAACTTTATGAAAATTGGTTTTCAAGAAAAATCATTTTCTTATGTATAAAACATTTTCGTAAATAAAACCTTAAATTGATTCCAATGATATTTACTGGATTAGTTATAATATAGATGATCTAATTTTAATTTTAAATATTTTTTATAATAATATATCTAAATGCAAGAAACAAAAATTCAATTTTGAATTAATATTACTATTTTTCATTATTCATTGAAAAATAAATATTCTCTTAAAATTATCAAAATTTCATTATATGATAATTTTTTCTTGATGAATAAATAAAGGATGTTCATTTATTCAAATAATTTTTCTATAAGTAGTATAAATTAATTATATTATTTTCTCCCAAATAACTATAAATCTGATTTTGAGAGAAAAATGAAATTTTAAACCCTATAATCACATTATTAAAAATTTATTATTTGTTTATAAATATAAATTGTTTAAAAAACCCTTATATATATTTTTTTAAATGTGGTTATTTGTAATTATTTTTCCAATTTAATAGTTTGGTTAAAATGTTATATTATATTACGGTTCATATAGACATGGGGTGTCATGTGTTTTAGGATATCAATGAAATTTAATTCTTTTCCTGTGAAATATATCATAACATTTAAAGGTGTTACACATCCTCCACCATTGGAATCTTTTTGAGCTAACATCATGACGTGTCTTTAGGTACTTGATTAAACAATTATTATTCCTAGTATAATCCTTAAAGGAAATATTCGAGGTAGGAATCATGTGTCAATTAAAGGTGTTCTATATATTAGAAGACAATTTCCTAAAAATAAGTGATAAAAAGTGTGATAAAACAATATCACATAAAATGAAAATATATTTATATTTGTCAAGAGTCAAATAGATATGAATTTGTGGTTTAGTGTAAAATTTTTGGATTCATACTGTAAGATAAATTTTTTAAATAAAATTTGAAGAAATTTTTAATTTTAGAATATTACATGACTAACTATAGACACATGTGTGTACCAAAGACTCTTATATAATCAAACATCCATATATACTGAGCACATTTCAACTATTGTTACTAAACTGAAAAAATAATATCAAGTCACAAATGTATTCATGGTGGTGGAGTGAATTAAACAACTATTCAAGTGTCATTTTTCTTATTGTAAATAATGGGTTTCATAAAATTAGGGTATTAGGAAAGATTGTGGTGAGTTGGATTATTATTTTTTACTTTTACCTCAACATAGAGATCATTTACATCAAAAGAAAGTTATTTATAAATTAGACACTATTGAATATGTTAACCAAATACAACATTGTTTGTTCGTCAAAGCTAGTGTATTATAAATTGATTTTAACTTTAATACAATGAGTCGCTATATTTAAGGTATATAATATGTTTATCTATATTTATTAAACATTTTTATATGGAATTTAATGAATCTTCATGGGTCAACTAAACATGTCACCCAAGATGGTATGCCACATAGTGATATATAGAAAAGAACCACAAGTCTCATGTATAACTGATGAAACATAAAAGTATTACACAGAAGAAGGGATTACATATACATGAGATATAAAATCCAATCTAAATATACTAAACACCAAACCTTAAATAGACTAGAAGAACAAGTCAACATGTGATTATCTATGACCACCAAACTATTCCACTACCTCGGCGATGAATGAAAAGAGAACCCAAAATTATATATGATAACATTAAATTTACCAATCTCCTTCCAAATTTGGTCTGAAACTATTAAATGGAAAAATTATTATGTGCTCACATTTCCCAATAGATTATCAAAAATGAGTCTTTAAATGTTTATATATCAAGATTTCAAATGTTACAGCTCAAAAAAATCCTATTTATAATTAATTTTGATAAAAACTATTTTGTATACAATATTCACCAAATCATGGAGTATATCAAGTATAAAAGATAGCGGTAAGGTATAGAAAAACCCAAATTGGATGAACCATATGATAAAACATGGGAAAATATCCATGAAATAGTGCATCATGTAAAAAACTATTATAAATGTCAATGAACACAATCTGGGTTCTATCATATGTGAATACATAGTAGACATAAAATAATCCAAAAGAAGGCATATGTCTGTTCCAACTGATATCGAGTCCTACCATAATCTATCAATATCACAAAATATAAAATGGTTTTACACCCACTAAATATAAAAATATCCATTTCCCAATGAACCAATGTTAAAAATTGTTATGTGTTTTTCAAAATAATTAAATATAAATGCTGACATTTAATAAAACCTTTCATATAAAAGAAATCATATTTTTTAATCCAAATCCATTTATAATTTTTAATCCTTTCTAATAAATCCTTTAAATGTAAAACATTAATTTTTTTCAATAAATTAATTGAATTGAAAATATTTTATATAAATTCAAGAATTATAAGCACTTTCATATATACACCTACCTCACAAATGAGGGAATCCTAGTTTACTTCGACAATAGTGGTTGGAAACAAATAGATTTCCCTTCAAAAGACATGGCATGAAATTAAAATGAAAAGCATAAATGGAAAACACCAACTGACCATAATATGAATCACAAAAATAGCCAATGATACTATGGTGGACTATAGAAATAAATGAGTAGAAAGACCACATACAAAGTATATGTGACCAAACTATTATGGTAGTAACATACCAAAACAAGTGATCTAGTAGGAGGTAGCCCATCCAAAATCACATGAAACCTACAGAACACATTATACGGAGGACTACACATCAGATTAAAACAAGGGTTATATGTAAATCATAGTCGAAACTGTTGAACCCCCAGAGACCACATCAATAACTCATTTCACAACATGAATTCATGAATTTAATTTATAATGAAAAAGGATCCCATCTGGTTAAAATGAATATTGAAAAACCCATCCATTACCTGTATTGGTTCCACATATTTTCAATTTTCACACTCTACACAATAATCATGACATCATCTCTACAATAGGTTCAAGTCATGTAACTCACTCTTAATGAGAATATGTTTATAATGAATCTCATAGTCTAGTTTCTTATAGAAAATTCCCAATATTATTATTTAGACTCTCTGGACCCAGGGATCACAATATGAATCCACTTAACAATTATACTCATACTCTAATAATTAAGAAAATTATAAAACCACAAAATTTAGGTCATTTTCCCATCATTGGATCTCCAACCCTGAGAAACCTGCTGAAAAAAGCCCATGATTTTATGGTATGTATCTCTTTAAATTTAATCTCATTGATAGCTTTTGTTTCATGCAACATCAAGCTGAAATGAACCCCAATATACTATTAATATTATTGTTTTAACAAAAAAATTACATATTTTTTAAATTGGTGGATATTAATTGTATTAAATAACACTTGAAATTATATAATTTAATTATTGTGTTACCAATTAATTTTATATAAATATTAAAAATAATTTACTTTAAAGTAAATATTATTTTATTAAAACAATTTAAATTCAAATAGTTGAGTATTAAAAAAAAAAAAAAAACACTTTTGGGAACATATTAACTAATTTTTTTTCTAATATATTCAGTATAAATTTTCTAATATATCCAATGTCTTTTCAAGACATGATATAAGAAAAAATATTAATTTACACAAAAAAGATTGATTTTTATAAAAAGAAATTTCTATAGATTTTTAGTGGTGCACATATTTTAAATCAAGTTTTTAAAACTTTTATATATAATATTTGTCAAAATAAACATATTCCATAAATGTGGAATATAAAAAAATTCCTTCAGTTTTAATTTTGAAATTTTTTTAAAAAGTTTAACGTTTTCATGAATACTGATAAAATATTTAATATAAATTGAAAAACTCTTTTCTATCTACATAATTTATTTTAGTATATTATATTTCATATTAGATTTAATTTATAATTAGATTAATTATTTAAATTTTAATCTAATTGATATCATTGGAATAACTTTCACATTGAATTATCATATTAAAACATTTTAATATTTTTAATGTTTTCACATTAAATCCCTATGACTAACATATTATTTTCTAATCCTTAAATGTGATACTACTACATCATCATTAACATTTATTCATCAAAATTATTAACTAAAAACAAAAAAAATTAACCAAGACATTTTGTATGCTAGTGGTTGGTGTGAATCAAATATATTCCTTTGGTCATGGGCTTATGACTGGGAATTTTTTTTTATTTCATTGTTTGAAACCTGACCTGTAGGATGTCATTTTCTAGAAAAGTTTTCAAATTATATCAAAAATAACTTTTCTATACATCCATTAAATTATGTTAATAACTAAATATTCTTATAACTATATATTTCAATAAATCCTCAATACTTAAATATGTCATCCATCATATTTTAAAAAATGTCATTACTTGGTCTAATTTTTATCCATAATATCATTTATTGTATTTCAAAATAATGATAACTTATATTCATAGTAAATTATCTTTTATTTAACCTAGGTTATTGTTTTTTATTATCAATCATAGTGTTTTAAATAGAAATTGTGAATTTTCCTATGAATATCCACAAACTGTGTCAAAATAGGTGCATATTAAGGAAAAATATTTGTGTACCTTATTAACCTAAGTTAGGCTCGAAACACTTTTTTCAGAGTAATTACTCGAAGGTACATATGTTCTAGAACCACATACACTTGTAGTAATTAGATGAGGATTTATTTACATGAATACCAAAATTATTTATACATTATCAAAATTATAAAATGTTATTGAGTACATATCCTCAAATTCTACCATAGGGTTATGCTCTCTAATTTATGATTTTCTAAATATATTTTCTGAGGTTATTACTAAAAAAACTCTAATACGAATAGTTGCACCCTGAACATTGAATCTAGATGTCAATTTCTTATCTCAAATACTTTTTCATGATTATAAGGAATCAATCCCTGATGGAATGATAATTTTAGTTGTGTTAGTAAACAAGGTACATAATTATGTCATTTATTAAAAAATAATACACTAATTAAAGCATATTTTTTTATTCTCTCTAGATAAATTACTTTTAGCACATCTATAATCAATCTAGAAAATCCTTTCATATATTTTATTGTATGCTTCATGGAATCACGTGAAAAAACATAATAAGGATTTTTTCAAATGCTCAATAAGGGTAAATTATACCATAAAAAATAATAAATAAATTATAATATAAATTTGTAAATGTAAATAACTAGAAGAACATACCATTATTATAAGTAGATAAGTAAAAATAAATAATAAATAGTAGGAAAATTAAATAAATTACATTAAATCAATGATCTAAAAATAAAATGTATCCATAGAAATTTCTATCCATACTCTCGTGGATAAATAATTACTAAAAATAAATGATTTCTAGGGCTTAATTATTAGATTCCATATTTCCAAGGTACATGGATCTAGTACCATCAATAAAATGTTTACCTACTCTAATTGAGTAACTAATTAATTCCATGAGAATACTAATGCATCAATTTATTTCAATAAATGGTTCCCTACCCATATATTATCTGTCCTAAGCATTTTACATACCAAATAAAAATATGAATTTTTTAATCTCCATATTGGAAATTGAATATGGATTTATTAGTATTTCCTGAAAAAAATCAAATAAATTTTAGATTAGACATTGTTTGTAAAATGGAATATGGTTTAGGAAGTAGTAATATCCATGATAAATGAAATTCTTAATTTAGGGAAATTTCAATGATCATTGTTCATAGGATATTTAATAATTCATGGGGACTCACAAATTAACATGTATATTAATGTGAATACTATATAAGGAAAAATAAATCAAACACCATCCTTAGAAAGATTAATGAATATATCAATAAAAAATACCTTAATTGGATTATAATAAATGGTTTTTGTATTTGATGAATGGAATCATTATAAAGTGCTCATTTATAATCATTCTTGTGGAAAATAACATGTTTTTTGAGAATCCTTTTAAATTTAAATTTCTTTTGAAAAAAATCCATTTACAACTTATTATTTTATAAATTATATGTACACTATAATGAAATAGAAGTGACTAAATCTGTACTTTATGTACGAGGTAAATGAATATTTTTTTACATGGTAAAAAGCTTTGAAAATTTTCTTCTTGCGAATGTGACAAGAATATTACATTGCAAATAAGGGTAAAAGGAAAAAAGAATTCTAATGTCTTTGATAAATAATATTAAGTGAATTTAAATAAAATATGGTTTTTAGAAGGAATCACATTCTCTGACTATGTGTGAAATAAATTCAGGTTTTCTCATAAAATATTTTTAAACATTTTGAGTACCAATGTTTGGGAAAATTGAAATAATACTTGAAAGTGGTCATTAATTACCTGGATATTGAAAATTAATGTTTTTATTTAAAAATCATCTTTAAATTTCCACTAATTGAAATAACCTTTAAGTATAATTAATTTTATTATTGAGGTAAACAAATTTTAAACACTAGAAAGTGTCCCATGCCACTTTGAAAGATTTTAAATCCTAAACCTCATGATGGAATAATATTAATTAAAATAAATAAATACCCAAAAGATGAAATAATTCATGATGTAATTTATAAAAATGGGGATTGGATACAGCACAAAAAATATATAAGTGGCAAACATGACATTTATCTCATGGATGGAAAATAAGAGAGGTGAATCCCATACCAATGTGGTATCAAGAGAATGGAACACCCAAAGGGTAATAAATATTTAATAAAAAATTTATATACCACGTATATAATATAATTAATGATACTATAGTTTAATTTGGAATTATGTACACCATATATAAGAAACTAGTTTCACAACAATAAAGTATGCCGCATTGAAGGAAAATTCAGACAATAACCCCTTACCATACATTCCATTTTGGTAGAATGTCCATTAAGATCCATTATAATGATCTTCGGTTATTTTTATACATAATTAATAAAATTTATCATTTTTATAATTAATTTTATATCACATATTATCAATTTATGTATATCTACCTAAATAATTAGGTATATGTCAGGTGTTTTGACCAAATTCAGTTTATCCATCAAAAGAATATTTGTACACCTAATTTGGTCAAAGGAGGTCATTATATATTATATCTATAATAATAATAAATACATAAATATCATATTTATACATAAATTATACATTTAAAATCAATAATTAATTACAATAAAGAAAAATGAATCAGCATTCCAATCATGGAGATGGTATGTCATGTTTACGCAAGAGTAACATTCCCAATTTTTCAATGATTGTTATGGAAAGAAGGTAAGTAAGACAATACATTTCCAAATTGACAATTATGTAATAATTAAATTATTTTTTAATTTTTCATACTTATATATATATATATATTATGAAAATACAATCAATTAATGTAGACCAGGATATTGTTCACATGTTCATGAATAATGTTATGCCTTTTTAAGTGTGTGAAAGAGTAACAAATAAAATGATGTAAATATATATATACGCAAAATGTAATTGATTAAAAAAATAAAATATAGATTTAATGTATGTCACATTTTGTTAATTATAAACATCATTTATACATTACACCTATCATGTGATCGAATCACATCCCATTGAGGGGGCTGTAATCCACACTTCCACAAACGATGTTATCGTAATAATTTAAAATAGAATGTATTAACATTATCTATTATAGAATGAATAATTTTTTTAGAAATAATAAATATCATATATAAAAAATACAAATATATATTCTATTGTAATGGAAACCATGAACTGTTGTAAGGGAAATTGAACAGTCGTCATTTCTTGAGGTAGTA
The DNA here is from genome assembly GCA_963277665.1 of Viscum album. Lineage (NCBI taxonomy): Eukaryota > Viridiplantae > Streptophyta > Magnoliopsida > Santalales > Viscaceae > Viscum > Viscum album. The sequence goes on from OY728131.1 coordinate 1,516,656,183, forward strand.
GTTTTCCGTAAATAGAAACAATATGATTGTTACCTGTTAGATAGTGGTGTGAGTAAGTGTATGTTGTAAAATTAGAATAAAATAATCATTGTATATTGAGTATAAAATTTTTTATAAATGTATATAATAAGAAGTGTTGAGGGAATTGACTAGGGAAATGAAAATAAAAATCTTGAGAGAAGATGTTACCTATTAATCGGGTAACTTCTTTTGGTTTGAACCAAAAGCATCAATGGATTGATTTCATCCAAAAAGGGATATTGGGATACTATTTTTTATAGGGTATGGATATTGCGATTCTATTTTCCTGTTATTTTACAAGCCTTAGAGGTTTGATGTGTGTGAATAAGTGGGAGTGGTGGTGGCCTTTTAAATGGATGGAAAACGACTCGCTTGAAACTTTTGGAAACAAGTTGGATGTACACATGTTCGAATATAAAAAAAAGTAATAAAAAAGATAAATGAATAATAGAAATACATTTTCCAATATATGGAAATAAAATAAGTTTTAGACAAGTGGATATGTCATTTGGACTATTTAATCTATGTATTAGTCCCTTTTTGGCCTAATTACAGCTTAATAATTGTTATTAATTTTGAACACATTCAATAATAATTTTGGTAAATAATGAAAATGGTATTATTAGAGTAAAATATCATCTTGATTACTATGTTTTAATTCTTTTTTTAAATTCAATTAATAGGATAGGAAATATCAAGATTAATGTTAATTACGCATACAGGCGAATTATCTGGCTTAGTATGAAAATGTTCAAAAGATTGTTATGTTTTTATATTCAATTTCAAAGAAAAATTAATTCTAAAAAAATTACATATGTAAATAAATTATTAATTTATATATTATGGATTTATAAAAAAATAATATAATTTAACATTAATATTTATTTAAGTGTAAAATAATTTTTTAACTAAAATTCAATTTTTGTAACTATTCACGAAAAAATAATGTTTGTTAGAAAAAGAAATAAAATTACCCTAAGATAATTTTTAACATTATGATTTAAAAAAAATAGTTTATTCAATGATATATAATTAATAAATTTTATAAATTTCATTTTTATTAATGGTTCTCCATTAAAATGTGGTAAACATTTTTTATAAAAATATAGGTTTTTATGTGTAAAATAGGATTTGTTCTTAACTTATGTTTATCAAAACTAATGTATGAATATAAAAACTATTTTAAATAATATATTTAAAATATATATTTTATTTTAATCATTACCTAATTATAATTTATTAATTTTTTTAAAATATTACTCCTTTGGAAAATTAAAATTAAAAATACTTATTTTTATATACAATTGGTTTTTACATTCATTTATAATTAATTGGTAACCAATGAATTCAATTTATATTTTTTTTTTAAACAGACATTCATATTTTTTTAATTCTATTCATAAATGATAACGTAAAAACTAGGTTATATCTTATTATATTAAATATTAATATTTAAAAAATATATTTTTATTTGGTGAAACTCATTCATTCATGTAACACGAGCTATCAGAGAATTTATCTCTCGCGTTTAAGAAAATTTACAAAGGTAGGTTTCCCATTCATGGAACAAATGATAACATCAAATTGTATGCATTCAAATATATAGAATCAATTTAAATAATAAATATATTATAAATTATCTAGACATTATATTTCATTACGTGCTTGGTGTCTTGTGTCATACACGTAATCGAATATAAGGTTCGTACATTTGAATTTCAGGGTGTTTCATTCTCCCTAACTTAATTAAATTTAGTCATCCTAATTTAAACATGATAATGTTGATATGTTGTTTTATTTTTTCTAATTTTAATTCCCATATCATTATAAGGGTACATAAAAAATCATCTACAAAAGAGAGATTGAAATGTAAAAAGGTTTCATGGGCTATCATGTAACTAGGTCTCTGTGTAAGAGAACATTTGTGGAAAGATGAGATATAAAATTTCAGAAATTGTGAAAATATTTATAAGGATTCAATGATTTAATCAATAAAAAAAATGAATGAATAATGGAATATTTAGGTCCTCAAATCCATAAACATGCGATGATGTATAAGGCCATCAGTTCAACAAACATTAAGGTATTAGAACAACATTATATTTTTTTCTACGCAACTTTCCTATTGCTGAGTAATTGATTAACTAAGGAAGAATATATGGAAATGTTTTTACGTGATAGGTACCAACATTGGATGAATAATTCAATTTTTTTTGGCATTCAATCAAAATATATTTCAACCATTTAGTCATAAAAATCAATTACCAACAATGAATTTTTTATGTCTGAATCCCTAAATGATACATTTAAAAGATCATAAGGACAATAAATGAGTAGAAATTATAATTATTTGCCTTTAACTATCTTCAAAATCAAATTTGGTTAATATTTCATTATCTAATCGTAAATAGTGATAGTAATGGTTCATAAATAAAAATTATTTTGCAATTTGATGAAATAAAATAAATGAAAATTAACCAGGACATTGTGTATGTTAGTGGTTGGAATAAAATCTGTTTTTTCCATTGGTAATGGGTTCAATACCGATGGCCTTGATAGATTTGATTTGTTTCCACCCAACATATAGTTTTACCTTTTCTAGAAAACATTAATATTATTTTCAAAATAACAATGATGGGTATAATTGAAATTATGTTAATAAATAAATAGCCTTATAACAATGGTTTAAAATAAAACCTTAATTAATAAACACCTCATTCATCTTATGTTAGCACATGTCCTTATTTGGCCTAATCTATATCCATAATATCATTTATATGATTTCCAATAATGAGAATATATTTTCATTCTAAAACAGATTAGGTTTGACCTTGGCTATTAATTTTTATTATTCATCATAGTGGTTTTCAATGAAAACATGTATTATTTTAAGATTATCCCCTAGAAGTGTCAAACTAGGTTCATAGTAAGGCCCACTATCAAGTACTTGGTTACCTTGAGTTAGACCCAGAACTACTTTTTAGAGTTATTAATCCTTGGTACATCTATGACAGAACCATGTCCACTTGTTGTCTCTTGATAGGGTTTTATTTCTTGGAATAACTACATAATCTATACATTAACAAAATTCTAGAGTTTTATTCTATACTTATCTTAAAATTCAACATTTGGGTTATGTTCTCTAATCTATATTTTTATAAATCTAGTTCCCAAGGTTGCAATTGAACTTCCTCTAATACCAACTATAGCTCCCGAAGCCTATAATACCATAGTCGGTGACTAGTATCAATTAAATTGGCATGATTATAATGAAAAAATCCATGATTGACTCAAAAATTTAGTATTCATGGTAAAATAGATAAATAAATAAGTCATATAATATAAAAAATACAATAATTACAATATATTTGTTTCCTTTATTCTAAATAAATAAAAAAAAGATAACTCTAATACATATATTAAATCCCTTAATATATTTCATAATATAATTCTTGGATTCCTTATGAGTGAAACATAATATGGGTGATCACATATGATTGATAAGGGTATATTATAGTGCAGGAAATATTGAATCAATGATAATATTCAATATAGAAAGTTAAATAACTTCAAGAACATACCATTCAAAAAACATGATATGGAAAAATTGAAATTGAAATTTAAGAAATGAAAATTCCTACCACTTAATCAAAGAACAAAAAATTAAAATTTATCCATTGATATGTCGATGAAAGATATAATGGATGAATAATAAATGAATCTAAATTTGGGATAATGCTTAATTATTGGATGTCATGTTTCCTAAGTACATGTATCCATTACTGTAAATAGATTGTTTATCTACTCCAATTTTCAAAACTAATTTTTCCTGTGAGACTACTGTTGCATCAATGGATTTTCATTAAACTGACTCCAACTCATATATTGAATGTCATATGCATTCTTCATATAAAATAAACAAAATTTCTTTTCAAATTTAAAATTTAATAATGTTTATGGATTTTAAAATATTTCCTCAAACAATTAATTACAATTCCAAGTATACACAATATGTAAAATATTATTCAGTTTTGGAAATTAAAAAATCCATGATAAATGAAAATGATAATTTAGGGTAAATTTAAGGTACAATGATCATAGGAGATTGAATATTTCAATGGGACAAACAAATATATCATGGATGTGAATTTTTATACTCTCTCTATCCAAATAATTCATATAGAATCCAGAGTAATATTGAAGGTGTTATAAATTAAACATAACCCACTATGACAAAAATATAGGGTTATTGAAATTGATTAATGGGAGCATTATAAAAATATATATTAAAATATATCTTCAGAAAATATCCTTTTTATTTGGGAAACTTTTTCATAATATATTCTCATTGTAAATAACTTTACAAATAATTTTATTATAAAAATTAAACTTTTATCCATAAAAACGATACTTCAAATAAATAACGGTGATAAAATTTTTACTTGTCATACAAGGAAAAAGAACATTCTTATTAGATGGTAAAAAGAATTTAAAAATTCTTTGTCAAGAAAAAGACAATATTAATCCTTGGTAAAATATAAAAAGTTTAAATATTTCATTTCCAAATTATTTTTCAAAACATTTTAATAAAAAAGGATTTTTATAAAAGAATACTTTCATTGACTAAAAGTGAAATAAAATCAGGTTTTCATAAAAACATTTTTAGAACACATTGAGTTACAAAGACTGTAAATTGGTACTAATACCTGAAAATGGTCATGAATAAACAATGGAGTTAAAATGAAAGGTTTTAATTAAAAATTGACTTATAATTTCGTCAAATTGAAATAACATTGAAATATCCTTAAAGATATTGTTGGGGGAAATAATCATTAAATATCCAAAGTGTCTCATACCTATTTGAAATATTTTAATTATTAAGCCTTATTAAATAATAATATTAAGTGAAATACTTAAACACAAAGGTGATGATGTAAATTCTAATATAATATTTTAAATTTTTTGTAGATAAAAAACACAAAATATTTTAGTGGTGATCATGAAAAATTGTCACATGGATGTAAAAAAGTATGTTTAGAATCCCTTACCTATGTGGTTATAAATACATTGTAAACCCCAAAGTTAATAATAAGTAAATAAAAAATTTATATAAAGTTAAGATAATATAATTCAATAAATGATATGTCAATTTATTATTATGTACACCATATATAAGGCATTATTGGACAATAATAATATATTCCTCACTGAATAAAAAGTGACACAAGAATAACTTACCATGTATTTCCATTTGGGTGAACATCCCTGAAATTATTGTATAATAATATTCTGTTAATATTATAAATTCGTTAGAAGCATTTTCATGTTTATAATTACTTTTATTTGAATTATAATCATGATGTGTACAAATTTATAACCCATTAATTTTACTTCGGTTGTTTGGACCAAATTCTGTTTATGTGTCAAAACAACATTGATAGATCAACTTGGTCAAAGGTGGTAATTATAAAATTTCTCAAGATTAATAATAGATAAATATTTATAATTTTTATACATATATAAAAATTATAAAATATATCATTAAATATGGTTATGAATAATGAATCGATGTCACAATCATAGAGACAATAGGTCGTACGTACGCATTAGTAACATTCCTACTTTTAAATGATCGTTATGGAAAGATGGTAAGTAACACCATATATTTCTAGAAAAATAATAATATAATAATTACTCCATTATTTAATCATACATACCTATATATATAATTTTATGATGAAAAAATAATTACATCATGTAGAGGAGGTGGTAGTCCACACGTCCACGAATAACATCATCTCTTTTTAAGTTTGTGAAAGGGTAATAAATATAATTATATATATATATATCCAAAAGGTAATTATATCATTAATATAATATAGATGATATGTATGTATTATATTTTTTACTTATAACAACCATTTATACATTTATTGTATTTTTTGAACAAATCATATCGCTTTGAGGGGGTCGTAGTCCATAGTTCCCCAAACAATGTTATCATATAAACATAAATTGAGGAGAATTAAATTTATGTGTTATAAATTTATAAAAAATTATAGAAAGAATAAATATCATATATAAATTATATAAACATATTTTCTATAAAAATTTCCACCATGATAGGTGGTAAAGGGAAAAATGAACAATCATCGTTTTCATGAGGCAATAGTTCGACGTACACAAAAACAATATTTTATTTACCCATTACATGTATATTTGTGATTGTGTAGGTATTAATATTATCAAACAAAATCCTAGTATATCATGGAATTTTTTTTTATTATTCAATAATTGAATATAAAGAGTTGAGGGTTTGGATAAGGGAAATGAAACAAAAATTCCTCCAAGAAGAAGATACCTCTTAATCAGGTAACTTCTTCTTATTTGAAAAGAAGCTTACATGGATTGAATTATAAAAACATGCAGGATTCTAGGTCTATGGTATAGATTTTTTAAGACTATTTGGGCATGTATTAGCCAAACCTATCGGGTTTTAGAGTTGTAAAAAAGTGGGAGATGTGGGGTTCATTAATATGGAAGGAAAATAAAATAGTTAGGATTTTTGGAAATAAGTTTTCTTTAGAGAGGTTATTACATTAAAAATTCATAAGAAACCAAAAAAAATCAATAATTGATGGTTAATGTAAGTTATTTGGCCAAACAATATGTGTTGGAAAAGTGCATAACTCATTTGTTCTATTAAATTAATGATTTAGTCACTTTTTATCCTAATTACACATTAATCAGTATAATTAATTTTAATCACTTTAACAAATAATTTGTGTCCCAAATTAAGTTATTAATATTAGAATATATATAGGGGCCTAATTACATTTTTTGATTTCCATTTTTCTACATTCAATTCATAAAAATGAAAAATTCATATTAATGCTAATCTCCCAAATAAAAGCATTAATTGATTTTAGTATATTTTTGTTCAAAATATTGTTATGTTTTTATATTATATTTGAATGTGAAATTGATTATAATAAACTAAATTATATTAATATATGTATATTTGATCAATGTAGATATTATTTCAAATTTATGATATAATTTTACATGAATAATTATTTAAATGAAAAATCAGTTTTTAACTAAAATGCTAAATTTCTCAGTATTCATCAAAAAATGATGTTTCTCCAAAAAATACAGAAAATTCACCCAATGTTAACTTTAACAATAGGAATTAAAAAATCGTATTTTGTGGAATTCAATTCATAAATGTGTCAAAATTAATATTTTAAATAAGTTCTCCAATAAAAGGTGATAAAATTGCCTCGTTAAAAATATAAGATTTAGGTGAAAAATAATTATTTTTCATACCTTATGCATATCAAAACTAATGGATGAATAAAAAAATAGATTTTAAAAATATATAAAATATATATTTCACTTAAATCAATACACTATTATAATTAATTTTTTTCATCATGACGAACCAATTTGGAAGTAAAAAAAAATATTATATTTTATATCCATTCAGTTCATATATTAATTTCTAATTAATTGGTAACCAATGAATTCATTTTTTATTTTTATAAACCATAAATATTAATATATTACTTAATGATATTCATAACTACAGAAGTAACATCTAGGTTATATCATATTATATTAAATTATAATATTTTAACAATATATTGTTATTTGGTGAAACATTGTCATACATATTAAAAAAGCTATCGAGGAAGGCTGCTCTTACATGTAGATCATGCTTTTGAGGAAGGTTCATCTTGTATTTAATGAAAGATAACTCAGTTTCCTATGAATTTAAATATATAGAACTATTTTATATAGAAAATATATTATAATGTATCTGAATATTATATCCTTTTACGTTCTTAGTGTCACATGTCAAACACACTATTGAATGAAATGTTATGTCATGTAAATTTTCTAGTACTTCATAGGTGATCCTCTGATGTACAGAATTTTTCCAACATGCAATATTGCAACATTTACTCCAAATGATGAATGTTCTTCTCTGTTTGGCCGTCATTTTGGAGATGAAATGCTATGCTAAGGATTAAATGATCCCAAAAATTATATTTTAATAAATTCCACAATTGCGATGTAAAATCAGCATCAAAATCAGAAAAAATAATAAAAGTAACTCCATAGAGTCTGAATATCTAATGAAAATAGAGGATTCACAATATCTTAAATGAAATATTCTCTTGTATAGTGAGCTAGTGGGCTGAAAAAAAGGGCTATTCTATAGTCACCGTGAGGGTATCGTGTCTCCTAGTATAATGTGTTAATATCATAAAAGAGTCAATAGATATTCCATCAAAATTCCATTATAAAACCTCGTGATTTTGATCTATATCCAATTGAACTTGGTGATAATATTTCCCTTGCATACAAGTAAGGAATCAAGAGACAAACTATACTACTTATTTCTTCATTATTGTAAAACAAAAAAGATGTCGGAGGTCCTGATCCATATTTTCCACTAAAAGATGTAGATCTAAAGGATATGTATGAAACACTCTCATATTCTCCTCATGAAATGTCACTGGTTCCATTATGCATCCTATGAAAATAACGAAATGTTGTCCACCTTTTGAAAATATATCAAGAACATGTCCAATGGATATCTGAACATGTATGGTATCAATGCTAGTATCTCCATGATGTTCTTCCTGTACTCACTAGAAGAGAGGAGGTGTAACAACCATCAACTTGAGGTAACATAATCTATCTCCATTCGTAAAGGATAACTAGAATGATTCCAACTGCTCTGATGCCTCTCTCAATAACTACGATCATGATCTCCGAAAGAGAGTATTTTCTACAATGTTCCCCTTCCAAGGATTATTTAATATCTCAATTTCGTAATACTAGTGGAACTATAGTCATCACCTCTACCCCATGTTATGTTATTTATGTGAGTAACTATACTTGAGACTCTTTTAATTATAATAGATAATAAAATGCTCACCTATTAGGTAGTGTTTCCATTTCTTCAAAGAAAATACTATCACTGCTTACTCATGATCATGGATCACGTAGTTCTTCCCAAGTGGTAGAAACATACATGAACCATATGTAATCATAGCAGTCCGTTACATCAGGAAGCACCCAAACATGGTTACTGATTCATCACAGAATACTCATACTCAACACCCTCCTATTAAAATCTAATGATGGGAGGGATCTTTATACTACATAACAACTAATGAAAATAATGTTCGCACCAATATATTCACATGAAAGGATAGAACTTCTAAGTCAAAGGAATCAAGGGTTTTGATACTCTAGGGAAAGTATATTTGAATCTCATGTAATAGCATTCCAACCAAAAGAATCTATGCACATCTTTCATGATCTTAGGTTTCAAAAAAGCTGACATTAACTCAACCTTGGCTGGGTCTACTGCCACTTCATCTTCTAAGGTAACATGTCCCAAAAAGTTGACTGCTATATCTAAAACATGAACATTGATAGATTTTGATAAATCTAGTTCAATTAGTGTATGTACATTACCATATTAATGTGTCTCATGTTCTCCTTCTCGAACTCTATGTACACAAGGATATCTCGAGGACAAATACAATGAACTAGATAATGAATGGTTAGAAGATCCTATGCATGAGTCCCATGAAGACTTCTAGGGTGTTTTTCAAACCAAAGGGAACCACTAAATACATGTATTGACAGTAGTAGAATCTAAATTTTGTCTTTAGTATTTCCTCATCTCGTATTCACTACTGTTAATATCTTTATCTAAAGCCAATCTTCGAGAACCATCATGCTTCTATAAAATAATCAAGGAGTTCATCAATCCTCGATAATGGATACTTAATCTTCATAGTTATCTGTTTCAATTTATTTTAGTTAAAACAAAAACTAATGATCCCATATAACTTCTGGGAAAATATCACTGGGGATTCCCAGGGTGAAATATTGGTTCTAATAATGCCCTCTCTCTGCATGTTCTATAACGACATCATCAACTCATGATGCTTTATAGGATCCTTCTGATAAAATTTCATGTATATTGGTTCTATCATAGGGTGTATATCGATGAGGAATTCTACCTCTCAGTGGGGAGGTAAACCTAGAACATAATTTAGATATACTTTAGCATATAATTACACCACTGCATGAAACATGTAATTCATTAAAACCACCACCCCAAGGGTCATGGTAGCCAACTTATGAATACTCAACTACACCCTCCTATTCATGGATCCATCTTGCACGACATGGGTTTTCTTTTCACCAAAAATGTAAAAATAATTCTGGAAATACGATCACACCACAAAAGTTTCTTCAAATAATCATCCTAAACATGAACACTGGATAACCATTATATACTAAAAATAAAGTTTAGGACCACAACACTACAACAAATAGATTCTAATAATAAATCTCACATCCAAGAGTCAGGTCAAACTGGTGGAACCATTATGGTATCATTGAGTATTCCATAGTAGGCATTTCCAAGCATAAAGGTCAAGTCAATGGTTCAACAAAAAATCTCTTTGTCTCGAACAAGATATGTGGTTATAAAAGAATGACTATCATATATTTATATTAGTACAGCAACTAATTTAGAAAATACATAGATCATACATCAAATCATTCATATATCCTCCTTTTCGTATAATCCGACCACCTATAGTTTCACCTCTATTTTCCTCCAACTCACTGAGTCTGGCATCAAACACATGGGGGCGGTGGTGGTAATGATTAAAAACATCAATCACATCTTGTTGTACTCCCAACTCCTCCACCACACCCTTCACCCTGTAGAACTATCTTCTATTTTTGATTTCTCTACATTTGTGGTCCATAAATGGTCTATAATTCAACAATATAGTTGTATGTGAGATATCTGGAATGATGTCCCTTTACATCACATCAGAATCACTTCCCCTCTCTAGGATGACAAGACCAACCCTATGACACCTGAACTACATATCCTCTATATTAGGACCACATTCTAAAATTTTTCCCATGTCACAATCCTTGAGGCCGAAATTGGATCCTTTCTATATAGGTATATGGTCTAACATTCCCACTACTTAAAACCCACAATAGGATCTTCTCAGTCATGAAACTCTTAGCCACAAATTATCTCCCAAGAACCCACCATAGGTAGTAATTTATATCGGTATAAAAATAGATTGAATTTATCTTTAAAAACCTGGATCGAAGTTCTGAACCCTAAATAATTAATCTAGAACCATATCCATCGAGTACCTATAAAGGTTGGTAAACGTTGATGAATAAATTAATATGGTCTTACTGTCCTATGGGAGATAAAGAAGAACCTATATATGGAAGACCATCAGTGTATCTGGTGATACCTCCTATATGAAAAAAAACTCAAACTCTATCCATGAAAGAGTCACCTCATCATTATTCAGAGTAACTAACCCCCTCTATTTTTCAGCTGAGACATGAAGAATATTTTTTAACATACTACCATCTGATCTGTTGGTGTCCAATGTTACACAAATCATCTTTCACCACCCCAACCATATCCTAAACCGCCGGTGGGTTGAAATCACCTCAGAACCAGATCGACATATAACTCTAAATCTCACAAAACACATACATCCTTCACACCTCATCCATTGGTACAGTGGTTACCACATACTTCTCAACATGTGGTATGGTTTTGCACCACCTAGAGATAATAACTTCGGAACATTTCTCGGGATTGTCTAATCATCACTAAGGGAATCATCCTCATGATCTTCAAGATGAGTCAATGCAAGAATACATCATGAATGAATCCTGAAATAAAAACGATGTACCATGGCCATTGAGTGTATCTGAAGAGATTAATTAAGAGGGATATGGAACCATAACCCATTTTTATAGGATGCATGTACAATTGGTTTCCATCCAACACATGTTCACATTTATCGAGTCAAAAAATAGGTGATCCAAGTCTTGGTGTATGGATTCATTGGCCTCCGCACCAACATTGTAGTTCCGTGCCCGAAATCTTAACTCAAAAAACATAACACTTTCATCCAAAATGAATCTCATAGAATCTGAGTCCATAGGTAGAACTGACCACCTTTGAAACCAAAATATCATGACTCATCACAATGGGGCCCATTAAATGACTCCCCATGCCCTCCTCTAATATGATAGGTAATGGTGACTAGCACTAATTAGGAATATCACTAAAATTAGAGACATTGAATAAGTACGTAAAAAAATACACCCATCTCCAATACTACTAAATTTTGAAATATATAAAAATCTGAAACCCAATGCATGGATAAATATATATCCCACAAACAGAGTATGAAAGAATGTAATGAAACTAAAACTGACCAAATTAAATACAACCACATAGAGTATGAACCACATGTGTAACCTATAATTAAAGGGAAATATTCTTGAATGCCGCAGCAACATAGCTCAGTCTTTCAAGTCCTACTATGAAACATCTCATCCCAGTCTTTTTAAGACTATGTTAAATGGTCTATCTTCTTCAAAAAACATTCCATGGGCGGGAAAATCCCCAATAAGTTTGAGTATAATAATAATTAGTATAAAACTCAAAATCACAAATCATACAACAAAAATAAATAAATTCATCTCTAGATAGGTATATGTCTACAATACATAAAATATGAATATCTAGATATACTCAAAATATACACAAATGCTTGAGGTATGTCAAGACTGTAACATAATTTCCTAGGATTCCAGCTTAATATTCCACAATGCACTCCTCTAAGAGAACACACTCCAATGTTTGATAGCACTAATGACGTCTGTCTAAGAGGTACATATCGTTGAGTCTCTTCATCATAAGAACACCCCTATTTTCTAAAAAGAATATGATATACAAATTATTATCAATTAAATCACTATGGGTTGATACCAAAAACATAATCAGGATTAACCCGATATGTAGATGATTAACACCCATGTATTTTTGTCATCACGATAACCATATATCCACCTAGGGCATGGAGACAAATCGATGATCTCACTCTGGGCCCCTCAGAGGGTTTCCAATGTCTCTATTCAAGAATTTCCAGTGAAGAGATTTTAGTCCATGGAGTAAGAAATGATTCCATTGAATCCTTCATGGAATGGATAAAGGGGAAAACCTTGAAAAACATTTCCAATATACAGCGGGTAGGAGATCCAATCCATGTATAATAATGTACACCACATGTTGTATGGATTTCATTCCATGTCCCTTGACCATGAGTCCTATCTGTTTTCATAGCCCAGGTCATCCACCTATATCTGTGTAGTAGTATACACTGTGTAGGCATACCATGTACTCCAACTATGTTACTGTTCACATCCAAGCCTGTGTACCTAATCAATATCATGTCCATGTGGGGGAGTACATGCCATGTGGGAAACCCGTGTACTCCCCCCAAGTGTCTGTGTCCTTTCCAAAGTACACACTGAGTATCTAGGGAGTGACTACAAGTCCTGTGACTAGGTTCATTCACTCTGTGATACAAAAATTCATATAAAACCCAATCCTTCATGAAAGTGTCCCACATGACATGTAGATCTGGATTACACATAGTGTATCATGGGATTTCCCATAATCCTAGATCATTTCACCATTTGATCTCGTGCCTCCATAATTCCATATGGTGATCATTATTCCACTTAATTGGAGATCCAAGAATGTATAAGCCTTTAAATAATAAAAAAATTATAAACATATCTACTCATAAAATAAATCATATTGTTATTCATCATTATGCATTAAAAAACATCCAATTAATTTTTTTATAAAACAAAGACATTCTAAGGGGAAATGGTAAACCGTTGTTCGTAAAAAAGCAATCATTACGTACTGAAAGAACTAACAATCTAATTAACAACCAGGCTAAGATTACTTGATTCAAAAACTCTATAAATCTCCTAGTGCAGATTACTAACCCGGGATTCTGGATCCACTCTAATTAGATCATCAAGGTGAGTGATCATCTGTTCCACTGTCTAAATAAACTCTTCTGTGCTAATTTCCCCCTGATTAAATCCATGAGACATTATTCTATCTTGTTTTCCAATCCAAACTTCATGTTCCTCTTTAACCTCAACCTACCACTCATGTGCATACATTCTTTGGATCTCATCTTCTGAAACATTGGGCCGGAGAATTAATTCTTCCATTTCTTCTTTGGAGTGCAGGATTAGTTTTATGCACTCCCCAATAATTAATCTAAAATTTCATATCAATTCATTAAGAAATGGGGGTAGAAGAATCTATTGAACGAGATATGTCGAGTTGCATTCCAGAGGAAGAACGCATGTGAAGAATGACGAATGGTGTGAGAAAATCCAAATAACAGAATTGAGGAAGGAACCACGATTTGTGATTATGTTAATTGTTATATGTCACTATTAGAAATAACAATATATATTATCAATATCAAAATGAAATTATCCCATAAAATCCCCACAAATAACCCATCTCTCAATACATAGAATCTGCAAATAAATCAATTTGTGGATTAGTTCGTATTATCTGTTGAAATAAAGAATATTGTGAAATCCGAATAAAACACAAACCCTACCTCGATTTAGTTTGATCATTGAAGAGAAATAAATATGTGTCACATTAGTGTGATTGCTCCTTCAAATAAGAGGTGTGTGGATCACTGATCCACAATATCATCTTCATTATCTAATGAGACTCATCTAAATCTCTATCCAATGATCATTAGATGTCTCCAAGGTTATGCCCTTATCACTAGAATTATGAAATAACAATATTTTTAAAAACTATTAAATCAATACTTCTAGAAATTTGAAATAAAATAATTCCTTCAATTACACTATTCTTTTCTACATGAATGAATAATTTTACAAAAATTTCAAGTGGTGACTAATAATAAGTCGCTCCAACAGTAAGCCTTACATTTTGGACTCGATGGATTCCTTTTCATTTCATTTCGAGCACCCATTTTTGAGTTATTCCCATTTTTCAGTAACATTTTCATTCATGTTACTTCATATATTTAAAATATTTCAAAAATTAATTCTTCATACATCGGACCTCGGAATCGCATGTTGTCTCAACAACTAGTCTAAAAAATAATCTATATAATATTTAAAACTAAGGCATAGAAAATATGAGATTTTAATATTATTCTGGAGATTATGGTATTTATATATATATATATATAATTTTACTTTCTCAAATGGGGATTATGATTTATCTCTTATTATGTAGTTTGTTTTATTTCAAAATCACTTTATTATTTAGGATTTCTTTTACAAAAGACTCTACATGGGATCATTTTTCAAAAATTACCATGTTTAAAAAAATATTTTCAAAATGTTTTTTATAATTATCTTAAAAAATGTTAATATCTTTTTACAGTTGATTTCATTTTTTATAAATACATTTAAATAGAATATTTTTTCTTTTCCAAATGACATACTTTCTTAATTTTTCTACAAACGTATGGAAGGAATGTTTTTATTAACTTATGTGTCATGGATATATTTTTCCGTTGTCATGTCTCCTTAATGTTATGAATCCACTTTATAATTTTAATTTTTTAATCAATATAAATGTTTTATTTTAATATTTTTCTTCATTTTAAATAAATGGTTTCAATCTAAAATGGAGGTATTTATCTGAATAAATTTGAATGATTTTAACAGAGTATTTATATCTATGTTGACATATGTTATTGAATTTCACACTTCGATGAGTTTGATAAATTATGATATAATTTAAATATTTTATAAAAAATTTGATTAGTTTGGCCATGGATGTTTCCTTTAAATATCATTCACCAGATTAGTCTGAATGGTTTGCAATTATCGTTACTGATAGGATAAATGTTTTTCAATTTTGTAATTATTTTTTTTATGTATCACAACATTCATAATAAGAATGAACTGGACTTATTATGTGAGGGGAAGGGCATGCTATAGCACCTAGATGCATTATTAGGCCTAATGTGGAAAAATATATATGGAATTGTCTGATTGTTTTTACATTAATTTTTGTATATGGATTTGGATGAGGCCTTATCAATTTATTTTATGTTGTCTTGGTAAATACCTCTATGGTAATTTTCATATGTCTATCATTATGTATTACATCATTATGTGATTAGTTATTGATATTCCTTGTGATTATTTGACTAGTAGTATTTCCATTATTATGTTTCTTATCTCATGTAAATATTTTAATGAAATGTGTTTAGGATTTTTACCTTTCCATATTGTTTATCCCATATTTTCTCATTTCATCAATTTTATGCATACCTATAATAAAAATTATAGCCCACCCCTTTCATATGTTTCATTTGTTTCCTAGGATTCCACAAATTATATTATGACTGATTTGAAGGGTTACACAAATTGGAAAAATTATAAGACATAACGAAACTCTCTATAAATTTTATATTTCCAAATGTAATGTGGATTTAAAGTATGTATCCAGTTTACCAATAATACTAAACTATTCTGTCATTTAGGATGTGATTCCTTATATCTCATTTCAATGTAACATGTAAAGAACTAATATTAGGATACTAGGTTTTTGGTTGTTATATTTGGTATTAACTGAAGTTTAGTAGAAACCATTGAATCATGATTTTGGAAAACATATATTTTATAATGAAACACTATAATATAATAGTAAATATATTAAAATAAATAAATTTTTATATTTATTGATTACTTATACATAAAATTTCAATTTAGGTTATTTAATTGTACTATTATTCATTATAGTTCACAATATTATTATCTAATATATTTTTTTCCATTTTTTAGAAGTTTTGTCTATGGGAATCAATGGAAACTATATCTACACATGGAATCCTTGTAGAGATTTTATACCTATATAAGATATTAATGTTGGTGATAGAGCTATAACTACTACTACATAACATACAACTATACTATGACAATTTACTCATGTAATGAGAAAAAACCATACTCATATAGAGTATTCTGACCCACAATGAGGAGGAGTAATGTTAGACAGCTTCATGAGACAACACCTTCCCTCATTGAGTGGGATTAAAAATATATTTTTAGTTGAATAATGGATAAGTTTTTAAGAATAGACATTTATTTATTTGGGATGTAAAGAGAGGGATAATTTTTTCATGGATGTTTTTTATCTCCAAATATATACAGATCAATTATCATCATTGATTCGAAACACATAGGAGGACAGAGAGATATAAAACATGGAATGGAAGGATTTTAAATAACATTTCATGGATAAATATTTTCCCCATGAAAACCAATAAAATATGGATATAAAATTTGTTAGTCTGGGAAAAAAGGTGGAAGAGAATGTCATAAGTATGAGTCCAACATTACGAGACTACTAAGTCAGGTTGTAGATTTCATATCTATCCCAATGTGTAATATCGGTCATTTTATTGAAGGGTATTATCCATTTCTATAAAAAGAAATAGTATCCTAATTTTTCTTATCATAAAAGTGTATAATCTCATGTTCTGTTAATATGGTGAAAAAACTTTTAATGACTTATGACATCAATAGAATAAAATAGAAGAAGATATTGGAGGAGTACGAATCGAATAAAGGGAATAATAGACTAAAAGATTTTCAAAAAAAATATCATTCTTGTGAAAGGAAGCACCCTCTGGCATACATAATAGGAAAATAATCTTGCTTCATGTGTGGAGAGAAATACCATTATGACCATGATTTTAATAGAAATAAAGAAGCTACCAATGTTCAATGATACAATTTTAAAGAGATGGAACATTATGAAAATTATATTCATAATATTCTAAGAGTTATATCTTAGAAGAAAAAATAGGATTAATGTAATTATTGTGTTATTCCAATAATCAATATGGTATTATTAATGTATTAGTTTTTTTAGAAATAAGAATAATAAAATAAATAAGGATTGTAATTAAGTATTACTTCATACAGGATTCAGATGACTGTTTGTTTTTATTATGTTTGTAATGTTGTAAGTGGTATTGATATAACTAATATGTGACAAAAAAACTACCTTATATTGTTGTGTTAAAATCTGATGTTAAGTAGATTTTTTAAATTTATTTCCTTTCCTAATAAATTTTTAAACTGTGAATTTGGAAGGATATATTTGGGATGAGTCATTCGGTTGGAATGTATTAAGTTGAACATTTGATATTATTGTTTGAGGATAAATTATAACTTATTTTATAATTTTATCTATTCATTTTGGACTAATTAAACATTTAGTGGATAAAATAAATACTTGTGGACTTTATGATTAATCACATGTTATTTAATCATAAAATATTAAACATTAATATCCATCTCTAAGTGTATGAAGTGATGTAAAAATTGATCCAAGAACAACTAAATGGCATAATTAAGTGATAGAAATGAATAATGTAGGTTTTCATATTTGTTTAATCTAGATAATAAAATAAAACCCCATCATTCGGAAAATTTAATGTGAATAAAAACATTATCCATTTACTTATCATACTAATAAATCAATGGGTTTTTAACCGGTTATAGGATTTCTAGTTATGTAATGGATAACATTATAATGACCATGTTATATATCCCTCACCATTAAAACTTCATAGTTATAATCTTCTTTCACTACCATGTTTTTTCATTCCACTTATAATTTACTATTCAAAATCTTATTTTCATGGTGTTATTTTCATTTCCTTTCCCTCTTATTAATAAAATTCCATATCAACCAGAAAACGTATATGGGTTTCCCAAAATGAAATTTTCATGTATCTTACATTTATTATCAATGTAAATGTTGAAAATATGAGGAATCATTTTTTTGAACTATGGTTTAATGTAACACACTATGGTTTTATATTATATATATTTATAAAATTAATCTCTTTGATATATAATATTTCATGAAACATGAAGCTCAAAGGAACCACGATATACTCTTTATATTATAATTTAAAAATAAATTTCTCTCCATAAATTTAAATTTGTGATTATGAATATGGTTAAATAAAATTTGAAAATATATTAGTTAATTCCTCAGTTTCTAATTAATTTGAAATAAATATAAAACAAAATTTAAGATAAATAAAATCTGATTTTATAAAAACTATTTAAATTCACACATGTGTTTTTTACACCAATAAAATAAAAAAACCTATTTTTTTCATTACATTATTTAAATATATATCTAATAAATTCAATATAATTTTTAACATGCATCCTTTGTGTTATATATAAATTATATAAGAACAAATCTCATTTTATGAATAAAAGATGTAGTTTTAAAAAAAGACAGTTTTACTACATATTGATGGCTTAATTCATTTAAATATAGTTTTTAACACTATTATAAATTTTATATGATGAAATAAACTTCTTAATTTAAAATAGAACAAAAAATTTTATTTTTTTAAAAAATATTGTTGATATGTTTCATGTTTTGTTTTATTGAGATAAAATTTTGCGAGGATTACAAGGACTCATATCCTGAAAAACATACTAGTTTAGAAGTATTAGAAAATATATTACATACATGAAAATTACATTAAATTTATTGACACAAAATGAAATATAGATATTTCTTTAGAAAGTCCAATATTCTCCTAGATTAACCCTGTGTGAGAGTCATAAGTCACTTCATTGCATCATCATTGTGTTAAAAATTATTTTAATTATTTATTTTGAAATTTTTTTAAAAATATTATAATTATGTAGATAATAATTTTATATATCTAATGACTATGTATATTTAACCATATAACTTATATAACATTATATTAAAAGTGATATAGTTTTAAAAATTAATATATGACATTATTTATAATTCTTTAAATAATATATAATAAATGTCTTAATTTTACACATGTAGCTTATGAAGGATCATATTTTCATTCTATGGCTGATTTTGGTAGAAACACACTAATCCAGTGAAATTAGGATAGCTATTAGAGTAATTTTACCATTTTATAATTTTATATTTTCCATTAATTACTCGATTTACTTTTATCCATGGTAAACAAAATTCAAAAGGTATTATTCACCAAAAAATATTTTGATCCTATTAGACCACATTCTTAATACCGATTAAACCCATTTATATTTATTTTTCAAAATTAAATTCTGTGAAGTGGTAAAATTATGTTCAATGCTAATCTCGTTGATGAGGCTAGAAGGTGGGTATAATAGATGATCAAAAGTACAATAAATTTTAATATTCAATTATATTACTAAAATGATTCCAACGAAATAAATTGGTTTAATATGTGTATTATTTATCAATTGTTACATTATATAAAATTTAAAGAAAAATTTGATTTTGAAACGTCAATGTTGTATTTTTCACAATTTATCAAAATCTGATACTTTTTAGAAAATTACTAAAATTTCACTATAATCTAATTTTGATATTCCAAATTAAAATGTGAAGACTATTTTGAAAAATGAATTTATAAT
Organism: Viscum album; assembly: GCA_963277665.1. Taxonomy (NCBI): domain Eukaryota; kingdom Viridiplantae; phylum Streptophyta; class Magnoliopsida; order Santalales; family Viscaceae; genus Viscum; species Viscum album. The sequence continues at coordinate 1,516,676,601 of OY728131.1, forward strand.
ATGGGTAATACTATATATAAATTCTATTTAAATGTCAAGATTGATAGATCATAGTTGGATCAAACATGGTGTTGCGTGCGACACAATCAATTTAAATTATTTAAAAATAAACATACCATGAAATCATAGTGTGTAACAAGCTACCCTATTATTGAAAAAATTTCCTCAGAATTTTCAAACCTGGTTTCGTAATTATGGTTTAACTATTAAAACTTGATTTATTGAAATACCATATCAGAATAATGGTCGATAAAAGATCCCCTATACAATAAATAAAGTTAAGTATAAAGTTATTGATAGATAAAACATAGAAGGGATCCATGTATAAAAACATGGACCTAGAGGAAAAATATAACCATCATGTTCTAATGGAGAGTAATATAGACATTGAAGTGGAAACAGTTAACAATCACAAATCTCTAACTATTCAATGATCTAATTGAACATTTGATTCATTAGAAAATGTAATATGATATAATTATTTGTTTTAAGATCAATTTCATAGAGTTTAAGAGTTAATTTACTTAATAGAATATGAAAACAAGTAATCATACTTTCTAGAAAAGTATAGTTACACAATTTAACAAATTTCTAAAAAAACTCATCATTATCTCCAAATGATAAAATTATTCAAAAATATTTTATTTCTCTTAATTGAATAGGGTTCCAAAAATGAACATATAATTAATCATTCATACCCATTGAAAATGATACCTATTTTATATACATTAGGACGTCACGTAGTCCAGTGGTTGGTGATGCACCCTTATCACCCTTCTGTTGTGGGTTCACGTCTCATGGCCTTTCAAGAAATGTCAGGTTGTTTTTCCACCACTGGGTAGTCCTTTTTCTAAAAACATATTATTATAAAATTATAAAAATATCCCTAATAAATGTTTTATCTTAAAACAATAATATCTAATTTTCAATTTAATCCATTTCAACCTTTAGATAATTCCAAAAATATATATGTCTAAATTAGTAGTCTTAAAGGACTCTACATTTTTGAAATTAATCATCACATTATATTATTTTAAACAACATTATGTTATTATATTTTTCAGATAATAATATATGATCACCATAAAAAATTATTGAAAATGTTCATGACTCCAAATCCACAATGAAAAAATTACTATAGTAAAATCCTTATTTATTTCCATAATTCAAATAACTATTACATCATTAATAAAATAGTTAAATGATATAATTATTCAATCTTAAAAAATAACATTGATAATTCCACTATAGAATTGGTACTATCATTATCTTGACCAGGATCTATTAGAATTTTTTGATGTATATTCCTTTGATGGATGAGACATTGATTATCTTAGTTTCCCATCTCAATGTAGTGGAACCAGTGCACATTGAAATTTTCTTTCTTTTCCATTGAATCATGATCAAAGTTTCCTTTTTCTACACATAGTATGAAAATTAATTTTCCATTTCAAAATCCACCAGAGTGTTTCCTTCTATGATTATCATATGTTGGAAAATACATCATTCCCTTCATTCAGTTATGTAATTTTTTTCCAATAATTCTTTTATTATCATTCTTCCCTCCAATGCCATAATACAAAGAGAACTCATATATTTCATGAAATCACGTAATATTATGTTGTAATATTTTTTATAATTATTGGAAGATTAATTATCATAGAAATATTTTCGTAGGACTATGAAAGATATGAGCATCTTAATTATTGGATCAAGAGCATCGGTGAGGTTCAAATTATTTCTACTCATTACAATATCTAAATGATGTAATACAATAGCATAGATAATGACATAATTAATAATCTAAACTGTAGAAATATGTTTCTCTTATATTGATGATTTATTGATAAGTATTCTAAAAATCATAAATAGAATTTCATTGGGAACATATTGACTCTTCATTCCATCATAATGGTTTATGAAAAATATTTGAATTATCCTAAGAATAACCCCCAGGAGTGTCAAAATAAAAGGGAATTAAGGTTAATTTTCATGAACTAGTTTAACCCGAGTTAGCCCTGGAATACCTTTTCGGAGTTGTTACTCCTATGAACAATTTTTTTAAAACCATGTCCACTAATAGTACACATAGATAGATCTACTGATTAGAATAACTACATACACTATATTTCACCAAAATTCTAGGATGTTCTTCTATACTTATCCTCAAATTATATCATAGGTTTATGTTCCCTATTCTATGTTTTTTAAATCTAGTTTCAATTGTTGTTTCTAAACTTCCTTTGATACCAACTATAACACCCCATCCTCAAAACCCTGAAGTTAGTGCATTAATATATTACATTGGTAGGATTACTATGAATCAAATCCTGAATGACCAATCAGTTTAGACATATTTGAAAATATATTACATAATTGAAAATATTATTTTAATTAGAAACATAATATAAAACATAGATAACTTCTGGAGAATTCCATTATTCTTTGTTATCAACCATACATATCAGTGATAAATCACATCATGGAATCTAGAGAAAATAAAACATGAGAAAAAGTTGAGCTTATATGCTCAGTAAGGGTTAAAAATAAATTAGAATATTTAATAAATAAAAATAAACATTTAAGGCAAGGTATAAAAAAATAAGGGCCTTTTAACCATACCCTTCAGCATAATATGGAAAAAGTAAATAAAATAATTCAATTTAAATATTCACATGGATATTATAATAGTCAAATAACAACTTGTAATATCAATAACTAATCTCATTAGGTGGGAATACATGATTTTGGACATCTTAAAACATACCATCAAGTCTATTTTATAGAATATATTACTATTAATAATTTGTGCCAAGAATATATTAAATTCAAATATTCATGCCAAAAATATATTATTCTCAGGGATTCATGCCCCAAATATATTACTATCAAGGTTTTCTTCAAAAAAAAATATTATTCTCGTGGTTTTTCACAATGAATCTATTAAATGGGTAAAGTCATAGAAAAAATCCAATCTAGATTGTCTCAACAGATCTACTGATATATAGAGGGGATATAGTGGTCCCCTCACGAAACTTTCTTAGTCCAACACATTCATCATATGAAAATTATTAAACACAAACTTTTGTTTTAAAAACTAGAATTTGAAATATTATAACATTAACCATAAACAATGAATGGTATCTAAATAGCTCATCCATATTAAAAATGACCAAAAACAGTTCATTAAAATATGGTAAATAATATTATTATATTGTACCCTTAATAAATAATATGTTATAACAAATGATGTATATATATATATATTAAAATACTCAAATAAATTCATTAAAAATATGTTGACAGAAATACCCTTTTTACATTGATATCATTTATTCGAAATCTGTGAACTTATAAATGAAAATAATTTAAAAGATATTTTTTATCCAATGTGTACCATAACAATTTGAAACTTTTGAAAGGAATTAATATTTTCAATCATTAATGTTCTTATAAATATATATATATAACCCTTTGGAAATTTTTTTCTTTTATGATAAGGATTTAGATGAATTAATCATTAAAACCATTAAAATAATGCTTTATTTAAATAATCCACTATATAAAACCTTAACAATATTCACTTTGAAAATTTTTTAACTAAATTAAATGTATGAATAATATTTTCTTTCTAATAGATTATATACATGTAATTGAATATATATGATAATATAAATAATATTGAAATAGAGAAAGGATTAATTATTCAAATATTCAAAGCATTCCATAACACATTGAACATATAAATAATAAGTAAAATATAAATAGAAAATTATCTAAATACAATAAAGGAAACATTTTTCAGAATATCAAATATAATAGGGGTAGTAAATACACGACACACAGTAAATAAGTGGTCAACATGTCTTATACCTCATGAATATTTATAGTGAGAAAGAATTCCCTCACCTTAGATACAATAGTCTTTATACGTGTATGAAACTAATGTATAATGGTTTTAAACATATTATTATCTCATAAAATAATTAAAACAGTATTTATGATACCATTTATGATTTATTTATGACTTTAAATTGAATTCATATAAATAATTTCTAAGTTAAATCAACATTTTGTGTAATATTCGCTTAGTTTTTCATATGTGTTCTAACTTATTATTCTTGATTGTATCAAGTAGATAATTATATAATTAGTTATTTTATGTAAAAAATGATTTATATAACATATATATATATTAATAATATTAATATATATAATAGATAGATATTGGAAATAGAATACACTATTCATGGAGACGGTAGGTCGTATGTAAGCATGAACATAGTTACTATTTTCTTGTCATATTGAAAAAAACTAAGTAAATAATACATATCTTTATATATTATTAATGTAGGATTATTATTTCATATATTTCATACATATAAATTATATATATTTTTATAATCATTCTTGAATAGTTAATGTGGAAGTCTCTTCGCGTCATGGAGATGATTATCTGTACGTACACATGAGCGACAATATCATTTCCTTAAAGGAAAAGGGGAATGTAAATGGATGGTATTTCAGTTATAAATAATCAAAATCATGTAAAATTTATTATTTATAACCAATATATATTTATAATTGTACCCATTGAAATAATGTAGTGATGAAAAAAAGTTACGCCACAGTGTGGAGACATTAAATTGTACGTACACATAAATAGTGATATTTTTTTCTATATAATGGGTAAAAGGATGAATATAGTTGTACCGTAATAATAAAAACATGTCATAATATAATATATTTATAATTTATTACTTTATAATGGAGAAAACATAATAAATTTAAGTAGACAAAGAAAATATATTGAATTGAATTCCTAAAACAATTACATCTTCTTCGAGTATCTTCTTTTGATTCAGAGAAAAGGAATTTATAGGATGTATTCAATTCAAATGTGTGGACTCTAAGATTAATTAAGTGATTTTGAGAGTATAAATGGAAAATATTTGTATGATTATAATGTTTATAGATGTGTGAATAAAAGAGGAGAAGATGTACACTTTTATAAGAGAGGTGAGGGGAACTTTTGGAAACCCCAAAACTATTAATTTTATATAAATATATATTCAATTTAAAATATATATAATGTGATTTATTTAGATTTTGAGATGAGAATGGTCAAAATAAAATAAAAAATATGAGTTATGGACATGGTTAGGTCACAAAAATTAACCTTATCTTTGGGCTTTAACACATACTTAAACAATTTAACTCTTATTCTCAAAACCTGTCTTTTTTACATTATGTGGTTACTATAGTTATTATAAAATTCCTACTGAAACCCAATAGGTTGAAATAAATAAATATTTCATATTATTCATGTTAATTTAATGAATTATCTATTATTGTTAATTTTATATCATTTAATGAAAATTTATTTATTTTAAAATCTCATTTATGTTTATTTTGACAGTAATTATTGATTGAATTTTTAAAAACTCATAGCAACTTGATTACATAAAATACTACATTAAATAATCCATAAAATGACATAGTAATCCAAAAAATTCATTTATTGAATAAATTACTTTAAATTACATCTATTTATAATCATTGATATAATTTAATTGATTTTTCAGTTAATGAGTCAATTATTGCATCATCAATATGACACAATATAATTTAATTTTATAATGTCTAAAAACTAAAAATAAATTTTAATTATTTATATAATAATTTCATATTTCTGATGAATATTTATAGATTTCCATGTCAAGTATATAACTTTATATTTAAAATTGAAAATGAGATTTTTAGCTATTCATTATATAAAATATAATCAATGACCTAATATTATAATGGTAGATTAAAACAGATCATATTTTAATACTAAGGTTTTTTTAGTCACAAGTCACTTATACAATGAAATTAGAAAATGTTTTTGGGTAATTATATATTCTTATCATATTATTTTTACCTTTAATTACACTATTTACCTTTGACCGTGGTAAAGATAATCTATATGATACTATTCACAAAAATTAGTTTTAACCTATTACTCCTCATTTTTCATACATAATAAATCCATGAATTATTATTTTTTGAAATTTGATTCATAAATGTGGTAAATTATTTTTAATTTTAATCCCTTAGATATGTATAGAAGTTGGGTAAAAGATACATTTAAAATATCTATATATTTATATATCCAATTCTATTATTAAAACGATTAAAATGAATTAAATTGGGTTAAAATTTTTATTACTTAACTATTGTGATTTTATAATAATTTTAATGTAAAATAAATATTTAAATTAAAAAATTGGTTTTGAAACTAAGATACAATATTTTCACTATTCTTAAAAAATTTAAACTTGTAAAAATATTACAAAAATATCACCGTAATATAACATTGATATTAGAAATAAAAACATAAGTCTATTTTCTTAAAAAACCAAAATGTGGTTAACAATATTTATAACATCTTTTTAAACAGTTATTTTGATAGATCGTTGTTCACTCGAACTTAGTATTTCATGCATCACTAGCTATTTATATTAATTAAAAATAAATGTACCATTGAATCTTGGGGTGTTACATTATTTCCTAGTTAAAAAAAATTATTTCCTTGTCCTTTTTTATGTGGATTCATTAACTAAGTTTTCACTATTAAAAATTTATTTATTGAAATCCCACATCGGAATAAGGATCGATGAACATTCCACATTAAAATAACAAATTAGAAGTAAAAATGATTAAAAAAATATAAAAAACAACGGTTCCATATAGTAAAACATCAAAAAGATAGAAAAATATTAAAATCATGTTATAATAGAGAGTTATAAAGAATATGATGAGGAAAAATTTACCAATCACCAATCATGAAATATGCCATAATTTAAGTGATCATTCGATTCGTCAATAAACGTTCTTGGATATCATTGTTTTTTGAGATCATTTCCCTAGATTTTATGAATTAATTTAATTCATATAATAATAACATAATTTATCGTACTTACATGACATGTATATTTTCTCCATTTTACTGATTTTTATCATAAATTCATCATTCACATAAAAATATAATAAAATTGATAAATATTTGATTTATGTTAATCATATAGGGATCCAAAAGACAACTTCTACATCATCTTCCAAAACATTTAAATAAATAATACTATGATATACAGACTAGTACATCATGTAGACCATTGGAAGATTATCCACCCTTATCGCCATTTCATTTTATGTTTAAGTATCACAACCATTCCGGACATGACGTGTTGTCACCCACCTAGCAGGGTTTCATTTTTCTAAAATTAAATTATTATAAAATCATATATATAACCTTATTGACTTTTTATCATAATAAAATAATATCCAATTTTAAAATTTATCAATTCAATCCTTTATAATTACCCAAAATACTTATGTCCAAATTAAAAGTCCAATTGGTCTCTTAATTTTTCAATTCGCTATTAATATCAGATCTTCCTCACACATAATAATTTTTATTATATTTTCACAAAAAAAATATAATCATCTTAACAGCATTTCTGAAAATTTTTATGACTCCAAATCCTTAATGAAAATTATTGTAGCACATTCATTATTTATTTCAACAATTCATAAAACCAGTACATCATTGATAAAATTTACAAATTACATATTTCGTAAATCCCAACATATGCACATTGTTAATTCCACCTTTTCTGTTGTAGCATCATATTATTGACCATGATCCATTATCCTATTTTGGGGGATATTTCTTTAACACATGATACATTGATTAGAGTTATGTCCCATATACTTGTAGTGGAAGCATTGGACATTGAAATTTTAATTCTTTACCTAACAATCACAAACATCGTGTTCTTCTTCTCCACACTAAAAGAAAACTGCTTTTATATGTACGTAGGAGACAAGATGTTTCCTTCTACAATTATCACAGGTGGGAAAATAATTATTTTTGTATTTTACTATATAATTTTTTTTCACATCAGTCCTTTTATTATTATTCTTCCCACTTAATCCATAATACTCTTAGTACTCTTTACATTTCCGTTTATCCCATAATATTATGTCCTCATATTATAGGAATTATTATGTGGTTATTTTCCATTGAATTATCATATCCATACCATGAAATATAAGATCATTATTAGTCCTTAGATCACATTCAATGATGAGGATCACATACCTTATACTAGGTGCCATTGTTAAAGGACAACATAACCTTGGTTAGATCATGTCATAATTTTTATTCCAAAAACATGAAAAATGAATAATGTAAATAGAAAATTTATGCATATCTAGTTTCAGAATAATAAATAGGGTTTCATTGCAAACATATTTAATTTTATTTCATTAATATGGTTCTGTAAATAAAATGTGAATTATCTAAATCATATCCCCAAGTAGAGTCAAACTAGGTGCACATTTAATGTCCATTGTCATTTACATGGTTACCCTGAGTCAGGCCCATAACACCTTGTCAACGTTGGTACAACATGTGATATTTTTATCAGATCCACTTCCACTTATAGTATCCATAAAATGGTATATTTCATTGAACACCAACATTAACACTAATTCAAAAATGTATTATGATGTTCTTATATAAATATCATCAAATTACATCATAGTGTTTTGTTCGCTAATATATGTTTTCTAAATATATTTTCCAAGGTTGTTTCAAACATTCACTGATACAAATGGTATCTACTCGACACCATAAGCCAAGATCTGATGCTTTATTTTAATAAATATTCATGATTTCAAGGAATCAAATACATAAATATTTAAAATTTTGGAAATCTTGGAAAATATATTAAATAAAAGGACAGTAAACTATAATTCAAAAAATAATTTGAAATAGAGATAATTCTACAATAATGTCGGTATTATCCTAGATTTACCCTTCATGTTATTAATAAACCACTTCAAAGAACTCAGGAAAAATAAATAATGATAAAGGGGTGAGCTCAAATTTCTTGTAAGGGTAACCGATACAGTAGAATCCATCATTAATAAGAAAAAAATCTTCTGGTAAGCTAATAAACTAAAACACAATTCTTTTAAAGATAATATTTAGTATAATATAGAAAGGGTAAATATGATAATTCCATTTAAATGGTCACATGGATATTATAGTAATATAATAAACACATGTAATATAAGAAAAGTATCTAATATTTTGTACACTAATAATTTTTAAAATCTAAAACATATATTCGAGGTAGCGTGCTATGAAATTATTAATGTCAAGGATTTATGCCCAGATTATTTATTGTCAAGGCTTATCTCCATTAATCACTTACTAGAAATGCATCATGCCAATAATATAATTAATGTGTAATGACTCATCCAAAATCCAATGTCATTTGTCTCAAGATTCCTATCGATTCATATCGTTAGTACATCATTGAAAATAACAAGAATATTGAAACAGAGAAAGAATCAATTATTCAAATATTCAAAGTGTCACATACCACATTGAATATTTAAATAATAATCCGAATATCTTCAATTGAATCATCAAATACCAAGAATATAAATGTATTTTTGACATAAAATATAATAGTGGAATCAAATAAAGAATATCAAAGAAATATGTGGTAAACATGGCTTATATTGCATGATGATTAAAAGTGATACAGAATTTCAATACCTCGGGTCTAATACTCTCTGTACGTGTCTGAAACACCTGTATAATCATTTAAATAAAATATTAACTTCTACTAGAATACAAATTATATGTATAATATCTTAAATGATTCATTAATTACTTTTTATTTCCCATTTATTAATAATTTCATAGTTAAAGAAATAATTTTTTTAATAATGGATTTGATTTTAGAAAGTGTTTTGACTTGTTATTATGTATTGTATCACAAAGATCGTGATTTAAATACTTTAAGAATTTAAAACATGATTTATAATATATATATATATATATACTATAAATATAAATATAAATATTATATTTATATATGAAATGGGATATATAGTTTATAGAGACAGTAGGCCAGACGTATGCATGGGCATTTTTTTCATTTTCTTATCGTATTGAATATAAGTATATAAATAAAACATATGTATATATATATATATTATTCTAGAGAAATTATAGTTTCATATATTTCATAATTATTCGTTATATATATATATAGTCATTCTTAAATGGTTAGTGTGGAAGATTAATCTCATCGTGTCGTGGAGATGGTATGTGATACATACAGGTGAGCGACGGTATCATTTACTTAATGGTAAATGGGTAAAAAATTTAATTGAATTTTAATTATAAATAATCAATATAATTTAATATTTATTATTTATAACCATTATTTTCATTGTTATACCCATAGAATGAAATTAGTGGAGAAATATAAATTTAAACCACTGTCTAGAGACGGTAAGTCATTCGTACGCTTGCATGGTGATATTATTTTTCATAAGATGGGGTAAATATATGAATATGGATGTACCGTAATAATTAAAACATCTCATCATATATTATATTATGGATTTATTACTTAATTATGGAACCAAAAAAGGAAAATAATGTAGAATAAGAAAAGAAGTTGAATTTAATTGGTAAAAACAATTACCACTTCTTGGTGTATCTCCCATTGATTATCACAAAATGAATTCATAGATTAGATTTATTCCCATTGTATGGCCTCTACTATTATGTTATGAAATATGGGAGGACAAATGATTAAGTTTTTACCGATACAAATGGTTTTAGGGTTTCCAATAAAAGGCAAGGAGAGGTTCTTTTTTTAAGTGTTGTGAGAGGCTCTTTTGCAAACTCCAAAACTATTAATTTAATATAAATTTATTTTCGATTTCAAAGATCTACAAACGGTGTTATTTAAATGATTATATTGGGATGGGTCTATATCCACTCATCTAACGAATTTTAGACATGTTTAGATCACAAAATTGTCTTCGTATTTTGGATTTAACTAATTGTTATACAATTTAACTCTAATTGAGAAAACATTACATTTTACACAATATTGTTAATATTATTATTATAAAACTACAAAATAACCACAATTGGATAATTTATGAAATATTTAACATTTTACTATTTAATTGTAATAATTATAGATTTTTATTAATTTTATATCATATAATAAAATATTATACATTTTAAAATCTCATTTATGTCAATTTTTTCACTAATTTTTAATTAGATTCTTAAAAAAGAATAATAAATTTATTTTTTCAAAAAAACAACATTAAATTATTCATTGAATGTTATATTCCTCCAAAAAATATGTCTATGAAATCAACTAGTTCAAATGATATTAATTTTAATATTTATAATATCACCTAATTTATTCATCCTTTAATATATCAATTATTGCATCCACATTGTGTACCCATTTAATTTAATTATATAATATAAAAAAAATATAATATAATTATGTATATAAGAATTTTATATTTAAAAATAAAACTTATAATCGTGTTGAAAAAAATTCAAAAATTATTATTCACAAAAAAATATTTTTAATCTATCACATCACATTTTTCAAACTTATTACAACCATGTATGTTGATTTTTTGAAATTCATCTCATAGGAGAGGTAAAATTACGTTTAATGCTAATCCCTTTATGTGGCTAGAATGTAGATAAAAGTGATGTTAAAAATTTCTATATATTTTAAATCTAATTTTAATATAATAATTATATTAATGACCTGAATTGGATTAATATATTTATTATTTATGTTTTTTTTATTGTAAAATAAATTTAATGTAAAATATTTGTTTTAAAGAAAAATTCAGTTTCTAAGCAATAATGCTTCATTTTTCAGTACTCATCAAAAAATTATAATTTTCTTAAAATTATCAAAAATTAACCCCAAGATAATTTAGATATTCTGAATTAATAAATGATGTTTATTTTTAAAAATCGTTTTTTTAGTTAGTTAATACTATTTATTGGCTATTTAGATAGATCATTGTGTTCTTGATCTCAGTGTTTCATGTAGTTAAAGCTATTTAGTTTATTTAAAACTAATTTTAACTTGGAATCTTAGGTTGTTACAATCTCCCCACCTTCAAAAATAATTTCCTCACAATTTTCATATTCGGGATTGGATACTAAGGAGTTACATTCAAAATTTCTTTATTAAAATTTTCCATAAGAATAATGGTCAAAAAAACGTCGACATTATAATAAAGAAAGATAAGTATGAAGTTTACTAGAAATAACACATACTATGGTAATATATAAGAAAACAAGTTCATGAATGAAAAATATAACTATCATGTTCTCATAGTTTGATTGTAAACATGTGAGGAGAAAGTTAATCATCATAATGCTCTAAATATGAAATTATTTAAGGAATCATTACATTCATTTGAACATGTATTTGGATAACATATTTGGTTTTCTAATCCATTCTCTAGAGTTGATGAATTAATTTACTTCATAGAGTATGGTCAAAACTAAGCATACATACATGATAAGTAGATTCCCTTCTTCTAACTAATTTCTCCAATAAACTCAACTTTCTATCCAAAATATATCAAAATTAAAAAAGGATTATATATCTATCAATCGTATAGGGTTTGAAAAATGAACTACTAATTCATCTGTAATACCATTTAAATAATGAAAAATATTCTATTCAAACCAAGACATCACATAGGCCATTTTTTTGGTGATGCACCCTTGTCACCCGTCAGTTGTGGGTTTTAGTCTTGCAATTATATCTTATTTGATATGTTGTCACCCAACCTGTGGGTTGTAAATTTTTTCAAAAAATATTTTTATAACATTCTAAAAATAACCATAAGAAATTTTTTATCCTAAAAAAATAATATCTAATTTTAGAATTTTTCCATTTTAACCTATAATTTTTTCCAAAATCTTTATTTCCAAATTAGTAGTCCAAAGCATATCTAAATATCCAAAATCAATCATAATATCATACTTTCATCAGAAAATTAAATGTTCGTATTATCATCAAAAAATATATATGATCACTTTAAGATCATTAATGATAACGTTAATGACTCCCATCATTAATTAAAATCTAATACAGTACACTGATTATTTATTTCTATAATTCATAAAACTAAAACATAACTGATAAAATACTCAAATTACATTATAAATATATCCCAATATAATAACATTTTTCATTACACTTCATCCGTGGAAGTAGCATAATCATGAAAATTATCTCTTTTCCTCTTTTGGGGTATATTCTTTTTTACTAATGAATCATTTTTATGTGTAGCATCACATCTCCTTGGTGTGGAAGCATTGTGTATTGATATTTTATATTCCTTCACTTGAAATCATGATCATGGTGTCCATTTTTGTAACACATGAAAAGAACTAGCCTTCTTTATATGAATGATTCATGTTGATTCCTTCCATAATTATCACATGTTGGAATATAACATTTCCTTTATTCGATTTATCAAAAAAAATCCCAATTGAACAATTATTCACATTCTTCCCTCAAATTCCATAACACTTAGAGTTCTTGTTACCTTTCATAATATCACATGATATTATTTCATCATATGATGATAATTATTGGGGGATTATTTCCTTTCTAAATATTTTCATAATACCCAAAATGATATGATCCTTATTACTCTTCAAAACACATGCATAGGTGAGGTTCACATTCCTTCAAATGGGTGGCATTTCTAAATGCTGACATACACTAGTTTAGGTCATGTCATAATGAATAATCCAAAAACTAGAACAATTAATTCCATAAGTTGATGATTTTTGTGTATATAGTCTCAAAATCATTAAAATGGTTTCCTTAGTGTCAAAAATTATTTTAAATCCATCATAACGGTTTGAAATAAAATTAAAATTATCCAAAGCATATCCCTAGGTAGTTCCAATCTAGGTTCCCAGAAAGGCATATTGTCTTGTACCATGTTACCCCAAGCCAGGCCTAGAACACCTAGTTGGATTTGTTACTCCTAGGTGCATATGTTCCTGAACTACATCCACTTGTAGTATCCATACAATGATATATTTCTTGGAAGACCCAAGTAATCTATATTTAACCAAAAATCTAGGATGTTCTTATATACTTCAAATCAATATCTATCCTAGGTTTATCTTCTTTAATCTATATTTTATAAATATAGTCCCCAAGGATGTGTATAAGTTTCCATTGATACCAACTATAACAACTCAACCCCATAATCCCAGATCCAGAGGATTATTTTATTACATTGGATTGATTAATAGGAATCATACCCCAAAGTACTGGTCAACTTAGTATTCTTGGAAAATATATTTCCTATATGAAAATTACATTATAATTAAAAACATAATATAAAACATGGATTTTTTTTTGTGAATTCCATTATTCTTCTATTTTTACTATCCATAACAACCATAAATCACTTCTTGTCATCCTGGGAAAGTAAAACATAAGAAAAGGGTGATAATTGATTCTCAGTGAGGGAAAACAATACAATATATGCCTTCATATAAATCATTATACTTTATGGTAAGTTATAAAACTAATTCAAATTCATTTGAAACATATTAAGTATAATATGGAAATAATAAATAAAATAATTTTCATTTAAAAATTGACATGGATATTATACTAGGGGAATAATCATATTTAATATCAATAACTAATCTCATAATGGGTGAATACATTATTTTGGATATCTAAAACATAAATTCGATGAGGAAATCTATGAATTTATTACTGTTAATGATTCATTCCATGAATCTATTACTATAATATCATCATTTCAAGAATATATTACTATTAATGATTCGTTTCTAGAATGTATTACTGCCAAGGATTCGTGCCATGAATATATTATTGTAAATGGTTCATTAGACGAGTTTAACAAATGGGTAAAGCCTATGCTGAAATGTGATCTAGTTGGTATTATGGGATATATCGATTCATCAAGGGGATATATTGGTCTCCTCTCATCACATACTATGTCCAATACATTTTTCATTTTGAAACATTGAAACATAAACAAAATAAACATTTGTATAAAAAATTTATACTAAATAAGAATATTTAAACCATAAACTAATAATTGTATCTAAATTGCACATCTATAGTAAAACAGAATAGAATCTATTTAATAAAATATGGTAAATGTTATTATAATATATTATACACAATTAAGCATAAAATCCAAAAAAAAATGTTTAAATAGATGTATGTAATTCCATAAAATCACTAGAAATATCTCAATAGAAAACCCCCTTTTTAAATTGAAATCATATATTAAAAACCACAAACTTATAAAAGAAGACATTTAAAAATTTATTTTGAACCAGCGTTTCTCATTAAGTGTTGAATCATTTGAATGGAATTAATTTTTTTAAAAATTATTTTGTCTATATAAATAAAACCATAAAACCATTTTGAGAACGTGGACAATAATGAAAATGATTTATATGAATAAATAATTATAACATTTAAAATGATGTGTTAGTTAACGAGTCTCTTACATAAAACCACAAAAATATTCCCACTGAAAATTTTGACTTAAATTAAAAATTGACATAAAAAATTATTTATAACAATTTATATACATATAATAAAATTTGTATCAGAACACCAAGAATATTGAAATTGAGAGAGTATTGATTTTTCAAATATTCAAAGCATCTCATACCACATTATGATTTTAAATAATAAGCCAAATATCCACAAATATAGCGTTAAATAAAAAGGGGAAAAATTTATTCATCATAACACAGACAATAGTGGTAGTACAAACCCCGCAAAAAAAATTAGGTTGTAAGCATCTGTAATATCTCCTAAAAATTAAAAGATAGATGGAAATTCATTACCTAATGTTTGATACTCTCTGTACGTGTCCAAAACTAAATAATAATGGTCTTAAACATATTAATAACCTCTAACATGAATCATAATAATATTTTTATATGATATATTATTCATTTATGACTTTATGTTTCTTATTAATTATTAATTTTCAAGTTAATGTTATATTTCTTGTATTAATCATTTTTTTGTCGTACATTTTTTGAGGGGTTATTCATGATTGTATTACATAGATCATGATTTATTTAATTCAATAATGTTAAAAATTATATATATATATATATAATAAGAATTTGAATATATATATAATAGATAGATATATGAAATGGAATACACCATTCATGGAGATGGTAGGTCTTATGTACACAAAAACAGTGTTTCCATTTTCTTAACATATTGAATGCTAGTAAATAAAAAATGTATATATGTATATATTATTCTAGTATAATTATTATGTCATATATTTCGTTCTTATCCATTATATATATACTATAATCATTCCTTAATGTATAACATGGAACATGAATCCCATCGTGTTATGGAGATGACAAGTCATACATACGCACGAGCGATATTATCATTTCTATAATGGGAATGGTGTAAAAATGGTTGTAAGTTTAATTATAAATAGTAAATATACAATCATATTGACCACTATTCCCATTGAAATAAATTATTGATGAAATAAATTTACACCGTATCATGGAGACGGTAAGCCGTATATACACACACA
This sequence comes from Viscum album, assembly GCA_963277665.1. Taxonomy (NCBI): domain Eukaryota; kingdom Viridiplantae; phylum Streptophyta; class Magnoliopsida; order Santalales; family Viscaceae; genus Viscum; species Viscum album. The sequence continues at coordinate 1,516,693,113 of OY728131.1, forward strand.
TAATGACATTATATTTTATAGGATGGGTAAAAGGAAGAATATGGTTTTCCCAAAATAATAAAAATATATCATCATTTAGAATATTCTATAGTTATTACTTTATTAAATGAATAACTTAATAAAAGGAAGTAGATGAAAAATGAAATTGAATTGAATTAGTTAAAAAATTACCTCTTCATCGTGTATCTTATTTTGATTTGCACAAAAAAACATCTTTGGTTGATTTTAAGTTGAATTTATGGAATCTATGATGATTTGAGATTATTTAGTAGGGGAAATGGGTTATTTTTTTCTGATTGAAAGGGTTTTATAGGTGTTAATAAAATAAAAGGATAGGTTCCCTTTTATAAGAGAGGTGAGGGGGACTTTGGTAATTTCCAAATATTCTAAATTAATTTAAATTGATTTACGATTTTTAATCAATAAAAGGTGAGTTATTTCTAGGTTAATATTGGTATAGGTCAAAATCTTCCAAAAAAAATTAATATTACATGTGTTTACGTCACACAATTAACATTATCATTTTTTCGTTAATAATTATTTAAACAATTTTACTCTTACATTGATAAAATTATTTTTCACAATATATGGTTAATATATCGCTAATAAATTGAAAAAAAATTAAAAATTGGATAATTAATTATATATATACCATTATAATATGTATTTTAATGTATTATATATTTTTAAGAATTGTATTTTTTAATATTATTTTTTTTAATATCATTTATGTAAATTTTTACAATATTTATTAATTGAATTTTAAAAAATCCCAAAAACAATATTCCTTTAAAAACTACATTAAATCATAACTATAATTTCATTCTAATAAAAAAATTCTTTTATGGAATCAAATAATTTAAAGATATTTATTTTAATGTTATTAATATCATTTAATTCATTCTTCCTTTAATAATTCACTTATTACATCATCATTGTGTCACCATTTAATTTAAATATTTAATGTCTAAAAATTACAACTAATTTATAATTTAGTTGATAAAATGTTAAATTTATAATTAAAATTTATAGTTGGCCACATCACTTATATGATCTTATATAAAAAATGATGTAGTTATTATAATTTGAATATTCCATTTTTAACTCTTCATTATATAAAATATAACAAATGTCCTAATATTACACAAGGGGATTAAAAAATATTATGTATTTGACCTAAGGTTTATTTTGGTGATTAAAACATATCAAAATAAATTTTACAAGTTACAGTTCAATTTTATATTATTACAGTATTGTTTTTACAATTAATTACCATATTTATCATTAATTGTGGTACATAAAACACTGTTGTTAATATTCAAAATTTTTAATCATATTAGTACACATTATTTGCAAAAATTACTTTCATGTCTTCCTGTTTTTCAATATTCAATTCAAAAAAGTGTTAAATTATTGTGAATTCAAATCTCATAGATTTTTCTAGAAGATGGGTAAAACAGACTTTCAAAAGATCAAAAAAATTTATATCTAATTATATTATGAAAATTATTCTAATGACCAAAATTGAGTTAGTGTATTATTTATATATTATAAAATATATATATATATATATATATATTTAAATTAATTTAACTATTTGAATGAAAATTTTGGTTTTTAGACAAATATGGAGTATTTTTCAATATTCATGAAAATTTTAACATTACAGAAAAAAAAATTCACCATAATCTAATTTTGATATTATTATTTCGAAAATGAATTCAATTTTGAAAAATAAATTTCATAATGAGGTTAATAATTTTTATACCATCTTTTTAAATTTCTTGTTTGATAGATCATTATGTGCTTGAACTAGGTGTTAGGTGCAGCAAAAGAATTATAATTTATTTAAAAAAACACATGTTGTGGAATCTAGGGGTGTTACATTCCCCCCTCCATAAAAAAATTGTTCCCACTCTATTATCATATTAAGATTTGGAAATTAATATTTTACTATTCAAAATTTCTTTAATTGAATTCCCAGTCAGAATGAGGGTCGATAAAAAATCAACACTAAATTAAAGATTGAGAAGTTCAAAGTTTACCCATATATAAAACACTAAATGTTTATACATAGAAAAACATGGACATAAAATAAAAATCAAACCTTAATTTTCTGATGGAGAGTGATAGAGAACATGATGATGAGAAATTAGACAATCCCAAAGCTATAAAAATGAATTATCTAAGGGGTCATTTGATTCATCAAAACATATTAAGATAGTACTTTTTTTATTCTAGAATCACTCAGTATATTTAAATAATTAATTTACATCATAGAATACAAACAAAAGTAATAATACATTCTTTAAAAGTATCATTCCATCCCTTATCCAATTTCCACCAAAAAACTCATCTTTCTCTCTAAAATATAAAAAATCCAAAAAGATTTTATTTATCATAAACATATTTGGTTCAAAAAATTAACTTATACTTCCACTGTCATACAATTTAAATAATTAAAAATATTATACAAACCATCGCATCACATAGACCCGGGGTATGTGGTGCAACATTATCTCCCATCAATTGCAAGTCTATATTTGGCGTCCTTTCCAGACACAACTGATTGTTTCCCAACCTATGGGTTTCCCATTTTCTAAAAATATATTATTATAACATTATAAATATAACCTTAAGAAATGTTTATTCCTCAAATAAGTTTATCCAATGTTAAAATTAATATATTTTGTCCTTTAGACTTACTCAATATACTTATGTCCAAATTAATAGTCCATAAGGTCCCTAAATATCAAAAATAAATCTTAACATCCTATTATGATAAGAAAATAGAATGTTTTTCTTATTGTCACATATAAAATATACGAACACTTTAAAAAATTAATTAAAACGTTCATAACATCAATTCCTTAATGAAAAATTAATACAATAAAAACCATATTTATTTCTATAATTCATATAAACAATATATCATTGATAAAATACTCAAATGACATAATTATTCATTCCTACTATAGCAACATGGATCATTACTCTTCATTCGTGGTGGTAACATTAATCTTGACCATGATCCATTCAACTCTTTTAGGGTATATTCCTTTGATGCATGAGGAATTGATTAGTGTAGTGTCTCATCTCCTTGTAGTGAAAGCCTTTCATATTGAAATTTTAATTCATTCCCATGAAATCAAAAAACATGGCTTCTTAATTCTCTATACATAATGAAAACTTGTTTTGTTTTTGTGTAGTCACCATTGTGGTTCCTTCGATAATTATCACATGTTGGAAAAACATCATTCCCTTCTTCAATTTATCCAAATTTACCCTAGTGTTCCTTTTATTTTCATGCTTCCCTCCAATGACATAATACATAGAGTTATCATTAACTTTCCCACTATAAAATTACATTATTTACTCATTTGATTAGAATGATTATCATATAATTTCCCTTCTAAATAACATCTAAATACAAGGAAATATATAATATTTTTTAGTGTTTGGATAATGTGAATCGGTAAGGCTCACATTCAATCTACTGGGCATTATTTATAAATGACGTCATGGCCTATGCTATATATTGTCATAAATTATAATCCGAAAAAATAAATAAATTTATAACATAAATTTATGATTTATGCATTACATGTCTCATAAAATAAAAATGGTTTTTTTGGGTACATATTAACTTTTTAATACTTCATAATGGCCTATAAATAAAATGTTAGTTGTCCTATTCAAATCCCACATGTGTGTCAAACTAGGTGAAAAGTAACGCACCTTGTTGTGTACCATGTTACCTTGAGCCAGTCCTAGAACAACTTTTTAGAGTTTTTACTCCAAGGTACATTTGTTCCAAAACCACATCCACTTGTAGTATCCATAATGGGATTTATTTCTTAGAAGACCCACATAATCACTCTTTCATCAAAATTATATGATGTCCTTATAAACTTATCCTCTAATTCTATATTAGGGTTACCTTACCTAATCTCTGATTTCATAATATAGTTTCCAATCCAGTTTCTAAACATCCTTTCATACAGACATTAACACCATGTCTGCTGAATCTTGGAGGTTGTACATTATTTTAAAATATTGGCATGATTCATAAAATAAAAGCTAGATTGACATATCATTTTAGTAGTCCTGGAAAATAGATTACATATGAGATAATTATATTAAACATAATAACACATATAATTATTTGTGAATTACATTATTCTCCAAGAATTTACATTCATATTAGTCATAAATCACTTGTTGGAATCGTGTAAAAATACATAAAAATAGTGTTAGCTCTGATGCTCAATAATGGTAAACAATAAATCATATGCCTTCACATATAATAATTTAAGTATAAGGTAGTGTATAAATCAAAAATAGAAGACTATTAAACATAATTTTCTGTATAATATTCCGATAAAAAATTAAATAATTCCATTCAAAAATTTACAATGATATTCTACTAGTGTAATAATAACATGTAATATTAATAAATAATCTCATAATTAGGGAACACGAAATTTTTGGTATCTAAAACATACCATCGAGGATACATGCCAGGAATATTTTACTATAAAGTATTTGTCACAATAATATATTATGTTAAATCCTTCATTACATGAATCTATTACTATAAAGGCTTCGTGCCACGAATCTGTTATTTTCAAGGCTTCATGCCAATAATCTATTATTGTTTAGGATTCATGCTAGGAATCTAATAAATGGGTAAGGCCTCATCCAAAATCCAATCTATATTGTCTCAAGAGACCTACCAACGCATCGAGGTGCTACATCGGGGCACACCAATCACTTACATATTACAATACATTACACATATGAAAATGGTGAAACCTAAAAAACATAAACATTCATATTAAAAACTAGAATACGATATATGAATTCTTTTTCAGAAAACCAAGATTGTTATCTAAATAGCACATCCCCAGTCTAACTGAACATAAACCATTTCATAAAATATGGAAAAATATATCATAATAAATCATCCTCTATTAATAAAATTATCCAAAAAATGATATTCACATAGATGAGAATACTCTAACAAAATCAATATATTCCCTTTATAGAAATACACCTTTTAATCTTTGAAATCATTTATTCAAAATCCACATACTTAAAAAAGAAGATATTTAAAAATATATTTAAATCCAAGTGTCAAATTCAAAAATAAAAATTTTGAATGTAATTAACTTTTTTAATATTCGTGTCCATATAAATAAATCCATAAAACCTTTTTGAAAACCTGAACAATAATTATTATGATTACGAAGAATAAAATTTTAAAACAATTAAAATGATATTTTATATAAATATTGACTTACATAAAACATTAAAAAAATTCCATTTTCAATCATTAGAATGAAATTAAATATATAAATAAAATATTTTCAATAATCCTTTATATACATTTATATAAATATGTATGATAATATCAAAAGTTCTGAAATAGAGGACGAATTAATTATTCAAAAATTAAAATGAACCCATACCACATTTAATATTTATATAAAAATCACTATATATTTAAATGAATATTAAAATCCCTTGATGTTATATGTGTTCATGATATAAAAAATAATAAAGTAATTAATTACACCACACAAAACAAATAGGTGTTGAAAATTTCTTATATCGCACAAAAATTAAAAATGATATGGATTTCCCTTACCTATGGTCTGATACACTCTTTACATGTCCAGAACTCATATATTATTTTTTTTAAAATGTTATTAACTTCTACGAAAATCATAATAATATTTATTATGTCATATAGGATTCATTTATGACTTTAAATTAACTGTTTATCAATAAATTTCATGTTAAATCAACATTTCGTGTAAATCTCTCTTTGTTTGTCTTAAGTATTTTGACTTGTTATTCTTGATTGTATCACGTAGATAATGATTTAATTAATTAAAATATATAAAAGAAGATATATATATATATATTCAAAATATAAATATATATAATAGATAGATATATGAAATGAAATATACCATTTATGTAGATCCTAGGTCGAAAAAAGACATGAATGTTGTTTTTGTTTTCAAGTTGTATTGAATCGAAGTAGATAAAATACATGTATATATATAAATATTATTATATAATAAATTTAATGCAATATATTACATTATTATTCAATATATATATCATTACAATCATTCTTGAATGGATAACTTGGAATATTTATCTCATTGAATCGTGGATATGGTAAGTCGTATGTATGCATGAGTGGAAATATCATTTCCTTAATGATAAAGGGGTAACAAAATTGATGGTATGTTAATTATAATGAAACAATTTAATTTTATATTATTTATTTATATCCATTATATTCATTATTATAGGCATTGAAATATGGTATTGATGAAAAAAAGTTACACAATGGCGTAGAGACGACAAGACGTACTTACAAATTCAAGATGGTATTGTTTTCGTAGGATTAGAAAAATAAAGATTATGGTATTCCAGTAATCATAAAAAAACACATTACATATTATATTATGTTTTTATTATATTAATATGGAAACAATAAGGATAATGATGTAATATAAGAAAATATATTGAATGGAGTTTGTAAACAATTACCTCTTTTTCGAGTATCTTCATTTGATTTATAGAAAAGGTCTTCTAAGGTTGTATTTAATCCCAATGTGTGACCTATAAGATTATGTGAGAGAATTTAGGAAGATATATGGGCATGTTTTGGGAGAGGTTTTATATGTGTTAATAAAAGATAAAGATGGGGTCTCTTTTATAATAGAGGGGAGGATAACATTTAGAAACTCCACAACTACTAATTTATTATAAATAGTTTTTTGATTTAAAATAGCTTCAAAATTAGTTATTTAGAGAATAAGATGATAATGGGTCAAAATAATTTCATCCAATGAATTTTATAGAAGTGTAGGTCACGAAATTAACCATATCTTTTGGATTTAACACTTAGTTAAACAATTTAACTCTTACAATGACATCATGTCTTTTTACACTATATGGTTAATATAGTTTTTTTATAATAAAAAACGAATCCTAGTTTGATCATTTATGAAATATATGATTTTATAATAATAATTTGGTATAATTATATATTTTTATGAATTTTAATTTATTTTAAAAAATAAGATTTATTTTAAAAGATCAATAATGTCAATTTTGAAAATATTTATTAATTTAATTTTTAATAAAGTCTAAAAACTAGATTCTTTTAAAAAAAACTATGTGATCTCATTAATAAAATATAATCGTTATCCAGAAAATTATCTTATGGCCTATAATTTTTCAAATGTTATTTATTTTAATATTGTTACTATAATTTAATTGATTATTCCTTCCATAAATCTATTATTTCAAAATAATTTTATCACCATTTAATTTTACAATTAAATATATATAAATTAAAAATAAATTTTAATTATGTAGATAAAAATTTTATATTTAAAAATAATGTTTATAGTAATCCATATTAAATATATAACCTTCTGTTAAAAATGATATAGATATTAAAATTTTGATATGACATTTTTAACACTTCTTTAAATAAAATTTAATAATTTTCCTACTCTAACACATATAGAGTAAAAGTGATCATATTTTTGACCTAAGGATTATCTTGGTCTGAATACACATATCTAATAAAATGAAGACATGTTTTAGTGCAATTTAATATTATTTTTATATTATTTTTTCATATAATTATCCAATTACCTTTGACCATGGTATATAAAATACAAAAGTTGCTATTCAGAAAAAAAAATCATCATATTAGAAAAAAATTAGTATTTATTAAAACCATGTATGTCCATTTTTTATTTCCAATTAACAAAAGTGATTTAATTATGTTTAATCTGAAAACTGTAGATGTGTCTAAAAGGCAGCTAAAAGAGACGTTCAAAAGATCAATAAATTTTTATATCCAATTCTATTATAAAAATGATTCCAATGAAATAAATTGGTTTAATAAGTGTATTATTTACCTATTGGGAATGTAAAATAAATTTTAATTAAAATAATAGTTTCAATGAAAATGATGGTTTTTATAAATCATAGTATTTTTCACTATTCGTCATGAATTGAAACTTTTCAGATAATTAACCAAATTGTACCCTATGATAATTTATATATTGCAAATACAAAAATGAAGTATATTCTAGAAAATAAATTTCATATTATGATTCATTCTATTTATAACTTTTTTTAAACAGCATTTTTGATAGATATTGGTGCACTCGAACACAGTTTTGGGTGTTTTAAAAGGTATTTTACTTATATAAAAATAATCATACGATGGAATCATATGGTGTTACCTATAATCCTTAAATTTGACATTATAATTTATTTATAATTTTTAGGAAGAAATAATTAAATTAATGGCTTTCACATAGATGATTTGTTAATTCTTTAATTAATGGAACTATCAAAATAAATTATATTAAAAATATTAAAATAAATATATTTTTAGATAATTATTTTAATTATATAATTTTATAGTTGAACTATATATTTGAAATATTTATTATTTTTTTTAGTTTGATGTTATTTGGTATATTGATATTTTAAAAAAATTCATGTAATGAAAATTGTCAAAATTGTCATTAATGGAATTTTAAAATAAACAATATTTTATTAAATGATGTAGAATTTTATAAACATATAAAATTATTCCAAATAATTTATATAAGGCTTAAAATTTCATCCAAGAATTATTTATGGTTTTTTAGAGTTTTATAATATCAATGTTGACCATCAAACATTAAAATCACATTTTTTCACGGTATGAGTTAAAGGGTTCAAATTATGGTTAAATCCAAATATAATCATAAAAATTGTACCCAAAATTATCTAAAATCTATTAGTTAAGAGTACATAGACCCATCCTAATCATATCTTCCAAATAAATCCCTTTGTATTCATTTTTAATTTGGAATTATTTTATATTAATTTAATATTTTGAGAGTTTCCAAAACATTCACTTACCTCAATTATAGAAGAGAACATCCTACATCAATTATTCAAACCACTTTGATCCTTATTGATTGACCATTTCATGCTCATGTCTCAATTAAACTTCAATACCTTCATCTTATAAGACATATTTTTTGAAGAAATCTAACTAATGAAGTCCTTTTTTAAATCAATATGACATATCAAAAGAAGATGAGGTTTGAGCGAGTATTGTGAGACTAAAAATATAAATTAATGGATTTTTGGCTCGCATTTATTCATTGGAGACACATGCCCTATACAGTAATTATTTATGTTGTGTGTTTATATAGTACACATGAATTTATTTTATGACTTTTATTCTCATTATTTTGGTATTTTAATTTCCATATAATCTTCTTCCTCTCATAGGGAATACAATCCTAAAAATTATTAATTGGTATGTTTTTTTTTCACATTATCATTTTTATTAGGGATTGTTTATGTTTATTTCTAAAGTGATTATCATTTTTCTACCATTTCAATGTTTCCTGAAAATAATTTCTAAATATTTATTACTATTATCTTGTAAATTATTTAAAGTATTATTAAAAATGTTTTTATTTTTATAAAAAATTTTGAGATGATTTTTTTTAATTTACTAAATGAGGTATTTGATGAATTTTCTGACAAAAATAGGGAAGGAATTATATTCTAACTTTTTCCGAATGAGAAAATTTTATATCATGATAACATCCTATAGTTTCGATAGTTCTTTATAAATATGATAATTTATTTTCACTGGAATCTTTTTCTTTTATAATTTTTCTGATTTTTATTCAATGATATAAATGACACAAAGGGGATTTTGTCTCATGAATTTTTAATGATTGTATTATTGTATTGTCATTTATGTCCAAATAATTTTCTGAATTTTACATTTCACTGCGTTTTCTAAATTATTATTTCATTTACCATATTAAATTAAATGATTTTTGATATGATTGTTTTTGGATGTTCTATTTTGATACCATTCATCATATTACTCAGAATAGTTTGTGATTACATATACTTATTGGGGGATTTTGTTTACATTTAATATTTACGTGTTGTTTTTGTTTAACCCCATTCACAAGTGGAAATAATTTGACTTTTTCTGTTATATTTGGTCCCTACAGTAGTCCCTCAATGCATCAGTATGTCTCACGAGACAATAAAAATATGGAAATGGTCAAGGCCTTTACCGTTATATTATGATAGGGATTTAGCTAAGTCCTTAACCATCTATATTCATATTTATTACTCTAGGCCTTGATGATATTTATCATATGTATAGAATTATGAGTTACATAATTCTGAGATTGTTTTTTGATATTACATATTTTTGATATTACTAGTACAATATCCAGGGTTATGTTTCCTAGATCATTTCATTGTTTAAAAATCTTTTGTTTCAATTATTTACCTTACCATATTATTAATTCTGTATTTACTCGTGGCTGCTACCATGCACATACCCTAACTTAGAATTTGATATCAACCCTTTTATATATTTTATTTTTTTCAATTATTACAAGATGTATATTATGAATGAAATGATAGATTAAACAAAGGGGGAATAATAAAAAACTCAATGAAACACTTTTTTTCAATTTATGTCTTAAAATGTAATGTGGATATTGAGTATGTACATATTTTACCAGGAATAATAAACTATTGGATCCTTTTGATGTGATTGGTTATGTATTTTGAAAATGTAATAAGTAAGTAACCAACTCATGGATATTAGGGTTCAGGTTATTACACATGAAATAAACCCAAATAAAAAAGGGAAATAAAAGAATCAAATAATAAATAATTAAAGGTAACGTTGTTTTATAATATCAACATTATAAATTACATATACTACCACAAAGTACACAAGATACTAGACTTCAAGAAAGTGAAGTCCACTAGTGCCTTATCAATAATTCCAAATCCCATGTCTCCTGGCTATCCCACTCTCACATTCATAGTACATGGACCAAAGGAATCATATTACTGCAAAAAACCTTATCTCATAGTTCTATATTTTTAACACGTTTCTCAACAAAAATGGGTTGTGGATGAATATCTACATCCTACCATTCTAATACATGTGTAGGATCCATTTGATACCTCCACATTTGGGAAACATGAACCACATATCCGATAGATGTAAATTGAGACGATATATAAAACCAATATTGCACATTTACATGTCATCCAAGGATCACTTGGGGCCCATTGAACATAGTACCAAAATACCCTCTTTACCTAACTAACTATGTCCCATTAAAGGGGAAACTATAAGAAAGACCTTATCACCAAACTAAAAAACTAATGTCCAAAAAGTAAGGTCAGAATAATATTTATAATTAATATGTGTCATCATCAATCTGTTATTGATCAATTTCAAACATTCAATTATCTTTATAAAAACACTCCGCCAAACTAATGACTACTCTCCCAACTCATCCCATAACAGGGTAGATATATATAGATACCCATTAAACCCCTTAAAGGGTGACATTTTTATTGAGGCATAGAAACTATTTTTGTAATAAAACGCAATAAAATGAAAATGATTTTCCCAAAAACCACAAAAATCAGACACAAAATCTTGAAGTATACCTTAAAAAATATGGATATCAATCCCTTTTTTCCAACTATGTGTAGATGATATTTTGTGCTAAATTTCAATTAGGACTTCTTTTCCTCAATAAAACATTTCCAAAACCTATATGTGAATTTTGTGTACATTGTAGTACTAAAATATAGATTTATATGCTTAATTACAAGTGGGGGTGAATTTTAATTGAAAAAAAATTCAATTTTCATCCTTGTGTAAATCTATGATTAATAATGTTAAAGGAGGTAAATATTGAAACCCTATTTAGTTCTAACTCAAAGGGTTATTTGGAAGGTCCCATGTCTAATTATAAGAAAACTAAGCATAAACATTATAAACGTAAGGAAACATAAGAATGTTTATTTAATGGAAATATCTTTTATTAAAGTGTATAGATTATTATTTTTCATATTAAATATATATATAATAATGTTTAATAAAGCTATACATTTTTTCTTCAACAAAACACAACTAAAATAAATCATGTAACAGAGAATTTAAACATGTAGAATGTATTTTAAACCAGTGAGAAGGGTATCAAACAACCTTGGATAAAGATCCATTGATTTATAATTTCTAGAAAGTCCATCTTACCTATAATAGGGTAATCCATCGATAAGAATATCAGAGTATGATTTTCTATCCCCGCAAGCCCAAGGCCTTTACGTTAGTCGACACTTATTTCTCCAAATCCTCAGTAGTCCTCAATTCTACACAGAAACAATCAGAATCACACAAATCAATATGAACAAGTTGTTCATGGTTTCACAAGATGTTCACAGATTTCAAAATGCATGATAGCCTCTCTCTCTAGAAATCACTTCATAACATAACATCCTATAATATCTTTGTCTATGTTTATCTCGTTCAAATGAGATGCAATTTATTAGAAAGGATTCCAATAGTCTGCAACCTCCTCAAATAGAAATATTTTCCAATAATTTCGGAGGGACCTATACATGTGACACTCAACCTACTATTAGTTAGAATAAAATTGTTCGAAGTCATTTTATGGAGGAAAAACATGAGAAAATTATCAAGCATCAGTAACAATAATATGTAAGGAATAAAATATAATGTTTATGAAACTTGAATCTGATAAAATTGAATCAATTCAATAAGAATGTAAATTAGGTTAAAAATATGAATAATATGAATGTAGGAAATATAAAATTCAGTGTCTAAATATATGAACAATATGATTCTAGAAGAGTAGATATTTAGTGTATGAATAATGAGGAATTTGGAGTCTGAAAACCAAATGAATCGATATCTATGAAACTACATGCTTCTAAGGTTTCTAGATAAGGATTTGAATTTTTGGTTAAACAATAAACTGGCTAGGCATGGTTCGAAAATAAATTAAATAAGACATTGAGACCCAAGAATAAGGATAAAATTTTTATTAATCAATGAAAATTTTCCTTATGAACTTTATTCTTAGAGATGGATAATTTCCTTTAAGGAAACATAATTGTGATTTTAAAAACATAGTGGAATGGAAAAGTGATAATGAAACCTTATTGAATCAACAATTCCCCCATTTTTGGAATTCACAAACTACCATTAAAAATAGAATTTAAGGAATACAGATTTTTTTTTAAAAAAATTACAGAAAAACTTATATCCCATTACACATGAGGTATGATGAAAATGACTACCTCCCCCTTAGTTTAATAAATAATTCTGAATCATATTCTAGTAATTATTATAAAAGCTAATTATTTTTTATTAGGAATATATTTATTAAGTAATCTCTCCCTTACATAATCTACCCATTAAATAGGATATTCTCTTCTTTTTGACATAAAATAATTTTGATCATATTCTACTCCCCCTTTATGTCTTTAAAAAAGAAATGTGGGAAAAAAATTGTACCTGAAAAGTTAGTAATATACAAGAAAATAATGGACGGATGAAAAATTTTCATTATTATAGCAAGAATTTGTTACAATGAAAATATAAAAAAGATCTAATTTTAAGAATGACCATTCTTCCTTATTTTCCTTTAAAATAATCATTCTCTATGTTTCCATAATCTTGTTTAGCTCTTTGTGGTCATCCTCAAATCTCTTGAGTAGATGACCATAAACCTGATTTCTCTTCTGGATAACATTAATTATTTCTTCATGGTATGTATTAAATTCATCTTGAGATTTAACCATTTCTTCTTTCTATTTGAATTTTTATTCCTACTCTTCCTTTAGTTCTTATTCTCTTTTCAAATTCATGGAAACTCAATTTTGATTTCCATTTAGGTCTTGTCCTCTTGAATATGAGATGCCTACTCTGGATTCAACTTTTATAAAATATTTGATATATAGTTCTTCATAGTGTCATCTAAATGATTAGAGGCATCTTTTACTGAATCAAAAAACTCATTAATGATTTTAGAAATTAAATTATTTACTTAGACCATTTGGTTATTTCCTTGCGTTATCTCATAATAGGATAAAAACCAACATGAAAAGCCTTGATATCTAGTTCTTGATTAATAAAATTTTCTATTATCATGCTTATAGAATCTTACTTCTGAATGAAATAGGGATACATTAACTGACATATCGAATCAATACAAAGAAATAATGGTATTTTATTCACTAGATTCATCAAATATATGTCAAAAATATATTGTCCTAATGAAGATGTGGAATGAGAAAAAGATTATCTTTCTAGTGAGGAAACATTATCTTTCTCTTCATCTTTCTTGTTGGAAGTTCCACTAACTTATTTCTTAGATAAAGAAGATACAAACTTTCTAGGTATATCACCAATCACTTGTTTTCCTTTCTCAACTATAGAAATAACCTTATTATCTCTCGATGATTAATGCTAACTATGAGAGACTTGGATTATCTTATCTTTATCAAAATCATCTTCTCATCAACTTCCTTAATATTATTAGGATTAATGAAATCATTATTGATGATTTCATCATTATTAGATTTATCAGCCTCATCCTCTCCATCATCATCTTTCCCTTGAGAGATTATCTTTGGTTGATTCAGCATGTGAAGTTATGATTGACAACTTTCCTGAATGACATTCCATCTCAGTATATTATTCCACCTCTTTGATCATTTCTTCACATTCCTCTTCATCATATTATTCATACTCTTGTACTTCATGATGAAGTATTTTTTCTTCCACAATAAGTTTAATAATTGAAGTTTTCATTCCCGGAGTTTCTAAAGGAACTGATTATAACAAAAAGGATTACGGTAACTGAATCATTTTGTATGCTTTCTCAGTATCATTGAGAAAAGCATTGAAATGTTCATCTTCTATCAACTACATCTTTATTTTCTTTTCTTGATCTTGTTTTTTAACAACTTGTGGTGCCTATATCTTGAAGGCATTGGCCTTAGTAGGATCTAGTCCAAATCTAATATCACTGTCCTTCTTCTTCTTCTACTCTCTCCACTTTTCTACCATATCATCAGAAAAGGTTTTTTTTATCTTTGGTGGAGATGAATATTTTTTGGAATGGTATAATTTTCTTTTTCCAAATGTAATTTATTAATTATTTTCTTCTGGGGTTTCTTGGAATTTTTCCTTACCTCCCAATTTTTTCTTAAATATTTATTTTCACTTTTATAAAGATAATAGAACTCTCCTAACTTGAGAATAAAACTAATTTTCATTTCCCATACTCCATATTCACCCAAAAACATTATCTTATAGGTTTTTGGATTTGAACTAAAAGGAATTTTTAAACACTCTAAATAAATAATTATAAAATTGTACACGATCACCTGATACATGATTATCTAACTCATGAGGGTTCTCTTCTTAATATTGCTGATGGTAACGATAATATACATGATGAGATTTCCCTTTCTCATATTCACGAGGATATACATCATAAAAATATCACATTTTATGGGGAATTCATAAATTCCTTTATAGTAATAAGAAATCATAACACCCACAAAGCTAAAAATGTGAAGTTTGATGAAATATGGTTGATATTCTATTACTTAACACTTTTACATCGAGGTCACTCCATTTCATTAGCCTTCTGAAAACATCCATCCTTGTCAGGAAACATGTGGGAATAAAAGATAACCTCTCCTTTATAAGGTATAACCCATAAACAAGAATACTTTTTAAAGGTTAATTAATAGGTTTTCAAATATATCTTAAAGGAAAAATATCCCCTTCCTCCTTGTTCATAAAACTAAAATAAATTATAAAATAATATGAGAATATAATGATAAAATCGATCATTATTTTTCATCTTGGAAACACCAAAAATCTAACAACTATTATTTTTTATAACTTTCAAAATACTAGATTTATATTTCATAATGAAATATGAATTTACCAAACATTCATTGTAAATTTACTAGTCTTTGATTTCATTTTTTGATGACATCAGATTTTGAGACGAAACATCAAGAGACATCTAGAGAATAAAGATACTGAAAAAATTAAAGGATGATTTATAGGGTGGAAGAGATTTGGTACAAAAGGATGAGAGAACTAATGCAGGACAAAAATATAGGGGGTCCATTACATAGGATTATAGACAACAGTTCAAATTCCTGATTCAATCAAACTGTTGATATATTCTTGATCTGATCTAACAGTTGATATCAATGCTAAAGAAGGATGTTTAGGTTCTGATCGTTTGAGGTTTTATGGAAAATCGTATTTAAGGAATGTAAATCTGATGAGTATTTTCTTAAAACAAGATATAAATACCAACAAGTAAAAAATAATGCAATTATGAGGAGTTATGTAACGAAACACAATTTATGAATTTCTCAATAAGAATTTTCAATATTTTCAACGTTCTTCTTGATAAACATAGACATTGAAAAAAATTATTATGGAAAAGAAATTTTAGGTCCCAATAAGAAATTATTTAGGGAAATTAAATATTAGGTTCCGAAAAAAAATAGTTATGGAATGAAAATTTTAGGTTCCGAAAAAAATGTAGTTTAGGAAAAGGATTTTTTTTATGAAAAAAATGAACCTCCTATTAAGAGTTGATTATTAATGTAAAGGGATGGTTTTAAAAAATGACAATTTGGAATATTACCTTACGGTTATCATTCCTAACTTTTGTTTAATATTTTCAAATATATCAGTGGGTAATTATTTTATAATTTTTTTAATGTTGATCTTGTATTCTAAAAAATTAAAGAATAATATCTCCTTTAAGTATGTAATCCCTATGACTATTATACCTAATATATATGTGTTTTTTACCAGAGTGATTTGAATGGTATTTTATAAATGAAGTGGAACTTCTATTATCATACAATATATATGTTTTGGTAAAACTCATTCCATAGTCAATGAGTGTTTGTTTCATCCACAACACTTGATCATAAAAACTTCCAGGTGCTACTTATTCTATTTCTATAGTGGAAAGTTCTACTAAGTTATTCTTCAATAATTAGAACTAAACTAATGAGTTTCTTAAGAAATGAAAATTTCTATATTTACCTTTCATATCCATTCTACATCCACTAAAATAAGAATCTAACAGAAGATAAAAAAACATTTACATAAGGATAAAAATTTCCTAAATCCATGGTTTCCTTTAAATAGTTCAATTCACATCATTTAATTTAAATTCCATTGGATTATATTGATATCTTCCACATAATCATACAAAAAACATTATATTGGGATGAATAGTTATTATGTATAATAAACATCCAATCATACCTCAATAATACGTTTGATCTACTAGTTTCCCAGCATCATCATGATCAACAGAATTTAAGGTACCAATTGGAGTTCTTTTACTTTTTAGGTTTCCATATCCATACTTCTTAAGAAGATTTTTAATTTACATATTTTGAGATATATAAGTTCTTTTAGGTTTTTGAGAAATTTTAAAAACCTGAAAAAATGTTAACTCACCTATCATACTAATTTGAAAATCAAATTTCATTAGATTTGCAAATGAATCAGTTAATGATTCCTGAGTTGGTCTAAATATAATTTCATCATCATAAACATGAACAATAAATTTTTTTGTTATCATTCATTATTGAAATTGTTGGATCATTATATCCTTAAACATAAATTTTTTTAAAAAAAATCTTGTAAGTATATCATACAAGGATCTAGGGGCTTGTTTACATCTATAAAAAGCTTTGGTAAGTTTGAACACATGTCTTGAATGTTTTGTTTCATCAAAAAAGGAGGTTGTTAAACATAAAAATACTCTTGAACATATTTATTTTGGAAATAAAACATCATGTCCTTTTGAAAAATTTTGATATATAAATAATGATGCAAAAGGCAAGTAGAATATTAATATATTCATTTCTAGCTACTGGAGCATAGTTATCTTCACTTTCTATTCCTTCTTGTTTATTATAGATGTTAGAAAGTAATATTGAATTATTTCATAAAATGATTACATTTTAATCACATTTATTTCTGAAGACCCATTTTACTTCAATTACATAAGTTTCCTAGGTTTTATAAAAAAAGTCGAAACATTATTCTTTCAAATTCATTTAGTTCATCTTGAATAGCTTCAATCCAATCATCATAACCAAAATCATCATCAGTGGTTTTGATTCTAATTGGGAAATAAATTCTATATGTTCTGCATTATTTCATGAAGAACATTTTGTCTTTACAGAATTATTTTCATCACCAATGATACTATCCCTGGTATGATATATTTGAAACAACATATTTTGGTTTAATAAAAACTATTCATCAACATATGGTAGAAAATCTTCTGGGGTAAATACATAAAAAACATTTTCATGAGTACTTTCCTCATTAGAATAATTTTCCATTAAAGGATGATAAACAGTTTTTGAAAACACATATGAGGATTTAGGATTGGGTTGTTCAAAAATAAAAGGATTTGTATCATCAAATATAAATTTCACTATTTCTTTACCAGTACATGTATTTAAAAAAAATACTCTAAGCCTTATAATTTGTGTAATATCATAATAAAAATAATTCATTGGATTTGGTAGTGAACTTAGGTATGTTTTCTTTAGTATTCAAAATGATTACATATCATTAAAATACATTGTAATATTAAATTCTTAGTGTTCTACAAGTCCAAATTTCATAAGGTGTTTTATTAAGAAATGTTATGATTAAAACTTGATTTATTGTATAATAATAAGTACTAAAAACATCAGCCCAATGTGTTTATAAATATAACATTCACACTACATGGTTCTCATTATCTCTTGATGAATTTGATTTATTTTTTCAAAAATACCATTTTTTTGGGGAGTTATTAGGGATGAGAAGTTATGAGTAATTACTTTCTTAATAAAAATAGTTCCAAAATCTGAATTTTGAAATTTTCCCCTATGATCACTATTAATATTTATCAATGAAATGATTTTAACATTTTTAACTAGACCTCTAATAGTTTGAAAATTAGAAAAGGCTTCATATTGTTTTTGTAGATAATAGACCAATGTAAATCTATTGTAATCAAAAACTAAAACCAATACAGAGTATTTTCCTCCAATTCATCCATTGTGTGTTGGACCAAAAAGATCTATATGCACTAGAAATAATGAATCATATTTTGAGACTTCACCTATTGATTTAAATATTGACTATGTTTCATTCCATATTTCCAAGGATAACAAAGATATTATGAATCTAATGTACACTCTAGTATATCATTAATTAGTCTTTTATTTGAGTGTTTTCAAAGGATCCTAAGGTTACAGTGTCTTAGTCTTCTATCCCATAACCAAGAGTAATGTTTCAATACACTATGGCAAGGTAGATCTTGGCTCCTAAGGTCTTATAAGTTACGTTTGTAATCATTCTCATACCAATAGGCATAAATAATAAACTCTTCCTTGAAATTATGTATTATGAATTTATCATTCCAAAAATTGACAAGGTAACCCTCATCACTAAATTGGATTATGCATCTATGTCTGTTCTAAAGACCATTAACAAATAAAACATTTGAAATTAACGATTTTATAGGAAGAGAATTTTTACCTAAATCAATATTTTTTCACTGATAATTATCTCCAAAAGTTACTTTTTCTCGTTTTTTCTTGATATTGTTTTCAAAGAACATTTTTTGACTAGTCATGTATTGGGAACATCCAATATACAATTTCCATATATGGTTGCAGGTACTTATATTATTTTCTTGAAAATAAAAATGTTAATATTTTCGAACCCATACTTTCATGGATTTGAAAATTACTGAAATTAAAATATTAAGTGTCCAAATTTTCTTAGAAATATAAGCCTTAAGAAAACCTAAGTATTTTAATTTTTAAAAAATAAAAATTTCACTTCAAACATCCACCACATTTACATTTGGTGAAAAAAGGATAACTTTGGGGAAAAAATAGTTATTACAAAAAATATGTTTTGAGTGAGTGTAACCAAATCCTGAAGACTTCCTAAGAAAATGAAGTTGTGAAAACATTTAATAAAATAATTTCCTTCCTGAAGTAAAATTTGATTAAATTTTATTTAAGGAAAAAAATTGGATTTCAGTCTGATGAATATATTTGTATCCTCATAATCATTAGTTTTACAATGTGAGTTTTTCTCTAAATAATTAATAATAAAAATATTATTTTCAATATACTAAAAATGTTTATGATTCTCAAAACTGGTGTCCTTATGGGTTTTTAAATCATTTTCAAAAATCATGAGTTTTCTGATCAAGACCATTTTAATGATCTCATACTTCTATTGTTAAAACCTAAATTCTATAATTTTATTTCTCTAAATTATTTTTTTCTTATAGTTCTCATTCTCATGTAATTTAGAAAATCTAGAATCTTATTCAAATATATGTAGGGTATTATCTTTTGATGAAGAAGATTTATCATCCTAAGATTCACAATATTCATCATTAAAAAAATTAGAATTTAAATAAATATTGTTTAAGGATTCAACATTGTGTACCTTATCCGTAAGAAAATAATTTGCAATAGGTAATATGTCTATAAGTCCAATATACTCTTCACTATAAGATTCATATTCTGATGATTCATCTGATGAGTGACCCACATTGAAACTCCAAGTGTCATTAGTATTCATAAATTTTGATGCCATATATTTGTAGTACTTCATTATATTCAATTCATGATACTTTTCGTTTATGTATATTCTCTTTAGCATGGTATAATCATTTTTGGTATGCCAACCTATTTTTCATTCATTAAAAGATACTTTAGAATATTTTTGTCATTTATATTATTATTATTATATATGTACTAGAAATATTTCATTCCAACAATCTTGTTCATCCTTCGAGGAATATTGGAATGTTCATTCTCAGACTGACCACTGTCACACAATTAAGATATAACAATATTATTCATAGCATTAGATATAGTTACCCTTAACAAAGTCATGGATTTAGATGTTGTATTAAAAGAAATTCTTCTATTACCGGTATTCTTCTTATTTAAATCAACATCTCACATCATTATTATTTCATGAAGAATAAAAGTTATAAATAAATCATCAAGAGTAATGTTAGATACTTTTTTATTTTCATCAATAGTTTACCATTTAGATTCCCACTAATTGGTAATGATATCAGTTTTTTTTTCCACAAGAACATCATCATAAAGACCATTCTCTCCTATTGATTGAAGGCTGTTGAAAATTTTCATTAAATTTTTTTGAACTTTTCATGAATGTTCTCCGTACTAGAATAAAAAACAATGATATCCAACTCTTAACATAGCTATTCTAGTTTCTATAACTTTTGAAGTCTAAAAATGTGTAACATAATGTTTCTTAAAAATATAGTTGGCTTCCTCACAATATGATATCTGACTATATATTACTTGTCATGAAACATAAAAAAGTATTTTGTACCTTGTGATTTAATTAATATTTCTATTTTTTCTAGTTTTTGAAGATTCGGATTTCATTGTCAGCAATATTTTCTTCTCAAGAGAGCCTAAAAAATTTATCCATTATAGTGTTAATCACAAATGTTTCAACGTATCTCCGGATTACTCATTATCATTATCATTAAAAAGTGATGATCTGATAGGATTTAGGTTGTAAATCAAATTAACAATCATTCCTTACATTCTAAAAATATATATATTTTCCGAAAAACATATTAGTAGTAAAATTTATAAAAACAATGATAAAAATATTTATATAAAACATGAAAAAGAAACTTTGAGGAATAATTGTTTAGTAAAAACCATATATGAATGTATAAGTATTTTATATACCATTATTGATACCAATTATAGGATCAAAATATAGATGTAGATGATTAATTAAAATATGGGGTGAATTGTAGTTTAAAAACATTCATTTTTTATCATTAAGGAAATATATGTTTAAAAATTTTAAATAAGATAAATTCACAAACCCTCTTTGGTTATAGATCAAATGGATAATTGGAAGGACCCAATGCCAATTATGAAAAACCTAATATTAAATAAGTAAAACTTAAGAAAACATAATAAACTTTATCCTAGAGAATGATTATTCCAAAAATCGTATAGTATATTATTTATTAGAGTAAATATAAGTGCAAGAAAGTCTAAAAATGTTTCAATTTCTTTCAATAACAAAATACAATAGAAATTAAATTCTTAACAAAGAAAGTAAACAAGTTTAAAGTCTTTTAACCCCAGGAGAAGGGTATATAACATCCTTGGATAAAGGTCCCTTTATTTATAAATTCATGAAAGTATGGCTTACCCACACTAGGGTAATCCCTCAATAAGAATATCAGATTCTTTCTTCCTTTCCTTAAAAGAAAATGAATTTAAGGTAGTCAGAATTTCTGTCTTCCAATCCTCAGAAGTCCTCAAACATTTGTGTAGTCATCACATGTGTCTTCCTATAACCAGAAGACCTCGATTATAAACCAAAACAATTGGAATCGCACAAATCAAGAAGAAGAAGATATTAACAACTGAAATTTTAATTCACAGATCACATATGTCATGGGAGTGTCTCACTCTAGAAATAACATCACATCATCACAACATGTAATCTTTTAATCTATGTTGATATCATTTAAATGTTCTCATAATTATTTGAACGGATTCATACCACTGGATCCTTCCTCTAATGGTCCTATTTTAACATGACCTTTGGAGGTAATTGTACATATTTCATACAACCAATAATAAGTGAGAAAACAATTATACGACATAGTTTTATGTAGGAAAAACATGAGAAACATTATCATTATTATAAACCAATAATATTTAATTAAAATAATATAATGTTAAAGAAACGTGATTCTTATAAAATTGAAACAATATTTTAGGAAAGTAAAGTATCTAAAGAAAATATGAATAATATAAATATAGGAAATATATAATTCAGAGTGTAAATAAATAAACATTATGATTCTAGAAAAGTCGATATTTGGTGTCAAAATTCTGAGGAATTTGGAGTAATAATTCTGAGGAAATCGGAGTCTGAAAATAGAGAGACTCAGTATCTAAGAAATATTTAGATTCATAGTATTTTTATAAGGATCCAAAAAGTTTTCTTAAAAAAATGGTTAAAATTGGTTTGATAAGACATTAAATAATACATTAAAACCAAGGATAATGATAATCCAATTCATAGTGAATTTAAATTTCCCTTAGGAAATTAATTCTTAGAGAAAAATAATTTTCCTTATGAAAACATGTTTTGGATTTTCAAAACATAGAGAAATGGAAATGTCATAAGGAAAAATTATGGACTCGACATCCCTATTAGAAATGACTATAGTTGGAAACTCATGATGTCTAAAAAAATGTAGGATGTACCTGTCTCCATTGAATTCCCCCCTTTTCATCACCTTTATAGGGAGGAAATGATTCAATTTCATGAGTCTATCTATATTCATCCAAAATCAAATCTGTCCCACCAAAGTATATTATAAACCAATGAAAATTTACATTAAAATTTCATCTTATTTCCATTCCATATTGGGTATGGCATGAAACAAAAATACTGGGTCACTATTTTGTCACCTTAAGTTTCTAACATTTAAGATAGAAACATATAAATTCTGCAATTCCCCATCGTATCCTCCACTACCAATACTAATGTCTCAGATCATGGTATATCCTATTATTAAATTTGTGTTTTGCCCAAAAATAATTGTTTCTACTTATTATTAAATAATAAATTAGAGAAAAAGTAATAACCTACCTATTTTTGAAACCAAAGACACCATTGGGAGATTGATACCACTCACCAAGGGAATCCCCACTACCAATAAATTTCCAATGATATAGAACATAATATTAGATATATTCTCATGATGAAACCACTAATACATTTTATATTTATCCTCAATTAAATTAAACATACCTTCCCAAAAACAACATCCACTCCCAATAGAATCTCAATAAAAAATCTCATTAGAGACTACTCTTCAACAGATTCCTTTAATGCTTCATTTGGTAATTCCCTACATAGAAAATCCGTAATAAATTTCCTTTTCTATGATTATAAAATTTATGAAATTAAAATTCTATAAGATAAACTATCCAAAATCTCTATCACATGTCCATATATCTATGATTGTAAATAAACCTCTAGTTCTTATCCACGCAATATATTGTAAAGTACTCCCAAGGGGGTAGTAATGCCATGTTTTGAGTGCATGCATAACCACTGACAAACCAAGATCATGTGTAGGGTAGTTCATCTCATTAGTGAATAACTAGAGAGAACATATAATACTACATATATTTCTAATATATAAAAACACCCCAAAAGGTTGTAAGGTAAAAATAAACAATCATCTTTTCGTGAGGTAGTAATTCACTGTACATTGAAATTGTATGTTCTTTTCCCATTAGATAGAGGTGTGTGTAATTTTAGGTAGAAACACTATATTAACATAATACTATTGTATTGAAGATAGTTTTTTTTTATAATTTAATATAATTAAAATAGTTGAGGTGTTGGAGAAGGAAAATGAAACTAAAAATCTTAAGAGAAGATGTTACCTCTTAATAAAGAAACTTCTTTTTGTTTGGACCAAATTCTTCAAAGGATATATTTATACACAAATGGAGGAATATAGGTCTAGGGGAGGTATTTTTTGACACTATATTTTCAGATAATGTCTAAACCTAAGAGTTTTGAGTGGTTTGAATGAGCGGGATATGTGGTGGCCATTTATAGGGAATGAAAAGGTCTCACATGGATTATTTGGATGCAAGTTAGGTGTAAACAAGTTCTTAAAAAATAATAAAAATACAAAAAAAAACAATAATTCAATGTAAATGAATGTTTTATGTCCCTAAAACAGTATATGGACATGTGTCTAGGTCATTTGGGCCATTAAATTTAGGCTTTAATCCCTTTTTAGCATGATTACACCTTACTCGTTGTAATTTATTTTAGTCACATTCACTGATAATTTTGGCCCAAAATTAATTTGGTAATATTAGAATCAAAATATAATCCTTATTGAAATGTTTTATGTCCATTATTTCAATTTAAATTCATAGAAGGCAAAAATTTCTGATTAATTCTAATCTCATAGATAGACAAATTAAATGGTTTTAGTAGAAAAATGTTCAAAAGATTTTTAAGTTTTAATAATAAATTTTTATTTGAAATTTATTCTAATAAACTAAATTGTAAAATATATTTATATTTTATTTAATATTACATTATAACAAATTTAGGATATAATTTAACATTAATAACTATTTAATTAAAAATATATTATTTAAATAAAGTGTTGTATTTTTCACTATTCATCAAAAAATAATGTTTCTCAAAAAATTAACAAAAAGTCTCCTTAGCTAATATTGAAATTATAAATTATAAAAAAAGATTATTTTGTTACGTTAAATTCATAAATGTTTCAAAAAGATTATATAAAATTGGTTCTTTATTAAAATATGGTAACATTGCCATTATAAAAAAATAGGGTTTTAGTTATAAAATAGTTTTTCTATTATATTTTGCACATAAAACTAATGTATCAATATCAAAAATATATTTTGGATTATATAAAACATATTTAATTAAATGAAATAAATATATAATTATAATTTATTATTTTCTTAAGAAAATACTACATTGGGGGAATAAAAATAAAATTATTTCTTCTTATATCTAAATAGTTCTTATTTTCCTTTCTAATTAATTGGAAACCAATGAATTTGTATAAAATTTATATAAACCATAAATTTAAAAAAATATAGTCAGTACTATTGATAAATTCTAACAAAAGGGATTGGTTATGTGAAATTATATTAAATAATAATATTTTAATAATACATTGTTATTAGTGAAACTCGGTCTTGTGTGTAACGCAAGCTATCATGTATAGTCACTCTTGAATGTAACCCAAGATGATGAGGGATGATGCTCTTATGTGTAACATAATCTAACTCAGCGTTGTATGCATTTAAACATATAGAATCTATTTTACATATTTTGTTATGTTACATGCTTTGTATCGTGTGTGAAAGAAGAACTTGAATAGAATTTTCTTACATAATAATTTTGTGGTGTTACATTCACCACATATTAATTATATTGCTTAATCACAATTAGAAAATGATCTTGTGTTTATATTGTTTTATGTTTATTATGTTTATGTCCATCATAATAAGAATGGTTCGTAAAACATCCTATAGAAAAGAAAGATTGTGAAGTACAAAGGTCACATAGGCTACCTTTTAACTAGGTCTCTAAGTAGGATTAAATTATTTCTAGGAAGATATATATACATTGGGGAAAGGTAGAAATATTTATAGGGTGTGAATGAGGTCATATATCAAAAATATGTGAATGATATATGGAATTATTAGGGCCTCAAATCTACAAACCATAGATGATTTAGAATAACATCTGTTCAACAAAAATTAATGTTTTAGGACAACATGTATTTATGTCACTTTTCTAATTGTTATTAATTATTTTACTAACCAATAATATAAGGAGATATTATTACACGATATGATTATATTTCATATGAAATATCATATGTTTGGGTTATTCGTTGATCAAATTCTAATTCATCCCTTTACTCCAAAAACTTTAAGACTAACAGAGCATTTTTTACGCTTAAAGCATTTAAAGAAATCTATAATGGATTGTAAGCCCTCAAAACAAGTGGAAAGTAAATCTTTTTTTTACTCTCTTACAACCCCAATATAATTAATTGATTAATCTCTTATACATAAAAATGATATAATCAGTTCATCATTAACATTGATTCATCAAATTGTCTAACTAAAAACAATGAAAAATTTACCAGGACATTGTGTAGGTCAGTTATTGGATTTTAACCCTTATTTTCCTTTGGTAATGGTTCAAGACTGGAAGCCTATTCATATTTTATTTGTTGTAACACATCATACAGTTTTCCATTTTCTAAAACAAGTTTCATTTTATTTCCAAAATTACTATGATGAAAATATTTGATATTATGTCAATCAAGAAATATTATTCTAAATAATGATTTCAATACAACCTCAATACATAAATATTTCATCCATCTTATTTTATCATTGTTTAGTACTTGGTGTAACGTTTATCTGTTATATCATTTCTAAAATATCATTATCATTACACCTTATATTTATTCTAAATCATCTTATGTTTAACCTAGGTTATTTATTTTTATTATCCATCATAGTGGATTGTATGAAAACATGAATTACACTAAACATATACCCTGGGTGTTTCACACTAGGATTGCGGTAAGGTATGTTGTCGTGTACCAGGATACACTAAGTTAGTCCCAGA
The DNA here is from genome assembly GCA_963277665.1 of Viscum album. Lineage (NCBI taxonomy): Eukaryota > Viridiplantae > Streptophyta > Magnoliopsida > Santalales > Viscaceae > Viscum > Viscum album. The sequence goes on from OY728131.1 coordinate 1,516,720,366, forward strand.
ACACCTTGTCCATGTTATTACTCCTATGTAAAATTATTCCAGAACCACATCCAATTATAGCATCCATACATGGATTTATTTCTTGGAAGACCGATATAATCTATACATTAACACAATTATATTGTTTTCTTATATACATATCCTAAAATTCCACCTTCTAGGTCTATTAACTAATATATGTTTTCCTAAAACTAGTTCTCTAGGTTTATACTAAACATACTCTTATAAAAACTATTTCACCCCAAACCTATAATCACATAGTCAGTGTCTTCTATCGATTACATTTTAATTATTAGAAGGAACTAAACCTCGAAAGACTGAAAATTTTAGTATTCTTTGTAAACTAGTTACAAATACAAGTATTTTATTATAGAAAAATACAAAAATTAATATATATATATCATCTTTCTAAAAAAATAAACATTAGGATAACTATAATACATCTTGTAAATCCCCTCGTATCTATAATAGTAAGCTTATTTTAATCAAAGGAAAATAAAAAAAACTAAGGGTGATCTCAAATGCTCATAAAGGGTAAATTATAGTGGAGTCAATGATGAATATATTACAATAGTCAATATGGATATGTAAATAGCTAGAAGAACATGAAATTTAAAAAAGTAGACATGTCAAAATAGATATGGAATGGTAGGAAATTGAAATACATTCCATTTAATCAATGAACTAAAAATAAAATATATTCATGGATATATCGATGCAAGCTCTCATTGATGATTAATTACTAAATCTAAAGAAGGACTAATGCTCAATTATTGGATACCTTGTTTCCCATGTACATGGTGTAACACCCCAGTCGTCCATGGAAGACTTCTCTCTGAATAATTCAATAGATTTCATTGTATTCTACATAGAGTTCTAGCACACCATGACCAATCAAACTAGCCATTTAAAAAGTAGTTATTAATAGTATTAACTTTTTTAAAAAAAAATTAAATTTTATTTTTCAAAATAGACTTCATTTTTGTAATCGTTATATGAAAATTATCTTAGGGTGAATTCTTGGTATTTTTCTGAAATCATTTAATGTTTGATGAGTATTGAAAAACAACGTGTTATTGTTTAAAACTGACATTTATTTTAAGAATTTTTATTTTTATTTAAATTTACATTTATTTCATTATAGATACATAATACCAATATTAGTTTAATTTAATTATTTTGAGTCATTTTATAATAACATTAGATAAAAAAAATTATGGAATTTTTAACAACTTTTACCCACCTTCTAGGATCGTTTAAAAATTTGCATAAAACATAATTTTATCACTTCTGTGAAGTAAATTTCTAAATTCTGAGAGGCACGATTGACATCAGTAACTAAAATGTTGGTCAATTAAATTAAAATAATATTTGGTGAAAATAAACTTTTAAATTTTATTTTCCATGGTGAAAAGTAAATAGGGTAACTAAACACAAAAATGATATTATAATTACCCCAAAATAAGTCGAAATTCTAATGGATAAGTGTATTTTGACCGAAATCAACCTTAAAAAAATATGATCCTTTTTTTGTCCACGTGGATTAGATTAGAAAATTTATTATATTTTATTTAAAAAAGGGTTAAAAGTGTTAAATTAAAATTTCAATAACTAAAAAATTTCCATATAGGGTTATACATAAGATAAATTTGACAATAAATACTAATAATAAAATATAAAAATATTTCCCACATCATGGTATTTTATTTATTATTTCTAGCCATTAAATATTCAAATTTATTTATGACACAATGATGATGGAGTAATTACCTTTTAATGAATGATTAAAATAATTGATTTTATAAATATTCAAATAAATTTAAATTGGTACATTTGATTCTATCCATGAATTTTCAAGGTTAATATAATATTTTAGGGTTTATTCAATGTATTTTTTTTGGTGAAATTATATTTTTATGACTTCCAAAAAACCATATACTAAATAGTGTCAAAATTAACATAAATGAGTTTTTAAAAACAAATACTCTTTTATAAAATGAAATAATATTCCTAAAAATATAATGTTCAGATAAAGAACATAAATAATGTAATATATTTCATTAATTAACCTATTGAGGTTCTCGTGATAGTTTATAGTATGCTTATTAACCATATTGTGTAAGAATACAAGAAGACATGGTAAAAGTTAAACTATTTAACTAAGAGTTAAATATAAAATATACCGTTAATATACGGACCTAAACATGAATTAAACCTATGTAATTTTATATTCTGACCCAACCCCACCTTATCATATAAATAAATCCGTTTAGAGAAATTATAAACCGAAAGTGAGTTTATAATAAAATAATATTTAATGATTTTCCAAAAATGACCCTCACCTTTCTTGTAAAGGGTACTTCCCCTTCTCTTAATTTCAATACTAAAAAGACATTTGTATTGGAAAAAACCTACCCAAATATCCACCAAACTACCCTCACATCTTCCCAGAGGCCTTACATTGATCAAAAAGCCATCGTATGGAATAGTTGTGTTCAAATGGAATGGAAGAACCTGAAGAAGAGGTAATTATTTCATCTCCTCTTTCAAAGTTATTTTCTTCTTCAAATTCCTCTTTCTTTATTCTTTCCATACCTAAATAATGACACTAGTACCTTAAAAAAATTATTATAAATACGGAACAACCATATTCATTATTCTGTTAATCCTATGAATTAAAAATTCACCATACGTGCGTACGTAGGACTTACTGTCTCCACATCATGGCGTAGTCTGTTATTCAACTCATCATTGTTTGGATAGGTATAATAATTAGTATAGTTGCTTTAAATAATGATTATAATATGAAAAAATTCTTTATATCTAATATACCATCAAATTTCATAATATTTTACCATCAATAGAATGATAGTGTCTCTCGTGCGTACATAAATCTTATCGACTCCACGACGTGATGAAATTTTATTTCCCATTGTAACCATTGAAGAATAACTTTTATATAATGATTAATAATAATTTTTAAAGAGATTAATAAAATTCTATAAATGAATCAAATATATACTATCCATATCAAACATGACATATGAAACAAAACATATAAAGGAAAACAAATTAGTTAACTCTCAAAAAAATTATACTTCAAAAATATCAATAACAAAGAAATATTATAAGATCATATTTGATATCAAATTTATAAATTAGGTTCATTAAATATATAATAACAATGTTTTAACCATTATAATGGTGTTTATCATACCCTCAACTAATGAAAAGTAAAAGGTAAGGGTTAATTCTACAATCTCTTCATTATCATAGGTTGTTTATACGTCTGTATCTACTGGTACCTCTTTATCATCCACATCAGGGTTTCTTAAAAATTTGTTTCAAAACATTTTTACTATTTACTAGACCATGTTTAAAATATTTTATAACTTTTTATATATTTTTATAATATGTTTTGAAAGGAATATTTCTGTAGTTTTCTAAACAATGTAAATTATGACCTTTTCGACAATATTACGAAAAGATTGTTTTTTATCTTATAAGGTTGGTGAGGCTATTTTCACCATTGTAACACCTTCGATTCTTACCTTTCAAGATTATAAAAATATTTTCAAAATAATTTTTTTCTTTTATAATGATGTTACTGTTAAATTAATACAAATTAAAAAGATATATTTCACTCAAATAGTTTTGGTATTGATTACATCTATGAAAACATTATTCATTGGAATATACACTTGTTTGATTTTGATTTATTATGATAGAAAATTCCATACTATATTGATGGTTTTGTGATATGTTTGAAATAGATGTTCTATTTTTTTACCATCCAGGATTTATTATTAAAGTATTGACATTTTAAAAGCAAGTTTTAATACGAATGTTTATATTATGTTTCGACTTTTTCATATGAGGAACGCATTGGACTTAATAAGTGATGGGCATGGCCCACTATATCCCTTCGACACATCGGTAGCTTTCATTAGACAAACTAGTGTCTGCGCACAAGGCCTTGACAAAATAATATTTTTTTTTGGTTCGAGGCCTTGACTATGTTGTTATGATGTTTGGCATTATGAATTCCATCATTATGAAATTATCTATTGATATTACATGTGGTAATTGGACTAGTAGAATATCAATTTATATAAGTAAATGGATTTATTTTGTTTATATTTTCCATATTATACTGATGTTTATGTTTAAAAGACATGGGTTTTAGTCTTATACATTGCCTTAATATTTTTATGATTATTAATGATAGTTTTCTCTATATTATTATCCTTACTCAGCAACTGAACTCACCCACTTATTATGTTTTATTTTTTCCAATATACAATGACGTATATTATGATTGACCTACATGAATAGGATATGAAATGTGAGTGTGTTCAAATGGGACACAATGTTTTTGTACGTCAAATTCATAATGTAATGTAAAAATTTTGTATGTATATAGAACATCCATGTCTTCTAAATTAATATGTCTTTCGAGACATGATCTCTTGTGATCAATGTTATGCAATAATCACAGACTCAAGGTAACTGGTCTCAGGGCGTTACAGTTGGTATTAGAGAATGTTCAGTACAAACCATGGTAAGTATATTTAGATAAACTCTAATTAGAGAACATTATCCTAAGAAAAAAATTGAGAATTAGTATAGATAAACTTCATAGAGTTTTGGTAATGTAAATATTTTTTAAATTTTCCAAGCAATACAACCCTTTTTGGATACGAGCAGTAGAGGCAGATCTGGAACATATCTATCTAGGGGTTAAACATGAAAGCACCATGATGTGTTCGAATCAAACGGGAACTGTTGCATGACAACAAGCCTTTCTACACTTTTGGTTACGACACTCTCAAGGGATAATCTTAGGATAATTTAAATTTTTTTACAAAATATTAAGAATTATTTATGAGTAAATACATCCCCAATGAAAAAAAAAATATTAATATGTATTATATGCATAAAATGTTCCATTTATGTTAGGTATTTAACATGGTTGGAATTATGCAATGTGATTTATAAACTAATCTAGCGTGTCACATTGTTTAAAAATGGTGCCTTGTGTAAGGAATAGAAACCATATCAACAAAAGTATTTATTTAGAGATTTACCTACTACTCATGATAATTATATTGGAGGTAGTGATGAAACTAATGATGAATAGCTTATTACAATACTCAGAAAACTCATTCCGATTATGAATAATAACCTTACCAAAATAATGCCCCCTGATACACAATTTGGAAAATAAATGTTAGAACGATTCATTAGGAAACAAATACAAACATTCAATGGGACTAAAAATCGATTTTATACTGAGAAATTTATAAGTTTGTTAGAAATATTTTTTCATGCTTTTGGGAGTAGAGAAAGGGAAAAAATTTCATTGTAGTTTACCACCTCACAAGATATGTAGATCAATGGAGGTCAATCATTCAAAAGAAAAATGAGGATTAATAAGGTTCATATATGGAATAGAGGGATTTTAAAGCTAATTTCTTTGAAATATACCTTATTCATGAATATCGAGTAGATAAGGAAAGGCAATATTTGAGTCTGAGGAAAAAGAAACATGAGAATGTCGCAATGTATGAGGATTGCATTACAAGGTTAGAAAGGAATGTTTTAGATTTTATATGTAATGAAATGAGTAATATTTATTGATTCATTTATGGGTTAAAACCATTTATAATCAAGAATTAGTCTCAAAACCTCTCTCATCATACAAAGATATAGTCTTGTGTGCTATAAAGACAGAAAATGAATTCTCTCGGACTTATGACTTTAATGAAAAGAATGAAAAGAAGAGATATACTAAACACTATAAAACTAAAAATAAATGCAATACAGGAGAAAAATAATTTCCATCCTACAGATAATGTTTGAAGAAACACCTCGGTACTTTCATAAAGAGAATGAGAGGTTGTTATAATTGTGGTGAAAATATCCCCCAAGCTTGTGATTGTAAGGGAAATAAATAGGCTATAAAAGATAAATGTTACAATTGTAAGGAAATGGGGAATTATGAAAATTAATATCCTAATCATAATAGAAACCATACTAATAAGCGTCGACAAGATAAAGGCCAAGATTATGAAATCCTAACTAGAGAGGTTGAATTTCAGAATAACATGGTGGAATATATATTAATCATTTCCTAAAAATTTATCCAAGGCATTATATTTTTTTGGATCATCACATTCTCTAATATCATCCTAGTTTTCCTTGAAAATTAGATATTTACAATTTTATTTTACAAGGTATTTTTTTTGTGAGCCAGTTACCATAATGGAATATAAATGTTCGTTATATTCTTATCTCATCATCATACCCATGATTGACTTTAATATAATCATCTATATGAATTAGATTTCAGACTATGATGTGTAAATATACAGTACTAAGAAAAAGGATACAATTTTTTATGATGATAAAGAATCCATTTTCTTTTGATCATAATCATCACCATATGATTATCATCTAGATCCACACCCATTTGCACAACTAAACTCAATTTTTGTGGAGGAAAATAGTGGAATAACTATGGGTGATGACAGTGTTTTTAAAAAAAGAGGATGTACCTATAGTACAACAACATGTTTATTTGTTTCTATAAAATTTATCTATACATTCTCTAGAATGTTATATTGTGTTTTACATTGACTTAATTACTAGTTCAAGGCCCAAATCAAAGACCCCTTATATAATGACCATTATGAAATTATTGGAACATAAGAAACAACTAGAGGAATTGAGTAATAATGGATTTATTCTCACTAGTGATTCTCCCTAGGGATCCCTTGTTCTTTTTGTGAATAAGAAATATTTATCTATGAGGTTGTGCATTGACTACAGGGTGATCATTTCTATAATAATAATGAAAATGAATCCCCTACCTCACTTTGTCAATTTATTTGATCAACTTAATGAAGATCAATATTTATCAAAGATTCACCTATGATCTGGATACCATCACTTGTGTGTGAGAAAGGAAGACATTACAAAGAAAACATTTTGGAAGAGGTACCATCAATTTGAGTTTATATCAATGCCTTTTGGAATGACTAATGAACCCTTTGTATTCATGGATCTAATGGACATAATTTTGAAGGAATATCTTGATGACTTTGTAGTGGTTTTTATTGATTACATCTTGGAATACTAAAAACACTAATAATATCATGAAAATTACTCGTGCACTATTCTAATGACTCTTGGAAGAAATGAATTATATGGGATATTTAGAAAGTGTGAATTCTAGATTCAGGAGATTTCTTTTAATGGACATATTGTCTCTAAGTATAGAATCTATGTTGATCCATAAAAGATAAGGAAAATCTATGAATAGACAGAACAGATGAGTATAATTGTGGTATACAGTTTTATTGGTTTATCATGTTATCATCCGCATTTTGTACAGAATATTTCCTAATTGGTTAACCAATTAACCAATCTCACATGTAAGGGTGTTAAATTGGGTTGGAAAAAAGAGTGCTAACAATGTTTTGAAGAACTATGAGATGATTAGTCAATTATCCTATCATGACTCTACCACCGGGGAATGATGGGTTTGTTATTTATAGTGATGCTATAATGAAAGAAATTGGTTGATTCATTATGCGTAAAGATAGATTTATTTCCTATGAATCACAACTACTAAAAATTTATGAACAAAACTATCCCACTAATGATATTGATTTTGTTTCTATATTATTTTCTCTAATGATATGAAGAAAATATCTCTATGGTGAAAAATGTGGGATATATACTGATCAAAAGAGTTTGAAGTATATTTTCCCACAGAAAGAACTCAACATGAGGAGAATTCAATGGATTGAACTACTCAAGGATTGTGATTTCACAATACACTTCATCTTTGGGAAGGAAAACATGGTGGCAAACACATTGAGAAGAAACGATCATGGAGTTATGACCAATTTGAGATTTTAAAGATATCCTATATTCAAGGATGCAGTAAATATGGATATGGGAATAATAATGGAAGGTAAAACATCAATAATTTTTTCAAATGGTTGACAAACCATATTTAATAGAAGGGATAAAAAGTTCTCATACTAATGATGAGGAGTTTCAAAAGAAATTTATAGCTATGAATGATAAGAGATTGATAGACATTGTATATAATGAAGGAATTTTGAAATTTGTGAGGAGGAATTGTGTTCCCAATATACCTTATCTAAAAATGGAATTGTTTGATTATGCTCATAACTCCAATTTCACTATACACCCTAGTATCAGTAATATGTATAGAGATTTGAATGAATATTTTTGGTGGGACAAAATAAAGAGAGAGATTGCTGATTATGTGTCATGATGTATAGTTTTTCAAAAGGTGAAAGTTGGAAGGCATTATCTTGGAGGATTCATGAAATCTCTTCCCATACCCGAGTGGAAATGGGATGATATTATAATGGAAGTTGTCTTGGGGATACAAAATACTCCTAGAAATAATGACGAAATATGTGTCGTTATTGACCGTCTTACAAATTCTGCACATTTTTTGGTAATAAGTGAAGATTTAACACATTTATTTTTTGAAATAATATATATTAATGATGTTTTTATACTTCATGGTGTACCCATATTGATTATTTCTGATCATGATACTCATTTTACATGAATATTCTTGATATGTCTTCAGAATGCCCTAGATACTGAACTTCGTTTGAGCAATGCAAACCACATTCAAATTGATGAAAAATCAGAACTGACTCTTCAATCCATAGAAAAAATGTTGATAACTTACTCTAATGAATTTAAAGGTATGTGGGATCAATATTTAACACTGGTAGGATTTTTCTACAATAATAGATTCGATTCATGTATTCAGATGGTACCATATGAAGAATTATATAGAAAGATATGCCACACAATAACTTGTTGGGATGATGTTGGTGAAAGAACAGCTGTGTACCCATATCTTGTTGAGGGAAAAATGGAATAGGTGAAAATTATCAAAAACCACATCAAAGATAGCCAAAGTAGGAAAAATATCTATGCAGATAATCGAAGGAAGGATTTGTAATTTCAAGATTGTGATCATGTTTTCTTGATTTTATTTACATGGAAAGGTGTTTTACTATTTGGTAATAAGGTTAAATTAAGTCCTAGTTACATTAGACCTTTTGAAATTATAGAATCAATTATAGCTGTATATTTATATTTGGAAATGATGCCAAGTCTCTCTATAGTTTATGATGTGTTACATGTATCACTATTGAGAAAATATATGTCTAACCCAATGCATGTTCTCACCTATGAAAAAATAGAACTGGAACCTGATCTCTCTTATTGTGGAGAGATTGTGAGGATTGTTGATACTAGAGAAAATGTGTTGAGAAACTGGAAAACATGACTCCTAAATGATCTTTGTAGAAACTATAAAATAGAAGAGGCAACATGGGAACCTAAATAACTTTTAATAAAGAACCACCTGAATCTTTTAATGGAGTAATATTCTCGAAATTTTATGACTAATTTATTTGGATGGTAGAATGTATCACCCCAAACATCCATGGTACGCTTCTCTTTGAATAATTCAATAGCTTTCGATTTACGCAACATCAAATTCTATCACACCACAACCAATCAAAATAGTCGTTTAGAAAGAAGTTATGAATAGTAAGACCCTCTTTAAAAAATTAATTATTTTTTTTCAAAAAGGACAAATTTTTGGATTTAGATTATCAAAATTATCTTAGGGTGATTTTTTGGTATTTTTTTGAAAATATTCAATTTTTCATGAATAATGAAAAACACTGCTTTGTTGTTTCAATCCAACATTTATTAAAATAATTATTATTATTATTTAAATTTATTTTAATGTCAAAATAGATACATAATACCTATAATATCCCGATTTAATTCATAAATTCATTTTATAATATGATTAGATACCAAAAAAATTATTAAACTTTTTAAAATCATTTACCCGCCTTCTAGGTACATTGAAAATTTGCATAAAACGAAATATTACCATTTCAGTGAATTTAATTTTAAAAATTCCAGACACACGGTTGATATCAATAAGTAATATTTTGTACAATGGGATGATTTTTTCGTGAATAGTAACTATTGATTTTTATTTATAATAGTTAAAAATAAATAGTGTAACTAAACGTAAAAATGATATTATAATCACCCCAAACAAGTCCAAATTATATAGGATAAGAGTATTTCTACCAAAACCAACCATAGGAATAAAATATGATCCTTTATTATCCTCTTGTATTAGAATATAAAATTTATTATATTTTCTTTAATGAATGGTTAAATGTGTTAAATTCAAATTTTAATAAATAAATAAATTTTAATATAGTGTTATAAATAAGATTAACTTTACTAGGAATATTCATTTAAAAGATAACAATATTTCCTAAATTATGGAATTTTATTTATAATTTTTTTACATTAAATAATTAAATTTATTTACGACACAAGGATGATGCATTAATTACCTTCTTAATGAAAGATTAAATTAATTGACAATATAAATATCAAAATAGATGTTAATCGAAAATTTTAATTCCATAAAAGAATTATATAGGTTAATATGTGATTTTTTTTATTCATTTTATTTTTTTAAAGAAAGAATATTTTTATGACTTTCACAAAAACCAAATACCAAATAGTGTCAAAATTGACAAAATGAGTTTTTAAAACAAACACGATTTTATTAAATGATATAGTATTTCTAAACATCTAAAATTCAGCCAAAGGACCTAAATAATGTTATAAATTTCATTAATGAACACCTTGAGGTTCTTCTGTATGTTTATTGTAGTCTTATTCACTATATAGTGTAAGAACAGAAGTAGAAATGGAAAAAGTTAAATTACTTAACTTAGAGTTAAATCTAAAAAATAGGGTTAATATGGTAACCTAAACTTGTCTAAAACCTAATGTTATATAATATTTCAACCCATCCTCACTTTATCATAGAAATAATTACATATGGGTCCAATAAAAACCTAAAATGAGTAAATAATTGTAACACCCCGAGCTTCCACAATACGTTTCTCTTTCAATAATGCAATAGCTTTCATTTTACGCAAGTTCGAGATTCTAACACACCGCGACCAATCAAAGTAGCAGTTATGAATAGTAATACGAACTTTATGAAATTATATATTTTTTATATTTCAAAATGGACTTTATTTTTGGATTTGGAATATTGAAATTGGCCTGTGTTGAATTTTTGGTATTTTTCTGAGCACTTCCAATTTTTTATGAATAGTGAAATATAATTAAAAACAACTTTTTTAATAAAAATAAATTATAGTGAGAAATTATACTATAGAGTGGTTTTAATGTATAATTAGAATATATTTTTACCATTTTATCCAATGGTGGTCATTATAATTAATTTCACTTTGAAATTGGACATAAACAATTGTCAATCTTTTGACAAATATTGTTTCTTAAAATCACGCTATTTGTTTTTACAGCGGGAATTAATTATAAGATTAATTAATGAAACTTATATGTTTGGAATTTTGTAAAATAGACATCATTTTTGAATTCAGAATATCAATTATATCTTGGGGTGAAATTTTGTCATTGTTCTGAAAAACATCAATTTTTTATGAATAGTGAAACCACTAAGTGGTAGTAAAAAAAACTGATTTTTTCTTTAAATGAAAAATTACCACTTATGTGATTTGATTTTCAAAAATCCGACATACATGGTTGTCATTAAGAAGTAAAATGTGGTTCAATGGGATTAAAATAATTTTTTGGTGAATAGTGACTTTTAAGTTTAATTAATCACGATTAAAGGTAATTAGTGAAATTTAAGGTAAAAATGATTTTATAAAAATATGAAATGACCTTGAAACATGTCCTACCATTATTGGATGAGTCATGGACGAACAAAAAAAATCCATGGGTCAACTTGGGGACCCCATGGAGCCACTTGGGTAAGAAAATGACATTAATAACTTTTTATTTAAAGTAAAAATAAAATTGTCCCAAACATGTGTTGTTTTAATAAAAGAATTATTCCATGGGGTTATATAAGATAACTTTTAAACTATAAATATTCATTGGAAAGATAAAAATATTTCCTAAATTAAGATATTTTTTTATAATTTTTAGATATTAAATAAATTAAATTATTAATGACACAATGATGATGCATCGATTACCTCATTAATTAACGATTTAAATAAAATGAAAAGATAATGTAAAATATAAGGAATAAACTTGTCAAAATCATATTTTGTGATCATATTACCAACCCTTATCACCTCATCCTCGAAATATATCATTGTGGGACCTTTGAAATCCGAAATGAACTTCATAATAATGTAATATTTCATTACTTTCCAAGAGTGCCCCTCCTCTCGTCTTATAAAAGACCCCCACCTCTACCACCTTATTCACACCATCAAAGCCTTTTTTCTTGGCCATCCTCTACCCAAATACTCTCTAAACTTCCCTCTCTTACTCCTAGAAGCCTCACATTGGGCAGAAGTTCTCCCAAGGAATCCTTTGGCTCAAATCAAAAAGAGTCACTCGATTTTTAAGTGATGTCTTCTCTTATTTTATTTTGTTTTATTTTTATTCTACAACCCCATAAACTCTTTGAATTATTTTATTTTGTAACAAAAACAATATCCACAATATACTTGTATGTTTTTATGAGAATTATTTTATTTACACTTACACAGCTTCATCTAATGGTTAAAAAATATATTGTTTCTGTGGGTGGTGATTTATTGCCTCACGAAATGATGATTGTTCAATCTTCTATTAACACCTCTCATGGTGGCCATTATGATGAAACTATTTTTATATATGATATATGTTAAGTTTTGGTTTTCCTTATGATTATTTATTTTTCATTTATGGAATTCCTTTATGATTTCCATTATAAGTAAATGCGATAATTTCATTTTAGGATGTGCGGACTACCGCCCCCTCAAAGTGACTTGAATCGTTAATGCCATATGTGGGATGTATAAAGGATGGAGTAAATGGTATTATACATTATATTATACTTGAATTATATTATTCCTTTATATAATTATAACTTCATTCCATTAAATACGAAATATAAATGAAAGTAGCGTTCAAGCGTACGTACGACTTACCGTCTCAATGAACGTTGCATTTCATTTCTTACCTCTAAATGTTATGTAATATTATAAATGCATTTATATACTGGAATATAAGATATATATGATATCTGAATAATGAATATAATTCTAGAGATAATGGATATTCTACCACATAAACAAGTTCAAATTATATGAAGTTTATTGTTGACTCAAGTACCAAAGATCGACAAAATGACCGTTTTTAACTTATATGACTACATAATTTTTGTAACATTGTAATAAGTGATGTAAAATGGATAATTAACATGAAAAAGGTCCTTAAGAAAGTATATATAAACTCTACTTAATTATTCAGGAGGTTAAAGAGCGGTCGAGTCAAGTCGGACATTAGGTAAGGGAACTTCGTAACCGAATTTACTTTCTTTGGGTTAATCTCCTACTTTAAAATTATGTCATTATATTATTATGTCCTATCTTGTATTTATACTTTCATTATTTGTACATATATTGAATACACATAACAGATCTATTTTATTTTAAAAATGATATTTGTAAGGGACTTCGTCTCAATCTCCATTCATTGAGGCATATTTTGTTTTATACACAAATTTCTTCTGTACTGTGTATAAACCCGTTTGAATATTACTTTTATTCAAAAGGAATATTTTTATAATAATCGTTCTTACTAAATGAAAAAAAGGAATGTTTTTTTCTTACATATGCGGCAATATTGACTTCCCCACCATCATGACCATTATTTGAGTTTCGTCCTCCTCTACAAGCCATAACTTTTTTTAAATGAAAAATAATTACAATGTTTTAATTTTATTTTATTTTTGTATTGAAGATTATTTTGAAAGGGTTTTTTATATCATTGTGTTGTATTGATATCTTGTGATTTAAATGTGGAAATTTTAAGTATTTTATGCATGTTTTATGTTATGGTTTATGATATGTTAAAACCTATTCTTTTGAGGAATGCATTGGACTTAATAATTGATGGGTGGAGCCTGCTATAGCTCCTTGATGAATCGGCAGGTCTCATGAGACAAACTAGTGTCTTGGAAAGAGGCCTTGACAATATATTATTTGTATTCTTGGCACGAGGCCTTGGCTATATGGTGACGATAGTCTGGAATTATGCATTCCATCATTATGAAAGTGGTTATTGATATTTCATGTGATTATTCGACTAGTAGAATATCCATATGAATAAGTAATTGGCATTATTTAATTTTACTTTTTCCATATTATGTTGAATTTCATGTTTAAAAGGCTTTCATTTTAGTTATACATTGCCTTAGATGTTTATGTTTATTTATGAAAGCTTCTGCTATATTGTTATCCCTACTGATCATCTGAGGTCACCCATTTCAATGTTTTAATTTTTCCAGGATGTGAAGATGTATTTTAGGAATGACCTATAGGGATAGTCTGAAGGGGATAGTAGCGTGGACTATGGAGACTATGTTATTGGGATTTTTCACTTTATGATGTAATGTAACATTAATGAATTTATCTAGTGTTTCCAAGGATACTAAACTAATCTGTCATTCAAGACATGATCTCTTGTTATCATGCCAATGTTACGTAATAATGCACCGACTCTGGGTAACTGGGGTCAGGGCGTTACAGTTGGTATTAGAGGCAGTTTAGTATTAAACATGGAAGCTAGATTTAGAAAAACTCTGATTTGAGCATATAGGCATAAGATAGACTTTGAGGATTAGTATAGAAGAACTTCCTAGAATTTTGTTATTGTAGAGATTTTGTGAGTTTTCTGAGGAATACATCCCTGTCTGGATACGAGCAGGTAGAGGCGGCTCTAGCACAGATGTACCTAGGAGTAAAACTCGAAAACCCTGCTTTGAGCTAGACTCGAATGGGAACTGGTGCACGACAACGGGTCTTGCTGCACTCTTGGTTACGACACTCCTGGGTGAAATGCTTAGGATAATTCTCATTTTATTTACAAAACATTATGAAGGGTTTATGAGTATATAATTCCTCAAAGAAAACATTTCTTTTTTGGATTATGGATTATATCCATAAATCGCTCAGTTTATGTTATGTGTTTTACAAGTATGGAATTATGTATTTTGATTCATAAACTAATCTATTTTATGCCATTGTTTAGAAATGGCGCATAGTGGGAGGATGGGAAACCATATCAATTCACGCACTCCATGTAGGGATTGCCCTCCTGATCAAGAAAATTATAGTGGATCTAGTGATACAATTGGTGCTAATCACATTATCACTATACTGGGACAACTCACTAAGGTTATGAATAATAACCTTACTCATATGGAGCACCCTGATCCGCAACGTGGAGGTTCAATTTTAGACCGCTTCATGAGGAAACAACCACCAACATTTAATGGGCGTACAAATCCATTAGTATCTGAGCAATGGATAAACTCCTTAGAGAAAATATTCTACACCATGGGGAGTAGCGAAAGGGAGAAGTTCATCATGGAGGTTTACCGCCTCACTGGAGAAGATGATCAATGGTGGTCATTGATTCAAAACACGAATGAAGATGATGAAGTATAAAATATGGAATGGAGGGAGTTCAAAGAGCTTTTCTTAGAAAAATACTTTCCTCGTGACCATCGAGCAGATATGGAATGTCAATTTCTAAGTCTGAGACAAAAGGAGGATGAGAATGTCGCAAAGTATGAGACCAACTTTACAAGGTTAGCAAGGTATGCTGCAGATTATATACCTAACCCAAGAAGTAAGATTTATCATTTCATTGATGTGTTAAAACAATTTCTCCGTCGAGCTTTAGTATCACAATCGTTCTCATCATACGAAGATATTGCCTTGAGTGCTATCAAGACAGAAAAGGAATTATCTAAGTCTTATGAAAACAAAGTAAAGTAAGAGAAGAAGGGGACGGTGGAACAAGAGATAGATAAATGGAAAAAGGGAAAGAAGGACTTTCCATTATGTGATAATTGTGGAAAGAATCACCCGGGTACAGGCCTAAAAGGAATGGTAGTTTGTTATAAATGTGGAGAAAAAGGTAACCAGGCTCGTGATTGAAAGGGAAAGAAAGAGGCTATCAATGTTGAATTCTACAATTGTAGGGAAATGGGGCATTATACAAATGAATTTCATAAGCATCAGTGAATATTACATCAGAAAAGGCCAAGGGATCAAGGACAATCTTATGTTGTTACTACATTTGAAGTGGAATAATTAATGTATTGGTGCTTTTGGACTCAAGGATTATATTCTGGTTATATGGATAATGTGATATATATAAGGATTGTACTGCAGTACTTCTTCTTTTCATTATGGATTTAATATGATGAAGGTAATCATATTTTTAGTATGTGACAATAAGAGAAACTTTACTTTGTTTGGGGAATCTGAAGTTACAATTGAATTTTGAATTTAGAGACCTTTTAGAGAAAGTCTAGACAGAGGTATTTTGGATAACTATATAGGATGGAATGGATTATGTTGAACATTGGATTTGTATTGTTTAAGGTTAAAACATTTATGAAGAGTATTTTTTGAATATTAAAATTCTATTGTTTTCGGAAAATGACAACCAACAAGTTGGGAGATAACCCGTCATGTCGGACAAAGCTATAGAAATCAAACACACAACCATAGTGCGACCGGCCTTTATTACCTACCACTAGCCTACAGGAAGTCCCTGGTTATTAAAAAATAGTTTTCCTAATCTAAATGGTATGTGGTAATATTTGGAACCTTATACAATTAGGATAAATTGAATATTTTTGAGTTCTGTTACCATTTAGAGTAAAAGATGGGTACATGGTAAAAAAACATTAATGAATGAATGCCTACATGATATGTAAGTATATCTCCATACGTTCTTAGTAAATCTCTTAAATAAATTCCTCAACTTTATGAAAGGTAACTTAAAACAAAAACATCGTCGGTTAACTTTTCCAACATGGAATTCAATGACCGTTTAACCAATCACAAGTTTGTGATTTTTTTGTGGTTAAATTTTTCCTAATCCTATTTTCTACAACTCTCCATCAGACAATGATGGTTTGTTTTTTCTCCATATCCATATTTTCATATAATCCTAGAAAGGGCTATCTCGGGTGGCCTTTTTACCTATCTTGCATTCTTTTAATGTTATATATTCATTACCCCTATTTCTGATGTGAGTTTTCTACAATGGTATTTTCTATTTTCAACCTTTTATTTTCAAAGAAAATTTTCAAATTGTGAGGACACAATTTATTGAAGGAGGGGAGAATGTAACACCCCGAGCTTCCATGATACGCTTCTCTTTCAATAATGCAATAGCTTGCATTTTACGCAAGTTCGAGATTCTAACACACCGCGACCAATCAAAGAAGCAGTTATGAATAGTAATACCCACTTTTTGAAATTATATATATTTTATATTTAAAAATGGACTTTATTTTTGGATTCTTAATATTGAAATTCGTCTATGATGAATTTTTTTGTATTTTTCTGAGAACTTCCAATTTTTTTTTAATAGTGAAAAATAATTAAAAACAACTTTTTTAATAAAAATAAATTATAGTGATAAATTATACTATAGTGTGGTTTTAATGTATAATTATAATATATTTTTTCCATTTTATCCAATGGTGGTCATTAGAATTAATTTCACTTTGAAATTGGACATAAACAATTGTCAATCTTTTGACATATATTGTTTCATAAAAACATGTTATTTGTTGTTACAGCGGGAATTATTTATAAAAATAATTTATTAAACTTATATGTTTGTAATTTTCTAAAATAAACATCATTTTTTAATTCAAAATATCAATTATAGTTTAGGGTGAAATTTTGTCATTGTTCTGAAAAACATCAATTTTTTATGAAGAGTGAAACCACTAAGTGGTAGTTAAAAAAAACTAATTTGTTATTTAAATGAAACATTACCACTTCTGTGATTTTATTTTCAAAAATCCGACCTACATGGTTGTCATTATGAATTAAAATGTGGTTCAGTGGGATTAAAATAATTTTTTTGGTGAATAGTAACTTTTATGTTTAATTAATCGCGATTAAAGGTAATTAGTGAAATTTAAGGTAAAAAGGATATTATAAAAAAATGAAATGTCCTTGACACATGTCCTACCATTATTGGATGAGTCATGTCCGAACAAGATAATCCATGGGTCAACTTGGGGACCCCATAGAGCCACTTGGGTAAGAAAATTACATTAATAACTTTTTGTTTAAAGTAAAAATAAAATTTTCCCAAACATGTGTTGTTTTACTAAAAGAATTATTACACTGGGTTATATAGGATAACATTTCAAATATAAATATTCATTGAAAATCTAAAAATATTTCCTACATTATGATATTTTTTTATAATTTTTAGACATTAAATAAATTAATGTTTTAATGACATAGTGATGATGCATTGATTACCTCGTTAATTAACGATTCAAATAAAATGAAAAGATAATGTAAAATATAAGGCTTAAACTTGTCAAAAACCTATTGTATGGTCATATTATGAACCCTTATCAGGTTATACTCAAAATATAGCATTGTGGGACCTTTTAAATCCGAAAATAACTTCATAATAATGTACCATTTCATTACTTTCCAAGAGTGCCCCTCCTCTTCTCTTATAAAAGGCCCCCACCTCTACCACCTTATTCACACCATCAAATCCTTTTGGCTAGGACAACCTCTACCCAAATACTTTCTCAACTTCCCTATCTTACTCCTAGAAGCCTCACATTGGGTAGAAGTTCTCCTATGGAATCCTTTGGCTCAAATCAAAAAGAGTTACCCGATTTTAAGGTAATGTATTCTATTATTTTATTTTGTTCTTTTTTTTTGATTCTCCAACCCCCTAAACTCTTTTAATTATTTTCATTTATAACAAAAACAGTTTCCTGAATATACTTTTATGTTTTTATGAGAAGGATTTTATTTACACTTACAAACACCTTCGTCTAATGGTTAAAGAACATACAGTTTCATTGGGTGGAGAATTACTGCCTCAAGAAACGGTGATTGTTCAATCTTCTATTAACACCTCTCATGGTGGATATTATGATGAAACTATTTTTATATATGATATATATTATGTTTTTTTTTTCTAATTATTCTTTATTTTTCATTTATGGCATACCATTATGATTTCCATTATTGTTAAACGCGATAATTTCATTTTAGGAGGTGCGGTCTACCGCCCCCTCAAAGTGATTTGAATCGGTAATTGTAAAGACCCGTAAATTGCAAGGAAATTTTTTTCTTAATTTTATTTAGAATTTTATCAGAACGCAGTTTCTGACGGCGCTTGATTCCGAGGCCCGGTGTGCCCGGAATCAATTTACGAAGTTTGGCTCGGATACGTTCAGTGAACGGACGAGATGGTTTTTCTAACTTTTGAACCGGTGCCCGGAATCGAATTCTGAGGGCACCGATTAAATCACAGCGCCGGTATTCTCTTAGAAATGCCTCTTCCGGAGTAGCATTTTCTCGGGTGTGGTTTTTAAATTTGTGGGCTTAAGGTTAAGAAATAAAATAATTTTTCGACATCTTTATTTTCTTTCACTTAAGCCACTTGGAAGACACTTGAAGCCACTTAAAACCGGCTTAAACTGAGTTGAACCGGATAGGGTACTATCCAGAAATATCCTACCCTCTTGGTAGGATATTTGTGAGGAGGGGCCCGCACTAGCCCCGTCGTTTCTTTCCGCTAAGTAAGGCACCCTTGAAAACCCTTCATTATGAAAGTCAACTGACGCGTTTTCTTAAATTCTTAACAGACCATTTAATTGGGCAGTTTATTTCGTAAATTAAATGAGTTGTTTCTTTCGATGAATTAAGTCTACGAATTAATGGTTCGTTTCTTATATTTTGAAATTCAAATGTTTAGTTGTGTAAATAAAATAAGGCTTATGTTTATTTTATTTTGGGTTGGTCTCCTTTGAAACCTTGAGAGATTTTGAGAAGCTCTCTCCATCTTCTTCAACCGTGACGATGAAAACGAAGAACACTTAAGCTCCGATGAAGAACATCGCTTCTCTTCTTCGTAGCCGATGTGTTTCTGAAGATCGACGACGCCGCTTCTTCGATCTTCTTCCCGTGTCAACGAAAGGAGACGACGTTTCCTCCTCGGACTATCTCTGTCAGCTTACGAAGCATCTCCAATGACGTACCTCTTCGGACGCACCTCGACGTCAACAGAAACGACATTCGATTTCCGCGACTCCCGACCTCCGCGACGCTAGTCTTCCGGGGCTTGATTAGCGTGCTCCGCACTTGAATCCGAGGTAGTGGATTGTTGATATTTTATTTATTTATTTTCCATTCTTGATTCTAGAATGTCGAACTTCGAGGATAAAGGATTAAATGTTATTGTCTAACGAGAGGGGGGTTCGGACCGCACCAACACGGCCGAACCCCCCCTCCTATGATCATAACTATTTCCTTGCGGATGGAATGGGATGCTGTGGTGCCGTCGCACCACACGGGAATCGCACGACAATTATTGCGCGGTGCCGTCGCGCCGCACCGTGGAAAGAAATCCAAGAACGCGACGCCGTCGCGTCGCGTCGAAGAAAGTCAAAGGTGCCACGGCCGGAGCAGGGCCACAACGGAGGGAAGCGATGTCGTCGCATCGCGCCGGACGGCATAGGCTGCGATCGGTTCCGGGCCGCGGCGGAGCAAGATGACCAGCGGCTGGCACCGGGCCGCCGGTGTCGGCGAAGGAAGGACCGGCCGTCGCCGGTCCTTGCTGGCGAAACCGGTCGGCCAGTGCGGGCCGGCCGGACAGTGGAGACCGGGGGAATTAATTTCCCCCGGCCGGGTCTCAAAATAGGGCCCAATTAAGGGGCCTCAATTCTCAAAGGGGGGGGGGGGCTTTGCCCCCCGCACGTGGCACCCGAACGGCGCCCAGGCCGCGCCGTCGTGCCGGTCTGCGCCGCCATGCCGGCCCGCGCCGCCAGCCGGGCCGGGTCGTCAGGCCGGGTCGCCGCCCGGGCCGAGTCGACCCGGTTCGGCAGACCCAGGGGGGTCGGGCCGGGTCGGCCCGGGCCCGGACCCCCAGTTTCGGACCACTTTTGGTCAAATTCTCGTATCTTGGGCTACGAGCCTCCAAACGATTCGCCGTCAGCGGCAACACGATCCTTGGATCGAGACGGTCGTTTCGGTATACTATACTCAAGGTGCACCTTCCTTTTTGGGAGCCTACGTGGTTTAAACTCCATAGTTAGGCGTGCATGGCCTAGAATAGTGATCAGGATGGGTGACCTCCTGGGAAGTTTCCCAGGGTGGGTGTGAGACGAAAAAGCCAATAACTCTCAGACAGGGCATCTGATTGACGCGTCGTTTGTTGCATTGAGTTCCTGTTGATGATACAGAACATTTGGAATCCTTCGCCGTGATTTGGATGCATATGGATAGTGGCCCGGTTGGATCGCACCGATATCCAACCGGGCCCCTGGAACGGAAAAGATGATATCTTTCAGACCAGACGTCTGTTTGACGAACTGTCAGCGGCGTTAGTGATCACGTTGAGTAACGGTCCATATGAATATACCCAATGGGAGATCAGGGTGCAGTTGAGATTCGGCCGGGTTGGTTCACTCATAAAACCAACCGGGCCCCTGGGACGAAAAGGCTAATAACTCACAGACCGGGCGTCCGATTGACGCGTCGTCTGTTGCGTTGATACCCCTATGACGAGGCGGTCCTTTGAGATACTTTTTCGTGGAACTTTGAGATACTTGGAGTATCTACTAGTAGCTCGTGGAGTGGACCCTCCCAGAGACGAGCGTACGGAGTACGGAGACCGTGTAGCCGGTAGAGACCTAAAGACTGCTTGTCCGATTCGATTCGGAGTGACTTACGTAGCCCAGTGGGGAGCACTACTTTGTGAGGTGGCAGACTTGCAGCGGAGGAGCACTACTATGTGAGGTGGCAGACCTGCGGTACTCGACAGGAGGAGTACCTCTGTAGGCTATGAAGGGGGGGGCACTACTGTGTTTGGGTGGTAGACCCCGGCGGGAAGCACTACTGTGTGAGGTGTCAGGCCCGCGGTACTCAACAAGAGAAGAACCTCAGCAGTCTTAGGTTAGTGAGCAGTACCTCAGAGTCGTGACAGGACCACTGTACACTCCAGATATGGAGCTCTTCAGCAGTTACGGTTTCGATAATGAAAATCCTCGTTTGAGATGAATCTTTGACCTTTGTGTTTACCTCATGAATGAGATGGGTCACTTGATAACTTAGGTATATGTATGGGCATATACCTGGGTAGTGGGTATCCATTGAATTCATAATCCTTGTGTTTCCTCATGATTGATATGGGTTACTTGATAACATAGGTATATGTATGGGAATATACCTAAGTAGAGGTTATCTATTGATATCTTCTTTGTGGTTATCCTTGTTGGTTTTAGTGATACATTGAGGGTATCGGGGTCCCTACTAAGTATCGTTATACTCACCCCTGCATGGGCTATGCCCGCACCTCGTTGTGTTGGTTGTAGACGACAGGAAGTACTGACGGAGGCCGAGTGTTCGAGGACGAGTCAGTACCCAGAGGTGGACTACATGATGAGTCAGTGTTCGGAGGTGGACTTCACGACAAGACGACACTCAGAGGAGGTTGAAGGATTAGAGCACTGTGGAGGCTATCTGTACCTACACTTCATGTAGGATTCATGGTGGACGATCCAGGAGATACACCATCTATACCTACCCTTCACGTAGGATCCGAGGGGGACGTCCCAGGAGCCGCTTCCGTCCCTCCAGCTGTTGTCTTTTTCTGTTGTACTTTGTTCAGTTGTAGTTGTACTTTTTTTTGGGTTTGTATTCTGGCCCATTTACATTCAGCTCTTCTTTTGTTACTTAGTGTTTTACATCTGCTTTTACTCTGTTGTGTTTTGTTACTTTTATAAAGGCAATGCCTTCCCAGTTATCGGGATTTATGCCTTTGGTGCTAGTCGCCAGCCCCTGGCCTATGGAAGGTGGGCTTGGGGTAGTCACGGCACGGGCCCCGAGGACGGGTCGTGACAAATTGGTATCATAGGAGTTTGGTTCTACCGCAGAACTTATAACTCTGATATTTCTTTCTTTGAAGCAATAGAGTTAAGTGTACCGACTGTGGTTTTCAGTTCAGGGAGTCCAGTGTTGGTGCGGGCGGCCGACCTATCCATTCACCAAGACCCTAACAACTGATTTCCGACTTTGTGCATGAAAACACTGA
Source organism: Viscum album (assembly GCA_963277665.1). NCBI lineage: Eukaryota > Viridiplantae > Streptophyta > Magnoliopsida > Santalales > Viscaceae > Viscum > Viscum album. Next base: position 1,516,743,637 of record OY728131.1, read on the forward strand.
TTGCGTGTGTGTTTTCTAGAAGTTTTATTTAAATGTCAGCTCAAACCAGGTCAGCTCAACAGGTATAATCTTTTGACTGTGTCACGTTGTTTCTTTCAGGATGCCTCCCCATGGACGACCAGCTAGAGCCCCAAGAGTGGTGCGTACTGACAGCTTGCCGATCATCGAGGCCTTAGTACAGGGCCCTATCCCAGTTGAGGCACCAGCGGAGGCACCAGCGGTACTACTACCCGTTGGGCCACCGATGCCACCATCCCCAGCAGCAGAGGATGCACGTCGCCTGAGAGCACTGCATGAGTTCCAGCGCCAGAGGCCACCCAGGTTACAGGGAGGGACGGACCCGCAGGCGGCTGAGGATTGGTTGGAGGCTGTGGTGAGAGTCTTCAGGATAATGGGGACGCCGACAAATTTCATGGTGATCCTTGCTGCCAGCCTTCTTCAGGCAACAACAGGCATATGGTGGAGCCTGAGGCTTCAGATGCATGACGAGGCGACACTTCTATGGGCAGACTTCGAGAGCCTATTCCGGGCAGAGTTTGTACCAGCCACCCTTCGAGCGGTCCGTATACAGGAGCTACTTCAGCTGTGGTAGGGAAGCATGTCAGTGGCGCAGTACTCAGAGAGATTCACAGACCTCTCACGCTACTCCACATATATGGTACGGGACCCGTTCTTCAGGGCCCGAACCTTCAAGCAGGGGATCAGGCAGGAGATCAGAGCTTCGGTTGTATCACACAACATTCCGACGCAGATAGGAGTGTTGGAGCGAGCCCTCTTAGTGGAGAGATTCCTTGCTGATCAGTCCCCAGCAGCAGGACCCACCACTAGCCGGCATGCACCAGAGTCTTATGTAGCGGGCAGTAGACAGATGACATAGGGGTCCAAGAGGACCAGACCTACAGGTGGTCGACCGCGTGACTCAGGGTCGGTAGTGCGAGGCACCAAGGAAAGTGATAGATCCAGACCTGCCATTATGTGTTACTCCTACTGCGGAATTGGTCATATAGAACATGACTGTCCGACCCGACATGCAGATGACCAGCAGTTAAATGAAGAACATCTGAGGCAGAGGTAGAGGTTCAATCACGGTGGACCGCAAGGAGCAGGCGGCCATAGTAGAGGAGCTGGCCGTGCAGCTGGAGGTGGACGATGCTTCGGGATCTTTCCACCACCACCAGGAGGCCCACCCCAACCATAGGGGACAGGAGGACATGGGAGAGCTCAGCTTCAGGTAGCTGAGACCTATGGTCATGGAGCTCCGGAAGCAGATGGACAGGAGTGGGACTAGCTTCCGACCTAGAGGCTATTGATCCTGTTGCTTCTGGTTTTGTTGATGTTTGTCTGTAGTTTCTTTGTGTCTTTGTACTATGAGCTGCAATAATGAAAAAGAAACTTATATTTTTTTGTTTTCCTGTCCTTTTGTTTGGTTAATACTGAGTGGTCCCGGTTAAGACTGTGGACTTGACCCTCACTTTCGAGATTTCTACTGGAGGAGACCCCGTGACCTCATACTAATGCCGACAGTGTGACTCGACCCTTGGAGGCGAGAGTGACACTTGGATCTCTTGGTAGTTACTTCAAGGACTTACGACATCATCTATGGCATGAATGCATCATTTATGTCAGGATTGACTGTATTAGGAAATGAATGTGGTTCATCCAGGGGATGAGACCAGATTTCTCTTATCGGAAAAGAAGAAATCATAGCAGCTCTTGTGAGACTAAAGGAGGTGCAGTTCATCCAGGATCGGATGAAGATTGCACAATGCAGTGAGAAACAGGAAACCGGTGCCAGTCTTAGAGACTCGGGCATGTTAAATGATTCAAAAAGGGGAAGCTTTAAATAGAGATGAGTCTGCGAAGCTGCAGACGTGGAGGCAGAGCTAGGAGAGCAGCATGAGGTGGTGTACATCCTGACATGGTACAACCACCCGCCTTAGATATTCCCGCCAGGCTCAGGGAGCTGGAGGGCGGAGGAAGAGTGTGGCTGCATGCGGTCAAGGAGTGTGACCCAATGGCTCTAGAAATGATTCAAGGGACAGTCTGTGTCCACTACTAGATGTTGTAGTAACAGACGTCGATATGAATCATTCCTCGCTTTCACAAATCTTGTTCCAGACCTGGAGTTTCCGATAAGCCGTGGACTTTACCCTCATGTCTGGAGATACCTTGGGAGGAGACTCGATAATCACACTTACGCCGACGGTGTGGTCAGACCCTCGAGGAGAGATTTCTGGTTGGAATCTCTTGGTGGCAGCGTCGAGGCCTTACGACGTTAGTTTGAGTATGGAATGGGAAATAACTGGTCATACTCAAATTGACGGTTTTAGGCAAACTTTGTAGAGACCCGAATCTTGATGTACATGGAAATTACATTACTTTTGCGGAATACTTAGTACATACCAAAAACACACACACAAGGATCGTAATAGTTTATTGTCTTTGGAAACTCGGAATAAAATCTTCTAATCGTGGTGAAAGATCTTCAACATCTCCCATAAAGATCTTCCTTTTTTAATACCTAAAACCTTTCATTATATCCTGGGGAAAAGAAAACATAGAAGGGTGATCTCAAATGCTCAGTAAGGGTAAGCAAAAGAAATATCAATCACATCGTATTCATAAGAACATAACATTTTGGAAATCATAACCTGCAAAAAAGAGCATAATTTCATAACATGGGATAAATCATGGTAGTGAAATGTAATCACAATAATCATAACATAAAACATGAAACTTTGTGGCATTCACACATATTCATAGAGAATCATTTCTTGTTAGTCAAGACTCATTGCCAAGACTATCTTGGTGGACAAAGTCCCTTTCTGAATCGAGTAACCCTCGTTTCAGTCCTATTTCACTGAACCGGTATAACCTACCGTTCCAGCCCTGTCTATCTCATGAGATATAAAATCTTTACCCAATGCATTGGAGGGAGATATAGGTCCCACCCATCTTATAATGAATCCTTTCTTATGTGTGCCACATAATCATAAACCATACATCATATCGTAACCCATGTAATAAAAATGGGATTCTTAAACAACATGACATCATAAAACAATTCATATAAGGTAAAGGAATTCATAAAAATGTTTCCATCACAACATAATCAAATCCATGTAATAATAGGGATAAAAATAGAACCCTTTTATTATCTTAGATGGAAAATAATTTTGATAAAATACTTGAACTCCATTCTTGAGGAAAATATCCTTTCTACTTTAAAAACATTTTTCCTTTCATAACATGTCATATGACTTTATAATAAAAGAAGTTGATTAAAAATAAACTTGAAAACTTGTAAAGGAAGATTCTTGGAAACAATGTTTTAAAAATCCATTCATGCCGTATATGTTAAAAAAACATTCTTTGTACTTTTTTCGGAAAAGTCAAAAAAGTACCTCGTATGAAAAACGACAAAAGATTCCATTCATATCTTTTACAAAAAAATCACTGAAGGGTAAAATTGGATTTAAACAATTGTAGGTGGATGGAAATAATATTACATATTGAAGAAACATGTATGTGGATGATAAAATACACCCCAGTGAATACCAAAGTATAAACAATCTTGGATAAAAATGAGATTGTGATATTTCCCTTACCTTAGGTCTGATTTGCTTTGTACGTGTCCGAAGCTCTTGTATAATGATTTAAATCATGTTATTGACTTATTCAAGAATCATATTCATTGTTATTATATCATATATGGTCCACTTATGACTTTATATTACCCGTTCTTTTGTAAATTCATGATAAAGTAGCATTTTGGGTAAAATCGTCTCGTTTTTCGTTCGTGTTTTTAACTTGTAATTATTCATATGATTACTTAGATTAGGATTACTTAATTACAGAATATAAAACATGATATATATATATTCAGAATATACATATATAATAAATCTGTAAATGGAAAGAAATACACCGTTCATGGAGACGGTAGTCCGTACGTACGCATGAACGCTGTTTTCGTTTCCTTATTGAATTGAATGGAATTAAGTAGATAAAATACATATAAATAATTCCAGTATCATTATTATGTCATATATATCATTAGTACTTATTATATATAGTTTATAATCATTCATGAATGGTTAATCATTGAGAATGAATCTCATCGCGTCTTGGAGACGGTAGTCCGTACGTACGCACGAGTGATGATATCATTCCCATGGTCAGGGAATTGTGTTTAAGTGTATGTATACTATTTAAGTATCAATATCAATTTATAATAATCATATATAGTTACTCATGAAACCATTATACACATCCAATTAAGGTGGTGGCGGAAAATAGATTACACCACGGCGTGGAGACGGTATTCCGTACGTACGCACGCGCGGTGATTTCCTTTTTCCGTAGGATGGATAGAAGGTGAATTAGGTTTGTTTCATATTAATAATAACATATCAGTATTTAAGTAACACTGATGTTATTACTTTATAATTAAACAACTAAATAAGAAGAAGTTGAAGAAGAAAGAAATTGAAAAGATCGGTAATGGATATTACCTCTTCTTTGGAACGCATCTTTGAATCCTCCACTTAGGGAACTAAGATTGGTCATTGAAGAAGACCAGGACCTCTAGGATTATTATAGGTAAGTGGAGAGGAGAAAATTGCAGGGGTTGTCCGAGCATGAGTGCTCAAATTGATGTGAGGAGGAGGGGGAGGAGGTGCCCTTTTATAAGGGAGGAGAGGGGCACCTTAGGAATATCTCAAAATATTATTTTATATTAAAGTCAAAATCGGTTTATAATGGTTCAAAAGGGTCTTATATAGAAGATAAAGTGGGGATGGGTCGAAATCCTATCATCCAATAGGATTTAGACACGTTTAGGGTATTATTTTAACCTTATCAATTAGATTTAACTCTAAGTTAAATAATTTAACTTTTACCATGTCTTTTTGTTTTCTTTCACTATATGGTTAATACACTTACTATAACATGCCAAACGAACCCCAAATTGTTTATTATTAATATATATATATATCCTTATCTAAGTCATTTGGCCGAAACTTAGATTTTTAGGAATAAAATAACAATTAATAATATAATATTTTATTTAAAAACTATTTTGTGTCAATTTTGACACTATTTGATATATGATTTTTGTGAAAGTCATAACAGAATTATATGTTCGAACCAAGTTGATTAAATCAACACTAATATATCATAGTAACCTAGAAAATTAGTGGAATTCATAAAAAGTCTCAAATTACATTTATTTTTGTGTTTATAACATCAATTATGTCAATATTTCATAAATAAGATAATTACTGCATCATCTTTGTGTCATAAATAAATTAACTTATTTGATGTCTAAAAATTACAAATAAAATACCATTCTGTAGGAAATATTTTTAGATTTCTAAATAATATTTACAATAGAATTTATCTCATGTACAACCCTATATACAAAATTTTTTAGTAAATAAACTTTGATTTTAACTCTTTTAACTCTTCTTTGAATTAAATAATAATAAATGTCCTAATCTAATCCAAGTGGGCCTAAATGATAATAATTTACACTTAAGGTTTTTTTGTGGTCTAGATAGACTTGTCCAATATAATTAGTACATGTGTTAGGGTAATATTAATATCATTCTTATCCTTAATTACCCTATTTACTTTTAACCGTGGTAAATAGAAGTAAAAAGTTACTATTCACCAAAAATTATTTTCATCACATTGAACCACATTTTACTTACTAACATCAACTGTGTCTCTCGGATTTTTGAAATTCCATTCACAGAAGCGGTAAAATTAAGTTTTATGAAAAATTCAGTTTTTTTAACTACCACTTAGTAGTTTCACTATTCATAAAAAATTGATGTTTTTCAGAACAATGCCAAAATTTCATCCTAAGCTATATTTCATATTCCGAATTCAAAAATGAAGTCTATTTTACCAAATTCATAACATAGAAGTTGCATTAATTAATTTTATAATTAAATCCCGCTGTTAAAACAAATAGCGTGTTTTTAAGAAACAATATCTATCAAAAGATTGACACTTGATTATGTCTGCTATAAATGTGAAATTACATTCAATGACAAACATTGTATTAAATTGTAAAAATATATTCTAAATATAATTTAAAACCACTCAAATTAATAATTTATCACTATTAATTATTTCGATTAAAAATTGTTGTTTTTAATTATAATTTAGTAATTTTCACTATTCATCAGAATATGAAAGTTATCCAAAAAGTACCAAAATTTCACCTTAGGCTAAATTCGATACTCTGAATCCAAAAATGAAGTCCATTTTGAGAGCTAAAATTTATAAAATTTAAAAAGTGGTTATTACTATTCATAACGGCTAGTTTTAATAATATTTTAATAGCATATCGTTGTTTCGTGAAACTCAGTATTGCGTACTACACACGCTATCGAGGAAGGTTGTGATTGCGTGTAATGCAAGGCAAGTCAATGATGCATGTTGTGAAAGCTCCTTTTTGTGTAGCGTACAACACAAGACATTAGTTATATTAAAAAAAATATTTTTCATAAAATCTCGCGGTGTTACATTCTACCCCCCTTGAAATGAATTTCGCCCTCGAAAATCGTCGGGGTTATAAATGGTTTACTATTTGAAAGTTTCTTTAATAGAAACCCACATCGTAAAAAGGAATACCAAAACCAATCTTTAAAAACAAAAGTATGAAACCTAATGGTTACCCAAATAAACTAATCACTGAGTTTCCACATAGGTAAAAATATGGATATGGAAGAGAAATCTAACCATCATGTTCTGATGGAGAGTGGTAGAGAACATGGATATGGAAAATCCAGTAATCACAAATCCATAGATTTGTGTTGATATAAGGTACCATCTGATTCATCAGGTATAAGATCACCAGGACAACATTTTTGGTTTTCAAGATCATTTCCCTAAAGTTGAAAATTTGAATTATAATAAATACTTACTTTATTTTGGTACAATCTCACTGTTTTTCGTGCCATGAACAATTTCCACTTCATATCTTAAATAAATGAAGTTGAATTTGTTATTCGTGATGTGTTAGCAGATCATGTAATAGAATGATGGGTCATTCCATCTGTCTCAAACAAAAGGTTTGAAAAGTTATAAGTTCATCTTATGGTTAGATTAATTGTATATGGTTCCAAAAATGAACTTATACTTCATATATCATACCTCTTAATAAAACTAGATTCTACTAAATAAGGACTTCCTGTAGGCCAGTGTTAGGCGATAAAGGCCAGTCGCATTTCAGTTGTGTGTTCGATTCCCACAGCCTTGTCCGACGCGATGGGCTATCGCCCGTCCTGCAGGTTGTCCTTTTTCTAAAAAAAACTTTTATCCTTAAACAATACTAACTTATGTCCAACATAATCCATTCTAATCTTTAGGCTTACCCATAATACTGCAGTCCACTCTCATAATATAGTGAAAACAATTACCAGAGATTTAATACCATCGTTGATCCCCATATATCATAAGATATGTCTTGTTGGTCACATTCTAAACATTCAAGTTCCTTAATCATGTATTCTCTTGAATACCCATTGAACCTTAGTGAAAACATGAATGCAGTTAAACGTTAACACTTTCCACATACCAAAATCCTCAAAATTATTTATAATCAAACCACGATATCACTTAGTCCTTATATCAATCATGAGCTCATGAATACTGTCAAATATTTAATTTTCTCATTTTCCCTTCATTATGCGCATATCATTCTTTTTCCAAAAAATATCTCAATCACTTTTTATGGTTACTGGTACCATAAAATTATTGAAAACCACAATATACCAATACATAAATATTCCAATATTCCACGATACTATATACAAAACTATTTTGGAATCCCATTACATAAACACTTAATCATTCCACCACATCGTTGTCATATTCAACATCGCTAATAGTGATCGCTTGTGACTTCGCTTTTTCCTTTTCCTTAAGTGGTTGCTCATGTTGATCATCACTAACCCTTGGATTAGGTTATTTATTGGCATAATGTCCCATCTCCTTGCACTTGAAACATTGAAGTGTTGGTGGTGCGTTCTCTGCAGTGTTTTCTTTGTTCACATCATTAGAAACCCTTTTTCCATTACTTCGACACTCAGCTACTCGATGACCTTCTTTTCCACACTTAAAACATTTTCTAGTCCCTTTAAGACAATCTCCACCATGGTTCTTTCCACACTTTGAGCATAAGGAAACATTCATCTTCTTTTCACCATTATTCTGAGATTTCTCCTTGAACTACATCTTTCGTTTCTTTTCAAAACCATGAGATGGATATGTAACACCAACTTCCATTTCTACCTTCATAGCACAACACACAATTTCTTCATAGCTACTGAAGTCTCGTATAGCTAATGCCCTTCGAAGACTTGGTTTTAAGCCACTGAAAAATCGATCAACTTTACTTTCAGGTTGGATGATAATTCCAGATGCATACCTTGCAAGTCTTATAAAATTCCCTTCGTATATACCAACAGATTCATCATCCTTCTGTTTCAGCTCAAGAAACTCCTTTTCCATCTTCGTTCGAAGAATACAAGGGAAGTACTTATTTAAAAATAAGTTCTTGAACTCTTCCCATTCCATGGACTCAATTTCATCTCTTTGCCTTGTATTCTTGATAAGATTCCACCATTGATCAGCTTCACCTTCCAAACGATATACTGATAAGATGACTTTATCATGTTCAGAACATTGAAGAACTGAAAATTTCTTTTCAGTGGTACTGATCCATTATTCAGCAACAAGTGGATCAGAAGACTCACTGAAAGAAGGTGGACGTTGCCTCATGAAGGACTCAATAGAATATTGTTCCCTTCTCTGCTCATTTGGAAGTCCAGAATGATTCATAGCTTGTGTAAGTATAGCAATAAGATTTTGCACTCCATCTCCCATAACATTTGTTTGTTCATGAGGAAAATCGTTGCATTTTCCATTGCATTGATCAACATGGTTCCTTCGGGTTCCAGCCATCGCCTAAAACCCAAAAAGAATAGTGTGAGAGGCAAAAATCATGCTCGGGAAAACAACATAATAAAGGGGGAGTACCTTCAATATCTAACATCTTAGGTTTAATTCTATGATCGTTAGCATAGTTCTAGTACTATAACTTATACGTATACTTATCCTTCGGGACATCCCTAGACATACCGTAGAAATATCTCTAGGGATCTCACTAACGTTTTCGCAACCTAGTTTCCAAAGGTTGATTAAACCTTTGCTCTGATACCAACTGTAGAGACCCGAAGCTTGACGTACATGGACGTTACATTACTTTTGCGGAATACTTAGTACATAACAAAAACACACACACAAGGATCGTAATAGTTTAGTGTCTTTGGAAACTCTGAATAAAATCTTCTAATCGTGGTGAAAGATCTTCAACATCTCCCATAAAGATCTTCCTTTTTTTATACCTAAAACCTTTCTTTATATCCTGGGGAAAAGAAAATATAAAAGGGTGAGCTCAAATTCTCAGTAAGGGTAAGCAAAAGAAATATCAATCACATCGTATTCATAAGAACATAACATTTTGGAAATCATAACCTACAAAAAAGCGCATAATTTCATAACATGGGATAAATCATGGTAGTGAAATGTAATCACAATAATCATAACTTAAAACATGAAACTTTGTGGCATTCACACATATTCATAGAGAATCATTTCTTGTTAGTCAAGACTCATTGCCAAGACTATCTTAGTGGACAAAGTCCCTTTCTGAATCGAGTAACCCTCGTTTCAGTCCTGTTTCCCTGAACCGGTATAACCTACCGTTCCAGCCCTGTCTATCTCATGAGATATAAAATCTTAACCAATGCATTGGAGGGAGATATAGGTCCCACCCATCTTATAATGAATCCTTTCTTATGTGTGCCACATAATCATAAACCATACATCATAGCGTAACCCATGTAATAAAAATGGGATTCTTAAACAACATGACATCATAAAATAATTCATATAAGATAAAGGAATTCATAAAAATGTTTCCATCACAACATAATCAAATCCATGTAATAATAGGGATAAAAACAGAACCCTTTTATTATCTTAGATGGAAAATTATTTTGATAAAATACTTGAACTCCATTCTTGAGGAAAATATCCTTTCTACTTGAAAAACAATTTTCCTTTCATAACATGTCATATGACTTTAGAATAAAATAAGTTGATTATAAATAAACTTGAAAACTTGTAAAGGAAGCTTCTTGGAAATAATGTTTTAAAAATCCATTCATGCCGTATAAGTTAAAAAAAACATTCTTTGTACTTTTTTCGGAATAGTCAAAAAAGTACCTCGTATGAAAAACGACAAAAGATTCCATTAATATCTTTTACTAAAAACTCACCGAATGGTAAAATTGGATTTAAACAATTGTAGGTGGATGTAAATAATATTACATATTGAAGAAACATGGATGTGGATGATAAAATACACCCCAGTGAATACCAAAGTATAAACAATCTCGGATAAAAATGAGATTGTGATATTTCCCTTACCTTAGGTCCGATTTGCTTTGTACGTGTCCGAAGCTCCTGTATAATGATTTAAATAATGTTATTGACTTATTATAGAATCATATTCATTGTTATTATATCATATATGGTCCACTTATGACTTTATATTACCCGTTCTTTTGTAAATTCATGTTAAAGTAGCGTTTTCGGTAAAATCGTCTCATTTGTCGTTCGTGTTTTTAACTTGTAATTATTCATATGATTACTTAGATCAGGATTACTTAATTCCAGAATATAAAACATGATTTATATATATATTCAGAATATACATATATAATAAATCTTTAAATGGAAAGAAATACACCGTTCACGGAGACGGTAGTCCGTACGTACGCATGAACGCTGTTTTCGTTTCCTTATTGAATTGAATGAAATTAAGTAGATGAAATACATATATATAATTCCAGTATCATTATTATGTCATATATTTCATTAGTACTTATTATATATAGTTTATAATCATTCATGAATGGTTAATCATTGAGAATGAATCTCATCGTGTCGTGGAGACGGTAGTCCGTACGTACGCACGAGCGATGATATCATTCCCATGGTCAGGGAATTGAGTTGAAGTGTATGTATAATATTTAAGTATCAATATCACTTTATAATAATCATATATAGTTACTCATTAAACCATTATACCAATCCAATTAAGGTGGTGGCAGAAAATAGATTACACCACGGCGTGGAGACGGTATTCCGTACGTACGCACGCGCAGTGATTTCCTTTTTCCGTAGGATGGATAGAAGGTGAATTAGGGTTGTTTCATATTTATAATAACATATCAGTATGTAATTAATACTGATGTTATTACTTTATAATGAAACAACTAAAGAAGAAGAAGTTGAAGTAGAAAGAAATTGAAAAGATCGGTAATGGATATTACCTCTTCTTTGGAACGCCTCTTTGAATCCTCCAATTAGGGAACTAAGATTGGTCTTTGAAGAAGACCAGGACCTCTAGGATTATTCTAGGTAAGTGGAGAGGAGAAAATGGCAGGGGTTGGCCGAGCTTGAGTGCTAAAATTGATGTGAGGAGGAGGGGGAGGAGGTGCCCTTTTATAAGGGAGGAGAGGGGCACCTTAGGAATATCTCAAAATATTATTTTATATTAAAGTCAAAATCGGTTTATAATGGTTCAAAAGGGTCTTATTTCGAAGATAAAGTGGGGATGGGTCGAAATCCTATCATCCAATAGGATTTAGACAAGTTTAGGGTATTATTTTAACCTTATCAATTAGATTTAACTCTAAGTTAAATAATTTATCTTTTACCATGTCTTTTTGTTTTCTTTCACTATATGGTTAATACACTTACTATAACATGCCAAACTAACCCCAAATTGTTTATTATTAATATATATATTCTTATCTAAGTCATTTGGCCGAACCTTAGATTTTTAGGAATAAAATAACAATTAATAATATAATATTTGATTTAAAAACTATTTTGTGTCAATTTTGACACTATTTGATATATGATTTTTGTGAAAGTCATAACAGAATTCTATGTTCGAACCAAGTTGATTAAATCAACACTAATATATCATAGTAACCTATAAAATTAGTGGAATTCATAAAAACTCTAAAATTACATTTATTTTTGTGTTTATAACATCAATTATGTCAATATTTCATAAATAAGATAATTATTGCATCATCTTTGTGTCATAAATAAATTAACTTATTTGATGTCTAAAAATTACAAATAAAATACCATTCTGTAGGAAATCTTTTTATATTTCTAATTAATATTTACAATAGAATTTATCTCATGTACAACCCTATATAAAAAATGTTTTATTAAATAAACTTTGATTTTAACTCTTTTAACTCTTCTTTGAATTAAATAATAATAAATGTCCTAATCTAATCCAAGTGGCCCTAAATGATAATAATTTACACTTAAGGTTGTTTTTCGTCGAGATAGACTTGTCCAATAGAATTAGGACATGTGTTAGGGTAATATTAATATCATTCTTATCCTTAATTACCCTATTTACTTTTAACCGTGGTAAATAAAAGTAAAAAGTTACTATTCACCAAAAATTATTTTCATCTCATTGAACCACATTTTACTTACTGACATCAACCGTGTCTCTCAGATTTTTGAAATTCCATTCACAGAAGCGGTAAAATTATGTTTTATGAAAAATTCACTTTTTTTACCTACCACTTAGTAGTTTCACTATTCATCAAAAATCGATGGTTTTCAGAACAATGCCAAAATTTCATCCTAAGCTATATTTCATATTCCGAATTCAAAAATGAAGTCTATTTTACCAAATTCATAACATAGAAGTTTCATTAATTAATTTTATAATTAAATCCCGCTGTTAAAACAAATAGCGTGTTTTTAAGAAACAATATCTATCAAAAGATTGACACTTGATTATGTCTGGTTTAAATGTGAAATTACATTCAATGACCAACATTGTATTAAATTGTAAAAATATATTCTAAATATACATTAAAACCACTCAAATTAATAATTAATCACTATTAATTATTTCGATTAAAAAAAGTTGTTTTTAATTATAATTTAGTAATTTTCACTATTCATCCGAATATGAAAGTTATCCAAAAAGTACCAAAATTTTACCTTAGGCTAAATTCGATACTTCGAATCCAAAATTGAAGTCCATTTTGAGATCTAAAATTTATAAAATTTAAAAAGTGGTTATTACTATTCATAACGGCTAGTTTTAATAATATTTTAATAGCATATCGTTGTTTCGTGAAGCTCAGTATTGCGTACTACAAACGCTATCGAGGAAGGTTGCGATTGCGTGTAATGCAAGGCAAGTCAAAGATTCGTGTTTTGCAAGCTCCTTTTGGTGTAGCGTACAACACAAGATATTAGTGAAATTAAAAAGTATATTTTTCATAAAATCTCGGGGTGTTACAAACGTCGGGATGGGTTTTCCTTGGTCGGCGGAAAAGGGAACCTCAGGCAGCGCAGGGTAACTCTTGCACAGGTGGGTGCGACCGATCACTCTTGAATCGGTAAACCTTACCCTTGTAGCAGCTGTCGTTTTGAGTTTCAGTTCTAACAGAAATGGAGACCTCTGGAGTTTGAGGATGACGACCATGTCTTCTTACGGGTCTCACCTCGATGAGATTTATGGAGATGTGGCCTGGGAGGCAAGTTATCTCCGAGGTTCAACGGGCCTTTCTAGGTCCTCAGCTAGGTAGGCGAGATGGTTTACCGCTTGTCCCATCCACTTCAGTTGCACTAGGTGCATGACGTTTTCCACGTATCCCAACTGAGGAGATACGTGCTCGACCACATCGCATATCATCGACCATGAGGAGCTCGACGGTGGCGATGAGTGTCTTCTACGGAGGTTCTTGTGGGGATTGAGGATCGACAGGAGCGGATCCTAGGAGGACGGTCAATTCCTCTTCTGCACTTTCTTTGGCAGCACGGGAACCTCCAGGTGAGCACATGGGAGCGGAAGGCTCAGATGCGTGCTCAGTACCGCTTTGTTTCCCTATGTTTGTGGTGAAGCTTTACGGGGACGTAAAGCCCTGTGGTGGGAGTAATTTAAAGACCCATAAATTCAAAGGAAATATTTTTCTTAATTTTCTTTGTAATATTACAAGAACGCAGTTTCTGACGGAGCCTGATTCTGAGGCCCGGTGTGCTCGGAATCAATTTTCGAAGATTGGCTCGGGTACGTTCAGTGAACAGACGAGCGGGTTTTTATAACTTTTGAACTGGTGCCCGGAATCGAATTCTGAGGGCACCGATGAAATCGCAGCACCGGTATTCGCTTAGAAATGCCTCTTCTGGAGTAGTGTTTGCTCGGGTGTGGTTTTTAATTTTTCGGGCTTAAGGTTAAGAAATAAAATAATTTTTCGACAACATTATTTTATTTCACTTAAGCCACTTGGAAGCCACTTGAAGCCACTTAAAAGCAGGTTAAACTGAGTTGAACCGGATAGGGTACTATCCAGAAATATCATACACTCTTGGTAGGATATTTGTGAGGTGGGGCACGCACGAGCCCTGCCGTTTCTTTCCGCTAAGTAATGCACCCGGGAAAACCCGTCATTATGAAAGTCAACTGACGCGTTTTCTTAAATTCTTAACAGACCATTTAATTGGGCGGTTTATTTCATAAATTAAATGATTTGTTTCTTTCGTTGAATTAATTCTACAAATTAATTGTTCGTTTCTTATCTTTTGAAATTCAAATGTTTAGTTGTGTAAATAAAATAAGGCTTAAGCTTATTTTATTTTGGTTTGGTCTCCTTTGCCACCTTGAGAGATTTTGAGAAGCTCTCTCCATCTTCTTCAACCTTGATGAATAACACGAAGAACACTTATGCTCCGACGAAGAACGTCGCTTCTCTTCTTCGTAGCCGGTGTGTTTCTGAAGATCGACAACGCCGCTTCTTCGATCTTCTTCCCGTGTCAACAAAAGGAGACACCGTTTCCTCCTCGGACTATCTCTGTCAGCTTAAGAAGCTTCTCCAGTGACGTACCTTTTCGGATGCACCTCGACGTCAATAGAAACATCGTTCGATTTCCGCGACGCCCGACCTCCGCGACGCTAGTCTTCTGCGGCTTCATTGGCGTGCTCTGCACTTGAATCCGAGGTAGGGGATTGTTGATATTTTGTTTATTTATTTTCCATTCTTGATTCTAGAATGTCGAACTTCGAGGATAAAGGATTAAATGTTATTGTCTAACGAGAGGGGGGTCCGGACCGCACCAACACGGCCGAACCCCCCTTCTATGTTCATAATTGTTTCCTTGTGGATGGAACGGGATGGCGTGGTGCTGTCGCACCACGCGGGAATCGCACGGCAATTATTGTGTGGCACCGTCGCGCCGCGCCGTGGAAAGAAATCCAAGAACGCGACGTCGTCGCGTCGCGTCGAAGAAAGTCAAAGGCGCCACGGCCGGAGCAGGGCCGCGGCGGAGGGAAGCGATGCCGTCGCATCGCGCCGGATGGCATAGGCCGCGGCCGGTTCCGGGACGCGGCGGAGCAAGAGGACCGGCGGCCGGCACCGGGGCGCCGGTGTCGGCAAAGGAAGGACCGGCAGTCGCCAGTCCTTGCTGGCGAAACCGACCGGACAGTGCGGGCCGGCCGGACAGTGGAGACCGGGGGAATTACATTTCCCCAGCCGGGTCTCAAAAGTGGCCCCAATTAAGGGGTTTCGGTTCTCAAATGGGGGAGGGGCTTTGCCCCCCACGCGCGGCTCCCGACCGGCACCCCGGCCGCGCCGTCGTGCCGGTCCGCGTCGCCGCGCCGGACCGCGCCGCCGGCCGTGCCGGGTTTTCCGAGCCGGGCCGGGTCGTCAGGCCGGGCCGGGTTTTCCGAGCCGGGCCGGGTTGTCAGGCCGGGTCGCTGCCCGGGCCAGGTTGACCCGGTTCGGCCGACCCAGGGGGGGTTGGGCCGGGTCGGCTGGGGACCAGACCTGCAGTTTCAGACCACTTTTGGTCAAATGCCCGTATCTTCGGCTACGAGCCTCCAAACGACTCGCCGTTAGCGGCAACGCGATCCTTGGATCGAGACGGTCGTTTCAGTATACTATAATCAAGGCGAACCTTCCTTTTTGGGAGCCTACATGGTTAAAACTCCATAGTTAAGCGTGCTTGGCCTAGAGTAGTGATCAGGATGGGTGACCTCCTTGGAAGTTTCCCAGGGTGGATGTGAGACGAAAAAGCCAATAACTCTCAGACCGGACATCCGATTGACGCACCGTCTATTGCGTTGAGTTCCTGTTGATGATACAGATCTTTTGGCATCCTTCGCCGTGATTTGGATGCAGATGGATAGTGGCCGGGTTGGATCGCACCGAAATCCAACCGGGCCCCTAGAACGGAAAAGCTTATATCTTTCAGACCAGACGTCCGTTTGACGAACCGTCAGCGGCGTTGGTGATCACGTTGAGTAACGGTCCCTATGAATATACCCTATGGGAGTTCGGGGTACAGTTGAGATACGGGTGGGTTGGTTCACTCACTAAACCAACCGGGCCCCTGGGACGAAAAGGCTAATAACTCACAGACCGGGCGTCCGATTGACGCACTGTCTGTTGCGTTGATACCACTATGACGAGGCGGTCCTTTGAGATACTTCTTCGTGGAACTTTGAGATACTTGGAGTATCTACTAGTAGCTCGTGGATCAGACCCTCCCAGAGATGAGCGTACGGAGTACGGAGACCTTGTAGCCGGCAGAGACCTGAAGACTGCTTGTTCGATTCGAATCAGAGTGACTTACGTAGCCCAGTGGGGAGCACTACTTTGTGAGGTGGCAGACCCGCAGCGGAGGAGCACTACTATGTGAGGTGGCAGACCCGCGGTACTCGACAGGAGGAGTACCTCTGTAGGCTATGAGGGGGGGAGCAATACTGTGTTTGGGTGGCAGACCCCAGCGAGAAGCACTACTGTGTGAGGTGGCAGGCCCGCGGTACTCGACAGGAGGAGTACCTCAGCAGTCATAGGTTAGTGAGCAGCACTCGGAGTTGTGACAGGACCACTGTACACTCCAGAGATGGAGCTCTTCAGCAGTTACGGTTTCGATAATGAAAATCCTGGTTTGAGCTGAATCATTGACCTTTGTGTTTACCTCATGAATGAGATGGGTCACTTGATAACTTAGGTATATGTATGGGCATATACCTGCGTAGTGGGTATCCGTTGATTTCATAATCCTTGTGTTTCCTCATGATTGAGATGGGTTACTTATTAACAGAGGTATATATATGGGCATATACCTAAGTAGAGGTTATCTATTGAGATCTTCTTTGTGGTTAACCTTGTTGGTTTTAGTGAGACCTTGAGGGTCTCGGGGTCCTTACTGAGTATCGTTATACTCACCCCTGCACGGGCTATGCCCGCACCTCGTTTTGTTGGTTGCAGACGACATGAAGTGCTGATGGAGGCCAAGTGTTCGAGGACGAGTTAGTACCCAGAGGTGGACTACACGACGAGTCAGTTTCCAGAGGTGGACTTCACGGCGAGACAACACCCGGAGGAGGTGGATGGACGAGAGCACTGTGGAGGCTATCTATACCTAGCCTTCATGTAGGATTCATGGTGGATGATCCAGGAGCTACACCATCTGTACCTACCCTTAAGGTAGGATCCGAGGGGGACGTCCCAGGAGCCACTTCCGTCCCTCTAGCTGTTGTCTTTTTCTGTTGTACTTTGTTCATTTGTAGTTGTACATTCTTTTGGGTTTGTATTCTGACCCATTTACTTTCAGCTCTTCTTTTGGTACTTAGTGTTTTACTTCCTCTTGTACTCTGTGGTGTTTTGTTACTTTTATAAAGGCAATGCCTTCCCAGTTATCAGGATTTACGCCTTTGGTGCTAGTCGCCAGCCCCTGGCCTATGGAAGGCGGTCTTGGGGTAGTCAAGGCATGGGCCCCGAGGACAGGTCGTGACATTAATGCCATATGTGGGATATATAAAGGATGGAGTAAATGGTACTATACATTATATAATACTTCAATTATATTATACCTTTATATAATTATAACTTCATTCCATTATATACGAAATAGAAATGAAAGTAGCGTTCATGCGTAAGTACGACTTACCATCTCCATGAACGGTGCATTTAATATCTTACCTCTACATGTTATGTAATATTATAAATGCATTTATATATTGGATATATAAGATATATATGATATCTACATCATTAATATAATTCTGGAGGTAATGGATATTCTACCGCATAAACAAATAGTAATTATAAGATGTTATTGTTGACTCAAGTACCAAAGATCAACAAAATGACCGTTATTAACTTAAATGACTACATACTTTTCGTAACATTGTAATAAGTGATATAAATGGGGTAATGAACTTGAAGAAGGTCCTTAAGCAAGTATAGATTAACTCTAGTTTATTATTCAGGAGGTTAAAGAGTGGTCGAGTCAAGTCGGACACGAGGTAAAGGAACTTCTTAAACAAATTTACATTCTTTGGGATAATCTCCTACTATAAAATTATTTCATGATATTATTATGTCCTATCTTTTATTTATACTTTATTTATGTGTACATATAATGAATACACATATTAGATCTATTTTATTTTAAAAATGATATTTGTAAGGGACTTCGTCTCAATCTCCATTCATTGAGTCATATTTTGTTTTATACACAAATTTATTCTATAGGGTGTATAATCCCCGTTTACTTTTAATTTTATTCAAAAGGAATCTTTTTATACGAAGCGTTCTTACTAAATGAAAAAAGGAATGTTTTTTTTCTTACATATGCAGTGGAAACGAGTTCCCCACCACCGTTACCATAATTTGAGTTTCGGCTTCCTCTACAAGCGATAACTTTTTTTAAATGAAAAACAATTACAATGTTTTAATTTTCTTTTATTTTGGTATTGAAAATGGTTTTGAATGTTTTTTTTAATATCAAGGTGTTGTATTGATATCTTGTGATTGAAATGTGGAAATGTTATGTTTTTTATGCATGTTTTATGTTATGGTTTATGATATGTTAAAACCTGTTCATATGAGGAATGTATTTGAATTAATAAGTGATGGGTGGAGCCCGCTATAGCTCCTCGATGCATCGGTAGGTCTCATGAGACAAACTAGTGTCTTGGGATGAGGCCTTAACAAAATATTATTTTTAGTCTTGGCACGAGGCCTTGGCTATGTGGTGATGATAGTCTATAATTATGCATTCCATCATTATGAAAGTGGTTATTGATATTTCATTTGATTATTCGACTAGTAGAATATCCATGTGAATAAGTAAATGGAATTATTCAATTTTACTTTTGCCATATTATGCTGAAGTTCATGTTTAAAAAGATTTTGTTTTAGTTATACATTGCCTTAAATGTTTATGTTTATTTATGAAATCGTCCACTATATTGTTATCCTTACTGAGCATCTGAGCTCACCCCTTTCAATGTTTTAATTTTTCCCGGATGTGAAGAAGAATTTTAGGAATGACCTACAGGGATAGTCTGAAGGCGATAGAAGTGTGGACTACGGAGACTATGTTATTGTGATTTTTCACTTTATGATGTAATGTAACATTTATGAATATATCTAGTGTTTCCAAGGCTACTAAACTAATCAGTCTTTCGAGACATGATCTTTTGTGATCATGCCAATGTTACGCAATAATGCACCGACTCTGGGTAACTGGGGTCGGGGCGTTACAATAATAAACTAATATTTCTTGTTTTTCTTAAAGTTACCCTCACCTCTCTTATTAAAGTGTATTTCATATTCTCTTAATTTCACAGCTATAAATCCATTTGGCTTGAAAAAATCCAACTCATATATCCTCCCAACTAACCTAACATCAAAAAAGAGGCTTTAATTAGATAATAATGTCATCCTATGGATCATTTGTGTTCATATAAAAAGGAAGAACCCGAAGAAGAGGAAATTATTTCCTCACATCATTCAAGGTTCTTTCTTCGTCCGCTTCCTCGTTTCTTGTTGTTTACATACCATAATAATATATCATGTTACTTCGTCATACTATTAAGTTATTATAAATATGGTAAAAAAAATTCATTATTCTATCCTTCCTATGAATGACAAAGTCACCATATGTGTGTATGTATGGCTTACTATCTCCACGTCATGGTGTAGTTTGTAATTCTATGGTTCATTATTTGGATGGGTATTATAATGAGTATAGTTTAGGTAAATAATAAATATAAAATTTTATTTATTATGTATTTATAATATACCATCAAATTACATTATATTTCACCATCAAGAGAATGATAATTTTTCTTGTGCGTACATATGTCTTACCGTCTCCACAACGTGATGAAATTTAAATCCCCATCATAACCATTCAAGAATAATTTTCAATTTGATGATTAATTTTTTTTAAATAACTGAATATAATTATGTATATGAATCAAATATATCCTATCCATGAAAAACATGAATTACATAACAAAGCATAGAATGGAAAATGAATCAGTTATCACCCGAAACAATGATACTACTAAAATAACATTAAAAATGCTATATTGGAGGATCATATATGATAACATATTTAAGAATGTGGTAATTTTATAATTTAATATAAATGATATCACCATCATATAGGATGTTAATGTACCCTTGACTAAAATAAATTAATTGGTAAGGGTTAATTCTACAATTTCATCATTATCTGAGGTTGTTTAGACATATTTATCTACTGGGACCTCTATATCATCCACGTATGTGTTTCTTAAAATTTTATTTCAAAACATTTTTACTATTTCATAGACTATAGTTAGATTAATAGATACCCATTTTTCAGTTTCTATAAAATATTTTTATGGAAATATTTATGTTGTATTCCAAACAAAGTACTTTATGACCTTTTCGAAATAATTAAGGAATGAATGTTTTTTTACCTTATAAGGAGGGTGTGGATATTTATTGCTATTATAACACCTTTTAATCCTTCCTTAAAATATCATATGGATATTTTCAAAATAAAGTTTATCTGTTATAATTACACTGCTTGTAAATGACTTCAATGTAGAAAAAGATATTTCACTCAAATGGTATTTGGATTGATTTCATCTATTTTAGCATCCTTCGTTGAATTTTACGCTTGTTTGAAGTTGATTCATTATGATACAATCTTCTATATGTTATTGAATATTTCTTGATATGTTTGACTATGGATGTTATATTATTATACCAATCATGGATTATGGATAACTTATTGACATTTTTTATACTAGTTTTAATACTAATGTTTATATTATGTTTCAACCTTTTAATATGAGTAATGCATTGGACTTAATAACCCATGCGTGGGACCTTCTATAGCCTTCCAATGAATCGTTGGGTATCATTATAGAAATAATTATCTTTGCATAAATCCTCGAAAAATCATTATTTGTATTCTAGGCACGATGCCTTTACAATGTCGTTATGTTGTTCGGCATTATGCATTCCATTATTATGGAAATTATTATTGATTTTACATGTGACTTTTCGACTAGTAGAATATCCATGTACATAGGTAAATGGTATGGTTTGATTTATCTTTTCCATGTTATTCTGAAGTGTATGATTAAATGTATTTTTTAAGTCTTATATATTGCCTTTAATGTTTGTTCTTATTTATGATAGTTTATACTATATTGTTTTCCTTATAGAGAATTTGAGCTCACCCCTTTCTTATGTATTATTGTTTCCGTGATGCGAACAGGTAAATTTTAATTGACATATAAGTATAGGCTATGGTATATGAGTCAGTTTATAGGGTACACACTATTGTAGTTTTATTATTTTATAATTAAATGTTAACATATGTATGCACCTAGTACTTCCAAGGCTACTAAACTAAACAGTCATTTGTGAGTTGTTCTCTTGTGATCAATCCAATGTTTTGTAATAATGAACCAGCTCTAGGTAATTGGGGTGGGGGTGTTAGACAACGAGCCAATATTATCCATAGAAAAAAAACCTACATAAATTTTTGAAACTAAGTTAACCCATGAGAATGTTGATGCATCAATGTATTTTATTAACCAGTCCCAAACACATATATTGAATTTCCAAATCATTCATCATATCAAAAAATGACATATCCAATATCCATATGGAATAATGAATCTGGATTTATTAGAATTTCCAAAAATAATAAAATAAATATCAATTTATTCACTGTATGTAAAATGGTGTATCGTTTAGGAAATAATAATGTCCACGAAAAATGAAATAGATAATTTATTGAGAATTAATATTTCCATTATTAAAATAGGTTTAATATATCAATGGGACTATAAAATAAATCATCGATGTGATTGTGATTACCATCCTTATCCAAATAATTCATAAACCATCCATGATAATATTAAGGATGGTATCAATAGAACATAACTCAATATGAGTAAAATAAATGGTTGTTTTCATTAATGAATGGAAACAACATAAAAATATCATTTAAAATCATAGTTGATAAAAATATCATTTTTTGGATAAATTTTTAAAAAAATTGTTTTAAAATTATTTATGAAATTATTTTCTTTTAGAATGCAGTTGTTTGTCCATGAAAAGAAATCTTCATGAAATTATGGTGAGTAAATGTGAACTAACCATTCAACATAAAACAACATTCCTTTTTCACGGATTTTTTTTTCAAATGAATTTTTGGGAATGAAACAAGAAGATTCATTAGAAAAATTTGTTAAAATAAAAATGGTTTAAAAATTTCCTTACCAATTTTTTTTAAATTTTTTTTAAAAAATATGTTTTTTTATGGAAACACATTCTCTGATTAAGAGTGACACAAAGATGGGTTTTCATAAAAAAATATTTTAAAACATTTGGGATACCAAAGAGTTGGAAAATAGTTGTCATACTTGAAAAATGGCCATTAAAATACAGAGGATATAAAATTAAAATTTTTATTGAAACATTGTCTTATAATTTCCTCAAATGGTAATACCTTTGAAATATCATTAAATTAATTTTTGTGGAAAATAATTTTCAATCATTACAATGTCTCTCATACAACTTTTAAATTTTTTAAATAACAAACCTCATGATGGAATAATATTATATTAAATGTATAAATACAATTAATATGAAATAATTCATGATTTAATATATACAAATTGGTACTCCATACTCCATAAAAAAGATTTATGTGATGAACATGACATTTATCTCATAAATGTAAGTAGTAAGATTAGAATCCCTTACATATGTGGTAAAAAATGATTTCGAAACCCAAAAGGTCATAATAATTAAATAAAACATTTATATAACATTATTATAATATAATTAATATTGTTATATTTTAAGGTGCATGTTTTTACACCATATATAAAAAATTAGTTCCACAATAATAATGTATGCCTCACAGAAATAAATGTTATACAACAATCCCTTACCATGTGTTTCCATTTGGGTGAACGTCTATTAAAAGCTTGTAGAATAAACTTGTTTTCATTTACTAATTAAATCATAAACATCTCACTTTTTCTGATTTATTTTATTTCACTTATTATCATGTTGTATATTTCTATGTAAACATTTATTTTTCCTTCATGTGTTTTGACAAAATTCAGTTTATGTGTCAAAACAAATTTGATAGAACAACTGTGGTCAATGTGGGTCATTATATAAAATATCTACAGTAATAATAATGAAAAAATTATTGTATTTATACATCAATTATACTTTTAAAATAAATAATTAATTATGCTTATGAAAAATGAATCAATGTTTCAATCATGGAAACGATATGTCGTATGTACACATGAGTAACATTCCCAGTTTTCAATGATCGTAATGGAAGGATAGATAGTAACACCTTATCCTTACCAAATGATAATTATATAATAACTAAATTATTATTTAGTCTTTTATACATATATATATAATTCTTTTGATGAAAATTTAATCCATTCTTGTAGATGTGGTGGCAATCCAATCGTCCACGAATAATGATATCACTTTATTAGTGTGTGTAAGGGTAATAATGAAAATTATATATATACATCTAATTATATCATTAATATAATATATATATATATATGTTATCTATTTCATATATTTTTAATTATAAACGTCATTCATACATTCCATGTATCATGTGAACGTATCACATTGCATTGAGGTGGTAATTGTCCACACTTCCCCAAAAAATGATATCATATTAGCTTAAAATGTAAAGTCTTAAATTCATGGTTTATAAAAGTTTTAATGAATTGTAGAAATAAAAAATATTATATATATAACATATTTAAATTTAGTATTGATAATGGCTACCATTATTAGTGGTAACGGAAAATTGAGAAATCATTATTTCGTGTGGCATTAGTTCGCCATATGGATAAATAATATGTGTGTTATCCATTATATGAAGAATTGTGTAATTGTATATGGAACAATTAGAATAAACAAATATTATTATATTTATGATTGTGGATTGTTTATACAAAAATATAATAATAATAGTTTATGGGTTGGAGAAGGGAAACTAAACTAAAAATATTTAGAGAAGATGTCACCTCTTAAACAGGTAACATCTTTTGGTTTGAACCAAAAGCATCCACAGATTTATTTCTATACAATGGGATGATTATAGGTCATTGGGGTTTTTTTGGAAAAATTTGTTCTAGTATTGTCCAATCTCAAGAGGTCTGATATGTGTGAAGATGTGGGAGATGTGGTGGCCTTTTATATTGAAGGAAAAAGACTCACTTGGTATTTTTGGAAAGAAGTTAGGTGGACCTACGTTCTTAAATAAAGAAGTCATAAAAAACAAAAAAATAAATAATTTAAGTTTAATATCCATATATGGAATGAAAATAGGTTTTTCTCTAGAGGATAAGTCATTTGGGCCATTAAATTTATGGTTAAGTCCATTTCCTATAATAATTACACCTTAATAAAAGTAATTAATTTTAATCAGATTCACTAATAATTTTTGTTAAAAAATTAAAATGGTCTTATAGGACTCAAAATATTATCCTGATTACAATGGTGTGTGTTTTTTCATAATAAAATTCACCGAATATGGAAAATTAGGATAAATGATAATCTCACAAATGGACGTATTATATAGTTTTAGTAGAAATTTTTCAAAAGATTTTAATGTTTTTATATTGAATTTCAATGTGAAATTGATTCTAATAAACTAAATTTTATGAATATGGGTATAATTTACCTAATAATTATTTATATTAAATATAGGATATAATTTAACATTAATAATTATTTAATGGGGAAAAGCAGCTTTTATCGAAAATGCTGTATTTTACACTATTCAGAAAAAAGATAATTCCCAGAAAAATACCAATAAATTCAACATAATATAAATATGATAATATTAATTCCAAAATATCATTAATTTTATCATATTCAGTTTATATATTTTTTTCAAAAGTCATATTTAAAATTGGTTCTCCATTAAAAATTGCTAAATTTGTCTTTATAAAACTATAGTTTTTTAGCTGTAAGATAGGGTTTGTTCTTATCTTATGAATATCATACATAAAATAAGAATATAACTATTGTTTTATTTAATATATATATCATATATATTTCCTTTAAATAATTAACTAATTAGAATTAATTTTTTTTATCAGGACAATACTCTTTTAGATAAATAAAAAAATATATTGTTTTTTTATATACAATTGGTTCTTATTTTCATTTTTAAGTAATTGATAACCAATGATTTAATTTTATATTTATATAATCCATAAATATTAATAATTTATCTAATACTATTAATAAATGATAACATAATGTCTAGGTTATATCATATTATATTAAATAATAATATTTCAACAATACATTTTCATTTGGTGTTACTCGATCTTGCTTATAACGTGAGATATCAAGGAAGTTTTCTCTTGCGTGTAATGTAAGATATAAAAGAAGGTTTCTATTGTGTGTAACGAAAGATTACATGATTTTCTATGAATTGAAATGTATATAATATATTTTGAATGGTAAATATATTATATGGAATCTAGATATTATATTTCCTTACATGCTTAGAGTCACAAGTCAGACACAATATTGAATTGAAAGTTCATACATTAGAATTTTGGAGTGTATCATTTTCCCCAACTTAATTAAATTATATCCTAAAAATCAAAACTCGATCATGGTGATATTTTTTTTTATGTTTCCTGATTTGAAGTCCCACATCATGAAAACGGTTAGTAAAACATCATCTTGAAAATAGAGAATGTGAAGTACAATGGTCTCATGGACTTCCATGTAACATGGTTTCTATGTAGGTGAAAATTAGTTGAATGTATACAGAAATACATAATATAACGGTGTAAATATTTTAGGGAGTTAATGAGTTCATAAATAAAAAACAATTGAATTATCAGTGGAATTTTTTGGTCTTCAAATCAATAAAAATGTGATTATTTACAAGACCATACGTTCCACAAAAGTCAAGGTATTAGAATTTTTTTTTCAAAGTCACAATACTAATTTTCAGTTATTATTTCATTAGTGAAGTATATAATGAAATATTATAAATTTTTAGGTTTCAATTTTATTTGAAAAATCCTAAATTTTTTGTTCTTCTATCAAATTCTAATTCAACCCTTTACTCCAAAATATTACTAACCAAAATGGATTTTCATTATTCCCGAAGAACTATAATAAATGATTACAGAATCATAAGGCCCATACATGAGTGTAATGTCAGTGGTTGGCATGAAACCCTTGTCATCCATTGGTCATGGGTTCAAGACACACATCCATGATAGAGTTGATTCTCTGTCAAATAGATTATCAGGTGACCTTTTCTAAAAAAAATTAATATTATTTCCAAAATAAATATACTAGTCATCCTTGAAATAAGGTTAATCACTAAATAGACTTCTAAAAATGTTTGTAAATATACCCTCAATACATAAATAAATCATTCATCTTATTTAAACAAATTTTCTTCCTTGGTATAATGTTTATAGATAATATCATTTCTATGATTTCTATATCATGAGATCTTATGTTCATTCTAAAACAAATTTGTTTTAACCTAGGTTATTTATTTTTATAATCCATTATAGGTGTTTTAAAAAAACTAATTATCATAAGCATATTGCCCAAGAGTATTAAACAATGTGCACAATAAATCCCATTTTTATGTACCACGTTACCCCGAGTTTGGAACAGAACTCATTTTCAGAGTTATTACTCCTAGGTACACCAGTGCAAAACCCATGTCCATTCGTAGTATTAGAACAAGGATCTATTTCTTGGAAGAACCACATATTCTATAAATTTAAAAATGAATAGAATTTTCTTATATACTTATTCACAATTTAATCCTTATGGTTATTGTCTATAGTATATGTTTTGCTAAATCAAGTTCCCAATGTTTCTACTAAACAATCATTGATACTAACTATAGAGGCCTGAGCACATAATCACAAATTCAGTGTTTAATATCAATTATATTTACAAAACTACTTGGAATCAAGCCTATAAGGACCGATCAGTTTAGTAAACCTGGTAGACTAGATGAAAAATGAGTCTTTTATTATAAAATAATACACTAATTACAACAAATATTTTACTTTTTAATAAATAAAATAATTCCAGGATATATGTAATCCATAAAATAAATCTCCACATATCATTCATAGTATGATTATGGGATTCCTAGGGAAATAATCAATATAATGATGATCTCAAATGATCAGTAAGGGTAAATTATATGGAAATAATCAATAAATCAATGATAATATTCAATATGGAAAGGAAAATAATTAGAGGAACATTCAATTCAAAAAAAAGTTATGGAAAAATAAATATGGAACGATATGAAACTAAAATAAATTCAATTTAATCAATGAACAAATAATAAAATGTATCAATAGATATGTTGACTCATGATCTCATGTATAAATAACAATAGAAACTAAATGGGGGATAATTCATAATTATTGGATTTCATGTTTCCCAGCTACATGGAACAGTTACCATCAGTAGACAGTTCACCTACACCAATATCTGCAACTAATTCAGCCCACTAAACTACTGATTCATTTATGGGCTTTCATTAACCATCCCCCAACATGTATTTTTCTGCTCTTATGTATTCAATGTATCAAATAAACAATATTTCTTATCAAATATCATTATTGAATAATGTCTATGGATTTATCAATATTTACTGAAATAATCAAAAATATTTCCTTGTATACATCATATGAAAAATGGTATACAGTTTTGGTAATACTAATATACATAGTAAATGAAGTAGACTATTTACGGAAAATTCAATGTTCAATGATCATAGGAGGTTGAATATTTCAAGGGGACTAACAACTAAATTAGGGAAGTGAATGTGAATTCTACACATGTAAATATAAATATTACACCATCCGTAATAAAATTTAGTATGGTATCAATAAAACATACCCTAAGTGGAGTAAAATAAATGGTTTTTTTTGTTGGTGAATTGAAACATAATAATAATAACATTTAAAATAATTATTGAGGAAAATATCTTTTATTATTAAGAAATTTTATTTACGGAAATTTTATTTGAATATCACTTATCATATAATTTTAATTGAAAAACTATGCTTTTATCCATGAAAATGAATCTTAAAATAAAAAGACGGTGAGTAAATATGTACTTTTCGTACTATGTAAAAGAAAATTTCTAATACACATTAAAAAAGGATTGAAAAATTACATGTAGGGAACGCAAAAATAAAAATTCTTTTAAATGATTGGTAGAAGAAAAAATGTTCAAAAATACATTTCCTAATGAATTTTTAATGGATTTTAATAAAACATGGTTGTTAGAAGGAAACACGTTCTCTGACTAAGAGTGAAACAGAGTCTGTTTTTATTTTACAACATTTTTAAACACATTGACTACCAAATAAAGGAAAATGATACTAATAATTTAAAATATTCATGATAACCCAATAGAGAGAAAATGAATTGTTTTGTTAAAAACGTGTATAATAATTTCCCAAAATGGAAATACGATTGAAATATCATTAATGTTTTTATTGAGGGAAATAATATTTCAACATTTCAATGTGTCAACACCCATTTAAATACTTTTATATTGTAAACGTAATGAATGAATAATATTAAATTAAATCCCTAAATTATATAAATATGAAATAATTGATGATATAATATATAAAAATTGGTTGTAGGTACACTACACAAAATATTTATGTGGTGAACATGATAATTATCTCACGATTTTAAAAAGTGGGTGGAGAAACCCTCATCTATGTGTTACAAATTAATTGGAACCCAAAATGTAATATTAATTAAATGAAATATTTGTATACAATAAAGATATTATAATAAAGATATTATATGTCAATTTTGCATTATATACCCCATATATGAGAAATTTGGTTCACAAAAATAAAGTATGCCTCACTGAATGAAAAGTGAGAAAATAATCCCTTACCGTGACTTTTCTTTCGAGTGAACATCCATTGAATTCATATAAAATAAAACTATGTTAATTATAAACATTATTCAGAACCCGTTTCACTTTTATTATTAATTATATATCATTTGTTATCTTTTTCCATACAACAACATAAACAATTATGTTTACTTCAGGTGTTTTGACCAAATTCAATTTCTGTCTGAAAAAAACATTCGTATATCAACTTTGGTCAAAGGGGGTCATTATAAAATATATCCATAATAATAATAAATACGTAATTATAACATTTATACATTATTTATACTTTTAAAATCTATCATTAAATTTGGTTATGAAAATTGAATCAATGTTACAATCATGGAGACAGTAGGTAGTACGTACACATGAGTAACGTTCCCATTTTTTAATGATCCTTATGGAAAAAAGGTAAGTAACACCATATCATTCAATAATGATCATTATCTAATAATTAAACTATTATTTAATCATAAATACTTATATATTTAATTATGGTTATGAAAATGTAATCACATCATATAGATGAGTCCATAATCCACACGTCAACAAATAACATTAGTACCTTTTAAGTGTGTCAAAGTGTAATAAAGAAAATGATATATATATATATATATATATATATATATCTGAAAATATTTTTATTCCATGAATATCATATATATGTTATTTGTATTTATTATTTTTAATTATAACCATCATTTATACATTTGATGTATCTTGTGACCAAATCATATCGCTTTGAGGGGGCGGTAGTCCACACATCCGCAAATGATGTTATCATATTAATGTAAAAAGAAAAGAATTAAATTTATGTGTTATATAATTATTACAGAATTATAGAGAAAATAAATATAATATATAAAATATATTAATAAATATTCTATCATAATGTCCACAAAGATATGTGGTAAGGGAAAAATGTACAATCATCGTTTCCCGAGGTTGTAGTTCACCATACACAGAAACAGTATGGTTGTTACCCATTAAATGGATGTGTGTACATGTTTAGGTAAATCCATTTCCATAAAAAAAATACTATTATATTTAGTATAATGTTTATATTATACATGTACATAATAGAAAGTGTTTTGGGGTTTCATAATGTAAATGAAACTAAAAAAAATCGGAGAAGATGCCACCTCTTAGTCAGGTTAGTTCGTTTGGTTTCAACGACAAGCATTCAAGGGTTGAATTATGAAAAAAATGTATGATTCTATGTCAAGTGTAGAAATTTTTGGAGACTATTTTGTGAGGTATTTTATGAAACTAATATTATTTATAGGTTTTAATAAGTGGGAGAGGTGGTGGTATTTTATATGGAAGGAAAATGAATCACATGGAATTTTTGGAAACAAGTTAGACTTACACATTTTCTCACCTAAAAAATCCTAAAAACATACAAAAATAAATAATTTATTGTTAATTTAAATTTTATTTGAATTAAATATTATTTGTTCAAGTGTGAAGGTCATTTGTACCATTAAATTTAGGTTAAATTCCCTTTTTATCCTAATTACACCTTAATCATTGTAATTTATTTTAATCACATTAACTTATAATTTTGATAAAAAATTAATGTACTCCTATTTTACTCATAATATTAACCAAATTAAAATGTTTTATTTAAATTTTTATAAATTAACTTATAAAAAATGGTAAAAATTAGATTAATGCTAATCTCACAAACGATCTAATTAACTGGTTTTAGTAAAACAAATGTTCAAAAGATTGATAAGTGTTTCTATTAAATTTGAATGTGAAATTTATTTAAATAAAATAAACATTATTAATAGATGTATTATTTATCTAATATGACTTTATAAGAAAAATTAGATATAATTTATCAGTAAGATGTTTTTAAATGAAATGGTAGTTCTAACTAAAATGCTGTATTTTTCACTATTAATCAAAAAATGATGTTACATAGAAAAAAAACTCAAATGAAGTTAATTTTAAAATTATGAATTGAAAACTTATTCTTATTTTAACTTATTCATGTCATAAATGTGTCAAAATTCATATTTAGTATCGGTTCACCATTAACAGGCAATAATATTGCCTAAAAAAATTTGTTTTTATATATAAAATTAGGAATGTTCATTTCATATGAAAATAAAACCTAATGGATGAATACAAAAAACAATTTATTTTATGTATATAACAAATATTTTTTAGTTAAATCATTAACTAATTCTAAAAAATTATGATTATTTAGACTAAAAACATTTGGAATAATAAAAATAATAATCATTATTTTTATAACCAATTAGTTCTTAAATTAATTTCAAATTAATTTGTAACCATTGGATTAATTTATATTTAAATAAACCGTTAATTTCAATATTATATTTAATGATATTCCTATCTACTAACATAATGTATAGGTTATAACATATTATATATAATAATAATATTTTAATAATACAATCTTATTTGGTGAAACTTGGTCTTGCGTGTAATGTAAGATATCGATGAAGGTTTCTCTTTTGGGTAATGGGGGATATTGAGTAAGGTCCCCCTTTCATGTAATGAATGATAAAACTGTTTTGAATTCATTGAAATAAATTGAATCTATTTTAAATAGTAAATATTTTTTAAATTATCTAGATATTATATTCCCATACATGCTTTGTGCCTCCTGTTAAACATGATATTAAATGCAAGGTGATTACATAATAATTATGAGGAATTACATAGGTTATCTTCCCAAATCCAACAAGAGTTCAACATGAAACCTCACAACATGTCCTCTAGAAGCTGAATGGTCCACATAGTCTGGACGTCAGTTTGGGGGTGAAACATTATGATCAACCATAACTGAGTCCCAAACTCCTCTTGTAATCAATTACAAAATTTTGATGTAAAGTGATAATCAAAATAATGAAAAATCATCAATGGAACTCCATGTTGTTGGACTATCTCTTGAGCAGAAAATCTTCACAAACTCTCTACTAAAATCTACTCTTGTATAGTCAAAAAGTGGGCCGACATGATGAGTTGGTCTATGATCACCTATTTATAATCATGTTCCCTAGAAATAAATGGTAATGTCATCAATAATTCCATATATATTCCATCCAAAATCTATTATTGAACTCTAGGGGTTTATCTAAACATGGTGGATCTTGGAGATCATCCTTCACTTGCTGAAAAGTAAGTCATAAAGTGGAAAACTCTAGAAATTCATTCTTCACCATTGGACACCAAAATAGATGTCAAAGAAGTTGTTCAAAAATTTCCACACATGGATTTATCTCTAATGGAGACACATGAAAATATCTAGGAACCTCCTCATGAAATGTCACAGGTACCATTGTGCATCCTCTGAAAAAAAAGAAATGGTCCCCACATTTAGAAAATCAATCAAGATTATGCCAAATCGATATAAGATCTTGTGGGGTTTCATTGTTAGTATATCCATTTTGTGCCTCCCTGACTCACTCCATGGGAGGAGGGTAACAAACATTAAATTGAATTAAGATACTATATTTCCATCTATAAATGATAACTATAAGGATGCCAACTGATCTGACGCGTCTCTCAGCAATGGGGAACAAGATCTTCGATAGAGAGTATTATCTATCTGGTCCCCCTTTATAGGATTATATAGAATCTCAATGTCAATATACTAGAGGGATTATATCTATCACCTATACCATAAGTTAATATATTTATATGAGGTTGTGTAATTGTGAATCTTTTAAATATAATAGAAAATTAACCACATACCCATCATGTAGTGTCGCCATATCTTCAAAGAAAATACTATATTTTCTTTCTCAATGTCATGGATCATGTAGTTTTTCTCATGTGGTATCAACTCACATTAACCATAGGCAATAAAATATTTCTTCTACATAAGAACACAACCAAACATGTTTTCTTATGCATCATAGAAAACTACAGACTCAACACCCTCTGATAAAAACCTCATGATTGGAGAACTCTTCAAACTCTGTATCAACTACTGAAAATCCTAATGGAACATTTCTATACACGTGAAAGTATTCTATTTTTTACTAAATGTTTTTAGGGGTTGTAATAATCTGGGAAAATTAGGTATGAATATATTATAATATTCATCCAACCTAAGGATGTTACACACCTCCATCATGCTCTTAGGTGGCTCTCAATCTGACACGGCCTCAACCATGGCTGGTTCCACTGCCACTTCATCCGATGAGATAACATGTCCTAGAAATATAACTATATGTATCCATAACTAACACATTGATAGCTTTCTATAAATCAATTTCTCTCATATTCTGTCCAGTACCATACTCCAATGTCTCGTGTGCTCCTTCCCAAATTCAGAGTAAACAAGTATACCATCAATGATAAATACCATGAACTAGATTCAAAATGTATGCAAGATTCATTCCAGGAGTCTCATGAACACTACTAGGGGTTTTTAATACCTAATGGAACCACCATTGTAATGCCCTGACCCCAGTTACCCAGAGTTGGTGCATTATTACATAACATTGGCATGATCACAACAAAGATCTAGTCTCAAAAGACCGATTAGTTTAGTAGCCTTGGAATAACTAGATACATTCATAAAGTTTACATTACATCATAAAATGAAAAACTACAACAATATAGTCTACATATTCCACACTTTTATCCCCTCATACTATCCCTACAGGTCATTTATAAAATACTTCTTTACATCCTAGGAAAAATAAAAGATAATAAGGGGTGAGCTCAAATGCCCAGTATGGATAACAATATAACATAATCTTTCATAAATAAGTATAAACATTTAAGGAAATGTATAACTAAAACCAAATCTTTTTAAAACATGAACATCTACATAATATGGAAGAAATAAAATGAAATAATTCGATATATTAATTCACATGGATATTCTACTAGTCGAATAATCACATGCAATATCAATAACAACATTCATAATAATGGAATGCATAATGCCAGACTATCATAACAACTTAGTCAAGGCCTCGTTCCAATACAACAAATAATATTTTTTCAAGACCTTGTGCCAAGACAGTAGATTGTCTAATGAGACCTACCGATTCATCAAGGAGCTATAGCAGGATCTACCCATCACTTATTAAGACCAATGCATTCCTATATGAAAAGGTTTAAACATAACATAAAATTTGTATTAAAACTAGCATATGAAATGTAAATACTTCATCCATAAACCATGAATGGTATATAATTAACACATCCATAGTAAAACATATCACAAAACCTTCAATACAATATATAGGTTTCGTTTCATAATAAATCATGTTCAAATAAGATTAAAATCCCTCAAAGGATGTTGACATAGATGAAATGAAAACTATTTGAGAGAAATATCTCTTTTTTTAATTCATTTAAAAGTCACATAATTATAAAATAAAACATTTACTTTGAAATTTTTATTATATGCTTGTAAGGGAAGCTCCAAAGATTGTATAATGGAGGAAAATAGCCACACCCACCATATAAGTTAAAAAACATTCTTACCTTAATTCTGTCAAAAAGGTTAAAAAGGACATTGTTTGGAAAAAGAAGGAATGATTCCTTTATAAACCTCTTATAAAAAGTCAAAAAATGGTATACATGACATTAACCCATATTCTATAAAATATTAAGAAATGTTTTTAAAATACATTTTTAAGAAACATGTATGTGGATGATAAAGAGGTCATAGTAGATAATTACGTATAAACAACCTCGGATAATGAAGAGATTGTGAAAAAACCCTTACATTGTAATTTTCCTTATTAGATGGTATGTTAACCTGCTATATAATAGTTAAAACATTTTTATTAAATTATAAAAGAACCATATACATAATTATGATTTCATATATGATCTTTTAACATTGATTCGTTAATAATATCTTGGTATTATCATTCTTTCGGGTGTTAACATACTTGTTTTCTTTTATATGTTTTGTTACATAAGTCATCTTTGTCCTAGATAGGTTGTATATTATTAATATAAATAATTATATAAAGTAATTAAACATTATTTTTAATCATTAAATGAGAATTAGTCTTGAATGGATACGATGGGGAATGAATCTCATCGCATTCGAGGAAACGGTAGTCCGTACGTACGCACGGGCGAAAATATCATTCTTCTGATATTAAAATAATATATATTTGGATGGTGTATCATATACACAGAATCATTATCATGTTAAATTTATTATTTACATTAATTACACATCATTATTATACCCATCCAAATAATAATATATTGAATAACAATTACACCATGACGTAGAGACGGTAAGCCGTACGTATGCACGTATGGTGACATAGCATTCAAGTGATGGATAGAATACTAAATATGGTCATATCATATTTATAATAACATCACAGTATATATAATATTCTGGAGTTATTATTTTATAATGGGAATAACAATTAAAGAAGATGTTTAATAATAAAGGAACATGAAAAAGGATGGTGAAAACATTAGTTCTTCTTCGTGTTCTTCTTTTTTATTTGATCAAAAGGAATCCGTAGGATGGATTTATGATCAAACTAGGTATCTAGGTAGTATTTATGTAAGTTGAAAGAGTATTTGGTTTGGGGTTGGACGAACCAAAAGGCTTTTAAAGTGTAAATAATTGGTTATAAGTGGTATCCTTTTATAAGGGGGGGGAGGGGCACCTAAGGAAAATCTGGAAATATTATTTTATAACAAATTCATATTCAGATTATAGTGGATCCAAAGTGTATTATTTAAAGTTAATGGTGGGGATAGGTCGAAAAACCCTGAACCAGTAGAATTTAGACAGGTTTGGGTGATTATATTAACCTTATGATTTAATTCTAACTCTTAGTTAATTAGTTTGACACTTACCATGTCACTTCGTATTTTTATATTACACAGTTAATAAACATAATATATACCTCCAAGTGACCCCCAAGATGTCCATTAAGGATACAAATATCATGATATAAGTCTCGTGGATGATCCTTATAGTTTTAGGAATTGAATATAAATTAATAATATAAAATTTGTTTTAAAAACTCTTTCTTGTCAATTTTGACACTATTCAATAATTGATTGTTGGTAAAGTCTTAAAAAATTTATTAAATCGAACCAAATTCAATTAAGAAATACTATTATGTCATATTAATTAAAATAAGTCATTTATGTCCTCAAAACTATCAAATTATATTATGTTTAACATTTATAATTCCAATTATTTGATTCTTTCATTGATATGGAAAAACACTACATCATTATTGTGTCATAAATAATAATAATAATTATTAAATTTATAAAAATTATATATAAAATACCATTATGTAGGAAATGGTTTTCTATTTATATTGAATATTTATAGTCCAAATTCCAACATATATAACCCTATTTAAAAAAAATTTCTTAAAGATATATGCTTATGTCATTTTTTTATTTATATTAACTTAGGTAATATAAAGTGTCATTATCACTTACAAGTGGCTCCATAGGGTCCCAAAATCGACCCAAATATTCCCATGGTCGGACATGTATCACCCAATAAGGTTAGGACATGTTGTAGGGTAATTTATTATTATTATAATATTATTTTTTAACCCTTATTTACAAAATATACCCTTTAACCATGATAAATAAAATTTTTACCGAAGTAATTATTCAAATTGTCTAAAAATAAAAGTTACCTATTTACAAAATTTAGAAATCCTGATTCCAAATATAGAATCCATTTTTTCAAAATAAAAACATAGAAACGGAAGAAATTAATTTAAAATGAATTCATGTTGTTAAACCAAAAAGTGTGTTTTTAAGAGATAATAACTATCAAAAGATTGACACTTGTTCATTTCCGGTTTAATTGTGAAATTATGTCCAATGACCAAAATTGTATTAAATGGTAAAAATATATTCCAAATATACTTTAAAACAACTCAAATTCATAATTTATCACTATTAATTTTTTTGATTAAAGATTTTGTTTTTAATTAAAATTTAGTAATTTTCACTATTCATCAAAATATAAATGTTATCCGAAAAGTTCCAAAATTTTACCCTAGGCTAGTTTGATATTCCGAATCCAAAAATGAAGTTAATTTTGAGATATTAAATTTATATAATTTCAAAAAGTGGGTATTACTATTCATAACGACTAGTTTGATTGGTTGTGGTGTGTGTTAGAACTCGAAGTTGTGTACAACACATGCTACTGTATTATTCAAAGGGAAGCATACCGTGGAGGCTTAGGGTGTAAAATTCTCTTCTCATTCAAAGATTTTATTCCTCGACATTTCTAGAATACTACCACATGAAAATACTTGGGTGGTTCTTCATCATAAGTTCCTCGGGTTCCCACGTTGCCTCTTCCATATTATGGTATCCCATATAACTTTTACCAGACGAGTCGTTCGGTTTCTCAGCACTTCTTCTCTTGTATCAAGAATCATAATGGGCTCTTCACAATAAGATTGATCGGGTTCTAGTTCTAATTCCTCACAGGTGAGTATATGTGTTGGGTCAGACATGTATTTTCTAAATAGTGATACATGGAACACATCATGAACTTTTGAGAGATTTGGCGGCATTTACAAATGGTAAGCTACAACCCCAATACGTTCTAGAATTTCAAAAGGACTGATGTACCTAGGAATAAATTTACCTTTCTTTCAAAAACATATAACTCCCTTCCATGGAGATAACTTCAATAAAACATTATATCCCACATGATATTCATTATCCTTTTTTCGGTGGTCAGCATTGCTCTTCTGCCTACTTCGAGCAGCTTTGATGTGGTTTTGGATTACCTTCACCTTTTCCATTGTTTCCTCCACCAGTTCTGAGCCTAAAAGTTTTCCTTCACTAACATCATCCCAATAGGTTGGTTTGCGACATCTCTTTCCGTATAACGGTTCATATGGTGCCATCCGAATACTTTAATGGAAGCTATTATTATAGGAAAAATCCACAAAAGGTAAATATTGATCCCACATACCCTGAAAGTCAAGTGAGCATGATCTCAACATGTCTTCTAAGGTTTGAATAGTCTGTTTTGATTTTCCATATGTTTGAGGGTGGTAGGCAGTGCTCAAATGAAGTTCAGTATCCAAGGCCTTTTGAAGAATTTTCTAGAATCATGATGTAAAATGAGGATCACGATCTGACACAATAGATAGTGGAACTCCATGAAGTCTCAAAACTTCATTAATATATAGTCTTTCTAGACGTTCAAGTGGTAGATCTTATCTTATGTCAAGAAAATGTGCTGACTTGGTAAGACGATCAATAATGACCCATATTGCATCGTTCCTTCTAGGAGTTATTAGTAGCCCCATGATGAAGTCCATCGTAATATTGTCCCATTTCCACTTTGGTATGGGAAGAGGTTGCATGACTCATCCAGGGTGTTTCCTTCCATCTTTCACTTGTTGACAAACAATACATCTTAACAAAAAATCAGCAATCTCCCTCTTCATGTTGTCCCACCAAAAATGTTTGTTCAATTCTCTATAAATTGTGGTTCTCCTAGGGTGTATAGACAAATTGGAACTATGAGAATTGACCAACAATTCCCTTTCTAGATCAGGTATATAGGGAACACAAAGTCTCTTCCCAAATTTCAAAATACCATCTTCATACCCAAAGTCATTCAATCTCCCATCATTCACAGCTTTAATTTTTTTTTGAAACTCTTCATCACCATCCTAATAACTCTTTATCCTTTCTATTAATGATGGGTTTTCCAACATTTGAAAAAGTATTGATGTTTTACCTTCCATGGTAATTCCCATATCCATCTTCACTAGACCCATGAAAATAGGATCTTTCAAAAACATATAACTCCCTTCCATGGAGATAACTTCAATAAAACATTATATCCCACATGATATTCATTATCCTTTTTTCGGTGGTCAGCATTGCTCTTCTGCCTACTTCGAGCAGCTTTGATGTGGTTTTGGATTACCTTCACCTTTTCCATTGTTTCCTCCACCAGTTCTGAGCCTAAAAGTTTTCCTTCACTAACATCATCCCAATAGGTTGGTTTGTGACATCTCTTTCCGTATAACGGTTCATATGGTGCCATCTGAATACTTTAATGGAAGCTATTATTATAGGAAAATTCCACAAAAGGTAAATATTGATCCCACATACCCTGAAAGTCAAGTGAGCATGATCTCAACATGTCTTCTAAGGTTTGAATAGTCTGTTTTGATTTTCCATATGTTTGAGGGTGGTAGGCAGTGCTCAAATGAAGTTCAGTATCCAAGGCCTTTTGAAGAATTTTCTAGAATCATGATGTAAAATGAGGATCACGATCTGACACAATAGATTGTGGAACTCCATGAAGTCTCAAAACTTCATTAATATATAGTCTTTCTAGACGTTCAAGTGGTAGATCTTATCTTATGTCAAGAAAATGTGCTGACTTGGTAAGACGATCAATAATGACCCATATTTCATCGTTCCTTCTAGGAGTTATTAGTAGCCCCATGATGAAGTCCATCGTAATATTGTCCCATTTCCACTTTGGTATGGGAAGAGGTTGCATGACTCATCCAGGGTGTTTCCTTCCATCTTTCACTTGTTGACAAACAATACATCTTAACAAAAAATCAGCAATCTCCCTCTTCATGTTGTCCCACCAAAAATGTTTGTTCAATTCTCTATAAATTGTGGTTCTCCTAGGGTGTATAGACAAATTGGAACTATGAGAATTGACCAACAATTCCCTTTCTAGATCATGTATATTGGGAACACAAAGTCTCTTCCCAAATCTCAAAATACCATCTTCATACCCAAAGTCATTCAATCTCCCATCATTCACAGCTTTAATATTTTTTTGAAACTCTTCATCACCATACTAATAACTCTTTATCCTTTCTAGTAATGACGGGTTTTCCAACATTTGAAAAAGTATTGATGTTTTACCTTCCATGGTAATTCCCATATCCATCTTCACTAGACCCATGAAAATAGGATCCCTTTAAATTCTTATCATGTTCAAAACTCCTTGATCTTTTCTGCTCAATGTATCTGCCACATTATTTTCATTCCCTGGGTGTTAGTGTATCGTGAAATCATTATTATTGAGTAGTTTAAGCTATCTCCTTTGCCTCATGTTGATTTCTTTTATTGAGAAAATATATTTCAAACTCGTGTGATCCGTATAAATCTCACATTTTCACCATAGAGGTAGTGCGTACATATCTTCATAGCAAAGATCACACCTCCTAACTCAAGATCATTCGTAGGATAGTTTTTCTCATGAATTTTCAACTGTCATGATGCATAGGCAATAACCCTATCATTCTGCATAAGGACACAACCCTGTCCTTTCTTCGATGAATCACTATAAATAACGAACCCATATTTCACCGATGATAGAGTAAATATAAGTTCATTGACTAATCTTCACATTAGTTCTTCGAAATATTCTTCACACTCTTTTGTCCAGACAAATTTAACCACCTTACAGGTGTGTTTTATTAATGGGTTAGCCAATCGGGCAAAATTCTGGATGAAACGTCGATAATAACTTTCTAAACCAATAAAACTGTGTACCTCAATTATACTCCTAGGTGCTGGCGATTATTGGATTTTCTTGGTCTTAGAAGGACCAACAGAGATTCCATCTTTAGAGAAAATATGGCCATGAAATGAAATCTCCTGAACCCAGAATTCACACTTTCTAAACATCCCATATAATTCATGTATTCTAAGAGTCTTCAGGATAATGCGCAAGTGATTTTCATGATCTTCGTAGCTTTTGGAGTATACCAAGATATCATCAATAAATACCACCACAAAATCATTGAGATATTCATTGAAAACTCTATTCATTAGATCCATGAATACATAGGGTGCATTAGTCAGCCCAAAAGGCATTACCATAAACTCGTAATGCCCGTACATTGTTCAAAATGTTGTCTTCGGAATGTCTTCCTTCTTCACACACAACTGATGGTATCCAGATCATAGGTAAATCATTGAAAAGTATTGAGGTCCATGTATTTGGTAAAATAAATCATCAATGCGAGTTATGGGATACTTATTATTTATTGTTATAGCATTGATCTCCCTGTAGTTGATACATAACCTCAGAGATCCATCATTCTTTTTAACAAAAAGAATAGGGGATCCCCACAGAGAAACACTAGGGAGAATAAATCCTTTATTACACAATTCCTCTAGTTGTTTATTTAGTTCAACTAATTCCATAGTGGTCATTCTATAAGGGCTCTTCGATATAGGCCTTGATCCAGGAATCAAATCAATTGAAAACTCAACTTCTCGTTCTGGAGGATGTCCAGGTAAATCTTCTGGAAACACATCTACATATTTTTTCACAATAGGTACATACTCTATTTGAACATTCCTTTCCTCATCCATAATCATTTAATTCTATTCCACCCCAACAATTGAATTTTGTTGAGCTACTAGGGTTGGATCTAGATAAGAATTAGGCGGTGACGATTCTTCTCTAAAGATAAGGTGTTCCTTATCATCATCATCAAAAATTGTAACCTCCTTCTTCTTAAAATAAATATTATCATCATGGTCCTAAAGCCAATCCATACCGAGGATTATATCAAACTCAATCATAGGTATGACGATGATATTAGTGGATAAAGAACATTTATGTGCTCTAATGGGGACTGATTCGCAGAACATTGTTGCAATGATACTTCCCTTAGGAGTTTTAACTGACAACTCCCTTGTTAAATCAAATTAGAAATATCTAATTTTCTTATCAAACTGGGAAGATATGAAACAATGGGATGATCCATATTCAAATAATGCATTTTCTAAACGTGAGAAAACCATTAAATTACCTGCCACCACGTCTTTCAGAGCTTCTAACTCAGCAGTAGTGATAGCATAAGCTTATCCTTGATCCCTGGGCCTTTTTTGAGGAATGTTCCACTGACGATTAGGACATTCATTTGCATAATTTCCCATATCCCTGTAATTGTAGCATTGGACATCGGTAGCTTCTTTATTCCCCTTACAATCATGAGGTTGGTGGCCTTTTTCACCACACTTGTAACAGACTCCCATTAATTTTAAGAAAGTACCAGGGTGTTTCTTCCCAAATTTAATGTAGGATGGATATTCAACTTTTCCCTTCTTCCGCTTATTTCCATTCCCAGATTGATCAGCAGATCTCTTCTTATCTTGCTTTGCGTTTAAAGTCATAAGACTTAGAAAACTCTTTTTCAGTCTTGATAGCACATGAGACAATGTATTCATATGAAGAGAAGTATTTTGAGACTAATGCTCGACATAGAAATGGTTTTAACCCATCAAAGAAACGATCAATCTTACTTCTTGGGTTATGTATATAATCTCTAGCATACCGTGCTAACATTGTAAAGTTAGCCTCATACTTTGTGTCATTATCTTACTCCTTTTGTCTCAGACTCAGAAATTGTATTTCCATATCTTCTCGATGGTCATAAGGTAAGTATTTTTCTAATAAAATATATATTAACTCCCTCCATTCCATATTTGTTACTTCATCATCATCATTCATGTTTTGAATCAATGACCACCATTGATCAGCATCTCCAGTGTGGCGATAAACTACCATGACAACCTTTTCTCTTTCACTACTCCCCAAAGCCTGAAATATTTTCTCTAGGGAACTTATACATTGCTCAGCTACTAATGGATTTGTACTCCCATTGAATGTTGGTCGTTTCTACCTCATGAAGTGATCTAACATTGATCCTCCACACTGTGGATCAGGGTCCTCCATACGGGTATGGTTGTTATTCATAATTGAGTGAGTTTTCCAAGTATAGTGATTATATGATCACCACCAGTTTCTTCACCAGCTCCACTATAATAATCTTGAGCAGGAGGGCAATCCCTGAATGGAGTTCATGCATTTATAGGGTTTCCATTTCTTCCACTAGGCTCCATTTCTAAACAATGGTATAAACTAGATCAGTTTATGAATCAAAATACATAATTCCATACTTATAAAACACTTAACATAAATTGAACTATTTATGGATATAATCAATAATCATAAAAATGTCTTCTTTGAGGACGTATATACTCATAAACCCTTCATAATGATTTGTAAAGAAAATGAGAGTTATCCTAAGCATATCTCCCGGGAGTGTCGTAACCAATAGTACAGTAAGGACCATTGTCATGCACCAGTTCCCGTTTGAGCCTAGCTCAAAGCGGTGTTTTCAGGTTTTACCCCTAGGTACATATGTACAAGATCTGCCTCTACCTGCTCATATCCAGACAGGGATGTATTTCTTGGAAAACTCATAAAATCTCTACAATACCAAAATTTTATAAAGTTATTCTATACTAATCCTCCAAGTCCATCTTAGATCTCTGTGGTCTAATCAGAGTTTATCTAAATCTATCTTCCAAGGTTTGTACTAAACATCCTCTGATACCAACTGTAATTCCCCGACCCTAGTTACCCAGAGTCGGTGCATCATTACATAACATTGGCATGGTCCCATGAAAGATCAAGTCTTGAAATACCGATTAGTTTAGTAGCCTTGTAATAACTAGATACAGTCATAACGTTTACATTACATCATAAAATGAAAAACTA
Source organism: Viscum album (assembly GCA_963277665.1). NCBI lineage: Eukaryota > Viridiplantae > Streptophyta > Magnoliopsida > Santalales > Viscaceae > Viscum > Viscum album. The sequence goes on from OY728131.1 coordinate 1,516,787,612, forward strand.
CAACAATACAGTCTCCATAGTCAACACTCTTATCCCCTCATACAATCCCTTCAGGTCATTCATAAAATACTTCTTCACATCCTGGGAAAAATAATACATAGAAAGGGGTGAGCTCAAATTCCCATTAAGGATAACAATATAACGGAAACTTTCATAAATAAGCATAATAATTTAAGGGAATGTATAACTAAAACAAAAGTCTCTTAAAACATGAACTTCAGCAAAATATGGCAGAAATAAAATGAAATAATGTCGTATACTTATTCACATTGATATTCTACTACTCGAATAATCACATGCAATATCAATAACCAATTTCATAATGATGGAATGCATAATGCCAGACTATCATAACCACATAGTGAAGGCCTCGTGCCAGTACTACAAATAATATTTTGTCAAGGACTTGTGCTAAGACATTAGTTTGTCTCATGATACCTACCTTTTAATCGAGGAGCTATAAAGGGCTGCACCGGTCACATATTAAGTCCAATGCATTCCCATATGAAAAGGGTTAAACATAACATAAACATTCGTATGAAAACTAGCATACGAAATGTAAATAAATCATCCATAAACCATGAATGGTATAAAATTAAAACATTCACAGTAAAACATATCACAAAACCTTCAATAAAATGTAGATGTTTTTTATCATAATAAATCAACTTCAAATAAACATAAAATCTATCAAAGGATTTTGACATAGATGAAATAAAAACTATTTGATTGAAATATCTCTTTTTTTGAATTCATTTAAAAGTCACATAACAATAAAATAAAACATTTACTTGGAAAAGTTTCTTGTAATCTTGTAAGTAAAGATTCAATGATTTTATAATGGCAGAAAATAGCCGCACACACCGTATAAGTTAAGTAAACATTCTTACCTTAATTCTGTCGAAAAGGATAAAAAGGACCTTGTTTGGAAAACGATGGAATGATTCATTTATAAACCTCTTATAAAAAGTCAAACAAGGGTATAAATGACTTTAACCCATATTTTATAAAATAGTAAGAAATTTTTTGAAATAAATTTTTAAGAAACATGGATGTGTATGATAAAGAGGTCACAGTAGATAATTACGTATAAACAACCTTGGATAATGAAGAGATTGTTAAATAAACCCTTACATTGTACTTTTCCTTAGTCGATGCTATGTTAAACTACTGTATAATAGTTAAAACATTGTTATTAAATTATACAAGAACCATATCGATAATTATGATATCATATATGATCTTTTAACATTGATTTGTTAATAATATCTTAGTATTATCATTGTTTCGGGTGTAAACTTACTCGTTTTCTTTTATATGTTTTGTTACATAAGTCGTGTTTTTCATGGATAGGTTTTATATTATTCATATTCATAATGATATCAAGTCCTTAAAAATTATTTTTAATCATTAAATGAGAATTATTTCTCAATGGATACGATGGGGATTGAATCTCATCGCGTTCGTGGCGATGGTAGTCCGTACGTACGCACGAGCGACGATATCATTATTTTGATATTAAAATAATATATATTTGGATGGTATATCATATATACAGAATAATTATCATGTTATATTTATTATTTCCATGAATTACACATCATTCTTATACCCATCCAAATAATAATATATTGAATAACATTTACACCACGATGTGGAGACGGTAAGTCGTACGTACACACGTATGGTGACATGTCATTCAAAGGATAGATATAATACTGAATATAGTTGTAACATATTTATAATAACATCAAAGTATATCTAATATACTGGATTTATTATTTTTGAATGGGAATAACAATTAAAGAAGATGTTGAGGAAGAAAGATCTTTAAAAATTGTGGTGAAAACATTACCTCTTGTTTGTGTTCTTCCTTTTGATTTGATGAAAAGGAATCTTTAGGTTGGCTTTCTGACCAAAATAAGGCCTCTAGGTTGTATTTAGGGATGTTGAGATAATATTTGGTCAGGTTTTGGCCGATTCAAAAGGCTTTGAAAGTGTGAATAATTGGTTAGAAGTGGTGTCCTTTTATAAGGGGGAGGAGGGGAACCTTAGGAAAATCTAGAAATATTATTTTATAATAAATTCATATTCAGTTTCTAGTGGATCCAAAGTTCATTATTTAAATTTCATGGTTTTTATAGGCCTAAAATCACTCAACCAATTGAATTAACACAGGTTTGGGTCATTATATTAACCTTATGTTTTAGTTTTAACTATTAGTTAATTAGTTTGACACTTACTATGTCACTTTGTATTTTTATATTATATTGTTAATAAACTTTCTATATACCTCCAAGAGACCCCCAAGTGGTCCATTAATGATACACATATCATGATTTATGTCTCTTGGCCGATCCTTATATTATTATAAATTGAATATATAAATTAATAATATAATACTTGTTTTAAAAACTCTTTTCTGTCTATTTTGACACTATTCAACAATTGATTTTTATGAAAGTATTAAAAAATTTATTAATTGGAAAAAAAATCATTTAAGAAATCCTATAATCTCACAGTAAGAAATATTATTCACGGATGTCATCCAAACATTCAAATTATATTAATTTTAACATTTATAATACCATTTATTTGATTCATTCATTAATAAAGAAAATACTGCATCATTACTATGTCATAAATAATATTAATTATTAAATATTCAAAAATTATAAATAAAATACTATTATACTGTAAATAGTTTGGGCTTTCTAATGAATATTTATAGTCCAAATTCCATCATATATAACCCTATGTAAAAATTGTTTTTCTGAAAGATATATGCTTATGTCATTTTTGTATGTATTTTTACTTAATCAATATAAAGTGTCATTATCACTTACAAGTGGATCCATGGGGTCCCAAACTCGACCCAAATATTCCCATGGTCAGACATGTATCAACCAATAATGTTATCACACGTTTTAGGGTAATTTAATATTATTATAATATTATTTTTTAACCATTGTTTACCAGATTTACCCTTTAACCATGGTAAATTAAATTTTTACCGAAGTGATTATTCAAAATGTCTAAAAATAAAAGATACCTATTTAAAAAATTTGGAAATACATATTCCAAATATGGAATCCATTTTTCCAAATTCAAAACATAGATGTTTCAGAAATTAATTTAAAATTAATTCCCGTTGTTAAAATAAAAAGCGTGTTTTTAAGAGATAATAACTATCAAAAGATTGACACTTGTTCATGTCCGGTTTAATTGTGAAATTATGTCCAATGAAAAACATTTTATTAAATGGTTAAAATATATTCTAAATATACTTTAAAACAACTCAAATTCATAACTTTTCACTATTATTTATTTCCATTAAAAAGTTGTTTTTAATTAAAATATATTAATTTTCACTATTCATCAAAATATTAATGTTATCCGAAAAGTTCCAAAATTTTACCCTAGGATAGTTTCGATATTCCAAATCTCAATATGAAGGTAATTTTGAGAGATAAAATTTATAATGTTTCAAAAAGTGGGTATTACTATTCATAACGGCTAGTTTGATTGGTTGTGGTGTGTGTTAGAACTTGAAGTTGTGTACAACACACACTACTGTATTATTCAAAGGGAAGCGTACCGTGTAAGATTGGGGTGTTACAACCATGTTATAATATTAACTTTTCTAAAATTTAAATTATTTCGTAGATATATTCTCATCTTATACTCAATACAAGTGATAGCCAGATCCCATGTCATCCTTTGAGAACCATCATTCCCCTCTCAACAGATCAAAGACTTCATAAATCCTTTTTATTAGTTACTTATTCATCATAGTCATGTATTTAATGTTCTATTAGTGCACATAAAACCTAAATCTGTCATCATTATTCTTGGAAAACATCCCATGGGATGCCTAGGGTGTAATATTGGGACTAACAAATCCCTTCTTCTACTTGTCCAACAACTTCACAATTAACTCACAAATATCTATGAGATCCATCTAATATTTTGTCATATATACTAGTTCCATATATTGTCTTATACCATTGAATAATACAACATATTATTATAGAGGTAAACCTATATCATCATCATGAAATATTTCCTCATACGACTATGGCAACCTGCATTTTTATTACATAATTTTTCATTTCATTTTACAAAGAGATGATCTTTAAAGTAGAGTTTCTTGGAATAAAAGGTACATAATACATGAAAAAATATAAAATTATTTTTATCCTACTGAAATTATTTTTGAAAATTAATTCCTCTGTTCAATTACTACTTCTCATAACCTTGAGAAATACATTAATTAAAAGGGTGAGAAGAATGGCAAGTAAATATATTAAGCGAAACAATTTACATGTGATTTTGGTTGATATCAACAAGAATATAGGGAATATAATAAATCCATGATAAAGATGAATATAATTTTAATAATAACATGAAAAATAAATAAATAATGTGTCTTAAACATTTATTTTAGTCATTCAGAAGAATATCACAACGGTCCATCCCCATGGTGACCTAAACATTACCAATGTTATTCACCAAGGTATCGTAAAATGTGCCATCTCTTGAGAATAATTTCATTAACCTATTCAATGCAGTACAATCTAGGTGAACCTTAAATATTTAATTATTTTCATGTGATCCACATAGATCATAATCACACATTTCATGTAAAGTCCCGAAGCTTGATGTACATTGACATTACATTACTTTTGCGGAATACTTAACACATAACGAAAACATAAAAACAAGGAACATAATAGTTTAGTGTCTTTCGAAACTCTGAAAATAATCTTCTAATCGTGGTGAAAGATCATCAACATCTCCCTAAAGATCTTACCCTTTTGTTTTCTTACCTAAAACCTTTCTTTAAATCTATGGGAAAATAAAACATAAAAAGGGTGATCTCAAATGCTTAGTAAGGGTAAGCATGGATAAAATACATTTGATCTTAAGAAAAACAAGAACATAATGTTTAAATATCAAAATCGTGAGAAATAAATATTGGAAGTACGTAAGGCATGTATCATAATGAAACATCAATCTTGATAAAATAGCATGGGAATAAATCATGTAATTGTGGAAACCAATCAGCACTTGTTATGATTTCCATAGTAGCCAAGACAATGCTGCCAAGACCGTCTTAGTGGACAACATCACTTTCTGAATCGAGTTCACTCCTCATTCCAGTCCTGTAACACTGAACCGAATTAACTTACCATTCCAGTCTTGTCTATCTCATGAGATATAAATCTTTAACAAATACATTAGAGGGAGATATAAGTCTCACCCATCTCATAATGAAATCATTCTTACTTGTGCCACAAAATAAACTTTAAACATTCATCATAACCCAAAAAAATAAAATGTGTATCATAAACATCGTCCAATCATCACATAATCCATATAAAACAAATGAATATTTCATCATAAGAAAAGTGAAACCATGTAAATCAAAGAGACATTATACTAGAAACATACACATATGAAATAATGTCATCTTAGATGGAAAATGGTTTTGATAAAACACTTGAAATGAATTCTTGAGAAAAATATCTTTTCTTCTTCAAAATCTTTTTATTTTCACAGAAATTTCATGTAATTTTAAATGAAGAGTATTTTTTTGAAAATAGTTATAAAATCTTGTAGAGTAGGATTCATGAAAATGAGGCATTATGAAACCCTAAAAATCAGTTCACACCGTATAAGTAAAAAATAACACTCTTCTCGTACATTTGTCAGAAAATTCAATAAGTAACTCGTATGGTAAACAAAAGAAAGATTTCTTCCATAATATGTGGTAAAAGTAAAAAAAGGGTAAGAATGACTTTAAAAATAAATGGAAGAAAAGTAAACATTTTATAAAAACATTTTTAGAACATATGGGCATGGATAATAAACATAACCCCAGTAAATACTTATGAATAAACAATCTCGGATAAAAATGAGATTGGAATAATTATCCCTTACCATATGTCTGATATGCTTTTTGTGTTTCCGAAAATCCTGTATAATGATTTAAATAATGTCATTAAATTATTACAGAATCATATTTATTGTTATGATATCATATATGGTTCACTTATGAGATTATATTACCCGTTCTTTTGTAAATTCCTGGTTAAAGAACCGTTTTGGGTAAAATCGTTTCATTTGTCATACGTGTTTCGACTTTTTGTTCGTGATATTATTACTTATACCCCGATTTACATATTTACAGAATGTAAAACATGATTTATATATAATATATATTCATCAAATAAATATATATGATAGATCAATAAATGGAATGAAATACACCATTCATGGAGACGGTAGGCCGTACGTACGCATGAACGTTGTTTTCGTTCCCTTATTGAATTGAATGGAATTAAGTAGATGACATACATATATATAAATAAATCCAATATCATTATTTTGTCATATGTTTCACTATTATTCATTATATATACTTTATAATAATTCATGAATGGATAACATGGAGAATAAATATCATCGCGTCGTGGAGACAATAGTCCGTATGTACACACAAGCGATGATATCATTCTCATGATCATGGAATTGTATTGAAGTGTATGTATAATATTTCATAATAAATATCGCTTTAAAATAATTATATTTATTTATTTATTTACACCATTATACTCATCCAAGTAAGGTGGTGGTCGAAAAAAGATTACACCACAGCGTGGAGACGGTATTCCGTACATACGCACATGCCGTGATTTCGTTTTCCGTAGGATGTATAGAAGGTAAAATATGGTTGTTTCATATTTATAATAACATATCAGTATATAATTAATATTGATTTTATTAATTTATAATGATACATCCAATGAAGAAGAAGTAGAAGAAGAAACAAACTTGAGAAAATCGGAAGAAGAGATTACCTCTTCTTCGACGCATCTCCTTTAAGCATCCTCTTAAGGAAGTAGAGATGGTCTTTTGAGAAGACCAGAACCTCCAGAATGTTGCTAGAAATGTGGATAAGAGAAATGGGATGGGTTTTTCCAAGCTTCAAGCCTCAAAAGGGTGTGAAGAGAAGAGGTAAGGGGTGCCCTTTTTATAAGGGAGGAGAGAGACACCTTTGGAAAAACTGAAAATATTATTTTATAATAAAGTCATATTCGGTTTATAATAGATAAAAAATGATTTATTTAAAAGCTAAAGTGGGGATAGGTCGATATACTCTCAACCAATATATTTTAGACAGGTTTGGGTCATTATATTAACATTATATTTTAGTTTTAACTCATAATTAATTAGATTGACATTTACCATGTCATTTTTTATTTTTATATTATATAGTTAATAAATTTACCATATACATCCAAGAAACCCCCAAGTAGTTCATTAATGATACCCCTATCATGATATAAGTATCTTTGAAGATCCTTATATTTTTAGTAATATAATAACAATTAATAATATTATATTTGTTTTAAAAACTATTTTATGTCAATTTAGACACTATTTGGTAATTGATTTTTTTGAAAATCATAAAATCATGATTTGTTAGAAAAAGGTTAATTAAATCAATAATAAAATGTGATATTGACCTAGAAAATTAGTGGAATTCTTAAAAATGCTAAAATTACATTTATTTGGGTATTTAAAATAACAATTATTTTAATATTTCATTATTTAGGTAATTACTGCATCACGATTGTGTAAAAATTAACATAAGTTATTTAATGTCTAAAAATATAAATAAAATACCATTAGGAAGGAAATTTTTTTATCTTTCTAATTAATATTTATAGTCGAATTTTTCTTTTGCATAACCCTATATTAAAAATGAATTAGTTATTAAACTTTGATTTTAATTATTTTAACCCTTCTTTAAATAATTTAGTAATAAATGTCCTAATCTAATCCAAGTGGACCTAAATGGTTATATTTTATTCCTAAGTTTGTTTTTGGTCTAATTACACTTATCCAATAGAATTAGTACATGTGTTAGGGTGATAATAATATCATCTTTATCCTTAATTACCCTATTTATTTTTAACCATGGTAAATGAAAGTAAAATGTTACTATTCACCAAAAATTATTTTTATCTCATTGAACCACATTTTAGTCCTTGATATTAACCGTGTCTCTCGGATTTTTTAAATTCCACTCACAGAAGCTGTAAAATTAAGTTTTATGTTAATTTCTAAATTCTCATAAGAGGTGGGTAAAAGACGGTGAAAAGTTCAATAAATTTTTTATATATCTAAAATTGTTATAAAATTACTCCAATTAATTACATTGAACTTATATATGTATTATGAATCAATTTTTACCTAAAATTAATTTAAATAAAGTAAATAATTATTTAAATAAAAAGTCAGTTTTTAAATAGTATCCTAGTGTTTTCACTATTCATCAAAAATTGAATGTTTTCAGAAAAATACCAAAAATTTACCCAAGGATAATTTCGATATTCCAAATCCAAAAATGATGTCCATTTCAAATGATATACTTTATCAAATTTTATAATGAGGGTATTACTATTCATAACGGCTAGTTTATATAACATATCGTTGTTTAGTGAAACTCGGTGTTGCGTAAAACACAAGCTATAGTGGAAGGTCACAATTACATGTAATGCAAGCCAGTTCAGAGATGCGTATAGTGAAAGCTCCATTTGGTGTAGCTTAAAAAAAGACATCAATAAAATTAATGGGAATGTTTTTCAAAAAATCTTGGGGTGTTACATTCTACACCCCTTAAAATGAATTTCGCCCTCAAAATTCATCGGGGTTATAAATGGTTTAATACTCAAAATTTTATTTAATAGAAACCCAAATCGTAAAAAGGATTACCAAAACCAATATTTAGAAACTAAATTATGAAACATAACGGTTATCCAAATTAAATAATCACTGGGCTTCCACATGTGAGAAGTTAGGTGAAAATATGGATATAGAAGTGAAATCTAGCCATCATGTTCTGATGGAGAGTGGTAGAGAACATGGCTATGAAAAATCCAACAATCACAAAGCCATAGATTTGTGATGATATAAGGTACCCTCTAATTAATCGGATATAAAGGCACTAGGACAACATTTTTGGTTTTCAAGATCATTTCCTTAAAGTTGAAGAAATTGGAATTAGAAGAAATACATTCTTGATTTTGGTACAGTCTCACCGTTGGTCGTTCCTTGGACAATTTCTACTTCATCTCTTAAATAAATGAAGTTAAATTTGTCATTCGTGAAGTGTTAGTAGATCATGTGATAGAATGATAGGTCATTCCATCTGTCTCAAACAAAATGATAGAAAAAGTTATAAAAAATAAATAAGTTCATCAATAGTGAGATTAATCATATATGGTTCCTAAAATGGACTTATACTTCATATATCATACGGATTAATATAATAAAACTGGTTTCTACTAAACAGGGACTCTCTGTAGGCTAGTGGTAGGCGGTAAAGGCATGTCGCACTTCAGTTGTGGGATAGAATAATGCCTCATTTAATTGCACTTGATGAATTGAAGTGTTGGTGGTGCGTTCTCTGTAGTCATTTCTTTATTCACTTCATTAGCAGCCCTTATTCCATTACTTCTACACTCAGCTTCTCGACGACCTTCTTTTCCAGAAATAAAACATTTTCTAGTCGCTTTAAGATAATCTCCACCATGCTTATTTCCACACTTTGAGCATAATGAAAATTCATCTTCTTTTCACCATTGTTCTGAGATTTCTCCTCAAACTCCATCTTTTGTTTCTTGTCCAAACCATGAGATGGTTATGTAACACCAACTTGTATATCTACCTTGATATCACAACACACTATTTCATCATAGCTACTAAAGTCTCTTATAGATAATGCCCTTCTAAGACATGGTTTTAGTTAACTGATGAATCGATCAACTTTAATTTTAGGTTGGATGATAAAGCCAGATGCATACCTTGCAAGCCTTGTAAAATTTTCTTCGTGAATACCAACAGATTCATCATCCTTTTACTTAAGCTCAAAGAACTCATTTTCCATCTTTTTTCGAAGAATACGAGTTAAGTAATTACTGAAAAAAAAGTTTTCAAACTCGTCCCATTCCGTGGATTCAATTTCATCTTTGGGCCTTCTATTCTTAATTAGAGTCCACCACTGGTCTGCTTCACCTTCAAAATGGTAAATAGCTAAAATGAATTTTTCATGTTCTGAACAGCGAAGTTTGGAAAATATCTTTTCAATGGTACTGATCCATTGTTCAGCAACAAGTGGATTAAAAGACCCATTGAAAGACGGTGGACATTGCCCCATTACGGACTCAATAGAATATTGTTCCCTTCTCTGATTATTTGAAAATCCAGAATGATTCATAGCTTGTGTAAGTATAGAAATAAGATTTTTCACTCCATCTCCCATCACATTTGGTTTCTCGAGAGGACAATCATTACATTTTCCATTACATCGATCAACATGGTTCCTTCGGGTTCCAGCCATCGTCTAAAACCCAAAAAGAACAGTGTGAGAGGAAAAAATCATGCTAGGAAAACCATATAATAAAGGGGGAGTACCTTAAATATCTAACATCTTAGTATTAATTCTAATATCATTACCGTAATTCTAGGACTATAACCTATACATATACTTAACCTTTTGGGACATCCCGTGACATACCTTATAAATATCTCTAGGGATCTCACTAAAGTTTTTGCATCCTATTTTCCAAAGGTTAACTAAACCTTTCCTCTGATACCAACTGTAAAGACCCAAAGATTGATGTACATGGACATTGCATTACTTTTTTGGAATACATAACACATAACGAAAACAGACACAGAAGGATCGTAACAGTTTAGTGCCTTGGGAAACGGGGAAAATAATCTTCTAATCATGGTGAAAGATCTTCAATATCTCCCATAAAGATCTACCCCTTTTTTTGTTACCTAATACCTTTCTTTAAATCCTGGAGAAAAGAAAACATATAAAGGGTGAGCTCAAATTCTCAGTAAGGGTGAGCATGGATAAAATACAATTGAACTTAAAAAAAACATGAACATAATGTTTAAATATCAAAATCATGAGAATTAAATATTCGCAGTACGTAAGGCATGTATCATAATGGAACATCAATCTTGATAAAATAGCATGGGAATAAATCATGTAATTGTGGAAAACATTAAGTACTTGTTATGATATCCATAGCAGCCAGGGCATTGCTTCCATGACCATATTAGTGGACAAAGTCCCTTTCTGAATCGAGTTTACTCCTCGTTCCAGTCCTGTATCACTGAACCAGATTAACTTACTGTTCCAACCTTGTCTATCTCATGAGATATAAAACATTACCCAATGAATTGGAGGGAGATATAGGTTCCACCTATCTCATAATGAAATCATTCTTACTTGTGCCACAAAATAAACATAAAACGTTCATCATAACCCAAAAAAATAAAATGGGTTTCATAAACATCATCCCATATTCACATAATCCATATAAAATAAATGGATATTTCATCATACGGAAAGTGAAACCGTGTTAATCATAGAGACATTATAATTGAAACATACACAAATGAAATAGTGTCATCTTAGATGGAAAATGGATTTGATAAAACACTTAAAATGAATTCATGAGGAAAATATCCTTTCTTCTTCATAATCATTTTCTTGTCACGAAAATTTCATGAAATTTTAAAAGGATAGTATTTTGTTAAAAATAGTCATAAAATCTTGTATTGAATGCTTCAAAAAAATGAGGCGTTATGAAACCATAAAAATCCATTCATGGTGTATAAGTTAAAAATAACATTCATCACGTACTTTTTTCATAAAAGTCAAAAAGTAACTTGTATGGTAAACAAACGAAAGATTACTTCCATAAGATGCAGTAAAAGTAAAAAAAGGGTAAGAATGCCATTAATCATACATGGAAAAAAGTAAACATTTTATTAAAAGATTTTGAGAACATATGTACAAGGATAATAAACATAACCCCAGTAAATACTTATGAATAAACAATCTCTGATAAAAAATGAGATTGGAATAATTATCTCTTACCTTATGTCCAATATTCTTCATATGTTTCTGAAAATCATATATAATGATTTATATAATGTCATTGAATTATTACAGAATCAGATTCATTGTAATGATCTCATATATGGTTCATTTATCACTTTATATTACCCATTCTTTTGTAAATTCCATGTTAAAGAACCGTTTTGGGTAAAATCGTTTCATTTATCGTACGAGTTTCGACTTTTTGTTCTTGATATTATTATATATACCCTGATTTACATAATTCTAGAATTTAAAACATGATTTATATATAATATATATTTATCATATAAATATATATGTCAGATCGATAAATTTAATGAAATACACCGTTCATGGAGGCGGTAGGTCATACGTACGCATGAACGCTGTTTTCGTTTCCTTATTGAATTGAATGGAATTAAGTATATGAAATTAATATATATATACATAAATCCAGTATCATTATTATGTCTTATGTTTCATTATTATTCATTATATATACTTTATAATCACTCATTAATGGTTAACATGGAGAATGGATCCCATCGCTTCGTGGAGACGGTAGTCTGTACGTACGCATGAGCGATGATATCATTCCCATGATCGTGGAATGATATTTAAGTGTATGTATAATATTTCATAATAAATATCACTTTAAAATAATCATATATAGTTATTTATTTACATCATTACACCCATCCAAGTAAGGTGGTGGTTGAAAACATATTACCCCACGGCGTGGAGACGGTATTCCGTATGTACGCACGTGTGGTGATTTCGTTTTCCCTAGGATGGGTAGAAGGTGAAATAGGATTGTTTCATATTTATAATAACATATAATTATATAACTAATACTGATTTTATTAATTTATAATGAGACAACTAAAGAAGAAGAAGAAGAAAGAAAGAAAGAATCTTGAGAAAATCGTAAGAAGAGATTACCTCTTCTTTGACGCATCTCCTTTAAGCTTCCACTTAAGGAAGAAGAGTTTGTATTTTTAGAAGACCATAAACTCCAGAATGTTTCTAGGGATGTGTAGAAGAGAAATGGGTTGGGTTTGGCCGATATTCAAGGCTCAAAATGGTGTGAAGAGAAGAGTGAAGGGGTTCCCTTTTATAAGGGAGGAGAGGGGCACCTTTGGAAAAACTCAAAATATTATTTTATAATAATGTCGTATTTGGTTTATAATAGCTCAAAAATGATTTATTTCAAATATAAAGAGGGTATGGGTCTAAATAATATAATATTGTAGATTTTAGATTGGTTAGGGTCATTATATTAACATTATCTTTTAGTTTTAATTCTTAGTTAATTAGATTTACATTTACCATGTTCGTTTGTATTTTTATATTATATAGTTAATAACATACCATATACATCCAATAGACCCCCCAAGTGGTCCATTAATGATAAAAATATCATTATATAAGTTTCGTGTCCTAAAATTATCATTTTAAGATTAATATAACAATTAATAATATAATATTTTTTTTAAAAACAATTTTATGTCAATTTTGGAACTATTTGGTAATTGATTTTTGTGAAAATCATAAAAGAATTATTAGTTCTAAAAGAGATAATTAAATAAATAATAACATGTAATATTAACCTATAAAATTATTTTAATTCATAAAAAGTATCAAATTACATTTATTTTGGTATTTATAATATCAATTATTTTATTATTTTATTATTTTGGTAATTACTGCATCACCATTGTTTCATAAATAACATAAATTATTTAATGTATAAAATTATAAATAAAATACCATTAGGTAGGAAATATTTTTAGATTTATAATTTATATTTATAGTATAATTTATCTTATGTATAACCCTATATTAAAAATGAATTAGTTATTAAACATTTATTTCAACTATTTTAACCCTTCTTAAAATAAATTAGTATTAAATATCCTAATATAATCCAAGTGGACCTATATGGACATATTTTATTCATAAGGTTTTATTTGGTAGAATTACACTAATACAAGGGAATTGGGAAATTTTTTAGGGTAATAATAATATCATATTTACCCTTAATTACCCTATTTAATTTTAACTGTGGTAAATAAAAGAAAAAGTTATTATTAACCAAAAAATATTTTCATCTCATTGAACCACATTTTAGTCCTTGATACTAACCATGTCTCTCGTATTTTCAAAATTATACTCACAGAAGCGGTAAAATTATGTTTTATGTGAATTTCCAAATTATCCTAGGAGGTGGGTAAAAGACGGTGAAAAGTTCAATAAAATATTTATATATCTAAATTTATTATAAAATGACTCTAATGAATTACATTAAACATATATAGGTATTATGTATCAATTTTTTCCTAAAATAAATTTAAATAAAATAAATAACTATTTAAATAAAATGTTGGTTTTTAAATAGTAACCCAGTGTTTTCACTATTCATAAAAAATTGAATGTTTCCAGAAAAATACCAAAAATTCGCCCTAGGATGATTTCGATATTCCAAATACAAAAATGAGGTCCATATGAAAACATAAAATTTATAAAATTTTAAAAAGTGGGAATTACTATTCATAACGGTTATTTTATATAACATATCGTTGTTTAGTGAAACTCGGTATTGCGTACAACACAAGCTATCGTGAAAGGTCATGATTGTGTGTAATTTAAGCCAAGTCAGAGATGCATGTAGTGCTAGCGATTTTTGGTGTAGCGTAAAACACAATAAATCAATAAAATTAAAAAAATATTTTTCATAAAATCTCGGGGTATTACATTTCATAAAAACCCCAAATAGAATAAGAGAAATGGGTTTCATATCAAAATCATGATGTTTTAAAAGTGCTTAAAAACATGATCATTATGTCATTTTTAACCCATAGAAAGGGGATTTGGGTTATTTTTTTCAATTAATAAATCATATATATATATATTATATTTAATTATGAATAAACCAAGAAATTAATAAGATTTGGTTTCTTCACATAAATAATATAAGTGAATTTCATGATAAAACGAGAAAGATTTTGTGATGAAAAATCAGCAGCATAACATAAATATAACGTGGTTATAAAAAACATTTAAAATGTAGGGTACATGGGTCACACATTCAAATAATATTCATAATAAAATATAGGGAAATAAAAAAATAGTAATAATAACAAGGAATGGAATCATGAAATACATACAACATAAAAGATAACATGAATGGAAAAAGAGATGTAGAGATTTCCATTACGAATATTCGGTAGCCTAACGACGTCACTTAAAACATCAGGAAATGAGTATATGAGGGTAAAAAGGTCTCTAACCATTTCTAATTATAATTTACATCAATAAGAACACATAATAACATACCCCAACATAACAAAAATTTAAATTAAAAGACATGTCATAAAATATGTTTTGACTAAAAGTGGAGGGTGAAAGGATCCCTTACATAGAAGAGTAACATTAAAAACATGAAGGTTGGTACTATGGGGGAATGAGGGAACCTTGGGAGGACACCTTTGGAGGTAGAAAAATTAGAGATTTATTGAATAAGAATTTTTAATGAATATAATGAATGAATGGGTTGGTATTTGTAGTAAAAGTGAGTGAATATTTTATAAATTTATAAGGGACACCTCAATAGTAGTATTTAAAAAACCACTCTGTTTCCCATGGTATTTTCTGATGGTATTAGACACTTGGGACACCACATAAAATATTTTAATGTAAAAAATTCTACCATAACTTTATATTAATTACTACATCATTAGAAGATCATTAAACACACGGAAAACTAAAAAACTATTTTTTTTAACTATTCACTAAAAACGAAACAGTTTATAAAAATCACATAAATTCACCCTAAAATAATATCGATGCTCTGAATTCCAAAATTAATTCCATTTTATGAAATTAAATTTCTAATTAGGATATATATAAATTTTAATTAAAATAGCTATTTACCCCAATCAAAACTAATACTTAACTAATAATTTCTGAAACAATCATTTACTTCTGATTTTTTATCACAATAATGTTCAAGATGACTAAATTATATATATAATTTCTTAAGTGAGGTTACTATTATATTGGTCACATTACTATCCACATGGGTAATATTATTGTTCATAATTTACTATTCACCAAAAAATATTTTCATCCTATTTGACCCTGTATTTCTTACTGATCACAACTGTATAAGACCATTTTTGATGATCATTTCACATTTTTAATTATTTAATGTATAAAAAACATTTTTAATAATCAATATTATGAATCCTTTAAAATTTCATCGTATATTTATTTTGAAATTAAAAATTCAAATGAATTACCATAATAAGAAATGTCAATTTTATTTATACTATGTAACTAAGGCCTCATTACATTGCTGCGTATAACACCTGCATGGTATCTAGGAGTAATGTGTGAAATAGTTATAGAATCTTGTGGCGACTCAGAAAAAATTTCAAGAGTTGTGATTTCTATCATCATTAACTTCTCCCAAAGGCAATTACGTTCAAGATTAAATTATTGAATCTTAGACTGGGCTTGGTCCAGAGCAAAGACTAGTAATGGTACCTCATTCCCAAGATCTGATAGATGTGATTCTTGTGGCCCGAGTCTACTGGATGAGGCCACTAATTCTTCTTTCGCTTATAATTATCCATTATTATTTCTATTTTAAACATCATTTAGGACAATAATAATAATTATTCTCTCCAATGGTAATATAATAGTCAAAACCTGATGGTTAAATTTCAATTATACTTATATATTGTTATTGATTAAAACACAGTAAAATATACATTTTCAAGAAACAAAATTTTATTCAAAATAATGGATCGTTTCATTTTTCCCCCAATAGAAATTTATTCCTCGATATTTCATCTCATACCTTCATAAGTTAATATGTTTGGGTACTTATACCTCACAGAATCCTCTAGTTCCAACATGGAATCTTCATATTTGTGGTTCCTCCACAACACATTAATAAGGTGGGTTGTCTTGTTGGGTAGAACCTTGTCTCTATGATCCAATACCTACACCGACTTCTCCTCAAAAGAGAGGTCAGGTTCCAGTTGTACCACCTCTTGATTTAGTTCTTGTGAATCATTAGTTATATACTTTCCCAATATGGATATGTGGAAGACATCATGAACATGTGCTAGATTTGGATGAAGTGAAAGCCAACATGCCACTTCTCCTACATGATCAATGATTACATAGGTACTAATATACCTAGTGTTAAGCTTCCATTTCTTCCCAAACCTCATGAATCTCTTCCAACGTTAAATTCAAAGAAATTATTTATCACCAACATAAAACAACATTTCCCTATGTCGGTTGTTGGCATATCTGTTTTACTTACTATGAGAAAGCATGATGTGTTGGTTGATATAATGATTGTTTCCAGTCATCTCTTGAACAAGATTATTCCCAATAAGCATTCTCTCACAAGCTTCAACCCAACAAGTATGATTTCTACATCACATCACATATATAGTGTCATAGGGTTCTATTTGAATTCCCATGTGTAATATGTTTATGTATGTGAACTCAAACTATAAGAGATATCGATCCCATCCACCAAAAAATTTAATTGAGAATGTTCTCAGCTTTTCCACATGTGTTTGAATAGTCTTTTTAGATTAGACACCGTTTGAGGGTGATAGGAAATTCATAAATTCGATTCGGTATACAAATCATTTTGAATAATTCTCATGATTATTGATGTGATCCTTGGATCACAATCAGATATGATAAAAAGTGGAACTCAATGTAGCCTTGCCACTTCCTTAACATAAATCATTGAAAGTTGAAAAAGAGAGAAAGCATCCCAAATAATGATAAAATGGGTAGTCTTGGTGGGTCGGTACATTATAACCCATATCACATTGTTTTCATTAGATGTTCTCAGGAGACCAATGTAATTCTTTATGGTGATATTGTCCAACTTCAATGCTGGTATTGGTTGTGGTTGTAATACCCGTTTGGAAAGTCTTCACTCTGCCTTCACTTGATAAAATTACAGGTACCTTGTAGGATAGCCTGAAATCTCCCTTTTCATTTTATCCTACCAATAATTTTCATGATGGTCTCTAAACATTTTTTCACACTTCCAGGATGTTTTGAGAACATAGTGTTGTGGCCTTCATCCACCAAATCCATTATTTATGTAATAGATGTGACACATAGAGTTGTATGTAAAATCCTTAGACCTTTTTTTATCAATACTGAACTCATGAAACTTCCCATCCTCGACATTTAATCTTCTTCTATAACCAATGATTTTCTTTTTGAGATTTCCTGAACATCTATAGTAATTACAATTGAGAAATCATTTTGGATAGGGTTGATAATGTCCCTTCCCATATATTTCCCATGTACATTTTCACTGTTCCTTGGATCAAGGGATCTCTTGGAATCTACATCATTGATAGAACAACTGGGTACACCCTAATTAATGAATCCACAACATTGTTTTCTCTTTTTTAATGATAATGAATTTAACAATCATAGTCTTTAATAAGTTCGAACCATATCCTTTGTCTCATGTTCAATTTATTTTGTGTGAATATATACTTCACCCTCTGATGGTATGGGTATATATCACACTACTCCCCATACAGATAGATCCTCCATATCATGCGAGAAAAAAATGAACAGTTCCATATCTAGATCATATGTAGGATAGTTCTTCTCATGAGTCATTAACTGTCAAGATGCATAATCAATCACTATGTCATTTTTCATGGGGACGCACCCAATCCCTTTTACTAATTCATGACTAAAAATAACAAATCCTTCTCTTATAGAGGGAAGAGATAACATGGGTGTAGTAACCAATCTCTTATTCAGCTCTTGGAAATGTTCCGCACACTCCTTTCTTGTAACACCCCAAGATTGCATAGTGTGTTATTTCTTCAAAATAATTCAATAACTTTCACTACACGCAACACCGAGTTCAAGCGCACGATGACTTACCAAACAAGTCGTTCAAGAGAGGTTATGAATAGTATTAACTTAAATTTGAACCATATATAATACTTATATTTTTAGAATCCATATTGTGCGTTTCTTAGACATAATGTAAGAAAAAATTCATTTTCAGTATTGCAATTTTACCGACTTTTAATAGTGAAAACCTTTTTAAATCCAATATTTGAAACTTTTATATATTCGATTTGACTAAATAAATTTACTTTTTATATTTGGGATATCAATAAAAATTACAATTAAACATCCCAAGCTTCCACGGTACGTTTCCCTTTGAATAATGCAATGGCGTGCATTGTACGCAACTTCGAGATTCTAACACACCACAACCAATCAAACTAGCCGTTATGAATAGTAATACATACCTTTAAAAATTTTAAAAAAAAATTCTCTCAAAATGGACTTCATTTTTGGATTCGGAGTATCGAATTTAGCCTAAGGTGAAATTTTGGTACTTTTCGGATATCTTTCATATTTTGATGAATAGTGAAAATTATTAAATTTTAATTAAAAACAACTTTTTTAATCAAAACAATTAACAATGATAAATTATGAATTTGAGTGGTTTTAAAGTATATTTAGAATATATTTTTACCATTTAATACAATGTTGGTCATTGGACATAATTTCACAATTAAACCGAACATAAACAAGTATCAATCTTTTGATAGTTATTATATCTTAAAACACGGTTTTTGTTTTGACAGCAGGATTTAATTTTAAATTAATTTCTGCCACTTCTGTGTTTTGAATTTGTAAAAATGGATTCCATATTTGGAATCAGTATTTTCAAATTTTGTTAATAGGTAAATTTTATTTTTAGACATTTTGAATAATTACTTCTGTAAAAATTATATTTACCACGGTTAAAGGGTAAATCCGGAAAATAAGGGTTAAAAAATAATATTATAATAATACAAAATTACCCTAAAACGTGTGATATCCTTATTGGTTGATACAAGTTCGACCATTGGCATCTTTGGGTCAATTTTGGGACCCCGTGGTGCCACTTGTAAGTGATAGGGACACTTTATTTTAATTAAGTTAAAATGAATACAAAAATGACAGAATAATAAATCTCTTAGAAAAACAATTTTTACATAGGGTTATATATGTTTTATTTTCAATTGTAAATATTCATTAGAAAGAAAAAACAATTTACTACAAAATTGTATTTTATGAATAATTTTTAGACATTAAATAATTTAATTTATTTATGACAAAATAATGATACAGTAATTACTATAATATAGAAAAATTAAAATAATTGATATTATAAATACCCAAATAAATATAATTTGAGACTTTTAATGAATTAAATAAATTTTCTAGGATACTATTACATATTAGGATTTATTTAATTGACTTTTATCGAAGTAATCATTATTTTATAAGTTTCAAAAAAATCAACTATAGAATAGTGTCAAAATTGACATAAAAGTGTTTTTAAAACAAATATTATATTATTAATTGATATTAAATTCCTAAAAATCTAAGGATCGGAAAAGAGACTTATATCTTGATAGGTGTATCATTAATAGACCTCTTGGGGGTCTCTTGGATGTATATAGTAAGTTTATTAACTATATATTATAAAAATACAAAGTGACACGGTAAATGTCAAACTAATTAACTAAGAGTTAAAACTAAAAGATAAGGTTAATATAGTAATAAAAACCTGTCTAAATTCTATTTGTTTAATGGTTTTCGACCTATCCCCACCTTAAACTTTGAATAATCAACTTTTAAGACATTATATACCGAATATGAATTTATTATAAATTAATATTTCTAACTTTTCCAAAGGTGCCCTTCACCCATCTTATAAAAGGGAACTCCCCCTTCTCATTACTTCACACCTTCATAACCTTTTGGATCGGCCAAAATCTGCCCAAATACTCTCTCGACATACCTGAATACAACCTAGAGGCATTAGTTTTATCATAAAGACAACCTAAGAAGCCCTTTTGATCAAATCAAAATGAATAACCCGAAGAAGAGGTAATGTTTTCACCACCCTTTTTCAAATTCATTTCTTCTTCAACTTCTTCTTTATTTTTGATTACCATTCTAAAATAATAACTCTAGTATCTTATATATACTGTGATGTTATTATAAATATGGTACAACCATATTCAGTATTCTATCCACCCTTTGAATAACATGTCACCATACATGCGTACCTACGACTTACCGTCTCCACGTCGTGGTGTAATTGTTATTCAATATATTATTATTTGGATGGGTATAATAATGATGTGTAACTCATGTAAATAATAAAAATAACATGATAATGATTTTTTATATATGATATAATATCCAATTATATATTATTTTAATATCAAAAGAAAGATATTGTTGCTCGTTCGTACATACGGACTACCGTCTCCACGAACGCGATGAGATTCATTCTCCATCATATCCATTCAAGTATAATTAACATTTTATGATTTAAAAATAATTTTTATGGACTTGATATCATTCTGGATATGAATAAGATATAGCCTATCCCTGACAAACATGGCTTATATAACAAAACATATAAAAGAAAACGAGTAAGTTAACACTCGAAACGACGATAATACTAAGATAGTATCAACAAAGCAATGTTAAAAGATCTTATATGATATAATATTAATATATATGATTCTTGTATAATTTAATAACAATTATTTCACCATTATACAGGTTTTTAACCTACCCCAACCAAGGAAAAGTACATGTTAAGGGTTTATTTCACAATCTCTTCAATATTCGAGGTTGTTTATTTGTAATAATCTACTGGGATCTCTTTATCATCCACATCCATGTTTCTTAAAAAAAAATTTCAAAACATTTTTACTATTTAAAAGAATATTTTTAAAAGTAATTTATACCCTTGTTTGACTTTTTATAAGATTTTTATAAAGGAATCTTTCCGTCGTTTTCCAAACAAGGTGCTTTTTAACCTTTTCGACAGAATTAAGGTAAGAATGTTTTTTTAACTTATACGGCTGGTGCAGTTATTTTCCGCCGTTATAAAATAGTCGAAGCATCCCTTACAAGCTTATATGAATATTTTCAAAGAAAATGTTTTATTTTATAAATATATGACTCTTAAATGATTTCAAAATAGAAAGATATATTTCTCTAAAAAGAGTTTTGATTTCATAAATGTCAACATCCTTTGATGGATTTTACGCTTATTTGAAGTTGATTTATTATGATAAAAAACTTCCATATTGTATTGAAGGTTTTGTGATATTTTTGACTGTGGATGTGCTATTTTTATACCATTTATTGTTTATGGTGAAAGTATTTACATTTCGTATGCTAGTTTTAATATGAACGTTTATGTTATGCTTAAAACTTTTCATATGGGAATGCATTCGACTTAATATGTGATGGGTGGAGCCCACTATAGCTCTTTGATGCGTTGGTAGGTCTCATGAGACAAACTAGTGTCTTGGCACAAGGCCTTGGAAAAATCTTATTTTTAGTCTTGGCACGAGGCCTTGTCTATGTGGTTATGATAGTCTGGCATTATGCATTCCATCATTATGAAAGCGGTTATTGATATTGCATGTGATTATTCGATTAGTAGAATATCCATGTGAATAAGTAAATGGCATTATTTCATTTTATTTTTTCCACCCAATGTTGATGTTCATGTTTAAAAGGCTTTTTTTAGTTATACATTTCCTTATTTGTTTATTCATATTTAGAAAAGTTTCCACTATATTGTTATCCTTACTGGGCATTTGAGATCACCCCTTTTCTATGTTTTATTTTTCCCAGGATGTGAAGAATTAAATTAGGAATGACCTGCAGGGACAGTTTGAGGGGATAATAGTGTGGAATATGGACACTATGTTGTTTTAGTTTTCATTTTTATGTTGTAATGTAAGACTTAAAGAATATATCTAGTGTTTCGAAGGCTACTAAACCAATCGGTCTTTCGAGATTTGATCATTCTTGTGATCATGCCAATGTTATGTAATAATGCACCGACTCTGGGTAACTGGGGTCGGGGCGTTACAGTTGGTATCAGAGAAAGTTTGGTACGAACCTTAGAAGCTAGATTTAGATAAACTCTGATTAGAGCTCGTAGACCTAAGATGAACCTTGAGGAATAGTATAGAATAACTTCCTAGAATTTGGGTATTGTAGAGATTTTGTGAGTTTTCTGAGAAATAAATCCATGTCTGGATAAGAGCATGTAGAGGAGGCTCTGGCTCAGATGTACCTAGGTGTAAAACCCGAAAACACCTCTTTGAGCTAGACTCGAACGGGAACTGGTGCACGACAATGGGCCTTGCTGTACTCTTGGTTACGACACTCCTAGGGGATATGTTTAGGATAATTCTCATTTTCTTTACAATCCATTATTAAGGGTTTATGAGTATATACTTCCTCAAAGGAGAAATTTTTATGATTATGGATTATATCCATAAACTATTTAATTTATGTTATGTGTTTTACAAGTTTGGGATTTGTTATTGTTATTCATAAACTAATCTAGTGTATACCATTGTTTAGAAATGGCGCCCATTAGAAGGAATGATAACTCCAGCAATTCACATGATCCAAAGAGAAAGAAGGATCACATCTTTCTTGGTCTTAAGCCAGAATTTATAAGAGAAATAGTCTCCCATGTATTATAATCATATGAAGAAATAATATCATGTGTTGTTAAGATAAGTAAAGAGTTTACTGAGTCCTATGTCTATGAAGGGATGCAAGAGAAGAAAAGGATGTAAGAGAGAAAGATGGATAAAGGGAAGAGGGAAAAGAAGAATTTTCCAATATGTGATAACTGTGGGAAGAAACACCCTAGAACTTTCCTGAAAGGAATGTGAGTTTGTTATAATTGTGGAGAAAAAGGGAACAATGTACGTGACTTCAAGGGTAAGAAAATGGTTTCAAATGTACAATGCTTCATTTTCAAGGAGTTTGGACACTACGTGAACCTATTTCCCAGTCATCAGACTATGCCGCAAATGATTCTATTGGATAATAATGAAGTTATGATACTTCCACAGATAAAGAGGAATGATTAGAGTTCTTATGTTGATTGTGCCATTTGAGTGTTGTATAAACAATGTACTTGTTATAATAATTATGGAGTATATAAGGATTGTACTGCAGTACTATTTCATTAAGGACTTGAGATTGTGTGGAACAAAGAAAAGTGACTCAATAGTAGGTTAAATTTTTGGAAAATATATGGTTGAGAGAAAGATAAACCATAATATGGTTCTGATACCAAGGTAGTGATTTTAGAATAATACATGATTGATTTCGATAAATTATATTGGATATTCTTGACTACCTTGAAACTGATTAATGATTTGTATATTCCATCATGGTTGCGGTTTACAACATTTTTGGATTAAAATAGTATATATATTATTCTATAAAGAATAAGAGATCATGAATGTAATCAATATGGTTTTATGGTAATTCAAGATGTTGCAGTGTTTTAAAAGAATACATGATGAAGATGATCACATGTTATTACGTGGCAAAAAAAGGATCTCCATTGTGTTTACCTTCCTTATAAATTTTGGACTGAAGTATTTTGGATAGTTCTTGTTTGGATTATTTTGGATTGCCATAAAAGGGAAAACCGGAGGTTGAGCGACAACCCGTCGTGTCCGGAAAGGCCGTGAGACTTGAACCCAAAACGGAAGGGGGACAAGGGTGTATCACCTACCACTGACCCACGTGATGTCCGAGAATAAATAATGTAGTTTTTTTAATGATCTGGTAGATGAATTATAAATTCGTTTTTTTGGAACCCTATATGAATAGGATAAATAGAATTTTTTTTCGTTCTATTATCTTTTAGAGTGAAAGATGAGTTTGTGGTAGAAATTAGTTAAATGATGGAACTCAACTTGTCAAAAATATATTTTTCTTCTTCTCCTATTATATGAAGAAAATAATTCATATAGTTTAATTAAGGAATCCTAAAACCCAAAATGTGTTATCCGAATACCCTATGTTTTATTGAATCGATGGTATTTCAAATCATCAAAGATTGATGAATTTTAGGACCTCAATTTTATACATGTTTGTGATTGATGACCTCAATCACTACCTACAAATATTTTCATTTTTCCTCCAATTATATCTCTCTAATTTCCACCAATGTTCTCGTAATCGAGATCATAATTTGGTGGTGACCGTTTCATTTCTCTTTTCCTCATATTAATACTAAATTTTAGTAACCCAATTTCTGATGTGGGTTTTCCCACAAAGATATTTTCTATTTTCAACCTTTTATTTTCGATGAAAAATTTCAAATTGCGAGGATGCAATTTATATAAGGAGTGGAGAATGTAACACCCCAAGATTTCATAGTTTGTTATTTCTTCAAAATAATTCAATAACTTGCACTACACACAACACCGATTTCAAGCGCACTATGACTTACCAAAAAAGCCGTTAAAAAGAGGTTATGAATAGTATTAGCTAAATTTTTAACCTTATATAATACTTATACTTTTACAATCCATATTATGAGTTTCTTAGACATAATGTAAGAACAAATTCATTTTCAGTATTTCACTTTTACCAACTTTTAATAGTGAAAACCTTTTTGAATCCAATATTTTAAACTTTTATATATTCAATTCGACTAAATAAATTTACTTTTTAGAATAGGGATATCAAAAAAAAATTACAATTAAACATATCAAGCTTCTACGGTATTTTTCTCTTTGATGAATGCAATGACGTGTATTGTACGCAACTTCGAGATTCTAACACACCACAACCAATCAAACTAGCTGTTATGAATAGTAATACTTACCTTATAAAATTTTAAAAATTTTATCTCTCAAAATGGACTTCATTTTTGGATTCGGAGTATCGAATTTAGCCTAAGGTGAAATTTTGGTACTTTTCGGATAACATTCATATTTTGATGAATAGTGAAAATTACTAAATTTTAATTAAAAACAACTTTTTAAATCAAAATAATTAATAGTGATAAATTTTTCATTTGAGTGGTTTTAAAGTATATTTAGAACATATTTTTACCATTTAATACAATGTTGGTCATTGGACTTAATTTCACAATAAAATCGAACATAAACAATTATCAAACTTTTGATAGTTATTATATCTTAAAAACACGCTTTTTGTTTTGACCACGAGAATTAATTTTAAATTAATTTCTGCCACTTCTGTGTTTTGAATTTGGAAAAATGGATTCTATATTTGGAATCATGATGTTCAAATTTTGTGAATTGGTAACTTTTATTTTTAGACATTTTGAATAATTACTTCGGTAAATATTTTATTTACCATGGTTAAAGGGTAAATCCGGTAAATAAGGGTTAAAAAATAATATTATAATAATACAACATTTCCCTAAAACATGTGCTAAACTTATTGAATGATACATGTTCGACCATGGGCATCTTTGGGTCAATTTTGGGACACCATGGTGCCACTTGTAAGTGATAGGGACACTTTATTTTAATTAAGTTAAAATGAATACAAAAATGACACTAGCATATATCTTTTAGAATAACAATTTTTTACATAAATTTATATATGTTGGATTTTTACTTTTAAATATTCATTAAAAATTTAAAACGATTTCCTACATAATGATATTTTATTTATAATTTTTAGACATTAAATAATTTAATTTATTTATGACACAATGATGATATAGTAATTACCATAATAGTGAAAAATTAAAATAATTGGTATTATAAATACACAAATAAAAATAGTTTGAGACTTTTAATGTATTACACTAATTTTATAGGACAATATGACATATTAGGATTGATTTGATTGACTTTTTTTTGAAGTAATCATTCTGTTATAAGTTTCACAAAAATCAACTATCGAATAGTGTCAAAATTGACATAAAAGAGTTTTAAAACAAAATATTATATTATTAATTGATTTTAAATTCCTAAAAATCTAAGGTTCAAATCAGAGACTTATATAATGATAGGTTAATAATTAATGGACCACTTGGGGGTATCTTGGAAGTATTTAGTATGTTTATTAACTATATAATATAAAAATAACAAGTGACATGGTAAATGTCAAACTAATTAACTAAGAGTTAAAACTAAAAGATAAGGTTAATATAGTAACCCAAACCTGTCTAAATTCTATTGGTTGAATTTTTTTAGACATATCCCAACCTTAAACTTTGAATAAAAAACTTTGGAGCCATTAGAAACTGAATATTTATTTTTTATAAATTAATATTTCTAGCTTTTCCAAAGGTTCCCTCACCACTCTTATAAAAGGGCACTCCCCCTTTTCATTACTTCACACCTTCAAAACATTTGGTTCGCCAAAACTCTGCCCATATACTCTCTCAAATTCCCTCACTACAACTTATAGGCCTTATTTTGATCAGGAAGCGAACCAAAGGAGCCCTTTTGATCAAATCAAAAGGAAGAACCCGAAGAAGAGGTAATGTTTTCACCACCCTTTTTCAAATTCATTTCTTCTTCCACTTCTTCATTCTTTGTTATTACCATTCTAAAATAATAACTCCAGTATCTTATATAAACATTGATGTTATTATAAATATGGTACAACCATATTCCGTATTCTTTCCTCCCTTTGAATAACATGTCACCATACGTGCGTACGTACGGCTTGCCGTCTCCACGTCGTGGTGTAATTGTTATTCAATATATTATTATTTGGATGGGTATAATAATGATGTGTAACTCATGTAAATAATAAATATAACATGATAATGATTCTTTATATATGATATAATATCCAATTATATATTATTTTAATATCAAAAGAATTATATTGTCGCTCGTGCGTACGTACGGACTACCATCTCCACGAACACGATGAGATTCATTCTCCATCGTATCCATTCAAGTATAATTATCATTTGATGATTTAAAATTAATGCTTAAGGACTTGATATAATTCTGGATATGAATAAAATACAACCTATCCATGACAAACATGGCTTACATAACAAAACATATAAAATAAAATGAGTAAGTTAACAACCGAAACGATGATAATACTAAGATATTATTAACAAAGCAATGTTAAAAGATCATACATGATATCATATTATTATATATGATTATTTTATAATTTAATAACAATTATTTCACCATTATACAGGAGGTTAACATACCCCAACCAAGGAAAATTACAAGGTAAGGGTTTATTTCACAATCTCTTCATTATCCGAGGTTGTTTATACGTAATAATCTAATGGGATCTCTTTATCATCCACATCCATGTTTCTTAAAAAAGTATATCAAAACATTTTTACTATTTAAAATAATATGGGATAAAGTAATTTATACCCTTGATTTACTTTTTATAAGAGTTTTATAAAGGAATCTTTCCATCGTTTTCCAAACACAGTGCTTTTTAACCTTTTCGACAGAATTAAGGTAAGAATGTTTTTTAACTTATACGGCGGGTGCGGTTATCTTCTACCATTATAAAATCGTCGAAGCTTCCCTTACAAGATTATAAGAATATTTTCAAAGAAAATTTTTTATATTATAAATATATGACTCTTAAATGGTTTCAAAATATAATGAGATATTTCTCTAAATAGAGTTTTGATTTCATCTATGTCAACATCCTTTGATGGATTTTACGCTTATTTGAAGTTGATTTATTATGATACAAAAATTATATATTATATTGAAGGTTTTGTGATATGTTTGATGGTGGATGTGTTATTTTTATACCATTCATAGTTTATGGTGAAAGTATTGGGTTTTCTTATGCTAGTTTTAATACTAATGATTATGTTCTGTTTAAACCTTGTCATATGGGAATGCATTGGACTTAATATATGACGGGTGGAGCCCGCTATAGCTCCTCGATGCATCAGTAGGTCTCATGAGACAATCTAGTGTCTTGGAACAAGGCCTTGGAAAAATCTTATTTGTAGTCTTGGCACGAGGCCTTGGCTATGTGGTTATGATAGTCTGGCATTATGCATTCAATCATTATGAAAGTGGTTATTGATATTGCATGTAATTATTCGATTAGTAGAATATCCATGTGAATAATTAAATGGAATTATTTTATTTTATTTTTTCCATACTATGTTTAAGTTCAAGTTTCAAAGGCTTTTGTTTTAGTTATTCATTTCCTTAATTGTTTTTTCTTATTTACGAATGTTTCCGCTATATTGTTATCCTTACTGGGAATTTGAGCTCACCCCTTTTCTATGTTTTCTTTTTACCAGGATGTGAAGAAGTAAATTATGAATGACCTGCATGGATAGTATGAGGGGATAAGAGTGTGAAATATGGACACTATGTTGTTGTAGTTTTCATTTTTATGATGTAATGTAAAACTTCAGGAATATATCTAGTGTTTCCAAGGATACTAAACCAATCGGTATTTCGAGATTTGATCATTATTGTTATCATTCCAATGTTACAGGAATAATGCACCGACTCTAGGTAACTGTGTTTGGGGTGTTACATTTTTCCAGATAAACAATACCCTGTTAGAGTTAACATGGTTAATAGATTAGAATTTTCTTAAACATTTTTAACAAAACTCCTATAAAATACGACTAATACATGGAAACTATGAATCTCAGTTACTATTGTAGGATGAGGCCACTCCTCTACAACATTTTTCATTTTACTATCAACTGTAATTCCTTCATTGGTAATAATGATCCCCATGAAAAAACTTGTTTTGACCAAAGTTCACATTTACAAAACATTCCAAAAATCCTCTGCATATAGTTATCAAAACAACCCTTATATGATCCTCATGATCCTCTAAAATTTTGGAATATATGTTATTATCCTCAATAAAAACTACCAAAAATTTTCATCATAGTCTCTAATGACTATATTAATAAAATCCATAAAAATAGCTGGTAAATTAGTCAATATTAAGGGATACCAACAAACTTATAATGCCCATATCTAGATCGTAAGGTGTTTTTGTAATATATTCTTTCTTCACCCTCAAATGATGATAATCAGATCGAAGATCAATATAAGAGTTGAATTGATCCCCATGAAGTTTGTCAAATAAGTCATCAATTCTTAGAAGAGGCAATTTGTTCTTCATTGTGATGTCATCAAATCTCTATAATCAATGCATAGATGCATTGATCCATCCTTCGTCTTCAGAAAGAGAATAGGTTCTCCCCAAATAGACACACATGGTCAGATAAACCACTTATTCAAAAGATCATGTAGTTTTTTCTTTAATTCCTCTAACACTACATTGTCCATCACATATGGGGTCTTCGATATCGATGAGATCTAGGTATGAGTTCAATAGAGAAATATACCTCTCTTTCTGGTGGAGGTCTGGGAAACTCGTCAATATATACATCAATATATTCCTAGATGATGGGAACACTTTATATTCTTATACTCCAATTTACTTATTATCATTCTTCTTCATCACCAATTAACTCTACAATGAAGGATATTTGAGGTTCTTCTAGAAACATATCCAGTTAAGATATCTCTCCTTGAAAGATAATGGTAGGTTTTACATTCAAGACTACTAACATATCATTTCATCATTATTTTATCTTTGATTTATACATTCATATCCATTACTTCACTAGTATAATATCGAATTCCAAAATTGGAATGACTACTAGATTTGGGAAAATATAGTGCTCACTAAAGTAAATACAATAGTATCTAAACATTGATGATTCATGGATAATTATAGTAGGAGTATTGAATGATAAATCTACTTTTATTAATTAACGGGTTGATTGTAAATTCCATACAAAGATAGAGGAACTGAATGATTGTGTAGGACTAGAATGAAACAATGTACATACTATATTTGAGAGAACAGTAGGAGTACCTTCCACCACATCATTTATAGCATCACCATTAACTATCGTGATATGAAATGCATAACCTTTCTCTCTTAGCCTTTGAAGAGGCTAATGTTGATTCCTTTCTACTTCCCTAGGATTTGGAAAGTGATTGGTAGGGTGACAATCCTATCCAAACATGAACCACTGGACTTCAGGTAGGGTGTGCCCCATCTTCCTCTTTTCTTAAGTTTTTGTAAGTTGAGGATTCACCTCACTATGAATATTCTGCAGAATGTTGATATCTCTTCCACAATTTTTGCACATCCCACTCTTGAGAAGGCAGTTCTAGGAATGTGTATTCCCAAATTTATTACTAATTGGATGTTTAACTTTATTGGATGTACTTACTTGATCAAGTCTGCACCCTAATATGGGCTCCATTGGTCTCTTCTTATCATTGGATTTATGAGACCATTGTGTCACACAGAATGTAAGTTCAACTTTCATAGGACTCTGCAAGATTTCTTCATAGACATCATAGTCTCTGTTGGAAATATTCTTTCACAAATGAGGAATTATTTCACCAAATTATCAATCATCATTACTATTGGGATAAATGAAAAATCATGAACTATAACCAGAAAGTCTTGTGAAGTTCAGCCCACACCATCAAACAGATTCATTCTCCTTCAACATCATCTCGAGAAATTCCTTCTCTATTTTAGTTCTCATCAAATGAGGGAAATACTTATTGAAGAATATCCCTATTAACACTTACCACTCCATAACTTCAACCTCCACTATTGGACCCATGATTTTAATCAATTTCCTCCTCTGATTAGCTTCTCCCTTTATGAAGTAAATAGTGAAGGTGAACTTCAAATTTTTTAAATAGAATATCACAGAAAAGATCTTTTCAATAGAGTTGATCCACTGTTCATAAATCAATGGTATTGTGAACATTGGTGGTCATTGACACATAGAGTACTCAAAAAAAGGTGTTGATTCAATAAGGTTTTCTTTATGAATTTTCCATTCCTTCATGTAAGGGGAATATTGTTAAGTCATTAAGGTTTCCTTATGACTTTGTCATTACTCTTGTTTTGAAAATGACAAAGACCTTATATTAAGGCAAATCATATTTTACCCCTGTTTTACTTCTATAAGGAAAATTTCCTTCCCCAAGGAAATTTACCCTTGCCTAGATTTCATTATTCATATCATAAATTTTCTATGTATAAAACTCAGATTGAAACCAAAAACCTCAGAATCATATAATACTTAGATATGAGGTATTCTGTTTAAGACTCTGATTTCTAGATACGAACTCTCATGAAGTTCCACTCCAAATTCCGGATATGAACTCAAATGAATTTCCACTCTGAATTTTGGATATGAAATCTCATTAAGTTCCACTTAGAATTATGGATACGAACTATCATGAAGTTGAACTCTAAATTCTATATAAAAACATTCATGAATCCTGACTCCGAATTCTGATTATGAACTTATGAAAAGATCTAATATGAATTATAGTCATGAATTCTAATTTTGAATTCTAGATACAAACTCTTCAGTGTTTTGACTCCAAATTCTCATTATGAATTCTGATTACAAACATGTCTATGTTCTAACATTGAGTTCTCTAAATTCAGAATCTGAACTATTATGATTTCTGACTGTAAATTCCCACGAACTCTGTCTCTGAACATTGTAAGTTCTTGTTCCAAATTCCTATGAATCCATAATCTGAATATCCGTGAAATTAGGCTCCAGCATTCTATAGAATTCAGGTTCCGAATTCCTATAAAATAGAATCCAAATATATTAGTACTACGGACTATAAATTCATTTTTTGCCTACACTTCGAACATTAACTTTCTTCGCTCAGAACTTTCATTTTATCCATTCTGAATATTAGTTTTTTGTTATTCTTACACTTTTTATGTTACAAAACAATGTCATGATTTTAGTTATCAATTAACTATTGTTTTACTGACACATGTACAGGTCCCTCTGAAATTCAAGGAAGAATATGACTGTTTGAGGAGGGAGCCAACCGTTGGAGATTTTCCTATAAATAGGATCTCATTTGAAAATAAGATTCAACTTGAAAACAGAACTTTGAAAACTCTTCCTACATGCTATTGAAGTGATTTCTAGAGGGAGATACTCTTATCAACTCTCAAGCTTCATGAAGATTGTTTGAACGGCTTGTTTAAACATTGTCTTGTGCAGATTTGCTTCATGTGATTCCGATTGTTGTTGTCTACAATCGAGGGATTCTGGGGATAGGAAGTCAAACGTTATAACACCTTGAATTTTAGGGCTTCATTTCTGAGGAAGACAGAGGTACTGACTACCTGATAGATGATGGATTGCAGGAAAAGCAAGACAGACCACGATCTTCATATCGAGGGCTTACCCTGGTGTGGGTAAGACAGACTTTCTTGAATGTATAAATAAAGGGTCCTTTATCCTAGGTTGTTGGATACCCTCCTCTTTGGGATAAAAGACTCTATACTTATTACCAGTAGTTTTACTACCCTTTTTTTGGCTGCATTTGTATTGTTATGGAATGTATAACTATCTTATAATTACTTCCTCTTCTACTTTGATATAGTTTTATTATATACGCATTAAGGTAGAATCTTCATCATAGTAAACTGTTTTTATGTTTCATTTCCTGAATCACTTTTCTTGAATTTAGAATGTGATTATAACTTATAGAGGTATTTTGAATTATCTTGTTTAACCTTGTTAAACATAACCATCATTAATGTTTCAAAGGAATTTGTAAAAGTTACAATTCACCCCCTCTTGTATCTGAGAATCTCATTCTTATTTCCATCCTACGATTTGGTATTATAGAGTATATCATACTCAGACATACCATCCTAACAATTGGTATCAGAGGATTTTTTTAATCTAAATTTATCTAATGATTAGTTTCAGAAGAGAATTCTCATAATCAAATTTTTAGGATTCAATTTTTTTCAGAATCTGTTTTTTCCAGACTCATAGATCATGTTCAATTTTTCGTAAGGATACATTTTCTATATATTTTCTTTCTTAGAATATTTTCAATTCTTACAAACTTTTTCTACTAACAAGTGTTTGTGGAAAGACTTTTATTAAATACAGAAGGAATCAATGTTGGTTCCATAGGAAATCGTAATCCAACCAGACCACCTATTTTTGATGGCAATGATTATGAATATTATCGAGATCACATTAAGACTTTAATTTTAAATAGTAGTGTTGAAAATTTTGTTATGCTTACTAGTGGATACAAAATTCTTGATAATGAAGTAAGTTCCTTTACAAATCAAGAAATATACGAATACCAACTTAATTATAAGGTACACAATACTTTACTTTTTTCAATGACTAGAAATATATATATCCAAATTTCATCTTGTGAAGAAGAAAATTATATATGGAAGAAACCAGATGATACTCACTTTGGATGTTCCAAAGTAATTGGGGCTAGAAGAGCCATGATTAGAGCTGAATATCATGGTTTTATTTTTCCTTATGGTGAACCCATATGCATGGTGAAATAAAGATTCATGACTATTGTGAATAGTTTTCAATCAATGGGTGAAAAAGGATTGGATGATAAAGCTCTTGTTGAAAAGATCATCAACATCATCCCAAATGAGTGGGAATCTAAAAGGATAGCAATTTATGAGAATAGAAAGGTCACTCAGATTACCCTTGATGATATTTTTAGAACTCTTCTTCAGCATGAGACTAGAATGAAGAGAGATACTGATATTATGAAGATGAATAATTGAAATTGAAGTGTAGATTTTACTACTACATCCAATAATATGAAATCCAAGACTCTTGAGAGTGTGACTAGATCCAGATCTAAGAAAGTTCTTATTCAATATGAACATAGTAGAAGTGAATCCTCAAAAAAATGATTTAGAAAATCTTACATGAATAATGAACAAGACAGATGGACATAGGAACATTCAATCCAAATACAAGAAGAATAAAAGGAAAGACAAGAATGATTCTGAACTTACATTCTATGATTGCAAGAGAGATGGACACATAATACATGATTTCTCTATTCTCAAATGAATAGAAATTATAGAGAGTCATTTGGAGAAAAACAGAAAGAAGTATTACAAGTCCAAAGATATGAAAGTGTTTAATGCTAATGAAACATGGAGTGCCATTGGTGTAGACTCCTCAGATGAATCTTCAGATTATGAATCTTCTGCACAGAATAATCGTGGTCTAATAGCCATACTACCTATTGATAATCATTGCATGATGGCTAAGGTACACAATGCCGAATCAATGACCAATTTATTTTTAAATGATAATGATAATAAATATTATAACTCTATGGATTAAGAATCATCCTCTGATGAAGATAATACTTTACCAACATGTGGAGAAGTTTCTAGATTTGCCAAACTACATGGGAATGATAATTCAAAACTCATGAAAATAATTCTCAAGGAAAATTAATGGAATATTATTCTTACGATTGAAATATCATATCTTTCTAATGATATTGATAAGAAAAATGTTGATTTTGAATGTATGTTAAAAAATCATGAGGAATTATGTTCTGAGAAGAATAAACATTATAAAGATCTAGAAAACATTATTTCTATGAAATTTTTTTTGAAGCCTATCTATAGTTCAAAATAAAATATTTTTGAAGACAATAATATATTTATAAAACTCAAATAAAATATATTCTCCTTGAGGAAGTGTTTGTCAAACATTACCCTAGTTAAATAAAATTTTGGTAAAATGTATTCACAAATCCAACCTTGAAGGAATACTTCTGGTTTTGGTTACCCAAGTTCTAAACCGACTTTTAGTAACAATTACTTTATTCCTCAATGTACCACATTCTGTACTAAGTTTCAATGTGGTGGTCACTGGGCAAATAATTGTTCTCTAAACAAAAACCAATCTTTAGTATTTCATAAGGCTTATTTTTCTAAGAAGATGTGGGTTCCCAAAATTTTACATTCCGAGATTTACAGATCCAAGCAAGTCTGGATTCCGAAAACCTAACGTTTTCTTATTTTCAAGAAAATAGGGAATGTACTAACAGCAATACATGGTACATGGATAGTGGATGTTCCCGGCATATGACTGATAATACAAACTATTTTCAAAATATTATCAAGACAAATGGAGGAAAAGTAACATTTAGAGATAACACTCTGTGAGAAATTATTGGTATAGGTAACATCATTATTCATGTAAAATATTTGATTTCAAATTTTTTATTTATTAAGGGTCATAAGCACAAACTCAACATCATAAGTCAATTTTTTGGTTAAGGTTACCTTGTGAATTTCAGTAAAGATACTTACTTAGTACAATATTCCAGGGAAGATTTTATTCTTTCTACCTAGAGGCAAGACAATATTAACACAATAAACATAGAAGACCATAGGATCCATGACTTACTTTGCCTTAGTGCAATAGAGGACCATTATTGGTTACGACATATAATGTTTGGATATTGTAACCTTAGGAACTTATACAAACTTTCAATGAAAATACTAGTTAATAATCTACAAGAGATTATATATGATTCTTCAAAAGTCTGTGAACTTGTAAATATGGAAAGAAATGCAAATAATGTTTTAAATCCATCGATGATGTCTCAGCCACAGATGAATAACAACCCATGCATATGGATCTTTTTGGTCCTATAAAAATTGGATGTATTGGGGGAAAATAATATGTATGTATCTTGGTTGATGATTACACTGGAATTATGTGGGTCTATTTTCTAGTAAAGAAGTCTGAAGTGTTTTCTTATTTCAAAATCTTTATATCCCAAGTTAAAAATGAGAAAAATCTTCCACT
The DNA here is from genome assembly GCA_963277665.1 of Viscum album. Classification (NCBI taxonomy): domain Eukaryota; kingdom Viridiplantae; phylum Streptophyta; class Magnoliopsida; order Santalales; family Viscaceae; genus Viscum; species Viscum album. The sequence goes on from OY728131.1 coordinate 1,516,824,166, forward strand.
GATAACTATTCCTAGTGATCATGGAGGAGAATTTCAAAATTCTGAGTTTGAAACTTTTTTTAGTAGAAAAGGCAATACTCATAACCTTTTATCATCCATAACACCTCAAACAGAATTGTGTTGTTGAATGAAGAAATAGTATTCTTCAAGAGACAACTAGAACCATGTTGATTGAGTATTTTGTGGCCAAACATATTTTGGCTGAAGCTGTTAGTACTACTTGTTATACTATAAATCGAGTTTTGATTAACCTTTCTATAATAAAACCCCTTATGAGTAATGGAATTATAGAAAATCTATATTTTCCTACTTTAAGGTTTTTGGATATAATGTATTCATTCGAAATACTAAAGATAACTTAAAAAAAATTGAACCAACTGATGAAGGAATTTTCCTAGGATACTCCACAACTTCTAAGGCTTATAGAGTTCTTAACAAAAACACATGTACTATTGAAGAGACAATACATGTGAAATATGATGAAACTTATCCTTTTATTTTTAAAATACCTCAACCTACATCCTTGGATGTGTCTTCAAAAACTGATTAACAACCTATGATAGAATATCCTTCTGGTAAAGAAAATTTACAAGAAGATACTTCTGAAACATTTACCCCAGAATATTTCTTAACCTATGTTAATGAATAGGTTTTTCAAAACACAAATTAGTAGTTTCTAATGAATCATCCCTGTGATAGTATCATTGGTGATGTACATCAACCTGTAAGGACTAGAAGCTCCTTATAAAATTATTTAAATCATCTAGCATTCCTTTCCCAATTAGAATAAAAAATAACTGATGAAGCATTAGGTGATGATGATTGGATAAAAGCAATCCAAGATGAACTAATGAATTCGAAAAGAATAAGGCCTGGACCTTGGTTGAAAGACCTAAGGAAATTTTTTTAATTGCAGTAAAACGGGTCTTCTGAAATAAATGTGATGAAAATGGAAAAATATTTAGGAATAAAGCTATATTGGTTTCTAAAGGCTATATTAAACAAGAAGGAATAAAAAATGAAGAATCATATGCTCCAATAAATGGATTTGAATCTATTCTTATTTTACTTTCCTTTATAGTATTCATCAATTTCAAACTTTTTCAAATGGATGTGAAATGTGCTTTTATTAATGGTTAAGTTCAAGAGGATGTTTTTGTTGAAAAAAATCCTGGATTTCAAGATAAAAAACATCCTCATCATGTTTTTAAAGTTACCAAAGCTTTTTATGGACTTAAACAAGCCCCTCGATCTTGGTATGATAGACTTATAGGATATTTGCTTCAAAATAACTATGTTTAGGGAAATTAAAATCCAACACTTTTTATAATCAATGATAAGAAAAATGTTTTGATTGTTAAAATTTATGTTGATGACATTATATTTGGTTCAACTTAGCAATGTTTAACTGATTCTTTTGCGGATCAAATGAAATCTGAGTTTGAAATGAGTATGATGGGGGAGTTAACATTTTTCCTTGGTTTTCAAATTTTCCAGAAACCAGAAGGAATCTACATATCCCAACATAAGTATATTAAATATCTTAATCAAAAGTATGGATATGACAACACTAAGAGTATAAGTACTCCCATCGGTACTTCAAACACATTTGATCTTGATGAAGCTGGGAAACCAGTAGATCAAACATATTTTAGAGGTATGATAGAATGTCTAAATTACCTGACAACTAGTCATCCATACATAATGTTTTCAGTATGCTTATGTGAAAGATATCAATCCAATCTTAAAAAATCTCATTTATTGGCAGTGAAAATAATTTTTTACTACTTAAAAGGAACCATGGATTTAGGACTATTTTACACTTCTGGAATTGATTTTGTTTTAAAGAGTTTTTCGGATGCTAACTTTGGTGGATGTAGAATGGATAGAAAGAGTACATCCAGAACTCATCATTTCATAAGAGATTCATTAGTTTATTGGTCCTGTAAGAAGCAACACTCGGTATCACTCTCCACTGCTGAAGATAAATATGTAGCAGCTAGATGTTTTTGTGATCAAGTGTTGTGGATGCAACACACACTAACAGATTATGGATTGAGTTTTACTAAGGCTCAAATTTTGTGTGATAACACAAGTTCTATTTCCCTTAGTAAAAACCATGCACATCACTCTCGTACAAAACACATAGACATTAGGAATCACTTTCACGGGGATCACACACAAAAAGGAGATATCATTCTTCAATTAATCGGAACTCCAGATCAAATTGCTATTATTTTAACAAATCTTTACCTACCAATAGATTTGAATACAATACACAGATGTTAGGATTGATAAACTTGAGTTAATATTCCTCCATTAACTTCCTATTGAATCAATATCCTTACCGAAATAAACTCATATTCATATGGGGGGTACATATATCATTGTAGTTGTTATTAAAAAATTTCTTAATGAAAAAATTCATAGTTAGTTTTTCAAAATTTTAGTAATAAAATTTGTGTAGTTGGTTTTTTAAATTTTCATAATTGAAATTTTCTTAATGGAAATTTTTTTAATTGAAAATTTCGTACTGGAAAATTTTGTTCTAGACTTTTTTGTAATAGAAATTCTCGTAAAGGAAATTCCCGTAAGGGAAATTTTCATAACGGAAATTTTCATAATAGAAATTTTAGTACTGAAAAATTTTGTAATGGAAATTTTCATAATGAAAATTTTTGTAATAGATATTTTCATTCTGGAATTTTAGTACTGGAAATTTTCTTTAATGGAAATTTTTGTAGTGATAATTTTTGTAATGGGAATTTTTGTACTCATAATTTTCATAATCAAGTTCTGGTACTCAATGTTTTTTCAATAAATCTTTTAGATCTTATGTTGTTTATAGTAACATTTCTATATTGATTTTTTCGTAGTCAAATTTTATTCAAGAAGAATATCACCTTTTACGAATAACCATCGTAGCCAATCCAAAAAATACGAATTCTTCATTCAAGTTTACATAATAATTTTAACTTACTGGAATTTTCTTTTAATATTTCAGATTCGTTTCTTCTTAAATCAGAAAGTTTTTCTTAAAACCTCATACTATCAAATTCACGATTTCTTTACAGGCATGTTTTCAACCGTTAGATCATATCAGAGAGTTTCCCAACTGTTAGATTTTTTTGGAAGATGAATGGTCACTTCCATCGCCTATATAAAGGAACGCCGAAGGGCTTTCCCACATCGGTTTCCAATGATTTTGTGTCTCGATGCTCTGTCTCAGTTCTTAAGCTCATTCATGAATCTCTCAAAGTTACTCAATCCAAATTTCTACATAAGCCCCTTCTCAGGATATGTCTTCAGTCATGCTGATCTCAGAGTGGCAGATACATAGGGAGAGGTTGGTACACCCAAACATCTTCAATAAGTATGATTCCTTAATATCCAAGAACATCTAGCTCAATGGATGGGATGATGTAGCCATTTCTAAAAATCGAGCACAATATGTGGTGTATCCGGACATTCTCATAGAGTTTTATGAGTCAGCCAGTTTTTGAAGGAAGATGGAAGGGAGAAGTTCTCCTTCAAATGCTATGGGAAGATGTATCCTTTATCTTATACCAAGGCGGCTAGCCTAGTTGGAATACCCTATGAAGGAGAGGCAGAATTTTACTCTCATATGTTGCCAAAGGTTCATGGTAGTTTTGTCAAGGAAAAGGCTATGGAGTGCCTTGGTCTTTCTCATATAAACACTACAAAAATGATCTCCCATATTTCAACTAATAATCAGATTCTACAGCTTTGGGTAAAAGGTTGTATCATACCAAGGAAGGGTGATAAGGATACCCTTTTTTAGAGAAACATGTATATTCTAGATATTTTGGTAAATCTAATGACATTGAATCTAATCAGACATATCCTCATTACGATTCAGAACATTAAGAATGGAAATCTTAGAGCTCAAATCATTATGAATCCATTATTTCATTCAATGTTGATAGTTTGGTGTCTTGAGTCATTCAGAATCCCATGTAGCTCCAAGATGAGAAATTGCTAGTTGATAATGATTAGTGATGACACCATAAAAAGAATGAAATTTGGATTTTACAAAGAGATAGGAGAATTTTAGGATTTTCCGGAGGAAGAGGTAGAACCTATTCCAGAAAATGTGGAAAAATTTGAACCATCTACGAAGTCCGGTAAGAAATGGATATTTAAGGAAGTGCACGATGAAGATAAAACCCCAAAATTGAAGGAAGTCCAATCTCCACCTCCTAATCCGAAGAAGCAGAAAGCATATCCAGATGAAGTAGTTGCAAAGTGGAGGGATGATAAAAAGACTAGATAACCAGGGAAGCCACAGTTTGTTTTGGATCCAGATGAGGCAAAGTTCTTAAGAGAAAAAACTGCTTAATAACTTGAGAGGCAAGCATAGGAGAAAAAGAAAAAGAAGAAAATGTATGAAGAAGAGATTGGTCAATCTCTTTTGAAGGCAGCTGAGGTTACTTCTGAACAAATTCTTGTACTTAACACCTTTTTGGTGGAATCTTTACCTGAGACTCCAGGGAATAATTTCATCACTATGGAAAAACCACAAGAGAAGGTTGTGGAAGAGAAGGAAGCTGCAAAATAAGTACAAGATGCTAAGAGGTGTGAAAGCTCTGATGAGTTAATCAAGCATGTTGAAGTCTATCATGAAAAGGATAGTGATTATGAAAAATTCTCACTCCGGACTTCTCAAGATGGATATTTAAAGCTTGTTACACCCACAGATAATGAAAATGATGAAGGAGAAGTCAACAAGACATATGAAGAAGAAATTCATAATCATGAATTTATATATCCTGAGGATATTGTGGACAGTGTTGAAAAAGAAAAGATTGACGAAGAGAAGATAGTTCAACCTTATAGAAGTGAGCATGAATCACCTGATGAGGAAGCCATATAGAAAATCATCAAAGGTAAGAAAGTACTTATTGACACCCCGACACAATATTTTATCAGATGGAACGAGGCAGGAGGAACTTCTAAGAGGAAGTTGGTAGAGATAGAGGAGGAACCATCTCGAAGAAGAATGTCTGATTCAGAGTCATCTTCCCTAGGACATGATTTTGATGTTCAATCTCTAAAGAAGCTCGTGGATACTATTCCGATCATTCCAGCAATTGAATCCAGATTCCAGATACCTCATCACAGTTTGAATCAGAAATCAGACTTCGTATCGATGATAATGGGAAGATGTGTGACCATTGAGGCAGATTTCAAAAATTTCATGATCAATTAGGACACTCACCGATGTTCCTGCAAGAAAATGACCAAATGGTCTAAGAAGATTGTTGAAGATATGGAAGAGGATGATCAGTTCCAAGAAGATGTTAAGGAGTCCGTTGGTACTAAAGATGCCAAGATCAAAATTCTTTCAGACAATTTTCAGGGGAAGCTATGTCTAGAACAAAGTTCTCAGATTTAGGATGTAAAAGATCTGAATGGGAAGATGAGATGTATTGTTCAAAGCCTAAAAATAGAGAAGGATCTCCAGAGAGATATGAAAGAAAGGCTTGTGAAGCAAGATGAATTACTAACGGCTTAGGAAGAGGACATGAAGGCTCAAGCAGAAGTCCATAAGACTCAAGAAGAAAGGTTCACAACCTTGTAGAAGCAAGTAGAATAGGACCAAAAATAAATGAAGAATCTAAAGGCAATTTTCAAGATGATAATTCCCAAGGAAAAAGAAACAAAATAAACCACTCTAATATTTTTTTGTATTTTTCCTTGGTAATAATTCTTTCAATCGTAATAGAATGATTGTTGTATTTTTGGTTGACTATATTAATGTTTAATTTACCATATTTCTTTTCCACTCCCTAAAACTCTTTTTGAATATCACAAAGGGGAAGAAGGAAAAAGTACTCAAAAGGGAGAAGGAAAAAACTAAAAGAGAGGAGAAAAATTTATAAGTATATGAAGAAGTACCCCTATGTAAAGGAAAATTTATTTAATGGGGAGTATTCATTATGAATATTTCTATATTCATAATGTAATTTCTCATTCTGGAAATCAAAATACGATCCTTAGAGTTCCAAAGCATATGGGGGAGTTAGTCATATTCACTATTGTCCATAAAAAAAGGGGGATAAGATTTAATTTCAAAGACTATAAATTAATTCTATGTCCTTATATTATTTTTCGGAAGGATTTTTCTGCATTCAAAAAATGTGGATATTGTTGAGTCAATTGGTTTTCCTTATGACTTTTCCATTTTTTTATGTAAGGGGAAGATTGTTAAGTCATTAAGTTTTCCATATGACTTTATCATTCCTCTTGTTTTGAAAATCATAAACACCTTATTTTAAGGGAAATCTTATTTTACCCGTGTTTTACTTCTATAAGAAAAATTTCCTTCTCCATGGAAATTTACCCCTTCCAAGATTTCATTATTCATATCATAAATTTTATAAGTATAAAACTCGGATTGAAACCAAAAACCTTGGAATCATATAATACTTAGATATGAGGTATTCAATTTAAGAATCCAAATTCTAGATATGAACTCTCATGAAGTTCCACTCCAAATTCTGGATACGAACTCTCATGATTAACCACTCTAAGTTCTGGATACAAACTCTCATGAAGTTCTACACGGAATTCTGGATATGAACTCTCATGATGTTCAACTATTAATTCTGGATACGAATATTCAAGAATATCGACTCTGAATTATGATTACGAGCATATGAAAAGATCGACTATGAATTCTATTCATGAATTCTGATTTTGAATTCTTGATACGAACACTTGAGAGTTCTGAATCCAAATTCTCATTACGAATTCTGATTATGAAATTTTCTATGTTCTGACTCTGAGTTCACTGAACTCAGACTCCGAACTCTTATGAGTTTCGACTCTGATTTCCCATGAACTTCGACTCCAAACATTGTAAGTTCTCGTTCTTAATTCTTATGAATCCAGAATCCGAATTTCCATGAAATTCAGACTCCGGAATTATACAGAATTCAAGTTCTGAATTCCTAAAAAACAGATTCTGAATATCATAGTACTACTGACTCTGGATTCATTTTTTTCCTACACTTCTAACTTTAACTTTCTCCACTCCGAATATTAATTTTCTCCATTCCAAATATCAGTTTTTGGTTATGCATTCACTTTTTCTATTACAAAATGATGTTTTGAATTTAGTTATCAATTAACCATTGTTTGAGTGACATGTGTAAAAGTCCCTCCGAAATTTAAGGAAGAATATGACCGTTTGAGGAGGAAGCTGACCATTGGATCTTTTCCTATAATTAATAGCTCATTTGAAAAGAAGATACCACATGAAAACTGAACTTTGACAATTGTTCCTCCAAGAAGTTAATGTGATTTCTAGAGAGAGAGAGACTCTTATCAACTCTCCAGCTGCATGTAGAAAGTTTGAACGACTTGTTCAAACTTTTCCTTGTGAAGATTTGCTTCGTGTGACTCTGATTGTTACTGTGTAAAATCAAGGGCTTCTTGGGATAGGAAGATAGAGGTTACAACACCTTGAAGATGAGGGATTCCTTGCTGAGGAAGATAGAGGTTCCGACTACCAGATAGTTGTGGTCATTCAGAGATAGAAATACATATGCCAATCTTCATATCGAGGGCTTACCCTGGTGTGGGTAAGATAGACTTTCTAAATTATATAAATCAAGGTACCTTTATCCAAGGTTTTTGGATGCCCTCCTCTTTAGGATAAAAATGTTTATACCTGTTACAAGTAGTTTTACTACTCTGTTTTTCCGCTGCATTTTTATTGGTAAGGAAAGTATAACTATATTATACTTCCTTAATCATGTACTGTGATATAGTTAGATTTTATATGCTTTAAGGTAGAATCTTCACCTTTGTAAAATTTTGTTATGTTTCATTTCCGAAATCACTTTTTAAGAATTTATCAAGTGATTATAACTTATAGTGGTCTTTTGAATTATCTTGTTTATCCTTTTTAAACATAAACATCTTTAAATGTTCCAATGGAATTTTTAAAAGGTACAATTCACCGCCCTCTTGTATTTGAGAATCTCATTCTTATTTCGATCATACATTTGGTATTATAGAGTATATCATACACACACATACCATCCTAACAAAAGGTTGTTACATTTATGGTGAAATTGATACTTGATATTGATTCATGTTATTTCTAATAACTTCAGTTAGATGGATCATCATTCTCATAAAATTTTCCATTCTACCTTCCATGGGAGTTTCATCAGAGCATCATCCTTTGCGGTCCCCATTATCAAGATTCCTCTTATTTCCAACCATTTTCTAAAATAATAAAACCATAGGAAAAATATTATTTCATTTATGAATATTTTAACTATAATGTATTTTTATGTCATAAAACATCACACATAAACATATTATTTTTAACAATAATTACATTTCACTATAAAGCCATCTTAATGATGCATAAAAAAATTGTGATTTACCAGACATTTCCCCCAGGAGAGTCAAAAAAAGAGTGCATCAAGGGTCCTTGTCATGCACAAGTTCCCATTTTAGCTTGTTTCAAAGCGGTGTTTTCTAGTTTTAACCCTTAGATACATGTGTGCTAGAGCCACGTCCACTTGTTTGTAACACGGAAGGGATTTATTTTTTTCGAAACCACATACATAATATTTCACAAAAATATCAATATGTTTTCATATATTTAATATTTTTAATAGGGTTATTCCAAAAATTTCATAGCCTAATTTCCATAAATAACTAAATAATCCTTTGATACCATCTATGAAATCCTACTTTTTTATTACATAACATTTCATTTCATTTTTTTTCAAATGGAGGATCTTTAATGTCTAGTGTCTTGGAAAAAGGGTAAATATAAAATTAAAAAAATTAACATTAATTTAATCCTCTTGATAGGATTCCTGAAAAGTTAATCCTATGTAAAATTACTACCTATAATAACCAAGAGACATACATAAATTGAAAGGGTGAGCAGAAATCCCATTAAAGAAAAAATGTGCAACATTTTATATTTGAATTTGAGATATATCAATAATAACATGGGGAATATCATAAAGGTATGATAAATATATTTTTCATAACAATAATAACATGAAACATAACATAAAAATTAGGGTAAAACATTTATTTTAGACATTCATAAGCATATCACCAAGTTTATCCACATGGTGTCATAGAAATTACAAAAGTTCATCACCAATCTATTGTAAAACTTTCCATCTCTAGATATTAATTTCATTACCCAATGCATTGGATCGCTATTAGGGAACTCCCATAATATGTCTTTATTTTCATGTGATACGCATAGATCGTAATATAGAATTTTGTAAATAACACAAAGATAATAAAATAAGTGTGGTTCATATCAAAATCGAGACATTTTTAAAGTGCTTAAAAACATGATCATTATGTCATTTATAACCCATGGAAAGGGAATGAGGGATGTATGTTTTTAAATTATAGAATTAAATATATCATATATATTTCTTTATGAATAACCCTTAAAATGAAATAGTATTAGGTATTCACATAACAAATGTCTTGAGGAAAAGAGGGGGATTTTGAGATGAAAATTTTGCCGCATAACTACTATACAACATGATTTTAGAAAAAATTAAAAAGAGAGGAGACATTAGACACCCATTTATAGAAGATTCATAATAAAGTAGTGGAACATAAAAAAATTTATTAAGTACATGGTATGAAAACATGAAAAAAAAATTACACATAGAAGAGAACATGAATGGGAAAAAGAGATGTTGAGAATTCCCTTCAAAAAAATCAGCAACCTTATAGCGTCACATAAAACATCAAAAAATGAGTTGATGATAGATAAAAGGGTCTATCATAATTTTTACATAAAATGTAAATAAATAAATATAAAAAATAACATACCAAAACCGCATAAAACTGAAATTAAATGATATAACATAAAATAGTTCTTGACTAAAAGAGGAGGGTGAAAGTTTTCCTTACCTTGAAGAGTAAAATGAAAAAATAGATGGTTGGGACTTTGGGGGCTTTAGCGAAACTTGTGAGGACTCTTTGAGAGTTAAAAAACCCAATATTCATTGAGGATGAATTTTGAATGAAGGGAATGAAGGAATGGGTTGGTATTTTCTGAAAAAGTGAGTGAATATTTTATTAATTGCAAAAGTACAGCTCATTAGTGGTATTTACAAAATCATGAGCTTGCCCATTGTATTTTCCCATGGTATTAGCCACTTGGGAAAACACATAAATTATTTACCTATACATAATTCGACTATAATTCTATATTAATTATTAAATTTTTATGATATCATTAAACATACAAAAAACTCAAAAACGATATTTTTACTATTCACCAAAAAACAAAACATTTTAAAAAGCACACATAAATTCACCATAACATAGTATAGATGTTCTGAATTACAAAATGATCTCCATCTTATGGAAATCATCTTATAGTTATGAGATATGTAATTCTAATGTAAAATTTATGTTTACCAAAATAATTACTAATATTTATCAAATAATTTCATAAATAGTTATTTTATTTTTATATTATATCACATTACCATTCATGATGAATAAATTATATTTATACATACTTAAGTGAGGTTACTATTCCATTGGTCACATTACCATTCATAAGGGTAAAATTACTATTCATAATTTACTATTCACAAAAAAATTGTGTTGATCTTATTAGACTCCAAATTTCTTACCGATCACATCTATATAAGACCATTTTTTAAAAGTCATTTTAAATTATTAATTATTTAAGGTCTAAAAAATATTTATATTCACAAAAATATGATGCTTATAAATATTAATCCTATACTTATTATGACATTTTGAATTAAAATTTTTTACCATAATTAGAAATTAGATTTTTATTTATACATAGTAACTAAGACCTCATTACATTTCCCTTTATAATACTTACATATAACCTATGAGTATGGTCTGAAAAGGTTATAGAATATTAGGGTGCCTCAAGAAACATTTACTGAGAGGTTAATTCTATTAATATGATCTTCGCGCAATGCTGATTATGTTTAAGATTAACATGTTGATGCTCGGCTTGGGCTTGGTAAAATGAAAAGCCTAGTCTTTCTACCTCCTTCCCATTCTCAGAAAGATGGGCCTTCTACAGCATGAGTCTACAGGATGATGCATTCGACTATTCATTCTTCATTAATTATCCATTATTATTTATATTTTAAAAAACATCTAAAAAAATAGAAACAATTATTGTTTCCGGTGGTCAAATAATAGTCACTAACTTTATGGTTACATTTCAATTATACTTACATAGTTTCATTGATTATGACACAGTAAAACATACATTTTCAGGAAAAAAAAATATTATTAAAAATTTTGGGTCGGTAATCTTCCTCCACATTGGGAAACTAGAAACTCATTACACCAAACAAAAAAAGGGTCAGGCTAGCCAACTGCTGAGTACTCAGCTACAAACTCCCATTCATGGGTTCATCTTGCATCATAAGGGTTTTCTATTCACAAAAACAGGAGAATCGGATTCCATCACTATGGAAACACCACAACCATTGCCTAAAATAATAAACCTTATAATATAATATGGATAACAATTCTATACCAAGAATAAAATTGTAAGGCCTCAGTGCAGCTAAAAGTAGATTCCAACCAAAACTCTCACATCCAAGAGTCTGGTCACAGTAGCAGCACCTCTGCGTTATCATTCATTCTTCTCCAATAGGGATCTCCAAGAATAAGGGTCATGTTAATGGTTCTAAATAAATCTCTAGGTTTAGAATAAGATTTGTGGTTAGAAATGAATTAATATCATATATTTATATCAATAATTAAGGTAATGTAGAAAAGACACATATCATACCTCAAATCATTCCTAGAGCCTCTGAGTCATAAGATTCAACCAAAAAAAGTTTTCCCACCCTTGTCATCCATCTCCCTGAGTCTGGTAGGGAATAATAAGGGTGGTGGTTGTAAAAATTAAAAACGTCAACCACCTCCTTCTACTCTCTCAACTCCTCTTTGATTCCCTCTTCCTAGTGGACCTAACTGCTCTTACAGATGTTTCAAACAATGGTGGCCCATCATCGGTATCACCTTCACCAATAAAGAGGTTTGGAAAATCTCATGAAAGAAGTTATTTTCCATCACATGAGTAGTGTTTCCACTCTCTCTGGGATGATATTAAAAATCATGTGGGACCCAACAATCATAACATGTATCTTAGGACCATGTCTTGAAATGTCACCCATGTCCTAGTCTCTGAGATTGAAATCAGATCCCTATTGTCGAGGCATATTCTCCCTCTTTCCCAATGATGAAAACAACCAACTTCAAGTTCATGGTCAATAAATACATATCCACAAATTCTCACTCTAGAACCCCCATCAATGGTAGGAATGCAGAGAGGGATAAAAATGGCTCATATTTCACTAGGTAGACTTCGCTCGAAAGTCTAATCCCTGAATAACTGATCTCAAACCATATTAATCGAGTACCTAGAGAGGTTGGTAAAACTATATGAACACTCATATATGGTCATGTTGTCCTATCAGAGACAGAGATGCACCTGGATACATACAACCCTTAGTGTATCTACTAAGAAAACCTTAATAAAATATTTATTGAACTTTATCCATGAAAGAGTCACCTCATCATAATTTTGGGTAACTGAACCCCACTATTTCCTTGCGGACCAATGAAGACGTTTTCCATCCAATACCTCCACATGATATGATGTTTTCCTAATGTACAAAAAACATGGTTTACTGTCTCAATACAGTACTCTGCCACATGTTAGTAGGGATCAAGTTGGAACCATATTGGTATCTATATCAGAAACACATGAATCATGATCATCCTCCCCACATCATCCACGCGTATGGTGGTTAACATGCGATTATCTATAAGTGTAATAGATAGTACATCCACTATTTGTAACCTATTATGAACATGTACAGGAATTGATGCTTCATCACTGAGGGTATCATCCTCATGTTCATCAAGCTGAATCCTGGATTGGATATGTCTTAAAGGCGTCCTGAAATAAACATGATATACAACATTCAATGATTATGTCTGGGGAGATGACTCAAGAAATAAACAGAACCATAACCCATTCCTATATGATTTATGTACCATTTTTTCCCTCCAAACTAGGTTATCATGAACCAAGTCAAAAATCAGGTGATCATAGTCCTAGTGTAGGGATATATTGGCCGCTGGACAAACATTATATTCTCTAGCCTTAAATCTGAACATGAAACACATAACACTTTTTCCCCAAAATAATCTCACAGACATTCAATCCTATGGTTGAACTGACCACATCTAATACCACGCTATCAAGACCCATCAGTGTGGGGCCCATTTCATGTTTCCCCAATCCCTCCTTCAATAGGGCAGGGGATGGTGACTAGAGCCGATTAGGCATTTTACTAAAATGGGATTAATTTCCTAAGTACCTATAAACACAAACACATATCAAAGCCTAATAAATTTTGAAATATAAAAAATTGAAAAACCAAATCATATATTGATCAATATCTCACAACTAGTGTATGAAATGAAGTAAATGATATAAATAGGGCCAAATACAAGCCCACCAAAAAGTGTTTTAAACACAATTCTCACTTGAATTTAATGGGACAACTGTATGAATGTCGTGGTAACACACCTCAGTCTGTCTAGTCTCACTATTCACCATCTCATCCTTGTCTATCTAGGGCCCTGTAAAGAGTTCAATTGTTAGCATAAGACACAAAATGTGTGGGTAAATCCCTTATAGTGATTATTATAATAATACTTACTAGAAATCCTGAAAACTGAAAAGCATAAAACAATGGAAATAAAGTAATCTATACATAGGTATATGTCTACAATAAATATAACAATAATATATAGATATACCCAAAAAATAACAAAGTCTAGAGGTAAGTCCCAACTATAGTATACCAGCCTAGTATTCTTGATTAAAGATTTCACAAAGCACTCTTATGAGATAAAAAAACTCAAATGTCTCATAGCACTAATGATGCCCCTCTGAGTGGTACTACTAATCGGGTATCCTCATTTGAATCAAACATTAATAGTACAAATGGAATATGATATATAGATGAGTATAAATTTCAGTTCCATGGGGGGATCCAAACCACTCAATAAGGATTAACCCGCAATGTAGAAGATCAATTCCCATATAGTGTTGGTCGCAATTATACCTAGATCTTCACCTATGGAATGAAGATGAATAGAGGATCTCACTCCAGGACTCTCATATGGATTTCAATGACTCTATCCAAGAATTCCGACTAAAGATACCGTTTTCCATTGAGTTGCTAATTATTACATACAACCCTTTAGTGAATGGAAATGGGGAAAACACTAAAAAAATTATCGTATACAGAGGATAAGAGAACCAATCCATTTATAATAAATAAAACAACGGGTAATACGGGTCACATACCATGTCCCGTGACCCAAGGTCATCTCTATGTAAATGGGCCATCTCATCAACACATGTCCATGTAGTAGTGCACACCATGTAAGCATCCCATGTACTCAAAACATGTGCTAGTACGCACTCAGCCCATGTACATGGTCCAACTCGTGTCCTTGTGGGGGAGTACAGGCCATGTCGGAAACTCGTGTCCTCTACCCAGTGTCTTTGTACTTCCAAATATATACACTGACTTTCCAAGTAGTAAATACATGTCGGGTGACCGGGGTCACATGTTTTGTGACACTAAACTTCTACTGAAACCCTAGAAACCGCAATGGGGGACCCACACAGCGTGTATCTCAAGATCACACGGTCTGTATCACAATATTTTCCAGAATCCTAGATATTCTATATGTTTTCTCTAGGACCACAATAATTCCATATGGTGATGTTTTTATCACAAAATCAATGATCCACGATTGTAAAAGAATTTTCATCATCAAAAAACAATTCCTTATCCACACCTGTTCAGAAAACAGATCAAGTTATCTTTAATCACTGTGTAGTGAAGAATGTCGCTGAATGTAAATTTAGGTATCCAACATCATCTGAATCACCCCATCTCTATCTTTTCACCTCTTTCATGTTCTTCTAATACAAAATCTAAAATTGCAGATATTTACACTATGAAATGGGTATGTAATAATCGATTGAACAAGATATGTTGAGTAACGGTCCAAACGAAGAATTTTTGTGAAGAATGGTGTAGGAGGGTAGAATAGAACAAGAACATAATTAAAGAACCAACCTCGATAGATATTAGTGTTGATCACTATCCTCTTTCATTAGAAATTAAAATCATGAAAATCAATATCATAATGAAATTCTCTGGTCAAAATCCCAGAAATAACCCCTACCACAATACACAGGATCAAAAAATCAATCGATTTGCTTATTTGTTCTTGTTCTATGTGAAAATAAATAATTTGTTGAAATAAAAATAAAATCCACACCCTACCTTGATTCAGTTTGATTGATAATGATAATTGAAATTTTGTCATATTAGTTTCAAAAGTACAATGAATTAAAGTTGTGTCAATCGCCGATCCACAATCTCATCATCGTTCGCCTAATAGACTCTTATGAAGTTCTCTCCCATGATAATTCAACATCTCTATTGTTATGCCACAATCAGTTAAATTATGAAATAAAAAAATAAAAAAATATTGTAAAATCACTACATCATCAAATTTGAAATAAAATAATTTTTTCTATTGTTTTATTCATTTATGTACCCATGATGACTTTTCCATAAATGACTCACACCGACTTATGTTATTTCATTCCTACAATAATCTCTACATTTTTTAATCAATGGTTCCCATGGATATTTCATTTGGGAACTCATTTAAGAGATAGTTCACTTGTTCAAAAAAACAATGCATGGATGTTATTTCATTTGTTTAATATATTTCAAAAATTTATTTCTGGTACACCAGGACTCAAAATCACAATCCTTCTCAACACCTAGTCTAAAAAAATAATCCATATAATATTTACAAATAATTCATAGCAGATATGAGAGATTTAAATTATTTTAAATATTATCATATTGTAATAAATAAATAAATAAATATATCTAATTATTATTTCACTCATGGGGCACATGATTCAACTAATTATTATCTGGTAAGGGTTATTTCAAAATATCATTATTAATCAAGATTTTTTATGTTTAAGACTGCACTAGGGATCATTTTTCTTCCATTTTAAGTTTTTCTAAAAATGTTTTAAAATTGTTTTTACAATTATAATAAAAATGGTTAAAAAAATTTTTATTATTGTTTTTTTATTTATAAATAAATGTTAAATGAATAATTTTTTATTTTTCTCTATGAGTTACATTTAATAATTTTTTGATAAATGTACAGAAATAATTTTTTTCTTATATTACATGAGTGTACATTACCTCTATCATGAAGCCTTAATGTTTGGAGTCCTCCATTAAAAATTTAAAAGTTTCTATTACATATAAACATTTCATTTCAAAAAGAATATCCTTTTAAAAAATTATTTCACTATAAAATAGGGGTATTTCAATGAGTGATTTTCAATGATTTTAATAGTGTGTTATAATCTTTTTCAGTATTAGTTGTGGAATTTTATACTTCTGAGAGTGTGATATGTTTTGATTTCATTTACCATATATTGTAAAATAGTTGTTGATCAGTTTGACCATAGAAGCACAATTTTTATACGAGTTACCATATTAGTCATGGATGGTTTTTGATTATCATTAATGTTTGGGGATGTTTATTTAAATATTGAAATTATATTTTGTTTATGTTTTAACACATTCATAATAGAAATTAATTAAATTAGTATGTTAGTGGAGGGGATGATTTTATCTGCTCGATGCATCGGTAAGTCTCATGAGGAAAATTGGATACGAACTTGGTCCAGCTGTTTCCCATTTATTTTCAGATGTGGATTTGGAAAAGGCCTTAACCATATATTTTATGATATCTTGGTTGAGGCCTTGATGGTATGTATGATATGTATATAAATATGTATTACATAATTATGATATTAGTTATTAATATTTCACGTGATAATTAAACCTGTAGTATGTTAATGGTTATGTTCTATAGTTCATGTAATTATTAAAATGGATTGTGTTATAGTTTTTTTTGCATATTATATTTTTTATTCCATGTATTCTCAATGCTTATATTATATGCATAACCTTACTAAGAATTTGAGATCATCCCTTTCATATGTTATTTATTACATTGGATTCCATGAAGTATATTATGACTGATATGTAGGGTTACACAAAGTGGGAATATTGGAAGACTTAATGGAACTCTTTTTTTATTTTATGTTTTCATATGTGTTTAAAATTTCAATTATGTATAATGTTTACCAAGACTACTAAACTATTCCATCCTTTGGGATGTGATTACATATATCTAATTCCAATGAGACATGTAAGGAACCAATTCTTGGATTCTAGGGTTTGCGGTGTTATAATTTGAATCAGGGGATGTTTTGTAGTATCTTTGGGAACATGATTTCGGAAAATATATATTAGTTACTAAACCTCAATGATATAGTTTTAAATATATTCAAATAATTTATTATTATGACTGAAATATTTCTTATACCAAAATTTTCAATTTAAGTTATTTTCTTCAAAGAATATGCATTATGTTTCATATTATAATTATCTAATAGAGTGTATGCTAATTTTGAGAAATTATGTCTATAAGAATGAATTGAAACAACATTTAAAAATTATTCCTTGTATGGATTTTAATCCTATAAAATATATTGATATTGGAGATGGATCTATAACTAATTCTAAGAAACATACTACTATACTGATCCCACTAACTCAAATTTTGATCATATCATTACCTGTATAGAGACAAATGATCCAAAAAGAGGATGAAAAATGTAAGACAGTTTCCTGAGACAACCAACTCTATAAATAAATTGTACTAAAAATATAGTTGTTGATGATCAATGGATAAGTTCCATATAAATGATATTTCATGATTTGGGATGTAATGAAAGGAAGAATATTTCCATGGAATTTAAAAATCTCATTGGATATTTGGATCAGTGGTCACCAATGATTCAAAATATGAAGGGGGTGGGAGAAATATAAAACATGGAATGGAAGGATTTTAAGAAACATTTCTTGGGAAAAAAAATTTCTCATGAAATTGAATGAATGTGGAGAGGAAAATATTTAGTATAAGACAATACGTATAATAGAATGATACTAAGAATGAAGAAAACATTATAATAATAAAAATTAATTTTGATGACTACTTATGTAAACAATAAGTAATATTCATCGTTTCAGTGATGAGTTAAATCAATTCCTCTAAAGGGAACTAATCTCTAAAACATTCTCATCATACGAGCGTATAATATCATCTTATGTCAAGATGGTGAATATTTTATCAATGTCTTGTGACTTCAATAGGTTGAAATATAAGAAGATAATTGTGAAGTAGGAGTCAAATAAAAGTAATTATGGAATGAAGGGTTTTCCAAATTATGATACTTGTTGAAGGAAGCACCTTGGTGACTGATTTACATGAAATGTACCATGGTTTATGTGTTGTGAGAAAGACTATAATTCTCATTATTGTAATGGAAAGATATAATCTACCAATGTTAAATGATATAACTATTAGGAGATAGAACACTATGAAGATGAATTTTCTATGCATCAAGGAAATATAGCTTAGAATAAACAACTGGATTAAGCTCAAGCTTGTACTATTACTACAGTCAAAGTGAAATAATCAATGTATTTATTTTTATAGTTATTAAAATAATAAGACATATGAGGATTGTCTTTCAGTATTAATTCATTAAGGATTTAGGAGAATGCATGTCATTATTAAGGTTGTAATGTTGATAATGGTATTATTATATCTCATATGTCAAAAACATTTCTATATTATGTTGTTTAGGGAAAATATAAGGATAAGTTTATTTTTGAAATTTAGTGACCTTAATTATTATTTTTTGTACTGTGAATTTGGATAGATATACTTTTGATGAGTCTTAATGTTGAAATGGATTAAGTTGAAAATTAGATATTATTTTTTTGAGGCTGAATTATAATTTATTGGTATATTTTTCTAATATATTTTGGCTCATTAAACATTTAGAGGATGAAGTAAATACATTCAGACCCTATGATTTTTCAAATGTTATTTAGGAATAAAAAATTCAACATGAATATCTGTCTCCATGAGTATGAAGTGAAGGTAAAACTGATCAATGCACAACCAAAGGATGTAATAAAGACATATAAAGAAATAATATAGGTTTTTTTAATTTAATTATCTAGATATTAAGTGATTCCACCAACTATATGAAAAGTATTTTGAAATAAAAAACATTATCTGCTTACTTTTCATACTAATAAATCAATGTCCTTTTAACGAGTCAAAAGATGTATGGTTTTTTAAGGGATAACATTATAAGGACCATGTTATATATCACTCTCCATAAGAACATCATTTTTATATTTCTTTTCCATTTCCATGTGTTCTATTTCCACTAATAATTCCCTACTCAAAATACTAATTTACTTTTGGTATATGCATTTATTTCCCACTTATTAAGAGGATGTTTTATCAACCCTATTTCCGATGTGGAATTCCCACCAAGAAATTTTCAAGTCTGTACAATTTATTTTCATAGTGAAATTTTAAATAATGAGGAAATATTTTATTGTAGGAGGGAAGAATGCAACACCCAAAGATTTTATTGTATGTATATTTTTGAATTTAATCTCCTCGATTTCTTCTATTACATGCCACATTGTGCATAAATTAACAGTAATATATTATTTATATTTTTATTTAAAAAAATATCTGAGAAGTTAAATTTTCTATTATGAATATAGTTAAATAAATTTTTAAAATATATTATTTAATTCATTAGTTTCCTGTTAATTTTAAATAAATACAAAAATATATTTATGAAAACAAAAATATGTTTTATAAAAATTATTTTAATGAGCACTACTGTGTTTTATACAAATAAAATAAAAAACAACCTTTTTCAATATATTAATGAAATATATAACTAATAAATTCAATATAATGTTAAACATTTATCTTAGGTGTTTTATAGACAACATACGAGAACAAATCCAATTTTATTTAGAAATGTTTTATTTTTATATAAAAGATAGTTTGACTACATTATATGGGTTTACTTGTTTAAAATATAATTTTTAGACTATTTAAAAATATATTTGATGAAATAAACATGTTCTTTTAAAACATAAAATAAAAATTTAGTTCCATTTAATTTTTTTATTTTTTTAAAAATATTTTAGTTTTTATAAATAGTGATAAAATGTTATCATGATTATAATAAATCAAATCCGAAAGAACCGATCAGTTTAGAAGTCATACAAAATAAATAACATAGATTAACATTATATTAAAATTCTAAACACAATATAAAATATAGTTAATTATTTGAGAACACAATTATTATCCTATCTTAACCAGGTGTATGAGTCATAAATCTAATATTTTCATCATCATAGTGTCACCAATTAATATAAATATATAATGTCTAAAAATATTAAAAAATTATTGTTATGTAGATAAAAAATTTATCTTCCTAAATAATATTTAAAGTAGACCATATAACATATAAAACATTATATTAAAAATTATAAAGTTATAATAATTTGAAGATTTCATTTTCAACTCTTATTTAATAAAATATAACAAATTTCCTAATCAGATAAAAGATGCGTAAAATCGATCATATTTTCAACATAAGGTTGATTTTTTTGAAACACAGTGATCCAATGAAATAAGTTTTAGTAATAGGGAAATTTTATATTATTATAATAATATTTTTACTTTTAATTACCCTATCTATATTTAACCTTAGAAGACAATATTCAAAAGTTAAAATACACAAGAAATTATTTTCATCCAATTAGACAGAATATTTTATACTAATTACAACCATGTATGTCTGTTTTACAAAAATTATTTCACAAAAGTGATAAAATTAGGTTTACTATTAATCTCATGGATGTGGCAAGAATATTAGAAAAAGAGACTTTCAAAAGTTCAATAAATATTTATATCCAATTAAATTATAAAATTGATTGTAATGACATATATTTGGTTAATATGTGCATTATTTACCTATTTTGACATTAAAATAAATTCAATGTAATATAACTATTTATATGAAAAATTAAATTTTTAAATGAAAAGGCAGTATGTCTCACAATTCCTCATAAATTGAAACTTCCCATAAAATTTCTAAATGTTCAACCTCTGATAATTTTGATATTCCAAAAATACAAAATAAAGTCTATTTTGAAAAATAAATTTCATAATGTTTTTAATACTATTTATAAAATTTTTTAAACATCTAGTTTGATAGATTATGGTGCTCTTGGACTTGGTGTTTTTTGTAGCACATTATTTTTATGTTATTTAAAAATAATCATACCATGTAATATTAGGGTGTTACATTTTTCCCTCCTTCAAAAAAATGTTTTCCTAAAAATTTTCATATTCAGGTTTATCCTGAATGTCCCAAAAGACTTATTTTTTTATTAGGTATAATCCCCCTTTTAAGGGTTGATGGGGGTCCCATACATGACCTGTAGGCCCAAGGCACAAGGCCCGACTAACCCGCAATACATGACCTGAAGGCCTAGAGGCATACCATTCCCAATACATGAACCATAGGCCTAGCCCACTTAAAATGACCCTCCCTAGATTCTACATAATTGATCCCCTAGCTCCCCACCTTGCATTGATGATCATATCTAATTTCCATGTAAAAATTTGTATGGTGCCTGGCCCCGATGGAGGCTGCCATACCTTCTCATTCTTCCAATCTGGTTAGCTCGACTTCTGGTTGATGCTACTCTTGTTGCTCTGATCATCTTCTGGGGCCTATTCTATGTGAACTGGGCTACTCCATGGTCTTAGTGGCCTAAAGGCCCTATGGCCCGAAGGCCTTTGCTGAACAGAAGGCCCTTGAGTCACGTGGGCCCAAACAGGTGGCCCAAAGGCCCAAATCGGGTGAATAGTTCCGTCTGAACCAGTACCAAACAGTAACTGCTACCGTATTGCTATAGTATCTTAGAAATTCTCCTCCACCTAGTTTTTAACCTATGTCTCTTAGATGGCAAGAAGGAGCCCATACCACTTGGGTACGGGCTCATTGGCTCAAATTCGGGTTTATTAAATATGGTTTGGCTATTCAAAATTAATTTGCTTAAATCCCACATTGAAAGACATGTAAGTAAAAATTCCACTTTAAAATAAAAAAAGACAAGTGAAAACTTTACCAGAGATGACACATATAATGGTATCATGTAGGGAATCATGGAAATGGAAGAAAAATATAACCATCATGTTCTAATGGATACTGATAGAGACCATGAAAAGGAGAAAGTTTACAATCACAATGTTATAAATATGCAATGATTTTAGGGATCATTTAATTCATCAGAAAAAATAATAGGATATCATTTTTTGTTTCAATATCCTTGACCTATAGTTGAAGAGTTAATTTTCTTGATAGACTATGAAAAAAATTATTTATACATACATTACAGGTACAATTCCATCATATAACTAATTTCTTCAAGAAACTCAAATTTCTGTGAAAATGATAACAAAATTCTAAAATTGTCTATTTCACATTATCATATAGGGTTCTAAAAATGAATTTATAAATAATCTATAAAATAATTTCAATAAAGAAATCTATGTTATTCAAATGATTACATCACATAGGCCAGTGGTAGGTGAAGAACCCTTTTCACCCTTTGGTTACGGGTTTAAGTCTCATGGCATTGCAAGATGAAACAGGTATTCGACCGACCTATGGGTTGTTCTTTTTCTAAAAATATATATTTATAACATTATAAAAATAACCTTAATAATGTTTTTATCACTAAAATACGACATCCAATGAAAAAATTATTTCATTCTAGCTTTTAATACCTATCCAAAATACATATGTCCAGATTAGTTTTGCGAATAGTCTATAAATTTCCAAAATCAATATTAACATTTTATTTTCCACAAAAAACATAAATTAATTATTATTTCATATATAATATATTTTATCACAAAAAATATTGTTAATATTCAAGAATCCAAATACTTAATGAAAAGGTGTAAAGTACAATATTCAATTATTTCTATAATTCATGTTACCAGTACATCATTGATAAAATACAGAAATGACATAATTATTGAATCCCAAAATAAGAAAATTGAAGATTCAACTTTATTATTGGTATTATAATAATATTAACCACGATCCATTAGCCGTTTTCGATGTATATTCCATTGAAGAATATAACATTGATTAGTTTATTTTTCAATCCCGTCGTAGTCGAAGCATTGCAAATTGAAATTATCATTTCTTCCCTTAAAATCACAAACATTGTGTTCTTTCTCCTCAATGGAAGAAAACTCATTTGTCTTTTAAGAAGCCTCCAAGGTGTTTCCTTTGATAAATATCACTTGCGGAAAAATACTTCCATCCCTATTCCCTTTATTTAAATTATTTCTTACAGTCCTTTTATTATCATGCATCCATCCAAATCCATAATACATAGAGTAATAATTACCTTTCTATTTATAACAAGATATTATGTCCATATATGATGAGGATTATTAAATGATTATTTCCCTTAAAAATATTTTCTTAGTAACTTGAATGATATGATCATTCTTTCTCTTTGGATCAAGAGAATCAATGAAATTCACATTATTTCTTCTGGGATCCATTTCTAAATTACAACATACAATAACTTATGTCATTTCATAATTTATAATCTAAAATATAAAAAATGGTTATCCTAAATTTATTATTTATGTGTATCTATTATCATATTTAAAAAAAGGATTCTCTAGGGACATATTTATATTTAAATCCTTTATAATGTGTTATAAATGAAATTTTAATTATCCAAAGAATATCCCCCAATATTGTTAAACCAGGTGCACAATAAGTAATGTTTTCATGTACCATGGTACCCTATGTTATCCCCAAAACACCCTGTCAGAGTCGTTAATCTATGGTAAAGACATTAAATAACCACATCAACTTATATTATCCATAAGATAATGTATTTCCTAAAATACCCACATAATCTAGATTTCACCTAAAATCTTGGATTGTATTCAATACTCATCCTCAAAGAATATCTCAGGGTTATATTCCATAATCAATTTTTTCTAAATATAGTTTTAAATGTTGTTTATAAAAATTATTTTAAGTCAAAAATTACACCGACAAAAGCCCGAAGCATGTGAATTATGTTAATACATTTGCATGATTACAAGGAATAAAATTCTGAAGGATGAATCAGTTTTGTAATCTTGGAAAATATTTTACATAGATGAAAATTACATTACAATTAGAAAGAAAATATGAATCATAGATAATTCATTGAAAAATATATTATTATTCTAGCTTAACCCTACATATGAGTCATAATCCACTTCATTGAATCTAAGGAATATAAAACACGAGAAAGTGGTGATTCTATATGCTCAGTATGGGTATCAAATACAGCCTAAGAGTTCATAAATATTCCCAAACACTTTTCTGTAGTTATAAATGAAAAAAACCTTTTAAGCATAATATTCTCAATTACATGGAATAAATAAACAAAATAATTTCAATTAAACTGTATCATGGATATTCTAACTGTCAAATAATCACATTTAATACCACTAACTAATCTCGTAATGCTGGAAAGAATAATTTTGTACATTTAAAACATATAATCGAGGCTACATTCCAACAATCTAATACTATTAAGGATTGATGCTGAGAATATATTACATTCAATTCATCGTGCCACGAATATATTTTTTCAAGGCTTCATGCCAAGTATATATTACTTTCAAGGCTATGGGACAAAAATCTATTACATTCTAGGATTCGTGAAAAGTATCTAATAATTGGGTAATTCCTTAGTCAAAATCGAGTATATTTTGATTAAGGAGACCTACCAAAGCATCACGGAGAAATAATGGCCCCAATAATCATTTAATTAGTCCAATAAATTCATCATATGAAAAATTTAAACATATTTTATAAAAACATATTTTTAAAAAATAGTATTTAATTTATGAATAATTTAACCTTAAACCAATAACGATATCTAAATATCACATCTATATTCAAACTAAATGGAAACCATTAAATAAAATATTGTAAATGATATAATTAAAGATTATCCTTAATTAAGAATATGATCCCACAATGTATGTTGACATAGATAAAAATACCCTAATAAAATCATTAATAATCTTTTTAGAGAAATAAACCATTTTTAATTTGGAATCCATTAATCAAAATATCAACACATATTTAATGAACCAATTAAAAAATGATTTCTGAATCAAGGTTTATAAAACCACTTTGAAAATATTTAATGGAATTTACAATTTAAAACATTCATGTTCATATAACTGAATCCATATAACCATTATTAAAATTGTTATATTAATGAGAAGGATTTATAAGAATAAATCATTAAAATATTTAAAAAAGGTTTTAATTAAAGAGTCCCTTACGTAAAACCAAAAAAATATTTCCTTTCTAAAAATTGGAATGACATTTAAAATAGACAAAAAATACATTATATTCCTTTATATACATATAAATAAATAATTCTGATAATATCTAGAATATTTAAATGGAAAAGTAAAAATTCTCGAAATATTCATAGCATCCAATACCTCGTTGAACATTTAAATAATAAGTACAATATCGTCAAATGGTAATTCAATTAACATGAAGATAAATTTAGTCATGATATCAAGTATAAAAAGTGTATTACATACCCAACACATATGAAGTAGGTGCTCAACATGGCTTATATCTAATTAAAATTAAAAGTGAGATAGAAGTCCATTACCCTCGGTCTGATAATCTCTGTACGTGTCCAAAAATCCTATACAATGGTTTTAAAAATATTATTATCTTCAAACATAATGATAATAATATTTATTTTATCATATATGATTAATTTGTGACTTTATATTACATTTTTGTTAATAATTTCCCTATTCTAGATACATATCATTTAATTGTCATTTTGTCATACTTGTTTTGACTTGATATTCTTTATTATATCAAACAGATCATGATTTATGTAATTATATAATGTAAAAAATTATTTATACATCAGAGATATATATATATATATATTCATAATCTAGTTATACATAATATATAGATATATGAATTGTAATACACCATTGATGGAGACGGCAGGTCGTACATACGCATGAACGTTGTTACTGTTATCATATAATATTGAATGGAAGTAAATTTTATATATATATATATCCAGTAGCATTATTATGAAATATATTTCATAATTAATCATTATATATATATTTATAATCATTCTTAAATGTTTAAATTAAATGATTAATCTCATCGCATCGTGGATATGGAAATCCATATATACATACGAGTGAAAATATCATTTCTTTAATGTTAAAGGGGTAAGTAAATTGATGGTATTTAAATTTTAATTAATAAATAACATGTAATATTGATTCTTTATAACCATTATATTCATTATAAAATCCATTTAAATAAATTATTGAAGAAAGAAATGTTACACCATAGGGTAGAGACGATAACTTGTATGTACACACGAATAGTGATATTTTCTTTCACAGGATAGGTTAATAGAAGAATATGGTTGTCCCATAATCATAAAAACATACCATAATATATTATATTTAGTATTTATTAGATTAATGTGGATAAAATTTATTAAAAGGAAGTATTAGAAGAAAATAAATTTAACTAAATTTGTAAAACAGTTACCTCTTCTTGGAGTATATTCTTTTGATTTACATAAATGGATATCTTAGGATGGATTTTTGACCAAATTATAGCATTTAGTATTAATTAAGAGATGTTAGTTGGATAAATGGCTTAATTTTTCAAGATTCAAAGGGTTTTATAGGTGTGAATAAATAAGAAGGATAAGATCCCTATTAAAAGAGAGGTGAGGGGCACATTTTGAAACTCCAAAACTATTTAATTAATATAAACCAATTTCCAACATAAAATTACTCCAAACTGTGCTTTTTATAGTATTAAATCATTATGGGTATAAATACACTAATAATATTAATTATAGATATCTTTATATCACAATATTAACATTACCTTTTGGATTTATCCCTTAGTTAATCAATTTATCTCTTATTATGACAACAAGTATTTTTACACTATATGGTTAATTATTATGAAATTCTAAAAAATATCCATTTGGATAAATTATGAAATATTTGTCATTATCATTATTATTTAGCTGAAAAATATTTTTTACAGAATTTTATATCATTTGATAAAATAATATTTATTTTAAAATCTCATTTCTTCCAATTTTGAGAATCTTTGTTAATTGACTTTATAACAAATAAAGAAAAATTTATTCCTTAACAAAACAATATTAACGAATCGCTACCATGTCATAGTAATCCAAAAATTATTTTATGGATTAAAATATTTCAAATTATATTTATTTTTTATCATTAATATCATTTAATTGATTGTTCTTTTAATAAATCAAATATTGTTTCCTCATTGTGTCCCAGTTTATTATAATTTTTTAATTGATCAAAAAAATAAATAAATATTAATTATGTAGATAAAAATTTAATATTTCTAAATACTCTGTATTGTCGACCATTTCCCTTAAATAAACTATTTTTTTAAAATTATATTATTATTAAAATATATATATGACATTTTTAACTCTTCATTAAATAAAATATAATAAATGTCCTAATATTACATATGTGGCATAAATTAGATAATATTCTATAATTATGGTTGATTTTGGTAGATACACAATTATCCAATTAAATTATAACATGTTTTCAGGTAAGTTTACAATATTATCATATTATTTTTACATTTAATTGCCCTATTTACCTTTGACCGTGGTAAATAAAAGTCCAAAGTAAATATTCTCTAAAAATTATTTCATTTATATTCCACCAATTCTATCATACTGACTAAAACAATTTATTCATTTTAGTTTAAATTGACTTCATAAAATCGGTAAAATTATTTTTAATTGTAATCCTATAGATGAGACTTGAAGGAGGGTACAAAAAAGACATTCAGAATGTTCAATAAATTTTTATATAAAATTATATTATAAAAATAATTACAATAACCTAAATTTGGTTAATAGGTTTATTATTTAACTATTGTGTCATTAAAATAAATAAAATATCAAATAATGATTTATATTAATGAAATCAAATTTTCAACAATAATGTCAAATGATTCACTGTTCATCAAAATTTGAAACATTTCAAATTATTACAAAATAAAAAACTCTAATATAATTTTGATATTCCAAACACAAAAATGAAGTCCTTTTTGGAAAATAAATTTAATAATTTTGGTATTACTATTTATAAATTCATTTTAAAGGCTATTTAGATAGATCATGGTTCGCTCGAACTCGGTGTTCTGTGGAACACTAGCTATTTAATTTATTTTAGAAGAAATTCACTATGGTATCCTGGGGTGCAGCATTTCCCCCTATATAATTTTTTTCCCTCATAAATTTTGAATTCGGGTTGGGTAAATATGGTTTGACTACTGATAATTTGTTTAGTTGAATAGAACATTGGAATAAGGGTCAAAAAAATCGACATTAAAATAAATAACAAGAACTACTAAGATTACCATATAAAAAAACAATGGATCCAAAAATTAAAATATGAAAATGAAACAAAAAATAATATTATCATGTTCTGATTGAGAGTGATAGAGACCATGACAAGGAGACGGTTAACAATCACAAAGCTATAAATAATCAATGATCTAAGGGATCATTTGATTCGTCCAAAAATGCACTAGCATAGCATTTTTTTCATGATAATTTACCAAGAGTTGAAGAAATAATTTACTTCATATAATTATAACATAAGTAATCAAACATCCTTGATATGTATATTTCGATCCTTTAACTACTTTTTACTACAAAATAAGCTTCCCCTCTAAAATATTATAAAATTACAAAATATAATATTTATCATAATTATATAGAGATAAAATAAATTAAATTCAACTTAAAATGTCCAACCATTTAATTAAAGAAAACAATTTTGTACACATATAGACGTTACATAGACCAGTGGATGGTATTTCACCCTTATCGCCCTTCATTTGTCGGTTTACATCTCGCAGCCTTGTTTGGCGTGAGAGGTTGTCACCCAAATAGGGGTGTGTTCTTTTTCTAAATCTATATTTCTATAAGAAAAATTATATAAACTTATGTTATGTTTTATCATCAAAAAATAATATCCAAAGTTAAAATTAATCCATTACAAATTTGTATTTATCCTAAACACTTATATCCAAATTAGTAGTCCCGAAGGTGTTGGAATTTCCGAAATAAATCTTAGTATCATATTTTCATCAAAAATCATAATGTTATTATTATTATAACATAAATAATATATGGCCACCACAAAAAATATTAATTAAAACGTTTGAGAACCCATATCCTTAAGGGAAAAGCACTACAGTACAATCCATATTGATTTACATAGTATATATAAATAGTACATCATTGTTAAAATAATCAAATGACATAATTCACGAATCCAAACATAATAACATTTATCATACCTCTTCATCTGTTTTAGTATTATTATTTTAACCATTATCAATTATCCTCTTTTGGGGTATATTGCTTTGATGCATGAGGAATTAATAAGACTAGTGTCCCATCTCCAAGTAGTGGAACCATCACACATTGAAATTTTGTTTATTTCCCTTAAAAAAAATTTGTGTAAATTTTTTCCACACATGAATTAAAATAATTTTCCTTTTAAGTAGGTACAAAGATTTTTTCCTTCCATAATTATAACATTTGGGAAAATAATTCGTTCCATTCTTTAATTTTTCTAAATTTTCCCAAGCAATCTATTTATTCTCATGCTTCACTCCGATGAACTAATATTTAGAGTACTCTTTACCTTTCAAACTATCACATGATATTATGTCATCATATGATGAGAATGTCGATGAGATTATTTTCCTTCATAATATTTTCTTAAGACCATGAAATATATTCCCTTCATACTCATTGGAACATGTAGATTGGTGAAGATCACATTCTTTCTATGGGGCCTTATTTCTAAACGATTACATAAACTAGGTTTGATCATGTCCTAATGTATAATCCAATAATAGAATAACTATTTATATAAATTGATGATTTTTTTCATATGTAGTCTGTTCCAGACACACGTCTACTTATAAAATTCACACAAGGTTATATTTCTTGGAAGACCCACATAAATTCTATTTCACAAAAATTCTTGTATGTTTTTCAATTATTATTCTAAATTTCTATCTTTGGGTTATGTTCCCTAGTCGTTGTTTTCTAAATCTAGTTTCAATGGTCGTTGATAAACATCCATTGATACAAACTGTAATGCCCCAACCCTAGAAGCACAGATCTTGTGGATTATTTTAATACATTTTCATGATTACAAGGAATCAAATCTCGAATAATTGATCAGTTTGGAAGTCTTAGAAAATATATTACATACATGAAAATTTCATTACAGTTAAAAAAAATATTACGAAAAAGAGATAATCATTTGAAAACACCATTATTCTCCTAGATTAGCCCTGTAGTTCATTCATAAATCACTTCCTGGAATTCTGCGAAAATAAAACTTAAGAAAGGGGTGACCTCCAATGCTAAATAAGGGTAATAAGAGAAAAAAATTATTTCATAATAAATAATAATCATTTAAGGTAATCAATAAAAATAAATCTCAACACATTTAATAATAATATTCACAGTAATATGCAATTAATACATAAAATAATTCTGTTTAAACATTTATGTAGATATTCTACTAGTATAATAATCACATGTAATGTCAATAACCATTATCATGATTAAGGAATGCATAATTTTGGTCATATAAAACATACCATAAGGTATTATTCCTATGAATATCTTAATATCATTGATTTATTGCAATAATATATTACTTGTAAGGATTTATTCATATATTATCTTACTCTCAAGTTTTTATGCCTGGAATCAAATAAATGGGTAATGCCTCTTCCAAAATCCATTCTACATTGTCTTAAGAGAACTATTTATGCATTAAGGGGCTATTACGGGCCCCTCCAATCACATACAATGACCAATACATTCTTCATGTAAAAATTTTGAATCATAAAAAACATAAAAATTCATATTTAAAACAACTATATAAAATATAAATACATTAACCATGAACCATGAATTGAATCTAAATAACACATCCACAGTCACACTGAACATAAACCATTAAATAAATTATGGTAAATGATTTCATAATATCTTATCTCATTTAATAATGATATTCAAAAAATTATATTTATGCCGATCAAAATACTCTTGTAAAATGATTTAAAATATCTTCAGTGAAATACCCCTTCTTTACATTGAAATCATTTATTCAAAAGAGGAACACTTATAATAGAATAAATTTAAAAATAAATTTTTGAATAAATTTTTCCCTTAAAACATTCAAACTATTTAAATAAATTAACATTTTAAAAAGATAATTTCCTAATAAATAAATCCATAAAAACATTTTGAAAACATGCATATTAGTGAGAAATATTTGGAATAAAATATATATAAAAAATTAAAATGATGTTTTAGTTAAAGAGTCCCTTACATAAAAACATAAGAATATTATTTTTTACTTTTTAATAAAACTAATAATATGCATAAAATTTTATTTATAATAATATATATATTTATAAATAAATATATATGATACTATCTAGAGTATTGAAATTTAGGAAGTTAATTCATCAAATATTCAATGCATCCCATACCACTTTGACCATTCAAATAATAATCACAATATCTTCAAATTAAGATTTAAACATCATTACTATTATTGTATTCATGATCTAAAACATAATAGAGACATTAAATAAGTCCCAAACAGTAAATAGGGGGTGAATATGGCTTCTGTCTGAGGAAAATTAATTGTCTGAGGGAATTACATTATCGTAGGTTTGATTCTCTCCTTATATATCTGAAACACCTATTTAATGGTTTTAAAAAGAATTACTAAGTTCTACCAGAATCATAATATTTTTTACTATATCATGTATGATTCATTTGTGACTTTTTATTACCTATTTATTAATAAATCCCATGTTAAAGAAATATTTCATGTAATGATGTCTTTTTTTCATACATGTTTTGAATATTTATTCTTGATTGTATCACTTAGATTATTATATACATACTTAAAGAGTGTAAAAAATGATTTATATATCATATGTGTATATATATTAAGAATATAAATATATACAGTAGATAGATATATGAAATGAAATAAATTGTTCATGTTGACAGTAGGTCGTATGTATGTGTGAACATTGTTTTCATTTTCATATCATATTGATAGTATGTTATTAAATAACATATATGTATATATTTATTTCATTTTCATTATTGTTTCCTATATTTCAAACATATTCAATATATATTTTTATAATCAGTATTGAATGGTTAAGTTGGACGATGAATCTCATCACGTCGTGGAGATCGAAAGTCATATGTACATACGAATGATGATATCATTTAATTATTGTTAAATGGGTAAGAAAATGGATCTTATGTAAATTATAAATAATAAATATTATTCTTATTTCTTATTTATATCCATTATATTCATCATTATACTCGTTTAAATAATTTAGTGGTGAAATTCAAGTTACATCATTAGGGGGAGACGGTAAGTCGTACGTACAAATGCATATTTATATTTTTTTTGTAGGATGTGTAAAAGGAGGAATATGGTTGTCCTATAATAATGAAAAAATCTTAGAATATATTGTATTCCAGTGTTATTACTTTTTTATGGATTTAACTTTGAAAAATCATGTATAATATGAAAATAAATGAATTGAACTGAAAAAAAAATTACCACTTCTTGGAGTATCTCGTTTTTATTTTCACATAAGCACTTTGAAGGTTGGATTTCTACCCAATTTATTCCCTCTATAATCAATTGACAGAATTTGGGAGTAGAAATGTGTATGGTTTTTTGGATCCGATGTTATTTAGAGGTGTGAATAAAATAGATGGAGTGGTTCCATTCTATAAGAGAGGTGAGGGGAAGTTTTGAAATCATCAAAACTATTAATTTAATATAAATTTTTTTTTGATTTAAAATAACTTCAAAATGAGTTATTTAGAGTCTATGATAAGTATGGGTTCAAATACTATAAAAAAGTGAATTTTATAAGTTTTTAGGTCACAAATGTTTCCTTATTTGTTGGATTTAACCATTTTTATGCAATTTAATTCTAATAGTGACAACATTTCTTTTTTACACTATATTGCTAATATATATATTATAAAATGAAAAAAAGTCCAATTAGATCATTTTTACAAAAAATTAGCACTGTATTAATTCGTTGGCTGAATTATATATTTTTAGTAATTTCATATCATTTTATAAAACATTATCAATACTGAAATTTATTTATATTCAATTTTGACACTATTTATTTATTAACATCTTCATAAATTCATAATTACATTATTTTACTGGAAAACTAAATTAAATTATCGACAAATTTTCATAGTCATCCAAAAAATTTTGGTAGGGAATGAAATAGTTGAAATGATATTTATTTTAATGTTATTAAAATCATTTAATTGATTTTTTCCATTAGTAAATAAATTATTTGCATCTTCATTTTGTCCCCATTAAATTTAAATAATAAATGTATAAATATAATAAATAAATTATCATTATGTATATAAAAATTTTATCATTCAAAAGGATATATATAATCTACATATCACTTATATAACCTTATATGATATATGATACAGTTATAAAAATTTTAATAAGCCATTTTTAACTATTTCTTGAAAAAATATAATAAATTTCCAAATCAGACACATGTGACATAAAAAGTTACATTTTTTCAAACTGTGGTTGATTTTTGTCGAAATAGTGTAATATAATGAAATTTGGAAAAGTTTTTGTTTAATATTTTGTTATAATAATATTATTTTTACCTTTCTTTAACATATTTACCTTTAACCACAGTAAATAATATTCCAATGTTATTATTCACAAAAATTATTGAACCAAATTGATCATATTTATAACAACCATGTACGTCTATTTTTGAAATTATTTTCACAAAATTGGTAAAAAAATATGTTAAATACTAAACGAAAAATGTGGCTAGAAAGTAGGTAAAGGAGATAATTAAATCGTCAATAAATATTTATATGTGATTCTATTACAAAAATTATTTGAATGTACAAAAATGTGTTAATTTATGATTTATTTCAATTTTTTAATTAGAATTAAATTTAATGAAAATATTTATTTAAATGAAAAATTCGGTTAATAAACAAACACTTCATTATATTCCAATATTCATAAAAAATTGAAACTTTTCTGAAAATTTCCAAAACTCACACTAAGATAATTTTGATATTCTGAATTAAAAAAATGAAGTCTATTTTAAAAAATAACAATCATAATGTGGTTAATAGTATTTAAAAATAATTTTTAAATTTCTAGTTTGATAGATCATGGTGCACTCGAACTCGGTGTTTTGTGTTGTGAATGCTACCTACATTATTTAAAAAAATGTACCATGTAATCTTAGAGTGTTACATTCTTCAAACATTCAAATAAAAATTTACCCCACATTTCTTTGAATTTGGATTTATTAACTATGGTTTGACTATTCACAATTCCTTTATTAAAATCCCATATCTAAATAAGGGTCGATAAAAATCCACTTTAAAATAAAGTAAAAGAAGTATAAAGGTTATTACAGATAACACATACAACAGTTCCATGTAAGAAAACATGTACATGAATGAAAAATAAAAAAAATCATGTTCTCATGGAGTGTGATAGAGAACATGAGTGGAGAAAGTTTAAAATAAAAAATCTCTAAATACCTAATCAACTATGGTATCATTTGATTGATCGAAAAAAGTATTAAGATAGAATTTTCTTTCATTATCCATTCCAAAGTGTTGACGAATTAATTTAAAACATAGAATATGAAAAAAAAATTAATCATACTTACATGACAATTATAGTTCCATCATTTAACTAATTTGTACCACAAACTCATCTTTCTCTCTAAATGATTAAAATATCAAAAATATTTTATTTCTCTAAATTGTAAAAGGTTCTATAAATGAACTAATATTTCATATTTTATAAATTTTAATTAAACAATGCCATGTAATAATAACCAAGAAATCATCTAGACCAGTGGTAGGTGATGCACCCTTGTCTCCCATTGGATTTTGACTGAAGTCACATGCCCTCATCAGATTTGAAGGGTACTTGCCCGATCTACGAGTTATTAATTTTCATAAAATATATTATTATAACATTTTGATAATATATTTAAGAAATGTTTTATCCTAAAAAATATCCAATTTTAAAATAAATCCATTAAAACATTCAGAGTTTCCCCCAAATACTTATGTCCAAATTAGTTGTCCAAAAGGTCTATAAATTTACAATATCAATCTTTACATCAGATTTTCATCAAAGAACAAAATGTTCTTATTATTATCACAATAAAATATTTATTTTCAACATAAAAAAGTAAAGAAAAAGTTCATGAATCCAAATACGTAATGAAAAAGTACTAAAATATAATCCTATTTTTATTTCCATAATTCGTATAACTAGTACATCATTGATAAATTATTCAAATGAAATAATTCATCAATACTAACATAATCATTTTGATCATTTCCTTTCATCCATGGCAGTAGAATAATCTTGAAATTGTTCAATTATCCTCTTTCAATGTATATTTATTTGACCCATTACACATTGATTGTTTTACTGTTCAATCTCCGTGATATGGAAGTATTGCACATTAGAATTTTCATTCATTCCCTTTCAATCAAAAATTTCGTGGACTTTTTCTCCACACATGAATAAAACTATTTTCCATTTTATACAGGCACAAGGGTGTCTCCTTCCACAGTGATCACATGTGGGGAAATAATTATTTCCCTTCTATGATTTATCAGATAATTTCCCATCATCCTTTTTATTCTCATGCTTCCCTCTGACTCAATTATACATAAGGTACTATTTACCTATATCCTTATCACATGATATTATCTCATAATATAATGATAAAAATTGGGATATTATTTCCTTTCAATATTATGTCTTAATACAATGAATGTTATGATCCTTATTACACTTTAGATCACATGCATCAGTGAGGTTCACATTCCTTCTATTGGGAACAATTTCTATATGAAAACATACTCTATGTTAGTTATTGTCATAATTTATAATCTAAAAACTAGAAAAAATTATTCACATAAATTGGTGTTTTATATGTATATAGTCTCATTATCATAAAAATGGTTTCCTTGGGGACATTTTTTCTTTTAAATCCTTCATAATGGGTTTTAAATAAAACGTATATTATCCTTGGAATTTCCCCTTGGAGTGTCAAATTAGGTGCACAATAAGGTTTGTTTTCATGTAGTAGGATAACTCATGTTTGGCCGAGAACACATTGTTGGAGTTGTTACTCTTAGGTACATATGTTCTATAACAACATCCAATTGTAATATATATTGGGTGTATTTAATAGACGACCCACATAATCATGATTTCACCAAAATTCTAGGTTGTTTTTGGACACATATCCTTAAAGTCTATCGTAGGGTTTTTATCCCTAATATGCATTTTTATATTCTATTTTCTATAGTTGTTATTAAATTTCAATTAATACCAAATATAGTACACTGACCCCTGAATCCAAGATCTGGTGAATTATTTTAATACATCGCCCTTGTTACAAGGAATCAAATTCCGAAAGACTGGTCAATTTTGTAATATATGAAAATAGATTATATAGATTAACATTAATTAGAACTCAAAACAAAATAAAAAACATACCATATTACTTGGACACACAATTATTCTCCTTGATTAACCCTGAATATCTGTCATATATCACTTATTTGAAAACTGTGAAAATGAAAAATAATTATTGAGGGTAAAAAATAGAGAACAAATATTCGTAAATAATAATATTCTTATAAGGAATGTTATGAACTAGAAAACAAGCCTTTTAAACACTATATTCAGCATAACATGGAAAAAATAAATAAAATAATTGCATTTAATCATTCTAATGGATATTCTACTTGTCGAATAACCACGTGTAATTTCAATATTTAATCTCATAATTAGAGATTGCATAATTTTGGACATCTAAAAAATTCCATCGTGGTTTCAAGCCAAGATTTTATTACTGTAAATGATTTATGCCTAGAATCTATTACTATCAGGTCTTCGTGTCAAGAATCTATTTCTCTCAAGGTTTCATGCCATGAATACATTACAATCAAGGCTTCATGATCATAATCTATTATTATAATTGAATTATGCCAAGAATCTAATAAATGGGTAAGTCTTCTACCAATATCCAATATAGTTTGTCTCGGGAGACCAATCGATGCATCAATGGGATATAGTGGGCCCCTCTTTTAACATAGCTTGTCCAATACATTCATCATATTGAAATGATGAATTATAAACAATATAAGCATAATTATTAATAACTAGTATATTACCTATGAATACATTTAGCATAAACCAAGAATTGTATCTATAGAACACATCTAGAGTCAAATTGTACAAAAACATTAAGTAAAATTTGGTAAATGATATAATAATATATAATCATCAATTAAGAATAATATCTAATGATAATGATTACATATATAAAAATAAACTAATTAAATCATTAAAAATCACTTAACTTAAATACCATATTCAATTTGAAATCATTTATTAATAAACCAAGCACTTATAAAAGAATATATTTAAAAAGATATTGTTTAATCAATTAGTTTGATACCACTTTGAATATTTTGAAATGAATTAAAATTTAAAAAAATTAATGTTTTTTTAAATGAATCCATACAACCATTTGGAATTCTTGGACATTAATGAGAAATATTTTGAAGAATAAATCATTAGAACATTTAAACTGATGTTTTAGTTAAATATTCCCCTCATAAAACCATATAAATATTAAGTTTGAAAACATTTGAATGGAATTAAGTATAGTCAAACAATTTTGTTTATAATTATTTATATACATATAAATAAATATGTATTATAATGTCAAGAATATTAAAATGGATCGAGGATTTATTTTCAAATATTCCAAGAATCTCATAACACATTGAACATTTAATTGATAAGACAAATATATTTAAATGAATATTAAAAAAAGATAAATTTATTCATGATATCAAATATAAAAGGGGAAATACATACATCACAAATAATAAATAGGTGTTGGACATGAATTATATTTCATGAAAATAAAAAGTGATATAAAATTCTCTTACCTTAGGTTTGATAATCTTTTTACATGTAAAAAACTATTGTATAATGATTTCAAACATATTATCTAATTCTAGTATATTCTTAAAAATATAATTTATAACATATATTATTAATTTATGACATTTTATTCATTTTATATTAATAATTTCCATGTTAATGAAGAATTTTCTATATTAATCACTTTGTTTGTTATACATGTCATGAATTTTTATTCTTAATTATGTCATTTAGATCCTGATTTACATAATTTAGAAATGTAAAAAAATTCCTTATAATATAAATATAATCAGAATATAAATATATATAATAGATAGATATATGAAATGTAATACACTGTTCACGGAGACGGCATGCCCTATGTACGCAAGAACAGTGTTTCAATATTCTTGTCGTATTGAATTGATGTTAGTAAAGAACACATATGTATATATATACATATATTACTATAATATAATTATTATGTAAAAAATTTCATAATTTTTCATTATATATATTATTATTATCATTCGTGAATGGTTATCATGGAATATGAATATCGTCACGTCATGGAGATGGTATGTCGTACATACTCACAAGCGACGATATCATTTCCTTAATGGTAAAGGTGTAATGAAATGGAAGTTCCTTTAATTAGAAAGAATAAATATCATATTATATTTTTTATTAATATCCATTACATTAATCATTATACCCATTGAAATAAATCAGTGATAAAAAACATGTTACACCACAATATGGAGATGGTAAGTCATATATACACACACACATTGATATTGTTTTTTGTGTGATGTGTAAAATTAAGAATAAGATTAAAAATTAATTAATTTAATTGGTAAAACAATTACTTTTTTCATTCATGTATCTCCTTTTGATTATTATAAAATAACATCTATAGTTAGATTTCAGCAAAAAAGTATGGAATCTATGATGAATTCGTTGAAATTTGGTGTCAAAATTGGGAGATTGTTTTGTGGAAAATGGTTTTTGAGGTTTG
The DNA here is from genome assembly GCA_963277665.1 of Viscum album. Classification (NCBI taxonomy): domain Eukaryota; kingdom Viridiplantae; phylum Streptophyta; class Magnoliopsida; order Santalales; family Viscaceae; genus Viscum; species Viscum album. The sequence continues at coordinate 1,516,863,593 of OY728131.1, forward strand.
AATAAAAAATAAGGGTAATTACCCTTTTATAAGATATGTGAGAGGACTTTTGGAATCTAAAAAACTATTAATTTAATATAAATTTATTTTCAATTTATAATATCTCAATGGTGAGTTATTTCTAGGATGATATTGGTATGGGTAGAAATAATCTCAACTAATTTATTTTAGATGTGTTTTGGTCACACTATTGAAATTATATTTTTCATTAACCCTTTGTTAAAAAATTTAACTCGTATGATGACATATCATATATTAGAAAAAATGATTAATATAGATCTTATTAAATTCTAAATGAACCCTAATTGGATAATTAATGGAATAATTAACATTATCCTCATTATTTTCCATAATTATTTATTTTTATGAATTTTTTTTCATTTAATATAATATTATTTTTTCTGAAATCATTTTTATACCAATTTCGTTACAATTTTTTAATTGACTTTTCAAAAATCAGAAAATCATTATTACTTCAAAATAAATACAATAAATCATAAATACTTTGTCATAGTCATCCAAAAATTTCTTATATATAATTAGATATTCCAAATGGTATTTTTTTTAATATTTTAAATAAAATTTAATTCATTCATCATTTAATAAATCAGTTATTGCATCATCATTGTGTCACCATTTAATTTAATTATATAATGTATAAAAAATATAAATAATATATAATTCTGTATATAAATATTTTTTCTTTCTAAATACTTTTTATAGTCAATCATATAACTTATATAAACATATATTTAAAATGATATTGTTATTGAAATTTGAAAATCCCATTTTAAACTCTTCTTTAAATAAAATATAATAATTGTACTAATATATCAAAATTGGATGAAAAATTGTTAAACAATTTACGAACGGTTTTTTTTTGGTCAAAAAACACTTATGTAGAGAAATTCAGACAGGTTTTAGGGTCATATTATATTATTATTGTATTATTTTATTCATTTAGTTATATTTTTTTAGCTTTAATTGTGGTAAATAAAATTAAAGTGTTATTATACACCAAAAAATTGTATCATATTAGACCACATTTTTCACACTGATTACAACCATGTTTGATTATTTTTCGAAATTTGATTCATAGAGGCCGAAAATTACCCTTAATTCTAATCTCATAGATGTGGCCAAATGATAGGTAAAATAGAATTTCGAAAGTTCAATAAATTTATATATCTAAATCTTTTATAAAAATGATTTTAATGGCCTATATTTAGTTAATATGTTCATTATTTAAATATTGTGACATTAAATCATATTTAATGTAAAATAATTATTTTAATGAAAATTTCAGTTTTTAAACATAAATATAGTATTTCTCACTATTAATAAAAAATTTCTGTTTTTAGAAAATAATTATAAATATAAAATAATTTTAATATTAAAATTACAAATATGAAGTATATTTTTGAAAAATAAATTTCATTGTGTTGTTCAAACATTTTATATATTCATTTTAAATGGATAGTTTGATAGATCAGGGTGCACTTGAAGTCGGTGTTGTGTGCAACACAAGCTATTCAAATTTTTAAAGAAAGAAACATGTCAAGGAATCATGGGGACTTACATTCTCTCATATATCAACAAAACTCTATACTCCCAATTTTTAAATTCATGTTTGGTAACTAATTTTTGATTCTTTAAAATTACATTATTGAAATCCGACATTGGAAAAAGGATCTAGATAAATTCCACATTAAAATATATAATGAGAAGTATGAATGATACAATAGATATCACATACAAGGGTTCCATTTAGGAAAACCTAGACATGATAGAAAAATGCAACCACCATGTTCTAATGGACAGTGATAGAGATCATGATGAGGAGAAAGTTTATAATAAAAAAGATCTAAAAAAATCCATTATCTTTGGGATAATTTGATTCATTATACAATGTAATAGGATATCATTATTCGATTCATGATTTTTTACCTTTATTTGAATAATTGATTTAATTCATATACTTATAAAACATGTAATAATTCATCGATGACTATTAGAGTTCCATCCATCAATAAAATTTCTACCACAAATTCCTCTTTCTCTCCAAAATATAATAAAATTCAAAAATATTATATTAATCATAATTGTAGAGGGATCCAAAAATGGATTTCTAATTCCATAATTATACAATTTAAATAAACAAAACAATGTCATACAAACAAGTAAATCATGTAGACTAGTGGTAGATGATTCACCATTGTTGCCCTTCGATTGTAGTTTTATGTCTCACAACCTTGTCGGACATGACAGTTTGTCTCCATACATACATGATTTCCTTTTTCTAAAACTACATTTTTATAAAATTTTAAATATAACCTTAAAAAACTTATCCTAAAAAAATAATATCCAATTTTCAAATTAATATATTCCAATCATTAAACTTATCCAAAATACTTTTGTCCAAATTAGCAGTCCAAAAGGTATCTAAATTTCTGAAAAAAAATTATAACTTTATATTTTCATTAAAAAACATTATGTTCTTCTTATTATCTTGTCAATAATATATGAATACCTTAAAAGTGAATAAAAAAGTTCATGACTCTGAATCCTTAATGAAAATGTACTTCAATAATATCTTTATTTATATCCATAATTCAAATAACCGGTACATCAGTTATAAAATACTCAAAGGACATAATTATTCGATCTCAATATATGAACATTGAATATTCCACTTCATCATTAGTGTCATAATAATCACTATCATGATCCATTATCCCCTTTAGGGTTATATGATATTGACGCATGAGAAGTTGATTTTCATAGTGTCAAATCTCTATGGTTGGGAAGCACAACGGATTGAATTGTTTTTTCATTCCCTTGTAATCACGAACTTGGGGTCTGTGTTCTCCACACATAATTAAAAATAATTTTACTTTTATGTTGAAACTGTGGTGTTTCCTTTCTTAATTATCACATGTGAGAAAATACTTTTTTTTCATGATTCTATTTATCCAAATTTTCCCCAATAGTACTTTTATTTTTATTCTTCCCTTCAAAGCTATAATATATAGAATACCATTTATTTTTCCCACTATCATATGATATTATGTCCTCCTTTTATAAGAGTGAATATGAAAATATTTCCCTTTCAAATAATGTCTTAAGACCATGAAATAATGGATCATTCATAATATTTGGATCATGTGTATCAGTGAGGTTCACCTTCCATATACTATGCCCCATTTATAAATAATGACATACAAAATGTTAGATCATTTCTTAATTTATCATCAAAAATATAGAAAAATTCTTATCATAAATTTATCATTTAAGTGTATCTTTTCACATAATACTAAAAATGGTTTCATTGGGGAAGTATTAACTTTTATATCCTTTATAATGGTGTCTAAAAAAATTAAATTATTGTAAGAATATCCCTTTGAAGTTTCAAATCAGACGCACAATAATGTCTGTTGTCATGTAATAGGCTACCCAATGTTTGACCTAAAAAACATTTTTATAGTTTTTACTCCTACGTAAATATGTGCGAGAAAAAAATCCATTTTTAGTGTCCAAAAAGGGTTGTATTTCATGGAATACCCACATAATCTCAATGTCACCAAAATTAGAGGGTGTTTATCTATAATTATCCTCAAAATCAATATTATGGTAATGTTCTATAACCCAATTTTTCATATTATAGATTCTTATGTTGTTTATAAAATTCACTTCAAACAAATTGTAATGTCTTAACCCCTAAATAAAGAAACTAGGGAGAACTTTTAATAAATTTTTATGATTAAAAGGAATCAAATATCCAAGGACCAACAAATTTACCAGTCTTCTAAAATATATTAAATACATTCGAATTACATTAAAATTAAGAATAAAATATAAAACATATATAATTATTTTATATCTCCATTATTCTCCTTGGTTAACCCTTCATATACATTATAAATTACATTGTGGAATCCCGAATAATAAATCATAAGAAAGTAGTGAACTCAGATGCTAAGTAAGGATAAACAATACAACATAATCTATTATAAATAAGCATAAACGATTAAGGTAATCTACGAAACTAAACACAAGCATTCTAAATATAATATTAAGTGTAATATATGAATAATAAATAAAATAATTACATTCATACATTCACAAGTATATTCTACGAGTAAAATAATCAATTGTAATATCGATAATAGATCACATAATGAGGGAATGCATATCTTTGGACATCTAAAACATACCATCGATGATGTGCTCCCAAAATCATTTATAGTAAATGATTTGTTCCAAGAATATATTATAGTCAATGATTAATTACATAAATTGATTACTTTCAAAGTTTTTTTTCAAGAATCTCTTACTGTTAAGGATTCGAGCCAAGAATCTATTATTATCAATGCTCTATTTAATGAATATAATAAATGGGTGTGGGCTTAGCCAAAATATATTATATTTTTTCCTAATAGACCTACTGATCCATAGAGGGTCATTATAAAGACCTACCAATCACATACTACTTCTAGTATATTTCGCATATGAAAATATAAAATCAGAAACCACATAAACATTCATGTAAAAAAACCAGTATATAAAATATAAATACTTTAATAGTAAACCAATATTGGAATCAAAACAGCACATTAACAATCCAATTAATAATAACAAATTCAAAAAAATATGGAAAATGGTAGCATAAGATATCATCCCTAATTATGAAAAAGATCCAATAATTGATGTTTACATAGATGAAAATACACTAATAAAATCACTAAAAATATCATTACAGAAATAACCCTTCTTAACGTTGAAATAATTTATTCAAAATCCACAAACTTATAATATAATAAATTTAAAAATGAATTTCTGAACCCAAGTGTCCCATAATACTTTGAATATTTCTATCACAATTAAAAATTTAAATAATTCATGTCCATATAAATAATTCCATAAAACCATTTTAAAACCATGTAAATTATTAATAATGATTTATAAGAATATGTATTTATAATATTTAAAATGACGGTTTAGTTAAAGAGTCCCATACATAAAAATAAAAAAATATTACAATTTAATTTTTTTAATGATTTTAAAAATATAAATAAAATATAATTTATAAGACTTTATATACATATAAATAAATATGTATGATAATATAATGAATATTGAAAGAGGGAAATGATTAATTCTTCAAATATTCAAACCATCCAATAACACTTTGAATATTTAAATAATAATCCCTATATATAAAAATTAATCATTAAATAACTAGAAGATAAATTTTTTAATGATAATAAATATAATATAGGATGTACATACTACTCAAAATGAATTAGTTGGTGAACATTTCTTATTTCTCATAAAAATTAATAGTGAGACAGAATTTCGTTACCTTAGTTATGATACTCTCCATTCATGTCTGAATCTCATGAATAACAGTTTAAAATAACTTATTAAATAATACAACAATAATAACTATATAATGTTATATGTGATTTATTTATGACATTCCGTCAAATGTTTTTAAAAATATCTATGTTAGTGCAATATTTCTTTTATTAAACAGTTTTTTTTGTGTCTTTGTTGACATGTTATTCTTTATTTTATCACTTAAATGGTGATTTAAATACTTCCAGAATAAAAAATATGATTTATATATCAAATATATATATATATATATATATATACATTCAGTATCTATGTATATAGAATAGATTGATTGATGAAATTAAAAACATTGTTCATATAAACGGTATGATGTATGTACGCATGAATTTTGTTTTCTTTTTTTTATTGAATGGAAGTACGTAAATAACATATATTTATATATATAATATTTTTATAGTATCAAAATTCTGTAATATATTTTCTTAATGGGAGATGATTCTTATCGTGTTGTGGAGACAATAACTGTACGTTTTCATGAGGGACAATATCATTTGCTTAATTGTAAAGGGGTATGTAAACTGATGGTATGTTAATTATTAAAAATAATAATCATGTTTTATGAATTCCTTATATCCATTGAATTCATCATTATACCCGTTAAAAAATTAGTGATGACAAAAAAAGTTACACCACGGCGTGGAGATGGTAAGTCATACATTTTCACACAAGATGATATTGTTTTTCGAATGATGGGAAATAGAAACAATATGTTTATCCGATAATCATAAAAACATCTCAGAATATTTTAGAATCAATATTTATTACTTTCTTATAGAAAATTTTTGGAAAAAATATGTAGAAGTATTAATTAAATTGAATTGAATTGGAAAAAATTCTAACTATTTTCTATGTATATGAATTTGATTTGCACAAAAGGACTTTAAATGATGTTTTTTCCCCAAGTTATGGCCTATAGGATTATGTGAGTGAATTTGGGAGGATAAATGGTTAGGTTTGGGGTGATCCAATTGTTTTAGAGGTGTGAATAAAAGTTAAGGAGAGGTGCTCTTTTATAATCAAGGTGTGAGAATCATTCAGAAACTCAAATATTATTAATTTAATATAAGTTGATTTTCGATTTCAAATAGATTCAATGTTAGTTATTTATGTGATATGATGATTATGTGTCACAATACACTCAACCAATTAATATTAAAAGTGTTTAGGTCACAAAATTAAACTTATCTATGGCCTTTAATACTTAGTTAAACAATTTAACATTTACAGTGACAACTCTTCTTTTTTAACACTATATGAATAATATAGTTATTATAAATAAAAAAGATAACCGAGTGGATTATTTATGAAATTTTTAACATTTAAATAATTTTTTATGAATTATATAATTTTATGAATTTTATATTATTTAATAAAATACTATTTAATTTAAAAGCTCATTTGGGTCAATTTTGACAATATTTGTCAATTAAAATTTAAATAAATCATAAAAATGTGATTCCTTAAATATAATAAATTAAATATTTTAAAAAATTTCATATTCATCCAAAAAATACTTCATGGAATAAAAAATCTCAAATGATATTTATTTTAATATTTTTAATATAATCTAATTGATTCTTCCCTTAATAAAACAATTATTGCATCATCATTTTTTCACCATTTAATTTAATTATTTAAAATATAAAAATTATAAATAAAATAAAATTATGTATATAATTTGTTTATTTGTATATAAAATTTATAGTCATCCATATCACATATAAAAAATTATATTAAAAAAGGATATAGTTATTAAAATCTGAATATCACATTTTTAAATCTTCATTAAATATAAAATAATAATTGCCCTATTCTAACACAAGGGGTATAAAAAGTATCATATTTTTTACCTAAAGATTATATTATTCTAAACACACATATCCAATGATATTTGGACAAATGATTGGAATGTTTTATTTTATTATAATATTATGTTTACTATTTATTATACAATCAACCATTAACCATGGTAAATAAAATTCAAAATATATTATTCACCTAAAAAATTAATCTTATTAGACTAAAATTTTTATGTTGATTAAAACCATGTATATCCGTTTTTTAACTTCAATTCATAGATTAAGTAGTATTATTTTTAATATTGTTCCTATAGATGCATCTACAATGCGGGTAAAAGAGAAATTCCAAGGCTCACTAGTTTTTTAAAATTTAATTCAATTATAAAAATGATTCTAATTAACTAGATTGTGTTAATATGTGTATTTTTACGTATTATTATTTTAAAATAAATGTAAATAAGAACAATTATTTTGAAGAAAAATTAGTGTTTTAAGCAATAATGAATTAATTTTCATTATTCTGTATAAATTGAAAATTTTCAAAATAATTACAAAATTTTCACCATAAGATAATTTTGATATTCAAATTTGAAATATAAAATCTAGTTTGAAAAATAAATTTCTTAATTTTTTTAATAATATTTATAACATCATACTAAGAATCTATTTTGATTGATCATTATGCACTCGAACTCATTTTTTCATGCAGTGAAAGCTATTTCATTTATTTATAAAGAATCTTACCACGGAATCATAGGTTTTTACATAAATTTTTTTTCATGATCATGAAAATTTATTTTCAAATTTTAGGGAAAAATAATTTAATTAAGGGATATCATATGATGTTGTTGTAATTCCCTAATTACTAGAAATATAAAATTAATTTTATCTAAATTAATAAAATAAAAAAATATTAGAAAATAAATTTCATCAAGAATTTTACAGATGAAATATACATATTAAATATGTATGAATGGTTTTAGATTGAGGTTGTATTGATTATTTGTATTTTTAGAAAATTGAAATAATGAATAGTGTCAATATTGACAATAACAATATTCTAAAATAAATAATATTTTAATAAATGATGTAAAATTTATAAAAATATAAAATTATTCTAATTGATTTACATAAGGTTAAAAAAATTATCCATTACACATTTATAGTTCATCTGGAATTATTTAGTATTTATGTTAACTGACAAATAGTAAAATTACATGTTGTCTCTCTAAGAGTTAAATGGTTTAAATAAAGATTTAATCTAAAGATATGCCTAAAAATGTAACATAAATGTGTCTACAAATTATTTTTTGTAGGATTTAAACCCTTAGCATCTTATAATTGGAATATATCACTTTTTATCCATTTATAATTGTAAATTATTTTATATTAATTTAATATTTTGAGAGTTTCCCAATGTGCATGTCACCTTAATCATTAAAGGGACCCAATTCCTTCACATATTTACATCACACTGAGCCTTCAAGATTGACCATGTCATTCTTATTTATCAAATAAAAATAAATTCTTTCATCGTATAAGACTTAATTTTTGATGAAATCCAACCCATGAAGTTCTTTTTTAAAAATCATAAAGAGATACCCACAAAAGATGTGGTTTGAGCGAGTATAGTGAGAGTCTATATATAATGTAAGGGGTTTGTGTCTCTCTTTTATTCAAATGAGACAAATTCCCTATAGGCTACGTATTTATTTTATCTCTATATATAGTACCTTGGAATATATTATATGACTATTAGTACCAATATTGTGGTATTTTAATTTCAATATAATATTTATCTCTCCTAGTGTATATGATTCTACTAATTCTTATTTTGTTAGTTTTATATCACCTTCTCATTATTATTCTGAATTGTTTATGTATTTTTCGTGTCTTGGGATCATCTTTCTTCCATTTCTATGTTCTCTAAAAAAATCAAAATATTTTTTAGTATTATCCTAAAAAATTGTAAAAGTATTTTTTAACCATGATTTACCTTTTATAAAAAAGTTTGAAATTAATCATTTTTAAAATTTTCCAAATGAGGTACTTGATAAATTTGTTGATGAAAATATAGAGGGGAAAATTTTATACTTATATGGAATGATAAAAATTTTCTACCATCATGATTCCCTAATGTTATGAATGTTCCTACAAAAATATAAAATATTATTTTCAATAAAAATGTTTTCTTTTAAAATTTTATGGTTTTTAGATAGAAAATTTCAATGTTAAATATAGTTATTTTCTCATGGATTTTTAATGACCTTATTATCATATTTTCATTTATGTCAATATCCATTGTTGAATTTAATCATTCACTATGGATGATCTAAAATGATATAATTTACCATTTTTTCATAAATGGTCTGTTATATGTTTGATGACAGATGTTCTATTTTGATACCATTCATCATATTACTTAGAATAGAATGTGATTATGTTTACTAAATATGAATTTTTGGGAATTTTAAATGTAAATCTTGTTTATGTTTCACCTCATTCAAAAGTAAAAATCATTATACTGAGTATGTAATGGGTGGGTCCTACTATAGTGCCTCAATGAATCGGTATGTCTCATGATAGAAAGTAGATATGGATGTGGATGAGGCCTTTACCATTTATTTTCTGATATGTATTTGGTTGATGCTTTAAGCATCTATTTTTTGATTTCTTGTTTGACGCCTTCATGATATGTTTCAAATGTATATCATTATACATTCCATCATTATGTGATTAGTTATTTATTTTATATGTGATTATTTTACTAGTACAATAACTATGGTTATATTTCCTAGCTCGTGTAATTATTTAAATATATTCTGCTTCATTTGTTTAATAAAATGTATTCCTAATGAAATATTTAATCATATAATTCAATTTACACATATCCTAACTGAGAATTTGATCTAACCCATTTCATATATTTAAAATTTTCCAATTTATTCCATGAAATATATTTTAAATGATACAAAGGGTTATAAAAAGGGTGGAAAATTGAAGACTCAAAGAATAATGAAATTAATTTTATGTTTTAAAATGAAATGAGGATTTCATGTATGTATTTAGATTACCAAGAGTACTAAACTGTTGGATCCTTTAGGATGTGAATCCTTATGTCTTATTACATTGTAACAAGTAAGGCATAAACCTAGGCAATTCGGGATAGGGTGGTTACACCAGAAATGATCCAAAACAAAAAAAAGGAAAATTCAAATAGTAAATAATTATAGTTAATATGGTGTTATAATATCCTCACAATAAATTATATATAATAATTTAAACTACTAAATATCCTATACATGAAGAAGGTGAATTCCACTATTTCCTTAATAATAATTCCTAATCTTATATCTCGTGGCTTTCCCACCATCATGATAATACTACATGGTCTAAATAAATCATTTTACTCCACAATGCATTCCCTCAGAGTCCAATATTATAAAATTTTTCTCAACCATAGTGGTTGGAGGCTATAGATCAATATCCCCCAATTCAATAACATGGGTAAGATCTATTAGATACCTCCTCATTTGGGGATCCTGATACATATCATTGATAGATGACAATTGAGATAGTATATAAAACCAATATTCCAAATGTCCATGTCATCCAATGATCTCTTTTGGAACCCCAAACAATAGTATGAATACACCCTTCTTAACCAACTGATAATATCCCAAACTAGGTGAAAATAAAACAAATACATGATCATCAACCTAAAACAACATTGTCCATAAAATAATGTATGAATAAGATTTATAAATACTATCTATCTTGATTAATCTATTATATATCAATTTCACAATATCGATTTTCTCAAGAAAAAGACTCATCCCAACCAATGACCGCTATCCCAACTCATCACAGGACAACAAAGATATACATATTTTTTAATAAAAACCCTTGATAAGAGAACTTTTTTTAAGGCATGATAACAATTTTTATTAAAAACACCCAATAAAACAAAAATGAATTTCCTAAAAACCACCAAAATCAAGCATAAAATCTCATAATATACCCTCAATAACATGGATATCCATATATGTATGTCCTACTATCTACAGATTAACTATTTTACTAAATTTTAAATAGGATCCCATTGCCTCATTCAAAAAATTCAACAACCAGGATTTGAAACTCATGTCCTTATAAAAAAATACCATAGTGTGAAACTCACAATGTATCAAAATATTTGCGATGTATGTGTCCACATTAAATTCTACCTTTTTCATCACATTTATAGGGAGGAAATGTACTGATTTTAGGAGTCTATCAAAATTCTCCCAAATAAGATCCTTCCCAATAATGTCTGTTGTAAACCAATAAAGAAGTCTAGGAAAATATCAACCCTTTTTTCCATAAAAGAATGCATAAATAATGCAAAAATAAAGATAGGCCTCTATTATACCCCCCTAATTTTCTAACATGTAAGACACCATGAAATTAAATTTTAAATGTACTATATCATCATTAGTGACAATTACTGATTTTTCAAATCACAATACCTCATGGTATTACATCAATGTGTATACCAACAAGAATGGTTTCAACTTTCTAAGAACTATTGACCAGAATAAAAAGAAACAACCAACCTATTTTGAAAACAAAAACAAATATTGGGAGATCTATACCACAGACCTGAGGAATCCCCAATATAAATAATTTTCTAGGGCTCTAGAAAATAGTATCATGAATCATCTCAGGATGGACCCACTCATAAAATGAAGAGTTTTCCTTCCTTAAAAAAACATAATATCTATAAACTTCATTCAGTCCCAATATAATCTACGCAAAAAAACTCATCAGAGACTACTCTTCCACTGATTCATTCACGTCTCATGTCTATAATTCCTTTATTAGTGCATCAATAAAAAAATTCCCTTTTTTAGGAGTGTATGAAATATCAATATCCATTTTCTGAAGATACTTTATCCAACTTCTCTATTTCAAGTTCATATCCTTATGAATGAAAAAAACCTCTGATTCTTACCTTCATAACATATAGTAAACTACTCCCAAGGAGGTAGTGATGACACATTTTGAGTGCATGAATAACTAATTCCAATTCATGATCATGGTTAGGACAATTCTTCTCATGAGGAAATAACTTGATTGAATCATAGGATACTACCTATATATTCGAAAAACACAACAATAAGTTTCCACAAGCATAGTAAAAAACAGGATAACCCAAACCTAGTTTTGAAAGAATCAAAACTAGATATGATGTGAATATCACCTTTAGATCCTCAAAATTTATTTAACCTTTTTCATTCCACTCAAACATTACAAACTTATGGGTAAAAATTTTCATCATAGATGCATTATCGGAGAAGATCCAAATAAAACTCTTGTAACAAATATCTATCCTGAAGAATCTAAAAATATCAAATACATTTTTGGGCCTCTACCAAGACATAACAACTTATAACATTTCAAGATCCACTATGATTTCCCTTTTTAATATAAACGGACCTAGAAATAGTGAATAATAAATAAAAAACTCATATTTGGCAATCATACCATACGGAATATGTTCCATCAATTTTATATGAAGAATGTTTAAATAATCTATTTTCTCCTCCTCTGAATTATAGTAAACATAATTATATTCCCTAAACACAACAACAAAATATTCCAGGAATAGATAAAATGTGCATCTTATCAAAGCCCTAAATACCTCAAAAGCATTTGTGAGACCGAATCACATAACTAGAAACTCAAAATTTCCACACTCTCTCTAAAACATTCACTTAGGTATATCCTCTTCTTATATTCTCAGCTGATGGTTCCCTGATCAAAGTTTAATCATTGATAACCAACAATGATCTCTAAGATAGTCAAATAGATCATAATCATGTTCATGAAATATTTTCTCTTTATTGTCATGATATTTAAATTTCGATAATCAATACATATTCTATGGCACTCGTCTACCTTCATAGAAAAGAGTATATGTGAATACCATGCTGACATGTTAGGAAGAAATAAATCCCTTATCCACGAGATCTGTATGGTGGACCACAAATTCTATTATCTCATTTGGAATATTTATAAGATGGTATAGAAATGGGAATCATAATAGGTAGAATTTATATGGTAAACATGACCTCTTGCTATGGAAATAAACGCAAACAATCCTTTGGATTGATCTCAGGGTGCACACACACCACCATAAGAAGTGTATTTCTAAAAAATGATCAACGACATATAGGATCAATGATGAAAACTTTTGGTATATCAACCTAGCTTGTGAAACAACAATACCTTCTCACCCCAACATGTAATCCCACTATTAATGAAATTCATGAGTGATTCCATTAGGATATAGGAATTGAACTTTATGATGATAAAAATCAATATGGTATTTAAGGAGGATCATCAAGTCCATTCCAATAATCAGGACAATGATATAAAAATAAAAAAAAATATGTCACACTCCACCTCGTGGTCTATTATTATCCCTAAACATGATGGTCACTTGAAAACTTATATGGACTTCTAACAGCCCAATATTTTATGGTATGCCTCTTTTTTAATTTTAACATCTTCAATAGCTTAGAATCTTAACAAAAGATTAAATATTATTATTTATTTATTATAGTTATCTCCAAGATGTTGGGAATAGAGAGATGAATGATATTAATTAAATTTTCAATATATATATACTACATGTTTATAAAATTTATTCATGGGTTACCAATTAATTATAAATTATAAAAATTGAGCATAAAGGATTTTATTTTTATGAAAATTCTTTTAATACCAAAAATAGAATTTTATATTAATAAATTATCGAAAATTCTATTAGCGAAATATATTAATGATATTTATATATTATATATTCAATAAAATATTTTTCCATTCATCCAAAAAAAATTTAGACGAAAAATATATGAATACATCCAATTTTAGACATAAAAAGCTGTATTTTTTGAAATAATGTTTTACCGCCTTTTAATAGAGAACTTGTCTTAAATATAAATTTTTACTTTTTAATAAAATAAATTTGAAAAAATAAAAAATATTTATGAAAGTGTAATATCCAAATTTACTTTGGTTAAATTTAGATTAATTTTCTATAATGATTCATTTTCTCTAAATAGTAATGAGTCCACTAGAATAAAAATCTGACCTCTATGAATAGTAACATAACAATTTGAACAATAAATTCACCTATTAACTTATAAATAAAATTTAGTTATCTTATAAATGAAAATATGGTATATTTATATCAATGAATATGAAAATAAATGTTTTAAATTGATAAATTAAGTGTTGTTATTTTTGTGAAACATAAATGTTTATTGATACAATTATAATAGATTTAGTTACATAAAATAATCTTATTTGAATAAAAATGTTAAAATATTAATATTTTATTTTAATATTATTATAAAACTCATTTATAAGACTTTAATTTATTTTTCCAAGAGTCAAAAAAGAGTTATAATATTAACATATGTATTTTTCGAGTAAATGTTGATTTTGTATAAAAAATAAAATTTCTCATAATTCAAAAAATGTTTTCATAAAATGGAGTTAATTTTTGAATTCATAATTTTTGAAAATGGTTTGGGTAAATTTTTGGGATTTTAATAAAATAATTGACTTTTTTGTGAATACTAAAATACGGTAACTTATGGTATTTAAAAAATTCATTATTTATTGAGTCATAGATAATCTATCGATGATGTAATCCTATAATCTCAAACTCTCCTTAAGTATTTAAAAATATTTAGTCATAATTCCCAATATCTCCATATTCATGAGGCAAAATAATATTCCAATGATGAAAATAATGAGAAAACAACCCTCTCCTCAATACGGGAAATATGAGTACTTGCGACGAGTTATTTGCGACGGGGTAGGGTCCCCTCATAAATAGTCATTCAAAAGAGACTATTTGCAATGAGAACCTCTTTTCATGGCAAAAAATCAGCTATTTACAATGGGAAGAATCATCATATCGCAAAATATTTGGCGCGACTTCTACACCAATCCATAGGAAGGGTATTTGTGATGGGATTTTATAACCGTCACAAATAGTTGAAGAAATTTTTTATTTTTTACGAAGGGAGATCAACCTCGTCACAAATAGTATGTCTGCAGCTTCGTATTTATGATGTGTCCCATTGCAAATACCTCTTTAACAGGTTCTTATTTGTGACGAGACCAGTTGCAAATGCCACTATTTACATTGAGATGCTAGTTGCAAATATTCTCATCACAACAAATCAAACCTATATATACCCGCATCTATTTTTCTCTCATTCAACCCATTTCTCCACCACATATCCCTCTCTACTTACATTATTTCTCCGAAAATATTTCAAGGTGTAATGTTTTAAATCGGAACATCATTTGAGGCTTATATCCTCTGAATGATTCAATTTTTGGTATTTATCTATTTATTTTATTTTTTTAGTTATTTTATTTTATTTTATTTCAGTTATTATCATTGTTCATTAGCTACAAATAAATTAAATTAGAATTAGATAATTTTATTTTACAATATTTTTTTTCAAATAATTACGTGTGATTAGTATCACTAAATAAGAATTAATAGTTACATTTATTAGTATTAATTAATAGTCATTAGTGACAATTAGTGATAAATAGTCATTGTTAGTAATAATCAGTAATAAATATTAATAAATTGTAATATATATTAATAATAAGTAATAATTTGTAACAATTGGTGATAAATAGTCTTAATTAGAAGTAATTAGTTATATTTAGTAATAATTAGCAATATATACTATTAAATATTAATAATTAATAATAATTAGTAATAAATTTAAATAAATTTTAATCATAATTCTAAATAATTTGTACCAAACTGTAATTATTATTAATAGTCAGTAATAATGATAAAGAATTAGTCATAATTAGTAATAATTAGTAGTAAATAGTAAAAATTAGAAATAATTACGAATAAATAGTAATAAATAGTATTAATTATTTATTTTTAGGATTAATTAGATTAATCAATAATAATTATGATTAATTAGAAATAATTAGTAATGATTACTAATAATTATTAATAATTTGAAATAATTAAGAATAATTTGTAATAATTTGTAATAAATAGTAACAATTAGTATAAAGTAGAAAGAAATAGCAATAAATACTAATAAATAGTAATAAATATAAATAAATATAAATAAATATTAACAATAATAATAAATATAAAAAATTGGTGTTAATTAGTAATAATTAGTAAAGATATTAACAAATCATAATAATTAATAATTAATATTAACAAATTTTAATAATTAATAATAATTGTTACTGAATAGTAATAAATAGAAATAATTACTAATAATTAGTAATAAATATTATAAACCAAATAAATTTATATTAATTAGTAATAAATTGAAATAATTAGTAATAAATATTATAAACTGTAATAATTAATAATAATTAGTAGTAAATTTAAATAAATAGTATCAACTCTTAATAATTAGTATAAAATAGAAATAAATATTAAAAAATATTAATAAGCAGTAATAAATGTTAATAATTAGTAATAATTAGTAATAATTAATTATAATTAATAGGAAATAGTAATAATTAGTAGCAATTATTATCAAATAGTAATAAATAGTTATTATTTGAAATAATTAATAATAATTAGGGTTATTAAGGATTAATTAGTAATAATTATTAATAATAAGTAATAATTAATAATAAGTAGTAATAAGTAGTAATAAATAGTAATAATTGGTAATAATTTGTAATAATTAATAATTATTTTGGATAATTAAGATTAAATAGTAATAATTATGAATACTCAATAATAAGTAGTAATAATGAGTTTTAATTAGTAATAAGGAGTAATAATTAGTAATGATCAGAAAAAATTAGTAATAAATAGTAATAATTAATAAACATTAGTAATGAATAGAAATTAATATTAATAAATATTAATATATAGTAATAATTAGTAATAAGTAGAAATAATTAGTAATAATTATGTTTAACTAGGATTAATTAGTAATAATTAGTAATAATTAGTAATTAATAGTTATAATTAGGATTAATTATTAATAATTAGCAATTAATATTGGTAAATGGTAATAATTGATAATAATTAGTAATAAATATAAATAAATTGTAATAATAAGTAATAATTTGTTCTAAAGAGTAATAAATATTAACAAATAGTAATAAATGGTAATAAATATTATAAATAGTAATAATTAATAATCATTAGTAATAAATAGTTATAATTATAATAAATATTATAAATAGTAAAAATTAATAATAAATATTAATAATTATTAATAATTAGTAATAATTATTTTTTAGTTGTAATAAATTGTAATAATTAGTAATAAGTAATAGTAAATAGTAATAATTAGTAATAATTAACAGTAAATATAAATATTTAGTAATAGGTAATAATAAATAGTTATAAATAGTAATTATTAAAAATAATTCGGATTAAGTAGGATTGATTAGTAATAATTATGATTAATTAGTAAAAATTATTAATAATTAGAAATAATTAATGATAATTATTAATAATTAAGATTAATTAGTAATAGTTAGTAATAATTATTTATAATTATTAATAATTATGATTAATTAGTATATATTAGTAATAATATGACATAAACAGTAATTAATAGTAATAAGTATCAATAAACCGTAATAAATAGTAATAAATAGATATAAGTAGTAATAATTTAGTAATAATTACAATTAATTAGTAATATTTATGACTAAGTAGTAATAATTCAGATTAATTAGTAATAATTATTAATAATTAGAAATAATTAGTAATAAATTGTAATAATGTTTATTAAATAGTGATAAATTTAAATAAATAGTAATATTTTTTAATAAATTGTAATAATAAGTAATAAATAGTAATAATTAGTAAGAAATTGTAATAATTAGTAACAATTAGTAATAAATATGAATAATTAAGAAATGCATCAAAAATAAATAAAACCATCACGAAAAGGTGAATTTTTACTACTATTTTAATTAATTTTTTTCATCATTCTATCTAATATTTGATTTTTATTTTCTATACTTTTCATCTAATCCCTAATTTATTACTTTCCTAGACCTTTTGGGAAGTCTTGCTTTGTTTCCAGCACTACATATTGATTCAATGTTGTTAACCGTTAAACCATACAGATATTTAAGACAGTAGAGGAAAGGATTATAATGTGCCTATTATGGTGACTTATCATGATATTATTATACTCTTTTGAATTCCTACAATGAGAAACAAAAATGTCTAAAATGATTTAACATGTAATGGAAACTCTTCAACAAAGAATGAAAATTGAAACGTGGTTATATTGGCATTTAGGACTATTTTGAGATGTGGGGACGCGTATTAATCAACCACATCTTATTTTGACACATGTTGTGATCGCTATATACTACGACAAACATAATGTGATGTGTCGATTATAACAATAGTATTATTAGTATGAAAATATGTGTCTATTACTAGATCGACAACACTAGTAGATGATAAGTAAATGGGATGTCTGAACTATAGTTTTGTGGGTTTTTTATATTAATGTGAATACTATGTTTATTTTATTTTATTATTTATTTCAAATTTTAATTTTTTATTACATTGTTATTTATTGGTTGATTTATTATGTAATTAAAATTTTGTATTGTTATTATTATTATTTTTTATATTTTTATGAATATTGGGGTTTTTATTATTTTATACTTTTTTATAATTTTAATATTATTTCTTTTTATTAACATTATTAATAATATTATTACCACATTATTATTATTTTATTATTATTTTCTTTTTTAATAATATGTTAATATTATTTTATTATTATTATTATATTATTAAAATTTATATTATTTTATTGATATAATATTCTAATGATAATGATGATTAATATTATTACAAATTAATTATTTTGCTAATAATATTATTTTAATTTAAAAAATATTAGTTTTTTTCATTTTTTTTATATTTTTTGCGACGATCACGTCGCAACTAAGTTTTGTTAAAAAGATTGTGAAACTTTTTAAGAAGAGAAATTTTTTGTCACAAATGACCCGTTAGAAATGAAAATATTTCCCGTAGTGCCGCCTCTATAAATATCACTCCTCCCCACCTCTTCTCCTCACACATCATAACCCTTGATGCTTGTCCAATTACTACCCAATCTTCATCTTGAGTCTCCTCCCCAAATCAAGGATCATTTTTTCACACCAAAATACGAAACCATACCCCATAAAGAGGTACTAAATTAGAAAAATTTTAGAGTTAAATGGTATAATCCTTCACTTTAATTTTATTTTATTTTTCATTTCTTTTATTATCCTTCCCTCACCTTCTATATCCTAACATTCTTGATAAAAATAATATCTTATATATTATGGGAATTTATTATTTCAATGTAAAATACACCATAAAGTCTCTTATACTATTCCACCTTTTTATTATAAAAAAGAAAACATCATCCCTAAGGTGCCCATTTACCTCCTTCGTGGAAGATGAGTTTTCTTTTTTCTAATCTGTATTCTAGGATGTTCATAAAACTTTTTTTATGGTTAAAAAATAATTATATATATGATTTAAAATTATTTAACTTTCTAAAATATGTATATATACATAATATATATTCATAATACAAAACTAATTCATGATGATCAAAAAAATGACAAAATTATCTGAATGATTATCACTAAGTTATTATCTAATGATTCTACATCACACAAAATAAAAAAATCATTTATAAAAAAATTTAATAATATATTTGTTAATTAATAACATATAATTCCAATTATTGATAACTATTTCCATTTCACGTGATCTTTTTTACATCTATACAAGTGAACTAATCAAGAAAACCAAGGAAACAAACACTTCCAAACAATGAAATTGTATGTCATCACTCATAAAAAAGACATAAAAGAAATTTAAAAAAATATAATAAATCAAATAAATATTTATTATGTTCTAAAATAAATTATTAACGAATATATTATCATTATCAAGTATATTAAGTACACATGAAAAACACATTTGGACATAAAGTAGGGGTTTTCTCATCTCACTCTTATTCTTGTGAGATATTCCTTATTCACCACTATTTATTATGTGTGGTGTATTTATAATACCCATTGATATATCATACCAGGAATATTTTTATATACATATCATTTATTTTATTATTTCAAAATCAGTAATTCTCTAGGGCATATGATTCAACTATTTTCAAAGTTGTAAGGGAATCTTTCTAAACCTCCATTTTCATTCGGGTTACGCTTTCCCTTTCATTAACCAAATATAATTATTCTTTATTTATATATAATAACTCTATGTTGTGTTTATATGTTCTATAATCAGATATCCTAATCATTTCATTTTCCTTTTTTGGGGAAACAAAAGTTTTATATGGTAGTCTTTTCAATTCCTCCTAATAAGATAACCTGATTTAGGGGAACATTCCAATTTTTTCACCATTTTAATGTAAAAAATTGTAATATATTTTATGAATCCAAATATTTTATAAAATCAATATATTTATCATTAAAAATATATTTTTTCATTTTTAGTTTCATGCATACAATTATGTATTTTCTGGTTTACATTATCTTTAATATTTTCCCTCAAAAAGCATATATGTTGCTGATTTCAACAGTCCTTTATACACAATTATAACATGTTGACAGAAAATTTTCAAATTTTTTTTTAAAAAATTAATTTCTTATACTTCAAATATTATATCATTCATTTTACTCATATGTGATATAGATTTTCATGATATTCTTTGTTTATCATAGATAAAAATTCTTTACTAAAATAACTATTCTTTTCAAGGAGAAACGTTATTTCTCTCCAGAATTTCTATTTGATTTTACTAGAGTAAATTAATCTATAATTATGATTTAAATATTTGAATGAGGTATCATGAAATTTGAATTAAGGATATATTTTTTCAATATATGAGGAATTCATGGGAATTAGTAAGTGATGGGACGGGCCCGCTATAGCCCCTCAATGCATCAGTAGGTCTCATGAGACACAATATACATGGTTTTGGATGAGTCCTTACCCATTTATATAAATTATTTTCAAATGAATTTATGAAATATTTATGTTGTTTGTAATTATGAATTCCTTCATTATGATCTTAGAAATTTATAATTGACGAGATTATTTAACGAGTAAAATATATATGGTTATGATTCATTTTCATATGATTATTTAAATGAAATCATTCAATTAGTTTTTATATTTATCATATTTTGAGCGGTTTAATGGTTAAATGGTATGTGTTTTTAATCAATTTTCGAAAATATTTTATTGTTTTTTATATCTATTCCTCTATTTTTTATCCTTACTACGAATATGATATCAACCATTTATTATGCTACCTTTTTTCAGGATGCCAAGATGTATAATATTACTCACAAGGAATGTTAAGATAATAGTTTATTGATGTTCCCAATAGAGTTTCTATGTTGTTTTTAACATTCTTGTTGTAAAGAAAAACATATGTTTATATGGTTTTCCAAACCTACAATAATATTCAGTCCATTACGATGCAGACACTTTTTCATAGTATCGATGTAATATAGTATGTAACGCCCCGACCCCAGTTACCCAGAGTTGGTGCATTATTACATAACATTGGCATGATCATAAGAAAGATCAAATCTCGAAAGACCGATTGGTTTAGTAGCCTTGGAAAATGCCAGATATATTCATAAGTTTTACATTACATTATAAAATGAAAAACTACTACAACAACATAATGTCCCAATAAACCACACTATTATCCCCTCATAAAATCCCTGCAGGTCATTCATAACTTACTTCTTCGCATCCTGGGAAAAATAAAACATAAAAAAGGGGTGAGCTCAAATGCCCAGTAAGGATAACAATATAGCGGAAAGAATAGACATTTAAGGCAATGTATAACTAAAACAAAAGCCTTTTAAATATGAACTTTCAACATGGTATGGCATAAATAAAATGAAATAATGCCATTTAATTATTCACATGGATATTCTACTAATCGAATAATCCATGCAAAAATCAATAACCACTTTCATAATGTGGGAATGCATAATGCCAGACTATCATAACCACATAGCCAAGGCCTCGTGCCAAGACTACAAATAAGATTTTGTCAAGGCCTTGTGCCAAGACACTAGTTTGTCTCATGAGACCTACCGATGCATCGAGGAGCTATAGCGGGCTCCACCCGTCACTTATTAAGTCCAATGCTTTCCCATATGAAAAGATTTAAACATAACATAAACATTCGTATTAAAACTAGCATACGAAATGTCAATAATTTCACCATAAACTATGAATGGTATAAAAATAGCACATCCACAGTCAAACATATCACAAAACCTTCAATACAATATAGAAGTTTTGTATCATAATAAATCAACTTCAAATAATCTTAAAATCCATCAAAGGATGTTGGCATAGATGAAATCAAAATTATTTTTAAAGAAGTATCTCCTTTTATTTTGAAATCATTTAAGATCCATATAAAATAAAACATTTTCTTTGAAAATATTCTTATAAGCTTGTATGGAAAGCTTCTACGATTTTATAACGGCGGAAAATAACCGCACCCGCCGTATAAGTTAAAAAAAACATTCTTACCTCAATTCTGTCGAAAAGGTTAAAAAGGACCTTGTTTTGAAAACGACGGAAAGATTCCTTTATAAACCTCTTATAAAAAGTCAAACAAGGGTATAAATGACTTAAACCCATATTCTTTTAAATATTAAAAATGTTTTGAAATACATTTTGAAGAAACATGGATGTGGATGATAACGAGATCTCAGTAGATTATTATGTATAAACAACCTCGGATAATGAAGAGATTGTGAAATAACCCTTACCAGTTTGGTAACTTATGAAACATACAACCCATGAAAGAGGTATCATACAATGAATATGTAAGTACACATAAATTAGAGTGTATTACACAAAGAATATAATTATGGGCAGTACATACACCACACAAAAGGTAATGGTGGCAATATGGCATGAATCTCACAGGAATAAGGAGTGAGATGAAAACCCCTTACCACGTTAATCAACTGAGTCGTATGGCCAAAAGTTAATAACCACCAAATTATTTACAGAATAACATTAATATGATAATATATATCAAATGCCAGTACACAATACACCACTTTCAATAATTTAGTGGCGAATAATGGAAATCTCACGGAATTGAATGTGAGATAAGAAAAATCCCTTACCTTGTACTTTTCCTTGGTTGGGGTAGGTTAACCTCCTGTATAACAGTGAAATAATTGTTACTAAATTATACAAGAATCATATACATTAATATGATATCATATATGATCTTTTAATATTGATTTGATAATAATATCTTAGTATTATCGCTGTTTCGGGTGTGAACTTACTTGTTTGATTTTGTATGTTTTGTTACGTAAGACATGTTTGTAAAGGATAAGTTGTATATTATTCAAATCCAGAATGGTATCAAGTCCTTAAACATCATTTTTAAATCATCAAATGATAATTATACTTGAATGGATACGATGGAAAATGAATCTCATCGTGTTCGTGGAGACGGTAGTCCGTACGTACGCACGAACGCTACTTCCATTTAATTTTTATTTTAAAAGAATCGAATACAAATGATACATAGGTATATTACTATTCCAGTATAATATAATATTTTATATATGTTACTTAAGTTCATTAACACCATCCTTTATACGTTCCATGTGTGGTATGAACGAGTCATATCATTTTATGGGGGCGGTAGTCCGCACTTCCTCAAATGAAATTATCGTATGTATATACAACATGAAACGAATAATGGTATGAAATAAAATGGAATTACAGAAGCTTATATATAAAATATATATCATTAACATCATATTTAATTACAGTGCCATCATAATGGCCACCATGAGAGGCGGTAAGATGTATTTGAACAATCATCGTTTCGTGAGGCGTTAGTTTGCCATCCACAGAAACATTATGTTCATCATCCATTAGATGGAGTTGTGTGTATGTGTAGTTTGAATCCTTCTTATAACAACATCCTAGTATATTGAGGATACTGGTGTTGTTACAAAAGAAAGGAAATAAAAAGAGTTTGGGGGTTGAAGAAGCAAAATAAATAAAAATAATTTAAGAGAAATCGTTACCTTTAATTTAGGTAACTCACTTTGGTTGGAACCAAAGGACTTGTTGAAATGCTTTCTGCCTAAGGGGAAGCTTCAAGGAGGAGGAGAGGGATGTGGGGAGCTTATTTGGGCAGAGTTTGGACGAGCCAAGTGGCTTGAGAGGTGTGAGGAATGAGTAGAAGTGGTCTCCTTTTATAAGGGAGAGGAGGGGCTCTTTAGGAAAGAGTGAAAGTATTACTTTATAATATAATTATATTCGGTTTATAATGGTCCAAAAATCATTGAGGTCGAAGATAAGATGACTAATATTCTAAATAACATCAACCAATAATAATTGGACAGGTTTTAGATAATATTTTAATCATTATAATCTTATTTATTTAAATGATTTATTAATGAGGTAAACATTGCATCATTATTGTGTCATTAATAATTTAAATTATTTGATGACTAAAAATTATAAATAAAATACCATTATGTAGGAAATCTTTTTAGCTTTCTAATGAATATTTATAATCGAAAATTAAACATGTATAACCCTATGTAAAAATTGTTCTTCTAAAAGATGTAAGCTTATGCCATTTTTATTTTTATTTTAACTTTATTAATATAATGTGTCCCTACCACATACAAGTGGATCCAAGGGGTCCCCAAATTGACCCAAGGATGCCCATGGTCGGGTATGTGTCCACCAATAAGGTTAGGACACGTTTTAGGGTAATTTTGTATTATTATAATATTATTTTTTAACCCTTATTTACCGGATTTACCCTTTATCCATGGTAAATAAAATATTTACCACAGTAACTATTCAAAATGTCTAAAAATAAAAGTTACCTATTTACACAATTTGAACATCCTGATTCCAAATATGGAATCCATTTTCCTAAATTCAAAACACAGAAGTGGCAGAAATTAATTTAAAATTAATTCCCGCTGTTAAAACAAAAAGCGTGTTTTTAAGAGGTAATAACTATCAAAAGATTGACACTTGTTTATGTTCGGTATAATTGTAAAATTATGTCCAATGACCAACATTATATTAAATGGTAAAAATATATTCTAAATATACTTTAAAACCACTCAAATTCACAATTTATCACTATTAATTATTTTGATTAAAAAAGTTGTTTTTAATTAAAATTTAGTAATTTTCACTATTCATCAAAATATAAAAGTTATCCGAAAAGTACCAAAATTTCACCCTAGGCTAATTTTGATATTCCGAATCTAAAAATGAAGTCCATTTTGAAATATAAAATATATATGATTTCAAAAAGTAGGTATTACTATTCACAACGGCTAGTTTAATTAGTTGTGGTGTGTGTTAGAACTCGAGGTTGCGTACAACACACGCTATCGCATTATTCGAAGGGAAACGTACCGTAGAAGCTTGGGGTGTTACATTATCCCCTCCTTCAAATAATTGCGTCCTCGCAATTTCTAGGGTATTACTGCATAAAAAGACTCAGGTGGTTTTTCATCATAAGTTCCTCGGGTTCCCACGTTGCCTCTTCCATCTTATGATTTCACCACAAAACTTTTACCAGACGCGTCGTCCGGTTTCTCAGTACTTGTTCTCTCGTATCAAGAATCTTGACGGGCTCTTCGCAATAAGACATATCGGGTTCCAGTTCTAATTCCTCATAGGTGAGTACATGCGTTGGGTCAGGCATGTATTTTCTCAACAGAGATACGTGGAACACATCGTGAACTTTGGAGAGACTTGGCGGCATTGCCAATCGGTAAGCTACAACCCCAATTCGTTCTAGAATTTCGAAAGGTCCGATTTACCTGGGACTCAATTTACCTTTCTTACCAAAACGTATGACTCCCTTCCATGGAGATACCTTTAGGAAAACATGATCACCGACTTGAAATTCCAAATCCTTCCTTCGATTATCGGCATAGCTCTTCTGCCTACTTTGAGCTGCTTCGATGTGATTTTGGATTACTTTCACCTTTTCCACCGTTTCCTCCACCAGTTCTGGGCCTACAAGTTTTCTTTCACCAACGTCATCCCAACAGGTTGGTGTACGACATCTATTTCAGTATAACGCCTCATATGGTTCCATCTGAATACTCGAATGGAAGCTATTGTTATAGGAAAATTCTACCAGAGGTAAATATTGATCCCACATACCCTGAAAGTCAAGTGAGCAAGATCTCAACATGTCTTCTAAGGTTTGAATAGTCCGTTCTGATTGTCCGTCTGTCTGAGGGTGGTAAGCAGTGCTCAAATGAAGTTCAGTATCCAGGGATTTCTGAAGACTTTTCTAGAATCTTGAAGTAAAACGGGGATCACGATCAGAAACAATCGATAGGGGTACTCCATGAAGTCTCACAACTTCATTAATGTATAGTCTTGCTAGACGTTCCAGGGGTAGATCTTCTCTTATAGCAAGAAAATGTGCTGTCTTGGTAAGACGATCAATAATAACCCATATTGCATCGTTCCTTCTAGGAGTCTTTGGTAGCCCCATGACAAAGTCCATCGTAATATTGTCCCATTTCCACTCCGGTATAGGAAGAGCTTGCATGACTCCTCCAGGCTGTTGCCTTCCAGCTTTCACTTGTTGACAAACCATACATCTTGACACAAAATCAGCAATCTCCCTCTTCATATTGTCCCACCAAAAATGTTCCTTCAAATCTCTATACATTTTGGTGCTCCCAGGGTGTATAGAGAAATTGGAACTATGAGCATCATCCAGCAATTCCCTTTTTAGATCAGGTATATTGGGAACATAAAGTCTCTTCCCGAATTTCAAAATTCCATCTTCATACACAAAGTCTCTCAATCTCCCATCATTCACAGCTTTAATCTTCTTCTGAAATTCTTCATCATCGTTCTGAGAACTCTTAATCCTTTCTAGTAAAGATGGTTTGGAAACCATTTGAAAAAGCATTGATGTTTCACCTTCCCTGGTTATTCCCATGTCCATCTTCACTAGATCCATGAAAATTGGATCCCTTTCAATTCTCATCATGTTCAGAACTCCATGGTCTTTTCTGCTCAAAGCATCTGCTACTTTGTTTGCTTTCCCCTGGTGGTAGTGTATCGTGCAATCATAATCCTTGAGTAATTCAAGCCATCTCCTTTGCCTCATGTTGAGTTCTTTTTGTGAGAAAATATACTTCAAACTCTTGTGATCAGTATAAATCTCACATTTTTCACCATAGAGGTAGTGCCTCCATATCTTCAAAGCAAAGATCACTGCTGGTAACTCGAGATCATGAGTAGGATAGTTTTGTTCATGAATTTTCAACTGTCGTGATGCATAGGCAATAACTCTATCATTTTGCATAAGGACACAGCCAAGTCCTTTCTTCGATGCATCACTATAAATAACGAACCCATCATTCCCCGATGGTAAAGTCAATATAGGAGCATTGACTAATCTTCTCTTCAGTTCTTCGAAACATTCTTCAAACTCTTTTGTCCAAACAAATTTAACCCCTTTACGTGTGAGCTTCGTTAATGGGTTAGCCAATCGGGCAAAATTCTGGACGAAACGTCGATAATAACCTGCCAAACCAATAAAACTGTGTACCTCAGTTATACTCGTAGGTGCTGGCCATTCTTGGATTGCTTTGGTATTAGAAGGATCAACAGAGATTCCATCTTTAGAGACAATATGGCCAAGAAAAGAAATCTCCTGAAGCCAGAATTCGCACTTGCTAAACTTCCCATATAATTCATGCCTCCTCAGAGTCTTCAAGATAATGCGCAAGTGATTTTCATGATCTTCGTAGGTTTTGGAGTATACCAAGATATCATCAATAAATACCACCACAAATTCATCGAGATACTCCTTGAAAACTCTATTCATCAGATCCATGAACACAGAGGGTGCATTAGTCAATCCAAACGGCATTACAGTAAACTCGTAATGCCCGTACCTGGTTCGAAATGCTGTCTTCGGAATGTCTTCCTTCTTCACACACAACTGATGGTATCCAGATCGAAGGTCAATCTTTGAAAAGTATTGAGCTCCATGGAGTTGGTCAAATAAATCATCAATACGAGGTAGGGGATACTTGTTCTTTATTGTTATAGCATTGATCTCCCTGTAGTCGATACATAACCTCATAGATCCATCTTTCTTATTAACAAAAAGAACAGGGGCTCCCCATGGAGAAACACTAGGGCGAATAAATCCCTTATTACTCAATTCCTCTAGTTGTTTCTTTAGTTCGACTAACTCTACAGTGGCCATTCTATAAGGGGTCTTTGATATAGGCCTTGATCCAAGAATCAAATCAATAGAAACCTCAACTTCTCGTTCTGGAGGATGTCCAGGTAAATCTTCCGGAAATACATCTACAAATTCTTTCACAACAGGTACATCCTCTATTTGAACATTCCTTTCCTCACCGACAGTTATTTCATTCTCTTCCTCCCCAATAATTGAATTAAGTTGAGCTGTTGGGGGTGGATCTAAATAAGAATTAGGTGGTGACGATTCTGCTCTAAAAATAAGGTGCTCCTTATCATTATCATCAAGAATTGTAACCTCTTTCTTCTTACAATAAATCTTCGCATCATAGTCCGAAATCCAGTCCATACAGAGGATTATATCAAACTCAATCATAGGTATGACGATGAAATCAGCAGATAAAGAAAATTTATGTGCTCTAATGGGGACTGATTCACAAAACTTTGTTGCAACGATACTTCCCTTAGGAGTTTTAACAGACAACTCCCTTATTAAATCAAATTGGAAATATCTAATTTTCTTAGCAAACTGGGAAGATATGAAACAATGCGATGATCCAGAATCAAATAATGCATTTGCTAAACTTGAGGAAACCATTAAATTACCTGCCACCACGTCTTTCGGAGCTTCTACCTCAGCAGTAGTGATAGCATAAGCCTGGCCTTGATCCCTTGGCCTTTTCTGAGGTAAGTTCTCCTGACGCTTAGGGCATGCATTTGCATAATGCCCCATCTCCCTGCAATTGTAGCACTGAACGTTGGTAGATTCCTTCTTCCCCTTGCAAGCATGAGCTTGGTGGCCTTTTTCACCACACTTGCAACAGACTCCCATTCCCTTCAAGCAAGTACCAGGATGTTTCTTCCCGCATTTACCACAAGATGGATATTCAACCTTTCCCTTCTTCCCCTTATTTCCATTCCCAGATTGATCAGCAGGTCTCTTCTTCTCTTGCTTTGCTTTAAAGTCATAAGACTTAGAGAATTCCTTTTCGGTCTTGATAGCACATGAGACAATGTCTTCGTACGATGAAAAGGATTGTGAGACTAATGCTCGATGGAGAAATGGTTTTAACCCATCAAAGAAACGATCAATCTTACTTCTTGGGTTGCGAATATAATCTCCAGCATACCTCGCTAACCTTGTAAAGTTAGCCTCATACTTTGTGACATTAACATCCTCCTTTTGTCTCAGACTCAGAAATTGCCTTTCCATATCTGCTCGATGGTCGCGAGGAAAGTATTTTTCTAAAAACAGATCTTTGAACTCCCTCCATTCCATGTTTGATACTTCATCATCTTCCTTCATGTTTTGAATCAATGACCACCATTGATCAGCATCTCCAGTGAGGCGGTAAACTGCCATGGTAACTTTTTCCCTTTCACTACTCCCCAAAGCCTGAAATATTTTCTCTAGAGAAAATATCCATTGCTCAGCTACTAAGGGATTTGTACTCCCATTGAACGTTGGTGGTTGTTGTCTCATGAATTGATCTAACATTGATCCTCCACGCTGCGGATCAGGGTGCTCCATACGGGTAAGGTTATTATTCATAACCTGAGTAAGTTGTCCCAGTATGGGGATTAGCTGATCAGCACCAGTTGCATCACTAGCCCCACTATAATTATCTTGAGCAGGAGGGCAATCCCTACATGGGGTGCGGGCATTGATACGGTTTCCATTTCTTCCACTAGGCGCCATTTCTAAACAATGGCATAAACTAGATCAGTTTATAAATCAAAATACATAATCCCATACTTATAAAACACTTAGCATAAATTGAACTATTTATGGATATAATCCATAATCATAAAAATGTTTTCTTTGAGGAAGTATATACTCATAAACCCTTCATAATGATTTGTAAAGATAGTGAGAGTTATCCTAAGCATATCCCCCGGGAGTGTCGTCACCAAGAGTGCAGCAAGGCCCGTTGTCGTGCACCAGTTCCCGTTCGAGTCTAGCTCAAAGCGGTGTTTTCGGGTTTTACCCCTAGGTACATCTGTGCCAGAGCCGCCTCTACCTGCTCGTATCCAGATAGGGATGTATTGCTCGGAAAACTCACAAAATCTCTACAATACCAAAATTCTAGGACGTTCTTCTACACTAATCCTCAAAGTTCATCTTAGGTCTACGTGCTCTAATCAGAGTTTATCTAAATCTAGCTTCCAAGGTTTGTACTAAACTTCCTCTGATACCAACTGTAACGCCCCGACCCCAGTTACCCAGAGTCGGTGCATTATTACATAACATTGGCATGATCATAAGAAAGATCAAATCTCAAAAGACCGATTGGTTTAGTAGCCTTGGAAAATGCCAGATATATTCATAAGTTTTACATTACATTATAAAATGAAAAACTACTACAACAACATAATGTCTCAATAAACCACACTATTATCCCCTCATAAAATCCCTGCAGGTCATTCATAACTTACTTCTTCACATCCTGGGAAAAATAAAACATAAAAAAGGGGTGAGCTCAAATGCCCAGTAAGGATAACAATATAGCGGAAAGAATAGACATTTAAGGCAATGTATAACTAAAACAAAAGCCTTTTAAATATGAACTTTCAACATGGTATGGCATAAATAAAATGAAATAATGCCATTTAATTATTCACATGGATATTCTACTAATCGAATAATCACATGCAAAAATCAATAACCACTTTCATAATGTTGGAATGCATAATGCCAGACTATCATAACCACATAGCCAAGGCCTCGTGCCAAGACTACAAATAAGATTTTGTCAAGGCCTTGTGCCAAGACACTAGTTTGTCTCATGAGACCTACCGATGCATCGAGGAGCTATAGCGGGCTCCACCCGTCACTTATTAAGTCCAATGCATTCCCATATGAAAAGGTTTAAACATAACATAAACATTCGTATTAAAACTAGCATACGAAATGTCAATAATTTCACCATAAACTATGAATGGTATAAAAATAGCACATCCACAGTCAAACATATCACAAAACCTTCAATACAATATAGAAGTTTTGTATCATAATAAATCAACTTCAAATAATCTTAAAATCCATCAAAGGATGTTGGCATAGATGAAATCAAAATTATTTTTAAAGAAGTATCTCCTTTTATTTTGAAATCATTTAAGATCCATATAAAATAAAACATTTTCTTTGAAAATATTCTTATAAGCTTGTATGGAAAGCTTCGACGATTTTATAACGGCGGAAAATAACCGCACCCGCCGTATAAGTTAAAAAAAAAACATTCTTACCTCAATTCTGTCGAAAAGGTTAAAAGGGACCTTGTTTTAAAAACGACGGAAAGATTCCTTTATAAACCTCTTATAAAAATTCAAACAAGGGTATAAATGACTTAAACCCATATTCTTTTAAATATTAAAAA
The DNA here is from genome assembly GCA_963277665.1 of Viscum album. NCBI lineage: Eukaryota > Viridiplantae > Streptophyta > Magnoliopsida > Santalales > Viscaceae > Viscum > Viscum album. The sequence goes on from OY728131.1 coordinate 1,516,895,554, forward strand.
TGTTTTGAAATACATTTTGAAGAAACATGGATGTGGATGATAACGAGATCTCAGTAGATTATTATGTATAAACAACCTCGGATAATGAAGAGATTGTGAAATAACCCTTACCAGTTTGGTAACTTATGAAACATACAACCCATGAAAGAGGTATCATACAATGAATATGTAAGTACACATAAATTAGAGTGTATTACACAAAGAATATAATTATGGGCAGTACATACACCACACAAAAGGTAATGGTGGCAATATGGCATGAATCTCACGGGAATAAGGAGTGAGATGAAAACCCCTTACCACGTTAATCAACTGAGTCGTATGGCCAAAAGTTAATAACCACCAAATTATTTACAGAATAACATGAATATGATAATATATATCAAATGCCAGTACACAATACACCACTTTCAATAATTTAGTGGCGAATAATGGAAATCTCACGGAATTGAATGTGAGATAAGAAAAATCCCTTACCTTGTACTTTTCCTTGGTTGGGGTAGGATAACCTCCTGTATAATAGTGAAATAATTGTTACTAAATTATACAAGAATCATATACATTAATATGATATCATATATGATCTTTTAATATTGATTTGATAATAATATCTTAGTATTATCGCTGTTTCGGGTGTGAACTTACTTGTTTGCTTTTGTATGTTTTGTTACGTAATACATGTTTGTAAAGGATAAGTTGTATATTATTCAAATCCATAATGGTATCAAGTCCTTAAACATCATTTTTAAATCATCAAATGATAATTATACTTGAATGGATACGATGGAAAATGAATCTCATCGCGTTCGTGGAGACGGTAGTCCGTACGTACGCACGAACGCTACTTCCATTTAATTTTTATTTTAAAAGAATCGAATACAAATGATACATAGGTATATTACTATTCCAGTATAATATAATATTTTATATATGTTACTTAAGTTCATTAACACCATCCTTTATACGTTCCATGTGTGGTATGAACGAGTCATATCATTTTAAGGGGGCGGTAGTCCGCACTTCCTCAAATGAAATTATCGTATGTATATAACATGAAACGAATAATGGTATGAAATAAAATGGAATTACAGAAGCTTATATATAAAATATATATCATTAACATCATATTTAATTACAGTTCCATCATAATGGCCACCATGAGAGGCGGTAAGATGTATTTGAACAATCATCGTTTCGTGAGGCGTTAGTTTTCCATCCACAGAAACATTATGTTTATCATCCATTAGATGGAGTTGTGTGTATGTGTAGTTTGAATCCTTCTTATAACAACATCCTAGTATATTTAGGATACTGGTGTTGTTACAAAAGAAAGGAAATAAAAAGATTTTGGAGGTTGAAGAAGAAAAATAAATGAAAATAATTTAAGAGAAATCATTACCTTTAATTTAGGTAACTCAGTTTGGTTGGAACCAAAGGACTTGTTGAAATGCTTTCTGCCTAAGGGGAAGCTTCAAGGAGGAGGAGAGGGATGTGGGGAGCATAGTTGGGCAGAGTTTGGACGAGCCAAGTGGCTTGAGAGGTGTGAGGAATGAGTAGAAGTGGTCTCCTTTTATAAGGGAGAGGAGGGGCTCTTTAGGAAAGAGTGAAAGTATTACTTTATAATATAATTATATTCGGTTTATAGTGGTCCAAAAATCATTGAGGTCGAAGATAAGATGACTCATATTCTAAATAACATCAACCAATAATAATTGGACAGGTTTTAGATAATATTTTAATCATTATAAGCTTATTTATTTAAATGATTTATTAATGAGGTAAACATTGCATCATTATTGTGTCATTAATAATTTAAATTATTTGATGTCTAAAAATTATAAATAAAATATAATTATGTAGGAAATCTTTTTAGCTTTCTAATGAATATTTATAATCGAAAATTAAACATGTATAACCCTATGTAAAAATTGTTCTTCTAAAAGATGTAAGCTTATGCCATTTTTATTTTTATTTTAACTTTATTAATATAATGTGTCCCTACCACATACAAGTGGATCCAAGGGGTCCCCAAATTGACCCAAGGATGCCCATGGTCGGGTATGTGTCCACCAATAAGGATAGGACACGTTTTAGGGTAATTTTGTATTATTATAATATTATTTTTTAACCCTTATTTACCGGATTTACCCTTTATCCATGGTAAATAAAATATTTACCACAGTAACTATTCAAAATGTCTAAAAATAAAAGTTACCTATTTACACAATTTGAACATCCTGATTCCAAATATGGAATCCATTTTCCTAAATTCAAAACACAGAAGTGGCAGAAATTAATTTAAAATTAATTCCCGCTGTTAAAACAAAAAGCGTGTTTTTAAGAGGTAATAACTATCAAAAGATTGACACTTGTTTATGTTCGGTTTAATTGTAAAATTATGTCCAATGACCAACATTATATTAAATGGTAAAAATATATTCTAAATATACTTTAAAACCACTCAAATTCACAATTTATCACTATTAATTATTTTGATTAAAAAAGTTGTTTTTAATTAAAATTTAGTAATTTTCACTATTCATCAAAATATAAAAGTTATCCGAAAAGTACCAAAATTTCACCCTAGGCTAATTTTGATATTCCGAATCTAAAAATGAAGTCCATTTTGAAATATAAAATATATATGATTTCAAAAAGTAGGTATTACTATTCACAACGGCTAGTTTAATTAGTTGTGGTGTGTGTTAGAACTCGAGGTTGCGTACAACACACGCTATCGCATTATTCGAAGGGAAACGTACCGTAGAAGCTTGGGGTGTTACATAGTAATGCACCATCTCTGGGATACTGGTGTTGGGGACATCATATTTGGTATCATAGTATGTTTAGTAGAATCATTGGAAACTGGATTTAGAAAACATATAATAGGTAGCACACCCCTAAGATTGAATTTGATGATATGTATGGAATAAAATCCTATATTTTTGGTAAGGTGGATATTATGTGGGTATTTCTTGAAAAAAATCATGTTTTGAATATGAAAAGTGATGGTGGTTCTATCACATATACACCTTATAGTGTAATCTTCACTGAAGTGTATCATGCATGAATCGGTGTAACCTGGTACACAAAAATGGGTCTTACTACACACATGGTTTGACACTCTTGGGAGATATTAGTAGGATAATTATTATTTTATTTAGATCCCATTATTAAGTATTAAAAAAGTAAATATTTCCCAAGTGATTTTTATTATGATCATGAGAATAATTTTGCATAAATTTTTAATTTATGTTATGTGATTAGGTAGTTTGAAATTATACATTTTTATTCATGATTTTATGAGCTAAACTAGTATATGAAATTATTTACAAAGGGACCTGAAATGAATGTTTGGTTCAGAGTAGATTAAAATAAAGTATATTTTATAAGTAGATTATTTTCTTCAAAAACGTTATTTTCTATTGATGGACATACTCAAAATTGAAGGAAAAAGATCGCGAAAAACTCTTCTCTCTCTCTTCTAGAGGATGCAATTTCAGGTATAATCATGGAATAATCTCAGGTGACTTAAAAATATTTATCAACATCCATGTTACATGTAAGAAACTATATGTGGCTCCTAACACATCTAATATCATTATTTTATTATGAGGTTCATGTTCTATATATGAAAAAATAGAGTGTTCTCAGATTTCATACAATTCTAGGATTGAAAGGTATTATGAGTGTACTTATAAGTTATTTACCCAAACTATACCATATGAAGCTCTAATAAATCTTGAAGGCACAGTAGAAGAGGGTGACCTCATAGTTTCTTACATGTTTGAAATTTTAATTTTGTTATCTTTTGATGTATTAAAGATAATTTTGCGACCTTTAAGGAAAACATAATAAGAATATTTTATAATTTTTAGGTTCTTGTGGATGTTAAAAAATTGTATATTGAAAACAAATCATTTATAAATAATAATCAATTTCATGATAATTTCCATAAAAAATATAGATGATGCATTTGGAAAGAGGATGTAGAAGATTTGGAGGATGCCGAGTTGTTCAAATGGAATTACTGGGCCCATTATCTTCATGAGAGAATCCAACACTGAAGACCAGGATAAAATTATGAGTTTCTGTTCACAAAAATGTTATTTATTTCATTATCAAAATAAAATTATTTTGGGAAAGGTTAACATCCATGTTTGGATCATGTAAATAAAAAAATATAGTGTATTTGTATTGAAAGGGTAAAAATAATATTTCCAATGTGCAACTCTTACACTTTAAAGAGGCGAGACACTAAAAAATCAATTTATCACATTTAAAAGGAATATAAACCAATATAGGATAATAAACTACAGTCAAGGATACTCTAATACCATAGTTGAATATTAATGATTAATATTCATCTGTTTGGATTCAATAATAATTTATTTGATTATTTTATCAATAATTATTTGGTTATCTGAATCATGAGATACATAAGTATTTTTTTACAATACATATTCATTATGGAATTTTAAGAACGTGATGAATAGAACTAGTAACTCAAAGAAGTGATTTTCCTATAATTTAAACATTTTCAAAACACATTAATTTGGAAATATAACCCCAAATATGATCTTTATGTTTATATAATATTAAATATATGTTTATGGAATTGTATTGTTAACCATGAAATTGGTCACTGATATGATGTTTTATGTTATTCTTGAATTATTATATGTTTGGATTTAAGGAAGGCCTGACATTTTAATCGTCCAAGGAAACATGTTTCAATAAGGTTTAAAGGAGACTATGTTATTCCTATATTTCAAATAAATCATTCGATTAATTTTTCAATGATTAATTTGTTTGAAAATATTTTGACGTTGAACGTTTTATTGTAGATTTTTTTGATTTTTTTCTAATTTTTTCTATTCTATTATCTTTTTTGGTTCTTCATTGTATTTATTCAATTGACAGGTACTAGTGAGAATTTTAGGACTTTATTGATTTTATTCTCCCAAATTTATTCACAACATAGTGAAGGTAAATATTCTAATTTATTATTTTTTATAAATTATTTTTAAACATGTAAATTGTTTTAGAATAATGTTAATATAGGCATCATGTTTCACATTAATATATGTTAGGTGGAGTTCTATATTTATACACTCAATATGATCATTTTATGTTTCAATTATTAAATTAAATGTCTCATGTAGTAAAAAAAACATCATATGGTAAGGAATTGAATTGTCAATGTTGAGATGTGCGAAATAATGTTTCATATTATATTTGTTTATGCATTTAATTTCAAGGGTTTATAATTGTGAATTAATAATTAAGAATATGATTTTATTTAAAAACCTAAGGATATTCATGTTTTGAATGATTCTATATTTTATATTCGTATGATGTTAAAATTTCATGTCTTAATTATCTACTATACTTTCTATTTTAATACAAAAAATCATTGTGAATTAAATATTGGATTATGTGTTTTGGTTTTTATGTTTTCGTTGAGTTTATTATAATGTCCATTTAGGCCTCTTATTCAGATCTTGTTTGGTCTTTGTATTCTACAACACAATCCATATATTATCAGGTGACTCTAGCATGATTTTATGTGATCTGATAATAATTTTAGATCAAATGGATTGGATCCTTCCATACTTTGTAGGTTTGATATTTTAATAGGGCATGATCTATAATTTTTTGTTTCAGTTTATTCAATTTGTTCCATGTTCCTAGAGGAATCAGTGACTCTAGATTCTACCTTTTTATTTGGATTGTTCATGTGAATTTATTGAATTATATTCCTAACTTATAAAGAATTTATGATATGCCAACTCGCTTGATATGTATAGGGTAACATTATTTTGTCAATGATTAACTAAGTGAATCCTCTTGTATTTTTCTACACATTTTCAAATAGGGAGAAATCATATTATAAATGGTTGCATTTAATATTTTTGGTGATTATTAGGGGAGTATAATATGTTGTTACATGCATGGCCAATCACTGGATCTTACGAGGTTCTTATTCCATCCCCTATCACAAAACACAAAGGTGTATTACAATAGGGTAAAAAACTATTCTTCATTAACCCATAGGGATACAAACTAGAGTTTCTTAATAATTGTAAAATAATGAACATAGTTCTCATGATACATGGAGGACATTATGGTGATGATGTAAAATAACACATTGCCTCAATTATGAAAATAGGTGAAACTAATACCCTTGTAATGGATCCCCATTATTGTTTTATGTCATTTTTAGTTCATGTTCATTATACTTTCTATGTACGGTTCTACTTCATGTGCATCATGTGAGTTAATATTTGGAGATTTTGTATGAAATATCCTTGAGATTCTGTTGATGTAGAGATCATGGATCTTTATGAACATGTCTTGAATATATTTATTATTTCATTATTTTCTAGATTGTTTCATATATTATTTCTTATAATCCCTTTTTATAACTGATCTTATGAAGATCATTCACTATGAACCTACTTCAACGTAAATATTTTTTTCTTTTACTATTTTCCATTTTTACTTTTTTACCCTTAACATGTGGAACATAGATGCAATTTTGAAATTATATATGTGATTTGTTTGTATTTTAGTTTAATTTAAATGTAATGAAATGCATAATTTTTTATTTCATAGTTTCAAATATTTAATTTGAAAATATTTTGGGAATATTGTTTAATGTACAAAATGTTCATATGATATACTTTTGTAACTTGGTACCTAATTTTTCGCTGATTAATTCGTAATGGAGTTTTAATTTATAAACTAAATACAAGTATTTAAATATTAAAAAAGTAATTATGATTATAGAATTTTAATTATCATGTAATTCTAGAATGGTATTGTTTGAATCATCATATCCTTGTTTGTGAATATCACATTTATTAATAATGAGCTTATTGATATTGTTCGAACTTGTAACTTCAATTGATCATATGGTCAGCTCAGAGGGTAAATCATTATTCATTTCTTATTATTGGATTGAATGTTTATATAAAAATTTTTATCATGTTTATTTTTGAAAATTTTTAATATTTATCTTTAGATTCATGTATTTATTTTTCATTTTTTTTTGAATCGAAATTAATCCCAAGGGATCATGTTCATTGAATTTGGATTCTCTTACAATAAGAGAAACACCTACTAAAAATTTTAATAAAAGACCAATCAAACTTCCCTAACATTCCCATGACCCCTCCAGGAAAAACGTTTCCATCGATAATATAACATTTAATATTTCAAAAATCAATCCTTGATGGTCTTATAATTAGTGAATCTAATGTACCTTGGCCTTTCATACACTAGATCTTTGATCGATTTGATCACCTTTCCCTGAATATTTTAACCCACATATAGATCTATTCTCTATCGTATCATGTCGAATTTGATCCATGTTTTTATAGTATTTTTATCATGGATATTAACAATTTTTATATCAAGAAGTTTTTGTAAATGTATGATTTCAAAGATTCACTTATAGTTAAAAATATATTATAGAAAAATAAGGTATTATAAATATTTAAATAATGGACAGAAAAGAGTTATATAGTATTATATATTTTTATTATAATAATATAATTGATACATGACTATTAAAAAAATTATTTCAAAACAAATTTCTTTCTTATAATCATTTTGAAATAGTACCCATAAAAAATTTAAAATAAAATAATTCATTATAATGGTGGGAAATACTCAATGATATTTTTAAACGTTTTAGAATAATTTGGTGAAATATTAATATATTAATTTCAAATTATTAAGCATGATATGTCACTATTAGAGACAAAATACAATTTAAGGTTCCAATCATTTATATTTTTAGAAAATATAACTGAAAACAGTATTAAAAAATAATTTAAATTCATTAAAAAAAATTTCACATGCCCACATTATATTGATGTCAAATGAATTCATGTAGTAAATATACAATATAAATTAAAGGTAATGATATATAATAAAAATGAATTAATATATTCTTAGACTTTTGTACATAAATTGGAATTTTAAATTTTAATTCATAGGTCAGAGTTATTGGTGAGAATTCACACCGATGGTTATCAATACATAGTGATATGAAAATATTATCATGTTTAATTATTTGACTTTCTTGTTGAATACCATAGTTAGATGATACTAAGTGGAATTAATTGGATATGGGTGTTGGTTAAATTTTTCCTTCTACCAGGTTATTTAGGGTGTTACTAATCTAGTATAGAATTATATTCTAGTTTGACTATGAATATGTAAGTACAAGTACTAAAAATATAATTCTAAAATGAAGGGATGCATGTTCGAAATGGATATTGAAGATATATTGGTTGGGGAATTCACCTCCATGTATTTTTTGAAATCATTATGAATGTTAACATTAACTCAAGTCTAGATAAAGTAATGGGTTTTTACATATTAAGGGGATAAATAATGTTATATCTTATTTGTGATGGAGTGAAATATAATGTTGAATAATTTACCAATGATATTAATGATGACATATAAAGATAGTACAATATATGCCTAAAATAAATTCAAGTTTTAATAGATAAGTAAATGTTAATGGGTGAAATAAATGAAATTATAGAGTATTATTACAAGTTAATCACTTGAATATGCAATATGATAAGGATATTGTTCAGGAAACAATTAATATTTATGAGTGATAAATTAGTGGTAATAATAAAAGTTATTAATAGAATAATTGACATATGTTATAGAGAATAATATATTCCCATTGAAATATTTATAATTTGAGGGTGGAATATATAATGATTAATTTTTTCCCTTAAATAAAATAAAAAATATTACATAGTTTATTCCATAGGATATTGTATCTGATTATCCAAATGAAATTTTGGGTTTCGTCAATGAATTTTTTTCCGTAAAAGACATGCATATTATTAAGAACTTGTGAAAGAAAATCATATCTTTAAAATTACATAATTTTATAGGGGTATTGTTGATGCTCATTTCCATCATAGAGTCTAACAACTGAAAAAGGGAAATACCTTAGTCCAAAGTGATTCATCCTTTGAAAAAAACATCAAAAATTAACAAAGGCATGAACAAAGATTTCTTCACACTTGGGTCGCGCATGTTTAATCATTGTCGCGCAAGTATACTTGGCACCACATATTGATTGCGCAGGTGACTTGTGCACCCACATTTATTTTTTCCCAAGGTCTTCCCCAGCCTATAAATACCCCTTGTGGGCCACCCATTTTGGGGAGAAAAATTTCCAATAGTCAAATTTAAGCTCTGGTCGCCCTAGTCTCTACTTGAAGTCTTCAGGTCACTTCTAAGGTAATTTGTTACTAAGAATGGAAGATCTAAATTGGGGAAACAAGGCCTAAGTGATGAAACTCGTCAACACTTGCATGCATAACTGGATAGCTCTTAAGGTAAATGGCCACACATGCGTTCCGCCTTATCCCTTCAACACAACATGCACACCACTCTTTTGGAATCCATTAGGGATAATACTAAGTGCTTGAGCCAAGTCTCACCCATGTATTACCCTAAGGGTTGACCGTCACGCAAGTACCCATGTGTCGCGTAGGTATACATGCATGACCAGGACTTGCGCGCCCACACAGGACTTGTGTGCCTCTTTCTTTTTGGGTGCCCTTCCTTCCTATTCACTAGCTTTCTTCAAATCCACATCTCCTCTTCAAGATTTAATCATCAGAACCATCTTCAAACCCATTTATATCATGGTTCCTTTGTTGTTTTCCTTAAATAAAAGGAATTCTTGGGAACATCTCTCAAAACCTAGTTATTTATATATCATTATGTCCTTAGGTTGGGAGATTTTATTAAATCAACCTCATCCATTAAGATGAGAAGTCCCCTAATATGGGATTCCTTTTTAGGAGTAATCCCCAATCTTCATGTTCCCTTAATTTTGGGCATCCTCTTCAAGAGTATGCCCCATGGTCCCAAATATGGGCATCCTCCTTAGGAGTAAGCCCCAAATTCCAATTTACTTTAACCTGGGAATCCACTTTGGGTGTAAGCCCCAGTCATAATTCCCTTAAACTTGGGCCTCCTTAGGAATAAGCCCCAGTTCTAAAGTCCCTTTAACCTGGGCCTCCTTCTCAAGAGTAAGCCCCAGTCATAATTTCTCTTAACTAGTCTTAATCCCCTATAATTTGGGCATCCTTCTAAAGATTAAGTCCTAAGTTAAGTATCCAAATCTCTATAAAGCACATATACCTTTATGGAAATTGTTCTCTGGTTTCATCCCTGAAGTAAATCCCATCTATCTTTGGCAATCAGACATACATAAGCCCCACATTATTTGTTATGATTTCATATTTCATGGCACAATTGTTAGGTTTTACCAATACCTCTTGTTTCTCACACTGAGCTTGACTCACGTGAGCTTAGAGCGTAAAAGTAATTATGACATCTTTCATTGTGCCATCAATCATAAATAGACCTCATACTTATTAACTCTAACTACGTGGGTTTTGATTCCTTTTCTAAACAAGGATACATAGGTAGCCCATCTGCAGGTACGATCCCAACTCTGAAATAAAACATGTCCTTCTGAATGACAATAAACTTCAAGTGCCCCGTTGAGTGGATTTAAAACCAGTATGGTTATCATAATAACTAAGATATCCTTATACAATGTATTGAAGGTTACCATTGATAAAGAATCTATAACAAATATAGATGATTCTCTATCGATGAAGAACCTCAAATACATATAAATGATTCTCTAAATATTATACATATTAATCATTGATTATCATATCTAAATTAAATCTCATTTTCATACTTGGTAATGTAATAAGGATTCATGAACATTAATTAAATATATAAAGAGAGTCCCATAGTAGACAATAATTCCCCCCAAAAAGGTTTGATGATTCGACCTCCCATCCTCTCGACCAATGAAATTTCTTAAGCCTCATCGGTCCAAAACTAATGAACATCTACCATTGGAAAGTAGGTCCAAATGGATATATAATAATTGGATGTTTGCGGTTCTACAAACAAACTGATGTGAAACTGATTGGAATGTTTGAACCTTAAACAAAAAAAGTCATACCCATTTCTAGAGGAAACAAAAGATGGTAAACCCAACATTAATCCTTATCCAAGTTAAAATGATGTTTAACTTATTTGTTAGGCCCCTATTTAAACTCAATGAGAGGGAGAAAAAAACAGTCAACAACATATGTGCTTATCCAAAAGATGTAGTGGCCGAACATATCTTTATTATGTCTGTTATATTAAACAGTCATTCATTACCAAGATATTCTGCATTACAGAAATGGATTCTCTAATGTTCACACCTGTGAATGCCTATGCTGTGAATACCTCTACTGTGAATGCATTTCCTGCTACTCCTGCTAGATCATTATACACTCTGAGGATGACATCACCTACTCAGCATCTTAAACGCTGGGTATCAAATGCACTGGTTATGAAATACCGTCGACACTATACCATTCCAACTTTTGTCACAACTAGAAAATCCCTCCAAGTTAATAATTCACCCTGGTTGTTCCGACAGCGACGACGAGCGATCAAGAAACAGGTTGTGCCTACAATCGTTTCCAACTGTTTCCAGTCATTATCCCCATAACTCAATAACCATTCCCTCCCATATTTTTGGGAGGTGAATGAGAAGTTCACTAAAGGCCTTATTTCAAGGAAACACGGGTCACTCCTGAGGGCTCCCAGAAAAATTCACCTCCAGAATCATGCGGTAGTGTGCCCTCAACATGATGAGGGTGTCGTATCTAGGCGTTCGGCTTAGGTTCCTCAAACTCGAGCAGGCAAGAAGAACCACCATAGGCGAAGACTGACCAATAGTGATAATTTTATTATCTCTACCATTTTCGGAGAAGTCCACCAACCTAACTTGGTGGAAAGCAAAGACCCGACACACACACCATCCATTTTAATTCAGTTGTCCAGCAGACTCGTCTGGCAGCAACACAACAATCCTGTCAGGAAATTTTGGTGGAGTATTATAGACAAAAAAATACACTTGTTTAAAAATCATCAGCTAGTTAGCAGGCTCTTTTGACTACATACGATGAATCCTGCTAACCCAGTGTGTTGGCAACTGCTAAAAAGGCACATACACCTGCTTACAATCCTCAATCCTACCAGCAACCTCGTCTTCCAGTATTGAATGAAGTTTATCAACCACGTTCGGTGGAGTGCAATCAGCAGGCACATACACCTACTTGTATTGATAAAGCGTACCAACAATCTCGTTTGGTCGCACCCGGAGAAGTCAATTGGAAAATCCCAAGGACAAATTGGAGGCAGACTCAACTCTCTGCCCCAACACTTGAGTACTGTCAAAATTCACGGACAGAAAAAGGAGGACATGAGTAATAACACACACATACTACAAGCAAGAAATGGATTTATATTCCCGTTCCGGCAGCTGAAGTCATCAAACAAATTCTAACAATGGTGAAAGAGCAGAAGCAAATCCCTGCTCATATTCTGGATTCCTGCCAAGATATTATAATAGCTTCAGCAGCATCATAGGGAAAGAAATGCAAATCCATCCATACCAGTGGAGTGACAAATCAATAGTTCACTCCGGAGTAGACAAAAAACTTTATTGAAGTCTAAGAGAGTTATGGGGAATACTCCCCAATGTCATACGGACAACCAAGTCAGGCACATACACTTGATTTGAGTGGAGATAATCAGCCTAAACTGAATATTTCTCCTTACAGGAACATACAATTTCCCATAATAACCACTTTCTTCCAAAAGTTGTTCCTATAGTGAGTAAGAAAGAATCTAATAAAAAGACTCATCCAACATAGTACAAAAATCAATATCCAATCTGTAACAAGGCCTTACTCGATGTTGGAGTTCTTGATGCACTCGGACAATTATCTTTTGCAACTCATGATTTTACTCTCTCAGTTCCCAATAGTGGGAACATTATTTCTGAAGGTCTTCTTCAGACACTTCCTCATGAAGGCTTTCTTCATGATAGTTCGTTCAATCTCGAAGTATCATATTCAGATGAGAGCCATAATAACCCTCTCTGTGTCCATAAGACTACAGAGCAAGAGGTTTCATCTTTTGATGTAACCCACCGTGGTGGTCCTCAACATGATGATGAATTTAGCTACGAAATTCCTCTCCACAAAAGTAATTTACATTGCATGAAAAATTCTTCAAAAGAAAATACAGTGATGGGAAATCCCTCTTATCTTGAGGAACATAAAAATGTGAAGCCAGTCATGTCTGATGCTATACCATTATCTGGTGAAATACTTTCTCAATTAGAAGATAGCTCGGTGTGTAGGTCATTCTTTGAACTACACCTAGGTCATTTATCTTCTAGTCTGATAAGTGAATTATCTACCGATATTGTTGAATCTGATGAATCAACAAGGATGAACCAACTATGGTCTAATCAGGAACAATAATCATCATTTAATGATAAAGATGAAGTGATGAATATGAGAAAACAACTGGTGAAAGGTGACGTACCAGTCATGTATTGGCTGTTTTTTGACTCTCAGAATGACATTCCGTTGATGTGGACAGAAGATTGTATTCAACATTTTCGTCTCAACATGTAGAATAATCTTTTTCAATTGAAAAAGAAAATATTATATTATGATGAATATGAAAATCATGTCAAGATAATAGAATGGTTACAATGCCAAATTGGCTTGGCATCTCTCTCAGATTCTCGATAACTAAAGGCTGAAAAGAAGCAGAGAACCCTTCAGCGTTCATGCCTTGGTGCATTAAGAAGATTGCACCAGTTAATTTCCAATTCCCCATATGGTATACATATCAGGGGATGGGGAATCCATGGAGCACTATATTTAATTGTACTCTCCAGCCAACAAAGCCTGTCAAAAATGGTGTCATGCAATGTTATTTTCTATGGTGGGCCACAACTAATTAGCTTTGTATGTAATCAAAAGATCACTCAAGAATAGTCCTAAAATCATTCTTCTCAAAGTCAGGCATACAAAGAACACGTTTTTGAATTAATCATGCATCTAGAAAACAAGAATATCAAACCGGATTCTTGTTTAGAGCATGCACATCATCAAGTGACAAAAGTGTCAGAAATCATACAATGTTGATTTGAACCAGGTGATTTGAGTGGTTGTCAGTTCATGCATCCAGCCAAATTCGAGACTATCGTCTATAAGATCAGGAGAGCTTTTAAGATACTCTCAGATATAGCATCTGAAAAGATACCCCAGCTTGCCAGAATGGGGAATCTTTTAGCCCAACCCTCGGAATCAACAAATAAGATTCATGGAGATGAGCAAGAAGAGTAGGAACATCCCCAGTCCACGGGATTGGGTACTGTTTCAAATCCTCAATCTCTCCCTCAGAGAATGTCAGTCTTCTCTATATTAGAGACGAAGCCACAAGAGGAATGAATAGATGAATTATCCAGAGATTCCCTCCAAATTACGGTTCTTCAAGATGTTCCTGAGGGATCAAATCAACAAAAGGAAATGTCTCATCAAGGACATAGAAGAAGACAATATCACAGAAATTTTGATAGAAGGGATGCAATGCATTATGAGTCAATTAATGTCATCACTGTTGTTTTTGTTGATCCCCCTGATGAGGCTCCCTCATAGGTATCAGATGACGAAGTTCCTACTCAATAGGTTGTACACACAGAGGCAATTGAAGAAGGTGTGTGTACACGAGACCAAAGGCTTACCAAGAATCTAGGTATTCCATCAAATAACCCACTTCCCCCTCTCCAAACGGGATCTAAAAAGTGGAATGGAAGGAATCAGGTTACATTCCACCCTTCCTCTGGAGAAGGCCAATCGCTCTCATTTGAGAAAATATTTGCACAACAGGAGGAGGAAATAAAGGAATTAAGGAGGTTGAATGCAGAAATACTTCAAGGTTGTCTTCCCCCTAGGCATGCTGGAGTCAGTAATACAAGGGAATTTTTTGCAACTACTGATATGGATCACGAATATCCTCCTCCATCAGTACACCATCACAATTTTAATCATTCGGGTAATGTGTAACAACAGTACATTGTGTAACCATCAGTTGCATTACCAGCCACCAAACCTGTCCAAGCTCCAGTTATTGCACCTGTTCATGTCCAAGATCAACCAGATGTTTCTCAAAAGTTAATTACTACTAGTGAGTCCTAAACAGATCGGTTGGATGATATAGAGGGAATGCGTGCTCAAATTCAACCAGAAAATTGAGATTATCCTAAATGGGTTGATGAAATTCCTCCCCCATCAAATTTTTCATGTACCACATTCCCAATCTATAATGGTTCGGGAGACCTAGAGAAACACATAACACATTTTTTTATCGTTGCGATCCTATGATGGGAACCCCTTAGAAATAAAAATCATTTTAGCTCAGGTGTTTTGTACAGTCATTACAAGGTCCTGCTTTTGTCGGGTACACTAGCTTGGCATCACGGTCAATTACCAGATGGGAGGATCTCCGCCAATTATTTCTTCTTCAATTCATCTCAACATTTCCAAAGACAACAGTTTCTTATCTTACAAACTATAAGAAAAGGGATAATTAAAGGGTTTTATATTCCATTGCTCGCTGGAAGGGATTAACATATTCCCTAAGCTTATCACTCCCTCAAGAAGAATTGATTCTGATCTATGTGGAAAATATTTGTGATGAGTTGTACACACTGTTGAACCCTGTGAAATACACAAGAGGGCTTCAAGACCCTACTTCAATCGCTCAACATATTGATTATTCTCATATGAAGACTAAGGATAGTGCTCGCATAATTCTATCATCTCTAGGAAGGAGAATGAGTAAGGCAGAGACTGCTATAGTTATGCTTAAACAAGAACCTATACCTGCTTCTACATCAAAAACTTCATCTTATCGAAGGGTTACACATCCTGAGCGTCAACAACAGAGGTCGTTTTGTCATGATGATCAATGAGATCAAAGACAGAAACAATTTGAGGATCTGAAGAGAAAAGTTTATTCTTTCCAAAATGAATAAGTTCCTTGTAACTTAATTTTGGCTCTGTAAAATAATTTGGGTTAATTGCCAAGGACCAAAAGGCCATATAAAGAGGTAGATGAAGACTGTCCCAATTATTTCCAATTTCATCAGATGTTGGGGATTCTCATTAAGGAGTGTTTCGTCTTCAAAGACCTTCTGTAAAAGATGGTGGACTCAGGACAAGTCAAAATGAAAGTTTCTTCATCTCAGGTAGCATGTGTTACTACTACAAATCCAGAGGAGGAAGGAGAGGGGAAAGAGGTTAAGAAATTAATGAGTAGAAATATAAGGATTGGATGGTCAGATAAATGATCAACCAAACTCATGCCATTTTTGCAAACACAATTGATGATACCAATTGTGTCTTCTTATATGAATACCATAGTAATACCCTCTTCATCAGAGGGACAATCCTCAACGAAACAGCATAATTAAAAGAAAGAGGAACCATCAGAAGAAAATGAAATCATGTTGAAGCCCAAGTTGTCTTTGACTCTGGCAGATTCTATGCAATTTACTTCAAAACCATGGACAACGCCCCACAAAATGGCATAGCCTAAATTGGCTAATCAAGCAGAGTCCTCATCAGATGAAGAGCTGATCATTGGTTCTATTAACATGATTCACTTAACAGATTCATATACCAGCCACATTTTTGATAATGATGAGCCTGAATTCCCTACATCAAACAAAGGAATTAGAGGGAGTTCCAGAGGTCTGGGATACATAGGAATACGTGGATATCCCAAAATCCACTATTCTAATTCTACCCCTTCTAGAACTGTATCTGTAGTAGAAAGTCGTGGAATACCCCTTCAACTGGCTCAACAATAACAAGAAAATTCTTCCATCAATAGCAGATTAGTCCTGGAACAATTATTATGGAGGATCGGTTAGAGGTTCCACATTCCTCCTCTCAGCATGTAAATATACCTATTCCCTCTAATCTTACAAATCCACGAGTATTGCCAACTCTTACCCTGATACAAGAAGCATCTACTTCCAAAGAATTAACTTCTAAGGCACCTACGAAACCACATGTTCTTGTTGGGAAACATAGACCTTTGGATCAAAAGTATGATGTATTGAAACATTTGTCCCATGTACTATCCAAGTTCACAATTCTAGATGCCTTGAATCTATCAAAGGACCTTCATAAGGAACTCATAGAGTCTTATTCAAGTCCTCTAGAATTTGAAACAGAAATTATTGCGGCTGAAGTCTACCATGATAGAAATAATCCTGCAGAATGTCATGTAGTGATATCGTTCACAGATTAAGATGAAGATAATGTTGTGCATAGACATATTATACCTTTGTATTTATCTAGAAAGGTCAATGGTGTAGAAATCCAAAGAGATTTCATTGATAATGGTTCAGGAGTCAGCCCCATCCCCATTCATACTCTTCGTCGATTGAGCCTCACAGAATCTGATTTATCTCCTTCTACATTGATGTTAAAAGTATATGATAAAAATGAACAAGAACCACTGGGAAATATTACACTCAGAGCTCAGTTTGGAGATCATGTAACCAATTCAGATTTCATGGTTATTGATCAGGACTCATCCTTTAACATCTTGGTTAGAAGACCATGTCTACGTCAACATGCGATTATCCCTTCATCATACCATCAATGTCTCAAATATTGTTTCGATGGACAAATTGGTACATTGTATGGGGATAAGTACTCATTCAAGACAAGTGAATCTCAATACGTTGAGGTGGAATTCTATCACATGATGGGAAAGGAGAAATCCACAACACGAGAGGTTACCAAAGTTAATGCTCCATATGGTTTGGAATAGATTCTAGTAAAACCATTCACACAT
The DNA here is from genome assembly GCA_963277665.1 of Viscum album. Lineage (NCBI taxonomy): Eukaryota > Viridiplantae > Streptophyta > Magnoliopsida > Santalales > Viscaceae > Viscum > Viscum album. The sequence goes on from OY728131.1 coordinate 1,516,913,359, forward strand.
GTGACTACAGATTACGTGTATCCTATTAGTCAAATTGATAGGATAGACCCTAATCCATGTACTCTTATGGAAACTTCCATAATTTCAATTACAGAAATCAATCCAGACACCATGGGGGAATTTGGTCATTCACCAAGCAATGATGAAATCTCAAACGCGGATGTCACCATTTCATCCGCTAAAATCCAGCAAGTCTATACATCACCAACTAGGCCAAAAGAAGTTATAGCAATGTTAGAGGTGAATGATGATGACGATTCTCAATCCATCATCTCCCCTTTATTACCCAAGGAATATCTTTCACCATCAATAGGGTAAAAAATGGTAGCTTCTTCTTCAAGATGTTCAAATTTTAACATCTCTCATGATCATGGAAATTCTTCTTCCTCATCTACTATGCAATTAGAAACAGAATAAATTATACATGTTGAAGAAGAAGAGGAAGTTCTTAGGGATGCTCCTCCAACATTTGAATGGGGAATCCTTACCACTGTGGATGAACTCAGAGAAATAAATATGGGTACAAAAGAAGATACACACCCCACTTCAATTAGTGCGGCCATGAATCATGAATAGAATTAGATGTATGTTTCATTTTTAAATAAAAATCAAGATATATTTTCTTGAAAATATATAGAGATTCTAGGGCATGATCCAGATGTTTCTACTAAACATTTTGGTTTTCTAGAAGAACATCGAGGATTCAAACAAGCTGCAAGAAGAACACTCACAACTTATGATTCTAAAATTGAAGTTGAAGTGGATAAGCTTATCAAACCTAACTTCATCAGAAAAGTTCAATATCCTATGTGGTTAGCTAATATTATCCTTGTGAAAAATAATAACAGAAAAATTAGAGTTTGCATTGATTTCAGATATCTTAATCGGCATTGTCCTAAGGATGATTTTTCAGTTCCTATTATAGAACTATTAATTGATGCAACAGCTAGATATGAAGCACTTTCCTCCATGGATGGATATTCTGGATATAATCAAATCCGAATGGCTCCATAAGATGAAGAATCTATAGCTTTCAGATCCCCTCAGGGTGTGTTTATCTATTCTGTAATGCCCTTTGGCCTGAAGAATGTAGGTGCAACATATCATCCTTCCATTCATCATATTTTCAAACCCTTTTTAGGGAAGTTTTTTGATTGTTATGTGGATGATTTGGTGGTTAAATCCAATCAAAATTCTATTCTCTTGGCTGATTTGTAAGTCATATTCCACAAACTTCGGCAACATAATTTTAAGATGAACCCTTGAAAATGTCCTTTTGGGGTAACCTCAGGAAAATTTCTCGGTTCTATTGTACACCATCGTGGTATCAAAGTCGATCCTGAGATAACAAAGTCAATCCTTGGTATGTCACCTCCTAGTAATTTGAATGAATAGAAAGGACTTCAAGGATAAATGGCCTATATTCGGTGTTTCATCACCAGTTTGGTAGGAAAATGTTTACCCTTCACCAAATTGATGAAGAAGGGATTCATATACCAGTGGATTGAATAATGTCAAGAAGCATTCAATATTCTCAATAAATATCTCTTGAGTCGACTGGAATTAATGACACCTATTGAAGGAAGTCCCCTTATTCTTTATGTGTTTGCCTTAGAGCGATCATTGGGTGCCTTTCTTACTCTGAATAATGATGCTGGGTATAAAAACAGCCTCTACTATCTCAGTCGGATGATGCATGAAGCAGAAACCCGATATTCATGTATTGAGAAGTGTTGCCTAGAATTAATCTTTGCAGATCCAATGCTAAGACAATACCAAAAACATTATGAGTTCCAGTTGGTATCTCGCAATAACCCTCTCAAATTCATCCTTAGTTGTCTAATGCTTATTGTACTTCTGGCAAGGTGGGCGGTTATTTTGCAGCAAGATGATATCTAGTATGTGTCTCAAAAGGTGATAAAGGGCCATGATATGTCTAATATCCATATTGAACACCCTTCAGTAGAAGATACATCTTCAGATATTGTACTTCCTAATGAGGAAGTCTTCTCTATTCAAAAAAGACTTCAAACATGGGAAATGTTCTTTAATGGTTCTTCCAGAAGTCAAACAGGGAGGAAAATGGAAGATCCTAAATCCAACAATGTTGGGTTAGGAATTGTCCTCATTTATCCAGATAAGAAAGTGTTACTCTATTCTTTCTCATTGTTGGGAGGAGAGACAAATAATGAAGCTGATTACCAAGATCACATCACAGGATTGGAGTTGGCACTTCAAGCACAAGTGAATCACTTAATAGTGAAATGTAATTTAGACCTGGTAATAAAAAAAGTAAATGGGGATTATGAAATCAGAAAAGAAGAGTTAATCCCTTTGTATGATTACGTCATAGAGTTAGTGGCTGAATTTCCTTCGGAACCGACAATTTCTTATGTCCCATGAACACAACATGCCCAAGATGATGCATTGGGTAATATAGCTACAGCTCTAGCAGATCCAAATTTGGGACGAGAGAATCATCATTATTTCCCACCGTCGTAAAATTTCACTTTATGTTAATACTAGAACAAAGGAAATTACTAAAATTAGTCCCATCTTTGAACCATATGGTTATAATATAGGATAGATGACACCTATCAGAAAATACCTTCAAAATGGAACACTTCCACCTAATAGAGCAAAGAAAGAACAAATCTAATGACGTGTTGTCAATGTAACTCTTTATAATAGCCCAGATAACCTAGATAAAATTCCCTAAAAAGGAGGTTTTTATAGAATTCTCTTCAGATGCATTGATGGTGAACAGACAATGGTTGTCATGAAATAAGTGCATGTAGGAGTATGTGGTGCCCACCAGTCTGGACATAGACTATCTGATCATATTCGAAGGCTTGGATACTTTTGGCCATCAATGATAAAATATTGTGTTTATTTCACAAAGAAGTGTCATTCCTACCATGTATATTCCATTTTCATTCATCAACCCTCAGATTTGCTTCATACAGCTAAATACTTGTGGCCATTTTCCACATGGGGAATGGATGTAGTAGGACCTTATCCTTCGGCTACATCCAAGCAGTTCAAGTACATTCTTACTGATGCTGACTTCTTTTCCAAATGGGTAGAGGCAATACCTCTCAAGGAAGTTAGTTTTAATAGTATTTTTAGCTTCATCAAGTCTAACATCATTGCCAGATTTGGTGTCCCTCATACCATATTAACGGACAATGGCACCAACTTCTGTTCATCAGAGGTAAGGAAATTGTACCAAGAATACAACATCAAATCCAACCATTCATCTCAGTATCATGCAGTGGCCAACGACCAAATAGAAGCTTTTAACAAGAATATATCCAATATACATCAAAATATGGTGGATAAAGATAAAAATTCATTACCTGATAAACTTTTTCAAGCTTTATGGGCTAATCGAACCACCACCTGCACTGCAATGCGGTCAACTCCATATTCATTGGTATATAGAATAGAAGCATTCATGCCCATTGAGGTTCAATTAACCTCACTCTGGGTAGCCATTTTTTATCATTCATCTACAGATGAACAATCTCAAAAGTGATTGGATGAATAGGAACAATTAGATGAGAAAAGATTGTGCACCTTGCACCACTTGGATGTCTATCAGAATCGAATAGCACGAGATTTCAACAAAAAAGTTCATCTTCATTCACTCATTCAGGGAGGATTGGTATTGGTTCTCATAATCCAATGATACCAAGAATGAAACCTCCCAATATTAAGCTAAAATGGGTAGGACATTATTCAATACATGTGGTCTACTTTAATGGAGCTTATTCTTTAGTCTCAATGTATGGAGAACTCATCACTACTACATCCAATGCTAGATTTCTGAAGAAGTATTTTGTGTAACAAAAATACTAATACGTCCAGCAAGACATTAAACTACATCATCTCTAGTCTATGCATATTACCTAAAACTATTCGCGCCATCGTCCAACATGACGTTAAACTGTACCATCGTCCGAAATGATGTTAAACTCTGACATCATAGCTACATGATGCTACACTGTAAAGAAGTCCGTTATCTCCAGAAAGACATCAAACTGGGAAAAAGATCCCTAATACGTCTGACATGATGTTAAACTGTGTCCTATATTGTCCTTACTGCATGAAATTAAACTACACAGTCCCCCTTTCGTCCAACATTACGTTAAACTGTATTGTCCCCATCGTCTTAGCTATAGGATGCTAAATTGTACATCACCCTTATTGTCCAACATGCCATTAAAATGTATCCCTACATTTATCCTACATGGATTAAAACTGAATAAGGTATGTTAAAACATCCTACATGATGTTAAACTGTATTTTGTCCCTTCTACATGACACTAAATTGTGCATCACTAATAGTCCTTAGTGTAAGACTTTAAACTGCATAGTCCTTTCATATGCCCTATATGACATTAATCTCTGCATCATTAAGGTTATTTCTACCTCTTGTTTCTCACACCGAGTATGACTCAAATGAACTTAGAGTAAACATTAACCATAAAACCGTGTCTGGGCCACTAACCATGCATAAGTCCCAGCACCACTTTTTAGGACGTTGTCCTATAAAAAACTTGATTACCAATTCATTTATTAATTGAACTACACAGACTTTGATCCTTGCCTTCTAGGCTGTGTTTATAGGAAACCTCTTGTAGTTCAAGACCAAAATCAATCTGTTCACATCAGTTCACCTTTGTCTCATACGATGTTGATTGATGAAACCTCCCCCAGAAACATTAGTTTTTACATTGGTTCACTATCATCCTTGCTATATTACGTTAAACTATTCTCGTTTTTTTCCTATATGACATTAAACTACAACATTCTTTGATTCCATCACCTGAGAGAAAATAATTATTTACATTGATATCTAATCATGTTATATTTTAAAGACTACATGCATACATGGAAATGCATGTACCTTTTATCTTGGGTAAAACCATCGTTGCACTAAAGTCCCCTTTCTCCCTTCACTTGTACAAACCAAATCTGTACAAAGGGTATTTCAAGAACTACATGTGTCTTGATTCCCATCCTTATGGGATATGTAGGAATGTTCAAGTGTCCCTCGAATCCAGCACCATGTCTTTGTTCCTAACCCCAAATTTTACTTTTAGTCCCCTGGTTGAAAAGTCCCTGTGAAAACACACATTGTGTATTCATTATAATGGTCCGAGCTCTATGACCTTAAACTAGGATCTCATACACTCTCATCTAACATGATGTTAAAATTTATTTCATGAACTACGTGTGGCTTGATACCCATCCTTATTGGATATGTAGTAAAGTTCAAGTGTCCCTCAAATCCAGCCCCAAGTATTTGGGCTTAACCCCAAATTTTACATTCAGTCCCCTGGCTGAAAAGTTCCAACGAAAACACACACTGTGTATTCATTATAATTGTCCGAGATCTATGACCATAAACTAAGATCGCATACACTCTCATCCCACATGAAGTTAAACTATATTTCAGGAACTATGTATGGCTTGATTCTCATCATTATGGGATACGTAGTGAAGTCCAGTACCTCAATTCAACACCCTTCCACAACATGATTATCGTTAGCATTGGTATGTGTATCTGTACATGCATTGAATAATGCCCATTTTGACGTGTCATACTCCTAACCTTAAATACTTCCAGATCTCCATAACTCTTTTCCTGACATCTGGTCAAAAAAATTCTGTTACATGAGAGTTCTTTTGCCTAACTATGCAGCACGTGCTCTTAGGCAGCATTGCATAAACCGTCTACAAAATAGACCTATCAACCAAAAGATACTATTATTTGACTATTCATCCAATGCCCTTAGGTGGCCCTACATAATTCAACCCCCTAATAGGTTTTTCAAATAATGGTAACTTCGTTATTGGGAGTAAAACCTCTTTTTCCATTATTTGTCTTAACGACAATATGTAGGGATATGAAAAAAAATATCCATCCTAAACATATTTGTCCCATACTCTTTTTCATGATTTGAAAGTATTTAAGTCTATGATTTATATTTCTCTTCCCTACATTTGGGTCAGACCTTCATAGGAGTGACATTCATCCAGGTCAAAGATAATATTGTTTTGAAATATCTTCTCCATATTCAAGTATCTCTCTCCATACAGCAAAATCTATGCTTTGGAAAATTTGAATCTCCATAAACATCCAATGGATTTTTAGCAGTAGAAAAGTAAATTTCTGAGAGTTATTTTTCCTAACTATGCAGCACGTGCCCTTTGGAATCATTTCATAAGTAGTCTACATAACAGACATATCAGCCAAAAGATGTTATTATTTGACTATGCACCCAATTCCCTTAAGCGGCCCGGCATAATTCAACCCCTTAATGAGTTTTGTAAATAATGGTAACTTCATTCTTGGGAAATAATTCTTCTAATTCATTTTATCCCTTTTTCATTTCATTCCTCAGATTCAAATTTTCTTAACTCACAGTTTACATGTTTTCCCTCATACTTGAGTGTGGTAATATGCTTTCAGATAAATTAACAAGGAATTGAGTCAATTTTAATTCATTCGGTCAAAGATATTTCGACCTTAAAACATTAGACTTTTTATTTCTGACATGCATGACTTTAAACTACCTACAAAATACAAGGGAACTCTGAACAAAATTCAAGTTCCAGCTCACTAAACATACATTTTGTATGATTTAGGTAATATTGAGCAAAGAAAATGATTCAAGGATTGTAGGGTTATTTATAATAATCCTAAAAAAATAAAACTATGTTTACTAGGCCAATTGTTTTAGGTAAAAATTTAAAGTAGGTAGAAAGAAAATAAAGGCACAAATGATTGAAGATGAAGGCATCGTTCATTGATGCACAAGAGTTAGAAGGACATCCACAGACTGAAGTCTCTTCTTTTTTCCAGGAATTACAAAAGGATTTCAACATAAATCTTCTTTTGATTTATAGCATCCCGAGCTTCATCAATAGCCACCTGAAGCTCATGCACTCGGCCAACTTCACTCTTTTCATCTTGATGGATTTCTTTCTTGGCATCTGCAATGGATTTCATACCATTAGATTGAACTCCTTCAAGTTAATTATTAAGCTGGTCAAGTTCCCCAATTAAAACATCTAACTGTTGTTTAAGGTGCATCTACTGGACAACTTTCTCCTTGATCTTATGCGTTATCTCCCTCAATTTGGCAGTATAATCAGCCTCAACTCGGGATACTGCACCCTCAAATTCGCTTACATTGGCCAAAATCCTTGCTCTGGTTAGGTCTTGGCGGTGTTTTTGCACCTTCTCCCTTCTTAAGATGGCTTGTTTCACGATGTCTTGGATCTCTTGATATCCAAAACTGCCAAGTCCCAACATGATGAACAGAGATGAAAATCGAGGGATCTCAGATGACAGCTCTTCTAGTGGAACTTTAAATATGATCTTCCATATGTTCTTCCCTACCTTGCGTTGTGAAATTGGAGTTCCTATTGTACTTTCAGGTCTATCTCATCATCACTTCCACAAGGGGGAATATAATTTGGGATTAATGCACATAGGGAATTTCCCAGTTCTAATCCTTCCACCATGACCCTTGTTTCTTCACTATTTATTCTCGTTGGGGCGGAGGTTGGGACGTCACATCTAGATCTCGCTAGTGAAATTGAGGGCCCTGCATAATCAATTAAAATCTTTGGTTAGTTTCAAAGGATAACAAAAGTTGATTATCTATCTTGAAAATTATGTACTGTCGCAAATATTGTTATCCCTTACCCAACGGTAGAACAACAATATGAGAAGCCTCCTCGCCATATGTCCTAGCTTCAACACGATTTTAGGATGAGTTTGAGGAATCTCGACTGGGATCAGAACCACATGAGCCAATGTCTCTCCAATAGTGGGGTTGTCTATACCCCCTTTAGGGTTTGGTAGTTCGGAAGCTTATTCAGATAAAACTACACATTTGAACCATTCATGATAAGAGATGTAATAAGGAGATATTTTAACATGACGAAGGATAACACTCATGTCTAAAAGCGTCTAAATTACATTGTAATTTAACAGGATCTAAAAAATCATCATAAGATACACCAAGTTCCATCATTTCTTCCAATGTTATCTCAGATTCTTGGTTTGTCTCACCAGTGGGAGCATTCAATACATTTTCTTGGTGACCTGCATGCTGCTGCCTTTGATCCTGGATAGCGTCTTCAGATAAAATCATGGCATCAATTTCATTGGCGGTCAAAATCTCTAGTGTAGGGGTTGAACCTAAAATATCACAGAATGGAAGTCAGTTGATGTTTCATTCAACATTTTATGAATCATTATTAATTTACCAGAAGCATGCTCTTCTCTCCTTGCAACAGCAGTAGGAGGGATACTGGGAATAGATGTTGGCACATCTCTAGGAGCAGTCATGTTAGCTTGAACTTGTGATCATTCACCATCACCCTCCGTTGTCCTCAAAGGAGGGTTAGTCTTCTCCCTCAGAGGATAAATTTAAGAATCCCCTGCAATCCCAAGAAGTATGAGAAATATTTTCATGGATTAAGACTCATGACAATCTGAATGACATACCACCACTGATGTAATGTTTAGCTACCGATTTCTATCTTCGATGACATTGCTTCTTTGTATTCCTAGGAGTGTTGACATAATCATATCCAAATACAGGAATTAGAGAATGAAAATCCATGTATAACTCCTCCTCCATGGCTTGCTGTCCTAGAGATATCTTGACCAGCTTGCGAGGAGATTCATTAGCCATGATGGCAGTACCACCAGGGCTATACTGTGGTGATGGAACCTCAGCAGTTCCTTTCTTTTCAAGCTGTAGGGTGAATAAAATAATCTCCTTGAGAAACAAATCATTGACTGAAATCAAGATTCAATGAAAACAAGGAAAGAGACTTTCATCTTCAGGATCCATGTAAGCATAGCACTCCTCATCTCCGGAACCACCAGTCCCCTCAGTGGAACCAGGATCTATCATTTCCTTCACCCTCTTGGTGATATGAATTGAATCATCGGTGGCATATATGAGCATCTCCAGCTCTCTGATGTAATCCCACACTTCATTGGGGTTATCCTTGTAAAAGAAATCTGTAGAAGCCCAATGATTCCCTATTCCAGGGATTTGTAGCCCCTCACATAGATCCTTCCAGTCAGTTTCAGCATCGTAATATAAACAAAGCCATGTCTAGACAACCTCTGGTTGTAGATATTCAGCATGTGTACTAGAAGTTTGTGAGGAGGGTCCTATAATTTTATACTTCAGCTTCTTCCCTGCTCATGTATCTATAGCTAAAGGATAAGAAAATGAGACTAGTTTCTCTATAATTTAATGTTGATTAAAGTGACCCAATGAAGTAACCCACTAGTAATTTATGGAGTTGGTATTTTAATTCTAACAGAAGGATTATATATGGCACGAGGCCACTTTACCGCATGTTGTGGCTCATCATCCCCTTCTTGGAAATCCGGTGAGTCATCCCCATGTGAGGAACCTAGTGAATCAGCTCCAGGTGGGGAGGAATCACCTTCTCGATGAAGGGTTTCATTATCTACAGTTATTTTCTTTTTCCCAACCTAATAAACCAGATGATTTAGGACCCCTTTAGGGTATTATTCTATCTAGTTCTCAGCATACAATGTAGTCATGTTACTTGCCGCTTTTTCAACTGGTAGATCAAACACTGCCCCGGTCTTCTCCATAGATGTCAGCAACCATAATTGTCGGGCAACCATTGGATACTGCTCTGACCTGACATGCACAAGAGGGGATACAAATAACTGTTGTAGAAACTGGAATTGGCGTGCAAATCTATATGGAGCATAGGCCTCACATATAATCTCTTTGTCAATCCTGGTGGCCATTACACCATCTCTGCAAGCCATCATGTATGGCCTCAATTCCAGACCGGTGGTTCCATCATCAACAAACCACCCAAATGGCGGGTTTCCATAAGAAAAGAAATTTAATTCCTGGTACATGCTCAGCCTCACCTTTATATCATAGGGGTGAAGGGATAATTGAGCAATTCCATAAAATTCATGCACTGATGGCCTGAAGGATCATCTAGGAAACTGTACTCTTTTTTATACATTATATGTCCTGATGTGAGTGGTGATCCATCCCCATAAAACATCTAATGGTCTAGCTATTCTCAATGGAGACTTACCCATAAAGACATGAAGTAATCTCATGTGAATATTTTCCAAAATGGGGGTAGCCAACTCAACAATTATCTTCTCAGCCAACTTGGATACCACAACGAAGGTCCCTGGCCTGACGCCTCCCTTCGAATCCCAGACTGGCAGAAGATAAACACTAAGACACAAGGCTAAGAAGCCCACCAGATGGGTCTTTTTTGGTATTCTCTGATTTAAATCATATCCCCACTTCTCAAATTCTCCTTCTTCTAGGGTCGGCCAAAATGTGCCAAGAGCACCCCTCTTCTCTGTTCTGGGGTAGGTAGTAGGACGAGTACAAGTGGGCCCCTTCCCCTTTGAATCCTTCTCCTCCTTCTTGGTAAAAAACAAATTCATCCACTCCTCTAGATGAATGTCCATTCTAGAATGAGTTAGGGAGGTATTTCAACTCTTGAGGTTGTGTAAAATTTTAAAAAATTCCCGAGCCAAAACCGGAGTCTTCGTCGAATCATTTCTAGTCCCCTTGAGAGGGATGAATTCATCATACATTTAACCCAAAATGGAGCCCCCAAGATCTTGTGGACATCCCACAGACTGATGCCTACTTCTCAATGATTCAGATGGAAAGAATTGGTTTCTGGGCTCCAGTGGATGATTAGCTCTAGAACAAACTCATCATTCATGTACACATATGTCCACCCAACCCAGATGACTTCATATATAGCAGCTCCTTTCAAATCCTTGTAAAACTCTATACAAGTTTGTCACACCCAGTATGCCCACAACCAAGCTATCTTCAAACCTCTTCCAGGACAGAACTCCCAACTCCTCTTCCTGTCTTTGGATTGATCCATCTCAGAATTTTGGAAGATTTAAGGATAACAATGTGGTTATAGCTCATTCTTATGAAGTTTCAGATCTGGTTCACATGGTCTATAATGCATCATATTGGCCTTCTACACTATTCAAGTATTTATAAATGCTCCTCCACTTGAGATATTTACTAAAGAAATGTTGGTTTAATTTTGAAACCATGATTGTGGGTGATAGTTCTTTGCCTCTGGAATGTTGACATCTTGCAAGTAACCATTCCCATATAGAGTCAAGTGGATGCTCTGTGGAAAATTATGATTATAATTATTCAAGCACTCTGGCCAAATCTGCAAGAGTGTTATTGCAGATATTATAGTAATAATATCCTATGATGTTCATCATATCATCAATTCTCTTGCTGGCTAGTTCATCAGCAGTTTTGATTCTTCTAGGATACATTGAATCTACACAAAGGTAGAATAATTAATTCTTAAGTGAGTAGACATTTCATAAAATAAGTGAAAAAAATTAAACAAATTGATAAGGAATTAAGGAATGCAAGTCTAATTTTTTCACACATGTATAGTTGTGTCGCACAAGTTTGTAGCATGCAGGTATCACCGGGTTGGTCAAAATACCTCTACAGAAGCGCGACAAAAAGAAATAGCGGAAAACACGATACTTTCAAAACAAGAGGAACTTACGCGGAAAGAGAAGGAATCCATGAGAACCGATTTCATTGTGTGAGGAATGGCCACATATATAGAGGCTAGGCTGCACCCTTACGTGTCAAAGCCAACATGACTCGCACCTGCGTGCCTCCATCTGCACGTTCAACACTTACGCGCTGCATTTCCTTGATTTTCTTCTGCACCTCGGAGTCACATAGTCCTTATTTCGGATCCAACTCTAATAGGGGCCTTTTTTATTCTGCTTTCCTTCACCGAGTCTAACGACTGAAAAATGGAAATACCTAATTCCAAAGTGATTCATCATTTGAAGAAACATATAAAATTGAAAAAGGCATGAACAAGGATTTCTTCACACTTGGGTCCTACAAGATTCATCATGGTCGCACAAGTATACTTGTGCACCACAAATTGGTCCCGAAGGTGACTTATGCAGCCTCTTTGATTTTCACCCAAGGTCCTTTCTGGACTAAAAATACCCCTTGTGGGCCACCCATTTCGGGGACGGAAAAATTCCAAAAGTCAGATTTAAGCTCCGGTAGCCCTAGTCTCTGCTTGAAGTCTTCTGGTCACTTATATGATAATTTCATACCTAGAATGGAAGATATAAACATGGAAACAAGGTGTATGTGTTGTAATTCATCAAAACATGCTCGCATAAGGGGCCATCCCTTATGGGAAATGGCTACACATGCACGTCGCCTTATCCCTTCAACAAATCTTGTGCGCCGCTATTTTGGATGCCTTTAGGGATAATACTAAGTGCTTGAGCCAAGTCTCACCCAAGTATTACCCAAAGGGTGGACCTTCATGCAAGTACCCATGTGTTACACATGTATACTTGCACAACCAGGACTTGCATTCCCACACAGGACTTGCGCACCTCTCTCTTTTTGGGTGCCCTTCCTGCCTATTCACATTCTTTCTTCAAATCCACCTCTCCTCTTCATGATTTATCCTTTAGAAACATCTTCATAACCATTTATAGCATGGTTCCTTTGTGGGTTTCCTTATCTGAAAGAAATTATGTGGAACATATCTCAAAACCTAGTGATTTACATATCTTCATGTCACTATGGTGAGATATTTCATTCATTCAACCTCATCCTTTATGATGAGAAGACCCTTTACATGGGCTTTCTTTTCTGGAGTAAGCCCGAGTCATCATGTTCCCTTTATATTGGGAATCCTCTTTAGGATTAAGCCCCAAGTTCCCAAATATGGGCATCCTCTTTAGGAGTAATCCCCAAATTATAATTTCCCTTAACCTGGGAATACTCCTTAGGAGAAATCCCTAGTTATAATTCCCCTTAACCTGGGCCTCCGTCTTATGAATAAGCCCTAGTTCTAAATTCCCTTTAACCTGATCCTCCTTCTCAGAAGTAAGCCCCAGTCATAATTTCTCTTAACCAGTATTAGTCCCCTCTAATTTGGGAATCCTTCCAAGGATTAAGTCCTAAGTTATGTATCCGAATCTCCATAAACCACATATAACTTTATGGACCTTTTTCCTGGGATTCTTCCCTGATTTAAATACCATCTATCTTGGGCAGTCATGCATACATAAGCCCCACTTTATTTCTTATGATTGAATCTTTCATGGCATAATTGTCAGGTTTTACCAATACCTCTTGTTTGTCACACCGAGCATGACTCAAGTGAGCATAGAGCGTAAATGTAATTATGACATATTTCATTGAGCCATCAATCAAATATAAACCTCATACTTCTTCACTCGAACTACGTGGGTTCTGATTCCTTTTCTAAACAAGGATACATAGGTATCCCATCTGCGGGTACGATCCCAACTCTGAAATAATACATCTCCTTCTAAATGAAGATAAACTTCAAGTTCCCTGCTGAGTGGCTTTAAAACCAGTATGGTTTTCACAATAACCAAGAGATCTTTATACAATGTATTAAAGGATACCTTTGACTAATAATATCTAACCAATACATATGATTCTCTATTGATGAAGAACCTCAAATACATATAAAAGGTTCTCTAAATCTTATACATATTAACAATTGATTTTCATATCTAAAGGAAAGCTCATTTTCATACTTGGTAATGTAATATGTATTCACAAACATAACTTAAATCGATAATGAGAGTACTGGAGTAGAAAATAATTCCCCCCAAAAAGGTGTTATGAGTCCGACCTCCCATCCTCTCGACCAATGAAAATTATTAAGCCTTATCGGTCAACAACTAATGAACACTTACCTTTGAAAACTAGGTCCAAATTGATATATAATCATTGGATGTTTCCGGTTCTACAAACAAACCCTTTAGAAACTTATTAGAATGTTTGAACCACAAACAAACAATCTCATCCCCATTTCCAGAGGAAACATGTATGGAATGATGAATTTAAATTAATAGAAACCATAAATTATTCTCTACCATAATATTAATTTGATATGTCTATAATAAAATTTAGGAGTGTATATTTCGAATGGTAATTATGTGCTAAAAATGGTGGTGAGTTTGGTAGGTGTGTAATTTCATTATTGAAATAGCACTAATGGGACCATATCACAACCACTATAGATAAATAATTCATTTAATTGATTATAAAAAGATAAGACATATTATTTTTATCATAATTATTATAATTTACTATAATATTTAATAATAATTTTTTTTTACGATTGATGTAATGAAAAAATAAATTCCATTAGTCCCAATGCTTACGAAAATAGAATGCCGATGTGTTAAGAAATAAAACTATGGTAACAAAATAATATGGTAACAAAAGTATATTATTTTAAAAAATTAATGTGGACATTATTTAAAAATAAATAGTTGATAATGGACTTTTAATGAATGGAAAATGAGTGGGATCCATTATACTCATTCATGTTAAAAAAATAATATTACATGAGAACATATATAATTTTTTTTGAAATTGAAACTAACGGATTTTCGTAATTTAAACTAAAAAAATACATTATTTAATGAATTGATTTATACTGATTATAGCCATAAAAATATACTCTCATCTAAATAAACTATGTAGAATCATATTGAGACTCAATTTCAAAACATGAATATATATCCTTATTCATGTTGTAAACAAGTTGCGTACCCATGAATAAGGTGATGAAATCCAAATTCTAGATTATGTGGATACTGTGATAGAGTGAAAATTTTTGAATGTAGTGGATAGAATATTAAATCATTATAGTAAAAGTTTTTTTATTTAATTTTTCTTAATTTTTTGTGTATTTTTAACGTGAATTATTAAAATTATCTTTCTATAATGATTAATTTCTTTTGGTTAATGTTGTTATAAAAATAGGGTATAAAAAATGTGTTATCAATAGTTTTTAAAGGAATTTGAATTTTCAATGAATAATAAAAAAATCCAAATACACATTTTCCTTATATATTTTCTCCATATTTATTAACATTTTGAATATATTTTTCAGTATAATTTTTTTGGTATTATTATTGTATTTGAATTTAGTAGTTTTATTAATAATATAATAAAATTAGAGTGGATAGTGTTGTGAAACATATAATATGAATATTTCCAAGAATGTTTTGAAGTTACATTAATAGATGTTAAATTTTGAATTACTAGTGTTACAAATATGTGACATTTTCTTAGTGATTTCAATATTTTAAATGTGAATGAAATTTTATTTATCAAATTTATGCCTTATCATGATTCGTAGTTTTTTAATGTTATGGATAATTAATTAGCTTCTTAGGAATTTTTAAATTTATTCACAATTTCTATTTAATTATATCAAAATTTTATTAAAATTATACTATATTAATTTTAGTTCAATGTCATGGTAATTTTGAAAATCTATATTCATGATAATAAGAATATTTTGGTTGGTGATACCAAAAATATTTCTAATATTATTGTTTGAAAAGTCAAAATAATATTTTAGTTAAATAGAATTTTCTTCAATCATATATTACACAATTTTTGAGTTTTAGTGTCTTAAGTTCTTTATATGATTTTTAAAAAAATAATTCCCTATTTATGATATTGAGAAAAATATCTTATTGTTCGATTGATCTTGAAAAATTTTGTTTACCTAGAAGAATAATTATGGTTCAGTTTCAAGTTGGATGAATTTTGAGTAAAATTAAATATATATTAAATATATTATTTTATATACTAGATACGTGGGTACCAGTATCTCTTAAATAATGGCCATTTGTATGTTCTAACACTATGGTTGTGTATGGATCAAGGGTTATTCCACGGAGTCATTTACCCTTTATTTAGGTTTTTTGACCAAGGTCAACCCCATTTTATGTCATCAAATAAAACAATGGATACCCAATTTATGAAATTTTGATATTCATTTTTATGTTCTATTCATATGTTTATCCCCCAATTCCTTTGACATAAACCCTATATTAAGAGAGTTGAGGTGATGATGATTTTAGTCCTTATAGTATGAGGATGAAATGATGACAGAATCAGGTTGCATCATTAATGAATAAAAAATATAAAGACCCAAACATCATGTAAAGTCATTGTATTATTTATTTGAGGTTCTTTGTGGTTATACACTGGATTTTTATTCATGTACAATTTCTGATTTCTCAGAAATTGATTCTTTATTATATTCCTACATGTTTTCTAAACCCCAATGTGGTTTTGATTTGTTGATTTTATGCTGAACAACAAAATATAATATTCCTATGATTCTACATATCTAAATCCCCTTTAAAAATATGGATATGAATTAAAAAAAATCCCATGATTGACCATTAATATTTCATTATTGGAAATTTTCAGTGCTTTAGATTACACTAGTTGTGATACCCTATATCATCATCGCTCATATTGTTTTACCTGATAAATGATCATTATCAGCCATTTAAAATAGTTAGTGGTTAAATTATGATGGGGTGATATATTATAATGAAATATTATTATACTAGTGAGTCGCTGAAAATATTAGGTTGTGATGTGAAGTCCTCGCTATAACAACAAGACATCAAAGGGCCCAAATTATAGGATATTCAGGCAATGACTTGGTGTAAAATAAACTAATAATTTATGGTGTTTCTCACTAAAGTTTAATAGATAGTTTGTGGGATATTTTGATTCTATAAATAGTGTAGGTAATTAATGTGGCGTTATTCCTAATGGTTCAATAGTTGGATCCAGACTTTTGAGTACAATTGGGGAAGATAACCAAACTACAAAATGTGATGTATCTAAAACCCATATTGAGTAGGGTTTTAGGATATGGGAAGAGGTTTTACATGGATAATAAATATGAAATGGTGTGTGAACTCTATGGAAACATCATGTTCCTTTTATATATTGTGTACATGTATTTGAGAAATGATAAATATCCAACAATTTGAACATCGGGGACTCAAACCATGTATTCCAAGAACTACACAACCAAGGATGTGAAAGTGTAAATTCCCAACCACCCTTTTTGATATATATGAAATTTAGATTAATGTACATTCAATATACTACATATAAGACATGAATCAAGTCTCGATAGTACCAACATACAAACCATTGAACCCCCATATCTTCTATCATTAGATAACATGTTCTATGTGTTAATATGACATGAGTCTATATATTAGGGATATGTACTCAACAATGTTTTATTTTCCACATGTAATTTACACCATTGGTACACTACATGTAGTTATAATTAACTTGTGAAAATATTTGTGGATCCCACAATGATAATAGATAATGAGTACATATCATATAGTTAAGATAACATATCATTTATTGGGTAGAGTTAAATGTTTTTCCCAACATCACAAAATGATATTAGTATTGGTAATGTGAATATTCCACTCTGAGTTTTTTCACATATATGGTCATTATAATGTTTTAAAAGATTCATAAGGCAATTTTATAATGTTTGGGGTAGTTTTATGAGCATATATTTTTATAGGTGATGAGTTGGTATGTGTAACATGTCGCTCCAACCCATTGCCTTGGTTCAAGTGGGAGGTGCTTATAACCAAATGAGATATAACCAATGCTATAATGGGTGAAAATAAATTCTCAGATAGTATTAAAACATTGGAAGAATATTTGTTCCAAAGAAAAATAATAACCTATATAAATAAAACAAAAAACCCAAAATAATCAGTTTGATTCACATGTAATATTGTAAAAACACTAATTAAATAAAAATAAATAAAAACATCATAGTAATAGACAAACATATTAAAAGTTGACAGTAACAGCCCCATGGATATGAAACACCATAAAAATAATGTGAAATAACTCCATTGATTCCAACAGAGATCCCCAAGTCTAAAATACAATATTTTAGAATAATCATCATTATTTAGAATTATAATAGTACAATATGATTCCCTTTATTGTGTCTTTATAGAAAATATCTGAAAACACAATAATGATCCCAGGTATAGATTGAGTATAACAAATGTAAGGATTTCTCCAATAGTCTTCCCAAATCATTCTAGTTTGAAATATACATGTTATCTCTTATGTTAATTCATAATTTATTTATATAGAAAAACATCAAAATAGTTAATCAATTTGGAAAAAATTAAATTGATTGAAAAATAATTTATCGATATAAAATTGTTTAATAAATACAAATAATAAAATAATTTTTTTCACTATTTAACTCAATTTAAAATAACTATTCAATGTGTCACCCTCTCACACACATTCAAGTTGGGTGATATTTCCAAACTGGTGATCACTTTTTCATCAATCTACCATATAGTTGTAAGGTGATCAATCTCCAAGTGCCCCAATACAACACATCCCTAATTCACAATCACGTCATATGAAAATAAACCAATTGAATTCATTATTCATATAAAATATTCCATATCATTTAATTCTAGATAATATTTTTTTCCCCTTAAAATATTTCAACTAAAATCATCAATTAATTATGAATAAACTGTAAATTTGTAACACTTGGATTTTTTTTTGAAATATTTTCATTAAATAAATTTTATAATTTGATAGATTTGATTGCAAATAATCGTGATTTTAAACTAATAATTAGATGCTCGTATTATAAATT
The DNA here is from genome assembly GCA_963277665.1 of Viscum album. Classification (NCBI taxonomy): domain Eukaryota; kingdom Viridiplantae; phylum Streptophyta; class Magnoliopsida; order Santalales; family Viscaceae; genus Viscum; species Viscum album. The sequence continues at coordinate 1,516,931,995 of OY728131.1, forward strand.
TTTTTATATCCTTATCGCTTCGATAACATGAATAAGTATAACTGTCTTACAAAATTGTATTATTAATTCATTTTCCGTCGATTTTTTATGAAAAATATAAACTAGATATTGTTATTTTTGAGTGAATTACTTTTGATAATGAAATTAATTTGATATATATGTTATATAAAATATTTTGATATATATATAAAAGTTATTTTAATCAGACTTTGTGAATAAACCCTATTTGTTGTGTTAACACATATATTTTTTAAAAAGGCTAATCTTACAGCTTTAATGGGGAACCCCTTTTAAATAAATATTTTGACAAAATAATAATTTTTATATGAAAATTAGAAACACATTATTCTAAAATAGGATATAAAAATTTACTTTGGAGTAATTTAAGAATTTTTCTAATAATATTCAAGTTCTTATGAATAGTAAAAACACTCTAAATTATAAGTGAAATCAATTTTATTTCATCAAAATAAATTAAATGGATAAATTATAATATTGAATATATTTAAAGTATAAATAAAAAATATTTTTATCAATAAATATAATGTATTTCATTAGCATTAATTTTATAATCAATTCATATGATATAATATTTCAATGTTTTCTAATGTTTTATCTTTTGAAAACATATTCTTTCCTTCCGACTATGAGATTTATTTGAAATAAGTTTCAGCTAATTATGTGTTTTGAATTTATGAAAATGGATTCCATATTTGGAATTAAATGTAAAAAATGTGTAAACATATCCATTTTATCTTTTAAAATTATAAATACTAAATTTAGTAATTATTTTAATTTACCATGGATAAAGGGTAACTTTTGTAAATAAAGGTTAAAAATAATATTATAATAATATTGAACAATTGTAAAACAATTAATAATCATATTATATGAGATATGAATGACCATAATCATATTTGGGTCAATTTTATGACCCTATGGACCCACATGGTTGTTATAATTAGAAGTTATAATAAATAATTTAATGTGAAGAGAAATTTAACAAAAACATGTATCTTTTACTAATACACTTTTAATGAAAGGAAATATAAGTGATCTATCTTAATATAGATAATCATTAAAAATATAAAAATATTTCATATTTCATGGTAGTTTATATTTAATTTCAATACATTATGTAAATAAATTTTTTTGTGACACAATGATGATGCAGTGAATACCTTATTAATTAATGATTCAAATAAATGATATTATAAATATTAAAATAAAGTTAATATGAACATATTTATTTCATTAATGAATTTTATGGATAATTATGTAATGTTTTCTTTTAGTAAATAACTTTTTTCTAATTAATAATGTTTTTATGACTTTAAAAAAATTACTAAATGGTGTCAATATTGACATAAATGAGTTTTTAAGACAAATATTATGTTATTTAATGATATAAATAGTCCTAAAAATATAAGATTCAGAAAAATGACTTATATAATGTTAATAATTACATTAATTGTCTTGTTCTGGTTTTCCTGACATTTTATAGTAACAATAGTAACCATATATTATGAAAATACTACAAGAATTTGTAAGAGAAATGGTTTTTAACAAAGAGTTAAAGATAAAATACAAGGTTAATTTTATGACCTAATATTTTCTAAAACCTCATAGTTGATATAATTAATACCCATAATCTTCTTATACTTTAAATGAATCACATTGAAACAATTATAATTAGAAAATTATTTTATAATAAAATAAAATTTCAAAAGAGTCAAAATATGCCTCTCCCCCCTCTTATAAAAGGCCACCACCTCTACTTACTTACTCACACATCTCAATCCACTTGGATCGTTCAAAATCTATTAAACAAATATTCCAAAAACCCTCACTTCTTCTTATAGAGAACACATTTGGCATAAATACACCCAATGAGACATTTTGTGCAAACATAAAGTTTATACTCAAAAAAGTAAAAAAATTATTATCAGTTGTTTCAAATAAAATTTCCCATCTACTTCTTATTTTTTTGACGTTTCCATACTAAAGTAATAGATCCATTATATTAAATATGATAATATTTTTCAATAATTATGGGAATACTTTATACCTCCTTTAATTCATCCTACGAATAACAATATCTCTATGGTCCGTACATATGGCTTACCGTCTCCACGATGTGATATGATTCATCTTACATGATCTTCAGTAAACCATGATTATATAAATTAATGGAATTATTAAATATGATATATTTTATACAAATAAAATTTGTATAATTATGTAACTATAACCTATGAAATGGAACATGAACTTATCTAGAAAAACTTACTTAAGAACATAAAGCAATTAATATCTGATTAACTGGGGACAATGAAATGTTACTAAAAAATGGATGTTAATATAACCATATATAATATTATGTAAATGATAATGATTCTGAAATAATTAAATAAAATTATTTAAATAATTATGATGGAGTTTTGGAAACATATGAAGTATATTAGACCAAATGTAATGGGTAATTTTGGAACATTATTTTTATCTGAGATTGTTTATACGTAAGTACTTACTGGGGTATGTTTATAATCCACATAAATTTTTACTAATTATTTACAATTATTTAAAATTTTATATGATTTTTTAATGTTAATTTTTCGCTTTGGGGAATATTTATTAAACTATATGAAATGAATCTTTTGACTTTATTTGATTTGAGGTGCTTTTTGACTTTCCCAGGAAAAGTATGAGGGGAATGTTTTTAACTTTTATAGCATGAATGAATTTTTATGTATTAATAATGAACTATTTCCATAAATATTCCAACACATTATTTAAATTTTATTTTCAACTATTTTATTTAATTTCACGTCATTTTGAGAAAAGTAAACATTTTTAAGAAGGAAGGACAATTTCCACAAGATTTAAGATCAATTGTTTTATGAAAAAAATATCCATCAAGGATGAAATTCCCTAAATATGGTTATGTTGTAACCATAATAATAATAATTTTTTTATGCTGGAATTATTTGTAAGACATAAATTCGATTTAGATAGATTATGACGGAATGATGTTTTAGAAATCCGTTTCATTCCTTTAGTTATGCTAGGATGTGTGTTTTATGTATTTGTGGAGTACATAAGAATGAATTAATTATTAGGTTGGTGGAAACTATATCTTGGACTAATGCATTAGGTAAAAATTTACATCTCATTATATAGATATTAATGGAATAATATGTAATTCGGGTTCATTAATACATGGATTGAATGAAAAGTAGTCTATGTTCATTAATGGACATCATCCACTATGATGGTACTTGATATGAGACTTTCATAATATGAAAATTATTTTACATCCATACATGTATTCCACAAAACATCATGTATTATGTTTTTTACTTTTGTTATTATGTCCATTAATTATTATTAACATTCCTCCCATGACATGATATCATGATCAATTATATGAAAGATAAGACCTCCAAATGTTATGTTATTATGACTAATGATTGTGATATTATTGATATTGTACCTTTTTACCCTTCCTGAAGATTTTACCTCACCCATTCATATATTTCTTTTCCCTAGGTCATGAAGAAAGGTATTAAGTATGGTATTCCAAAAAATAGTATAGTCTTTAAGAAATAAGCGGGTGATAAGGTAGATGTTTTCTGAACCAGTTGTTTTTGTTTCCCAGTTTCTTAATACACTATACCTATAAAGTATTGTAATGGATTTATTATATGTTATATTGAATATAATTCAATTTGGAATTAATATCAATGTATGTAAAGTATGAGATGCTATAGTTGGTATAATAGGAAATGTATAGTTAACCATTGGAAACTTGGATGAAAAAGGCATAGTAAGAACCATAAGGATATGTCTATGTATATGATACAATCCAAGTCTTTCATAAATGACCATGGATAACATCCGATAAAACCTAAAGTGTCCTAAAATTAAATTTTATTCTTCATTATTTCGTTTTACTATTAAGGATAGTGTTTCTCACACTATGCTTCTCAGTTTTAGTTAATGGTTGGAACTCAAAGGAAAAATGTTAATTCTAAATGTGATGGGAAATGTAATGATTGTCCGCCTAAGAAAAAAAATGTTATGGGAGATGGAATGAAATATACTATAGTTATGATCACACACCTTTCTCAAGCTATGAATCATTCCTGACTTCTAAATGAGAAAATGAGGGGTCAACATTTTGTTGAGTTTTTCATGAGACAGCACCCACCTTCATTCTGCAACACTTCTAAATCATTAGAGGTAGAAAAACAGATCAGTACCATTGAAAAGATATATGCATTTCTACAGTTTTTTTAACATGATAAATTAATCTTAGTGGCTAATATTTTTGAAGGTGAATTTTATCAACATTGTAATCTTATCAAGAATACGAGTCAACGAGATGAAAATGGGTAGATGGAATGGGACGAGTTGATGAAATTATTATTTAATAAGTAGTTTTCTCATATTCATAGAAAAAATATAGAGAATGAGTTTCCTGAACTTAAGTATAATGATAAAGAATCTATTGGTTCTTGTGATGATAATTTTACCAGACATTCAAGTTACACATCTGGAATCAATATCCAACCATATAGTAAAATTGATCGATTCTTTAGTGGCGTAATCCAATGACTCTAAAGGTAATTACCAATAAAAAACATTAAAATCTATGAAGAAATCGTTCATTGTGCTCCCTTGGTTGAGACAGATATTGGAGTAACCCAACTATCATATGGTGCTGAAAAGAAGAGAAAAATGGGATTTAATAGAAAATATAAATACCTAATAGAAATGAAGATGAGTTTCCCCATATGATCAAGGTCTTGAATGAAACGGAGATGAAATTTTCAAAAATGGACATGTAAATGATTTATGTGTCAAAAAGTATTTCATCGATCATTTGAATCCTAATGTGTTGGGATTAAGATTTCTAATGATGAGAATAGAGAAAAGGGTACTAGACTAAACCTCTTACACATAAATGATAAAAGTGAAAATAAATGGGGCATTATGCTAATAAACTCTCCAATAGAAGGGTTATTTATAATGATCTTTTTCAATAAAATCGTATTAAAAAATACAATGGAATTTAACATGCAATAACTATCAGATATATGGTGTACGATAATGAATTGGTGAAATGTACACATACCATCCACTCCAATGTTGGAAATGTATTATTCGATTTTTTATCCACCCACTCTTTTAATTATAATGAAATTTCAATAACCATTGTAATATTACATAGAAAATTAGAAGTTGAGTTAGTTTTTATGACCCCTAATGTTACAACAGTGACACCAAAAGATTAAAATTCTTCTTTAGTTAATGATTGTGGGAAATAGATTAATGGAAATCTTATGATTCTTCCTATAGTATAATTTTATGTGATTTGTGTAATTGAATGGATTTCTATATATGGAGCTCATATCAATTTCAATGGAAGGGAAGACACATTCCCTATTCTAGATCAATTAATGATCATCTATCAATAAAAGAATGAATAAAACCTTCTAATGGAAATTTCTTCCATCTTATGGGTTTCGATTCATATAAACGAAGGATATTTGTCTCCAATGATTGGGGAGAAACTCAAGATTAAGAATAATCCCATTTTATGGGAGTTTTATGATTTCTTTCCAGAGGAATTTTATAGTCTCCCACAATATCGTGATGTTGTGTTTTCAATAGAACACACAATAGTGTTATGCCTATTTCAATGAAACATTATATATATACCCAATTAAGTTGCTGGAATTAATGAAGCAACTCTGAGAGAATATTGATAATGCATTCATGAACCATAGTGTGTCACCTTAGGGAGAACCTATTCTATTAATTAAGAAGAAAGATGGATCAATTTGGCTCTCCATTGATAATTGACAGCATATCAAGATCACTATCAAGAAAATAACTTCTTCCCTAAATTTATGACTTATACGAACAACTACAGGAGATCAATAATTTTCTATGATTTATAAGTATTGAGTATGTCATCAATTAAGGATAAAAAAGGAGGATATAGATAGGGCGTATAAGGTATGAACACTATGAATTTGTAGTAATGGTTTTTTTTGGTATACTCATGCCCCCACTCTATTCATTGTTCTAATGAATAGAGTCTTTAGAGATTATATTGTTTAGTTTCTGGTTGTTTTTATAGATAATATTCGGGTTTATTTTAAATGTAAGGAAGAACATAATGACCACTTGAGAATTGTACTAAATACCCTAAGAAAATAGAAGTTTTATAAAAAAAATTAAAAATTTTGAATTTTGGCTATAAAAAATTCCATTTTGGGGTCACATAATCTCAAGAGATGGGATATCTATCAATCAATCAAAAGAAAAAGTTGTTGAATGTCAGTCGAGACCAAAAACGGTAACTAAGATATGAATTATTCTTAGTTTGGATAGATATTATCGACATTTTGTGAAATATTTATCATAATTATATAATATACTCACGAATTTTACTTAGAAAGGAGTTAAGTTCATGTGAAATGAATAATTTGAAGAGAATTTCAATGAGAGAAAAATATTGTTAAATAGTGCACATGTTCTCACAATACCATTTAGTGGATAATGATTTATGATCTACAATGATGCGTCCAAAAAGGGGCCATGATTTATTCCATAAAAATGATATGGTGATAGTTAATGCCTCATGGAAGTTGAAAATCCCTGTGAAAAATTACCAAACTCATGATTTGGAGTTAGTTGAGGTAATCCTTGCATTAATGATATGGAGGTATTATTTTTATGGTGAAATTTGTGATTTATACTAATCATAAATGTTTAAAGTATATTTTCACTCAAAATGATATGAATATGCACCAATGAAGATGGTTGGAATTGATTAATGGTTATGAATTCCCAATACATTACAACCTTGGGAAAGAGAACAAGTTGGAAGATGCTCTTAGTTGGAATGAAAATTCTAGCCTATCCATGATGAGGATCATAAAAGATCCAATATTTTTGTATTTCCAAGAGATGGATCTAGAAATTTTAATGGAAGATGGGAAATCATATCTATCTCAAATAAATGTTCAACCACCTATAAATGTGAATATTAAGGAGGTATAAAAGGAATGTGTAGATCTATATAATAATGTGAGATATTTTCCTAAATTCATCTTTGATTGTGATAAAATAATAAGAATTTGGAACTTAGTTTGTATTCCTCCAATACAGAATTATAGGAGATATTGGATAAGGATCATAGTTCTTGATTTTATATTCACTATATATGTAAAAATATGTATACGGACCTGAAATTTTATTTTTGGTGGGATGTTATAAACATAAATGTCACTGAATATGCCTCTTGATGCTTGGTTTGTTAGCAAGTTATGGCTAAGAGACATAAGTCCAAAAGGATGTTACAACCATAACCCATACAAGAATAAAAAGTGGAAAAAATAACTATTGTATCTAACATCAAACTTCCCAAAACATACAAAGGAAATAATTCTAACTGGGTTATAGTTGATAGCCATTCAAAGTCAACAAACATCATTTATATTAGAGGGGATTTCTCACTTCATCTTCTTTCCTGGATAATTGTAAAATAAGTTGTACGATTTCATGGAATATGAATTTCCATTAAATGTAATATAGTTATATGGTTTAACTCAATGTTCTGGAAATGTCATAGTATAATTTGGATACAGAGTTAAGTTTCATCACTTATTATCATCCTTAGACCGATGGTCAGTCTGAGAGGAAAATTCAGACTCTGGAAGACATGTTGAGAACTTGATATATGGATTTCAAAGGTGGTTGCGATCAACATGTACCGGTGGTGGAATTTTCATACAATAAGAGAAATAAATCATTAATCAAATGACTCCTTATGAATATCTTTATATAATGAAGTGTAAAACTACAATATAGTGTGATGAAGTTGGATAAAGAAATATATCAAGACATTTTCTGGTTGATGAAATGAATGATATAATAAAATCTATTCATGAACACATAAGATCAGCCTATTATTGACAAAACAGTTATGCAGACAAAAGAAGAAAATACCTAGTGTTTTAAGTGGGTGATAAGGTGTTTCTATTAATAACTCCCTAGAAGAGAGTAATGAGCTTTGAGAGGAATAGAAAACTGAGCCCCAGTTATATCAGTACATTGGAAAGAAGAACTACTTTTAGAGATTCTAGATCATAGTGAAAATGTTTTATGAAACACGATTACTCTCATGGACAAAATTTTTTGGTGGATCCAGTAGTTTGAATAATAAACATGAGAAGTTGAGGATATGATGATAAAGTTTTATCCTCATATATTTGTTTTGAATTGATGAATTTTGTGGTGGAAATTCTGTTTAAGGGGGGTATAATGTAGCACCCGAATATTTTTTTGAAATATCATTCTTTAAATATTTTTTTGTTCTTCAACAGAATGTGTTGCATGAAACCATTAGTTTAAACAAACCACCATATTCTCTTAGTATAAAATTAAAATTATAGAATATCCTTTAGGTTAGCATGAATATGTATAATTAAAATACGAAGATGAGTTGTGAATTAATTGGATATCAATTATGATTAAAATATATAAATTATATTTTTATATATTTTAGTTAATTTCTATTTGAAATTAAATTAAAGAGATATATATGTTATATAAAATATTTTTATATTAAACCAATAGATATTTTAATCACAGGGTGTGAATAAACTCTATTTGATGTATAAAAAACTATATTTTTGAAAAAGGATATTGTCACACCGTTGAATGGAGAACACATTTTAATTTATAATTTTTTCACATTTATAATTTTTATATTACAACATAAACATGCTATTTTATAATAGGTTAAAAACATTTACTTCAGATGAATTTATGATATTTTATTATAACATTCATGTTTTCATGAATTGTAAAAACAAAAGAAAATTTTACGTGAAAATAATTTTTTCCCTCGATATATTTTTTATTGTTAAATTATAATCTTTAAATGATTTATAGTATAAATATAATATATTATGTTATCATTAAATATTATTTATGTCATTATTTTTAATATTACATTCAATTCATATGAAAATGTATTTCAATCTTTCACAATGTTTTAACATTTTAAAACATGACCTCTCATTCCGATAATGGGAATGATTTAAAATTAATTTATTCTAATTTTGCTTTTTTTTATGTAGAAAAATGGATTCCATATCTTAAATCATGAGGTAAATGTTTTTTAAATATGTTCTATTTATTTTTTTTACATTATGAAATGTAACTTATGTAATTATTTTCATTTACAATGGTTTAATGGTAAATATAGAAAATAAGGGTTAAAAAATAATATTATAATAATAAAAAACTACCCTAAAACCTGTCTTAATCATATTGGATGTGAAATCTCTGACCATGTTCCACCTTGGGTCAATTTTATGACACCAAGGAGCCAATTTAGTGTATTAATGACATATTATAAATATTAATTTAATGTGAATGCAAAAATAACCTAAGCATTTACATTTTACTAAAAATATTTTACTATAGTGTTATATTACTGATCTATTTATCTATAAATAGACCATAGGATGATAATATTATTTTTTACATCGTTGTATTTTATTTATAAATTTTTGACCTTAAATAAATAAATTTATTTGTGTCACAATGATTATACTGTGATTACCTAATTAATTAATGATTCAAATAAATGATATTATAAATATTAAAATAATTTAATTTCGACATTTTGATTCCACTCATTAATTTTTTGGATTATTATGAAATTTTATTCATAGAGTTAATACCTTTTTTCGAATAAATAATGTTTTTAGGACATTAAAAAATCAATTACTAAATGGTTTCAAAATTCACCCAAATGAGTATTTAAAACAAATACTATTTTATTAAATGATAAAATAGTCTTAAAAATATACAATTCATCCAAATGACTTAAATAATTTTATGTATGTAATTAATTATCAACTTCTTATTCTCTTGGAATTTAATATTAACCATTGTAACCAAATATTCTGAAAATACAAGAAGACATGGTCAGAGTTAATGTTTTTAACTAAGGGTTGAAGATATAAATATAGTAAGTTTTTTGATATAAACATGTATAAAACCTATTGGTTGAGAGGATTTATACGTATACTCATCATGTACTTGAAATTTATCAATTTGAAACTATTATAATTCTAAATAATGTTTTAATGAAATAATATTTCATTACATTCCTAATGTGCCCATCCTCTTTCTTATAAATGGAAACCACCTATACCCACATACTCACATATCCCAAGACCCTTGTATCATCCATATTTTTCACAATAAATCTCTCAAAATTCCTCTTTTCCTCTTAAAGGCAACACATTTTGAATAAATCCATCCTATAGAGATCTCTTGTTCAAATCAAAAAGAGGTACTCAAAACAGACGTAATTGTTTATCACCTCTTTCAAAATTCATTTCTTCTTCTACTTCATATTTTTTGTTTTTTCCATACTATAGAAAAAAACCTATAATATTCTACATGATGAGATTTTATTATAATTATGGTACAAAATTATACCCCATTTTATTCATCCTACTAATAAGAATATCATCATGGGTGCGTATGTACGACTTTCCATCTCTACGCCGTGGTCTAATTTGTTAATTAGGAATAATTTATTTGTATGGTTGTAATGATTCATATAATGGATGTTAATAATTAATATAAAATTAAAATTATTCTATATAATTAATTTATCATCGTATTCCATATCATTTACCAGTTATGTGTGAGATATCTTTGCTCGGGGGTACGTATGGCCTACAGTCTCCACATTGCGATTCTATTCATTCTACATGATCTTAATTAAATTACAATTATATAGATGAATTAAATGAATAAATATGATATATATTATACTAATACCATTATCTAAATAATTTAACAATAACCTAAGATGTGGAACATGAAACTATCTAACAAAACATTCATATGTACATAAAAGCAGTTAATATATGAATAACCATTGAAAATGAATTGTTACTAATAAATAGATGATAATATATAATATACGTTATCATAAAAATGATTATGATTTTTTAATAAGTCAATAACATTATTTAAATCATTATACACGATTTTCAGATACATATGAACTATATCATACATAAGGTAACCGATAATTTTTCAATCTCATTTTTATCTGAGATAATTTATTTGTAAGTATATATTGGTTTATATTTATGATTAAAATCCATGTTACCTAAGTACGTAAAATTATACATATTCTAACAAAAAAAATTAAATCAAATTTTACCCTTTCATGATTTTATATTAAATGGTACGAACAAAATCTTTTTTTGTTATTCGATTTGAGATAATTTTTGACTTTTTTCGGAAAAGTACAAGGAGAATGTTTTTTAACATATAGAACATGATTTTTTTTTAATAGTCATAAAGACTTATTTCAATTCATATTCATCTACATGATTCCATGTTTATTTTCAACAAAATTAATTCCTTTTTAAATTGTGTCTCATTTTGGAAAAATAATGTTTTTTTTAAGAAGAAATGATATTTTCCTTAGGAATTAAGTAAAAGTGTTTTATCATAAATATTTTCCCTCTACGATGACATTCTCTAAATAAAGATAGGGTTTTACCCCTATTATTACAATGATTTTATTATGTTTATAATGGAAGTATATGTAGTACATCCATTTGTTTTTTGTTTATTATGATTGAATGATGTTTGAGGAACCCATTTTATTCCATGGTTTATGCTATGATGTATGTTTTCTGTTTTTTTTTCGCACATGAATGAATGATATCATTATGAGATGGGTGGTACCTATATCTCCCTTTAATGAATTGGGTAAATATTTATATCCCATGAGATAAACATGAATGGATTGAAAAGTAAATTTGGTTTAGTAATATAAGGCTAGAATGGCATGTAAACACGGTTCACTAATGGAATTTTCTGCTATGATAGTTTGGGCTCTGATTCTTGGCTAATATGAAATTGATTTTCCATGCTTACGTATTTCGCAAAAAACATCATGTCTTATGTTTTCATTTTTAAGATTATGTCCATTAATTCATTTAAGCTTTCATTCCATGACATGATATTATGATATTTCATAAAAGGGATAAGACCTCCAAATGTTATGTTCATATGTCTTTTAATTTTGATAGGATCGATATTATTTATTGTTTACCCAAAAAAAACCTGTTGATCTCACCCTTTATTTATTTAGATTCCTTAGATCAGGAAAAATGGTATTAATTATGATATTCCAAAAAGGCTTTCACTTATGAAGAAAGAAGTGGGAGATAATGTAGATGTTTTATGAACCAATTTTATTTCATTCCCAGTTTCTAAAGATACTATAAATATACGGTCTTGTAATGGATTTAATATATGTTTTAATGATTAATATTAATTTTTATTTATTAATTTCAGTGTTTGTAAATTATGGGTCTCTATAAAATTTATATACATAATTAAAAGGTATTAATCAATAGTGTTTTCTAAACATCATTAATATTCCATGGTATCATTTAATTAATGAAAATGGGTTTTCTATTGTGAAAAAATTTAAATTATTATATTAAAAGTAAAATTTATAAAATAAATAAATTATAAGACTTCATATTGAATAAGTAATGTTAAAGAGAGAAAATAAGAATCATACCTATCAATTTGTGATGGAACCAAATAATACCACCAAGTAACCACTATATAATGAATCACATCCCCAATAATTCAATATATCCAAAATATAAAACATAAAAATTCATCCCATATCATAGTTCCATCCATGAAGGAATATATCTAATGATTTAGGTGTGAGTATATGAGAGAATCAAAAGGGAACAAGTAAGAACAAGGAAATACCCTCGATTATAGAGATCGAAAACACATTGATTCCTCAAAATCATGTCCTAGATCAAAAAAACTTTTCCAAGGACGTCTAGGTGGGAATATGAGTTTTATATACTAAATAAAAAAGTAGGAAAATTTGATTTTTAGGGATGAAATCCAAATTAAACTCTAATTTTCAAAGTATTTAATGCACATTGAAAGGCTAGGTCACACTGTATACAAACATTGTGATAATGATGAAAATTGTTATATTTCCAAACTAGATACATTCATTATTTCTACACATGGTAAGATAAACTGTTCTCTAACTATGTGTTTCTACTAAACATTTCTTGGGGGGTACACTATTTTGTTGAATGGTTTGAAAAACTATGTACCAACTATATATAGATATTATCCCCAAAATAAGAATCTTTCACAGTTACCATACAATCCACTTGTTTTGTTCCGATATGTGATATTTTCCACTAACTCTCTCCATCACCTAATATAGTTTACAAAATTTAGTGCATGGTTTTCCCTAACCTTTATTAAAATTTAAACAACAATTAACACATCTGAAAATCTATAAAATCTTTTATAAACCTAGAAAAACATGACAACAACAATATATAACATCAAAATACCTAATAAATGCCTAATGTACTAGAAACCATGGGTATTATTATTTACACCACATCATTTGTGATACTTTTAATGGTTCAAATTTGTATATCTTTTTCTAATCTTGGAAAACTCATCCATCATTTCCATATCTTGTTCCACTATATCAATTAGAATCCATCCATGATTCCATTAGAGTCATACTAAACATATACATTTCCCATGAAATAGAATATCATGTTTTTCATGGATTTATATCATCACATGAATAAATTATCAATCAGGATCAAGATCAACATGGTCCCCTCGAATAACATGGTATAAATCAGGCTAGTACTTATTCAATTAATATATAAGAAACACATTGAGAAATTAGCTAATCATTGGTGGTATATCTAACTAGTAATCCACATCAGCTATAAATTCTATAATCTCAAAAATATTTGTACATATCGTATTGAAAAACTCTTTCATACAAAAATGATGATGCCCAAAAATCAATGATATTCTTGGGAAAACATTATCTCCCACATCAAAGGTAAAATGAAAAAAAAAGAATCATAAATAATTACCGATGAAATTTTTTCATCTCGATCATTTTTATGACCATATAAATCTTTTATACCATCTACTGAAGAATGAAATGTCATATATGTGAATTATCACCCACTTCCACCCAAAAAATTATAGGCTGAGGAGGCTGGTTATATAGATATTTGAAATGATTCAGGTATATTTATGTCAAAGAACTGTTATTACATGAGAACTAAAATAAATTTCTATGATCCCCCCATTAGATTAAACAATCCATGAATTAATTTGTGAGCATGTAATAAAAGATTTGGATCAACCATTTGGATTATCCATCCATTCTTTTATTATAAGTTCTTGTTGGTTAATTAGTTTCCAAATACTTTTTGAACGGACTACAAAAATCAAGATGTAATCTTTGCCTCTAGGTTAGACATAATTCAAACTAGAATACTATGAGTCATTAAAACCTCCCACATTTAGATTTTTGGAAGAAATTAAATTGTATTGTTTTCATGAATAGGGCTGAAATGATTAATCATTGTGAGTTGTTCCACAATCACCCATATATAACTGTATTTCTTATTGATTATTGACAAACCTATAATAAAATCCATATTTATGTACTCCCATTTTGTAAAGGGTATATATAAATAATAAAAAATACCATCAGGTGATTTTTGTAGTTTATTGAGATGTTGATAGGTGAGCCATCAAAAGACCTAATCCACCAAATTCCTCTTCATTCTATCCCACCATAACTTCTCCCTCATGGCCCTATAAATCTTCAAAATACCCATTTGAATATCCCTAGTAGGGTACTAGTAGGTAGAAAGAATATATTCCTCATAATTTATAAGAACCAAAATATTCCCTGAAAAACATAACATAAAAATACAATAATGAATTAATCCCCCAATGGTCTCCCCACCATTGTGATTTGACCTTAGGGATAGACATTCATGATTCGATTTCTATACAAGATTGACCTTCTCAATCAAATTATGAACAAGGGAATCTTGAAGGAAAATCACAACATCACCTTTCATAGCACAATCCTAATTTGTGTTGTCTATAACATACAACATTTTCCACTAAAAAAATGACACCTTAGTGAACTAAATACATGAAATTCTATAAAATTAATCTATCACTAAATTTCCATTACCCATTTTGTACATGTAGTCATTATAAAACTTTTGAAGATATTATAAGAAGATTAAATTATTTAAATTTGAATCTCTCTATGAGAATATGAGATTTAATATTTTATTTTATGTAGACATTGTTATCATCTATACAAAAAATTATGATGCAATGTATTCAACGCATGAATAATAATAGCTAAAACTAAATCTTATGTTGGGTAATTATACTCATAAAACCATAACTATCTTGATCTGTAATCTCTAAGATGACCTCCATGCATGAGAAAACACCATGAACTAGATCTAGCAGCATCATAATAGATATTGTATCCCTGTCCCATTTTTGGAAACATAATGAATGTTGTTGAGTTAAGTCAAACCATAATTTCATGAAAAAATTTCTATCACTCATCACCTCATTCGAAAGGAAATTCATTTCCTTCAATATCTTAATTGGTAATAAAAATTTTGACAATTCATGAACAAAACAGCACTAATAAATTTCTTGGCCTGATAAACTACATTTCATAATTTAATTCATCAATATTTTCATTGATATAACTACTTATATATTTTCTTGATCTATGGGGTTTTCTTTTTTAGAAATGACATGTCCAATGAAACATACATACTCTATTCAGAAAATACACTGTTAAATATTATGATATAGGTGATTTTTTTAAAATATATTAAACATTATGTCTAAGTAGTGTTCATGATCAGACTTTGTCGTAGAATATAGTAGAATATCATCATTAGTACAACCAAAATGGTGCGAAGATACCTAAAAATGATTGGGTTCATCAATTCTTCAAAAACCTCAACTAAATCTATATATACAAATGGAATAACTACATATTAATAATGGACATAATGACTCATGAATGTTATCTTATAAAAACCCCCTACTCAAATTCAAAGACTATGATACCTTAATCATAATTAAAATTTAGATAACCATAGGTATCCAATAAATTGAATAATTTTATATTCAATTCATGCAATAAGATATAATTTAATTATTATAATCTTTTTGTGATTAATTTCATCTTCACATAGATGATGTGTTTGATAATAATCCATTTCAAAAATATTGGGTGTTTACTAGGGAGATATACAAGGTCCAATGGAGACTTTCCATTATAAATCATCATACTGAACATCTAATCCCCTTATAGTAATTTTTATTATCCTATATATATAATTTGAAAAGGGAAACGTATCTTGTTGTAGATAAATTAAAAATTACGCTTCCCTTTTAGTAATATTCCCAATGAATTTCTTTAGGAACACATATGTAAATTGGTCCATCATAACTGGAAAATATATGTGTTTGATGGAATTAATAGTTTAAAAGGTAAACACTATCAAATGGTAAGATAATTTCATGATCAATAATACCAAAGGTCCTGATCTTCTACCATTAACATGTAAATATACAATAAATATATATTAAAAAACATCAAAATAAGTCAAACTAACCTTCTAGAAAAATTAATTGATGTGGGACAAAAAGGATGTTACCAATATATTCAAAAAACATTTCCAAGATAACCTTATGAAAAATATAGAATTGCAAATAAATTTATCATAATCAATAGATATAGAACATACCGAACACATAAAGACTTGATATTATTATTTTTTGAGAGGTGTATGCTGATTTAATACATGAGGCAAAATTTTATCATGTGATATCATGGGAATACAGACATGCTCAGAAATAAAATGGTTGAATGTTCTATAATCAAAAGAAATTTTAGGATAGTATTGTTTATTATAGTAGTACATCACACAATTTTATTTCTATATTTATAGAATATGATAATATTACTAGCACTATAAAACTATATACTAGCTATGAGAGATACTTATTTTTTTCATTATGGTAACTATTTTGACTTCTGAGGTGTCAATGTCATATGAGAACCATACTAGGATTCTTAGTTTTTAAAGTGATTTACATTCTTTATTGATTTACCAATGTTATAATAAGATGTCTAGGACATTTTCAATCCATTTCTGTCAGTTATCAAAAGATTCATTATACAATAACACTTCATATGTCCCAACATTCCACTATTTTCGGATTATAACATAGGCATAATGCCTTCCGACTAAAAGTGAACATGAGAACAACATTGATATAATCCAAACATACTTTTGGGTCAAGGATGAAAATTATTTAATCCAATGGATATATTTTATGGCGGTACATCTCCTTTAGAATAGGTTCACTTATTCACCTTGTTCCTTGCATTTGAGTTATAAGGACATGTGCTTTTTCGGACTTCAGTTTTGGGCATAAAAATGAATTTTTTCTATTGGATGATCATGAGGGGTAAAAGTGTATTTTTTCCTACCATTTGACCTCATATATTTATTTTGACCACTATGTTTGTCTTAGAATAGGGTGTTTACCCTAGGACATGAGTTTGGTGTAAATCTAAGCAGTTCAAATTTTAGTAGAATATTTATTATTTAATAACATAAAATAAAATATTGAAGTATGCGTGTAGGTTTGTTCAGTGATAACCTTTAAAAAAAATCAGATTGAGATTTGTTCTCCACCATTGAGTCCATAATGGGGTGTTTATCCTAGGACTGTCATAAACATGAGTTGAGCATCGGGGAAGGCCTGAGCCCCTTTTCCATTTCTTTTATTTCCAATTCTTCATTTTTACTTTCCTTCTTCTTCATTCTGACTCCCCCTCGTGCATGAATTATATGTGATCCTCCTTATCCGAGTCATTTAGGAGAAAAGGAGATTTTGGAATAATGTGATATAGAAGGTATGAGTGATACTGTTGTTGAGCTCTCGATGTGCTGAGTTGGTGTGCGACATCCATGAATGGTAAAATCATCCAAACCTTTGACAGTATCTACCCAAAGGTAATACCATTTATTTTTTCACTACATATTCACATTAAACGTGTTTTTAATCCCTTAAAGCCTTATTTCACTTTCTTGTGGCCTCTTGAGGCTCGATCTGTTGCTTTTGTGGAAAACCAGGGGTTTCGGGCGATACGATGGATTTACCACCATGAAACACAGGCTACATGACATGTGTTTCAGGGGTACACACCATGTGTTATTCTTGATTGGGGAAGAAAAAGTTGTCCTATGTTTACTCCATTTACTCTGAGCACAGACCATGTGGTTTCATGGTCATATATCCAACTTTGTGAGAAATAACACTGTTTTTGGGGTTTTTAACATTATATGTCATGTACTTTTACACAGGAAGACCCCATGTGTTCTTTCCATGTATATGTACATAGCTAGAGGTGGATAATAGTACATGACAAGTACTCTAAGGTACACACCATGTACATTTTCCAGCTTATTAGATTGGAGTATTTTGTGCCTTGGAAGAAAGAATTTGTCATGTGAGTATTTTATTATGATATTTTTTCCACATATATCACAATGGTGTAATTTTATTAACATTTATAGATCTTATATGTAATTTTTTGGAGGTTTCTATATAAATAGAGAGTTTATTCTTCTAGTTATCGAGTTCAGTTGTCACATGAGAGTGAGACTTGGAATGGATGATAGGTTGGGCTTTTAGACCATCTTAGATGAGACCTTTAATCTAAGATAACCTATGACCTATCTCGTGTGACATTTGTTTTTTTGAGGAAATCCCTCTTGTGAGACGTTCAATTCCTGACTATGAGGCCATATGACCAGATTATTCCAAGGTTCCCCTAAGGGATAAAATTTCATTATGTGATTACCTAGGGAGTCCCTTGTAGGATCCCTCTCATATTTTCTATTGAGGGGATCCCTGCTATTTAATGCCTTTGTTGTTCACCATTTGAGGGCCCCCATTAATATTCCTCCCTTAATCATCACTAAGGACCCCGTGTAGGATTATTTCTCTCGGTTAAGTTGGAGGATGCCAAGTTGGATTCCTCTTTAGTGTTTGACATGAGGGACCTAGAGGGTTCTATGTTTTGACCAACCATGTGTTGTTTTGTTGGATTTGGATAGAGATGGTGTTTAGTTGACACCTATAATAAGTGAAAAACTTGTATACCCATGTGTTTGTGGATGCAGTGTTGGGTTGAGTGTTCTATCCACCCTAAGTCATTTATTTATATATGACATGGTTTTGTAGATGTTGTGATGTCCATCATAGGTACTTCTACGTTAATGGTCGTTGAGCCCCAAATGAGGCATCTTCCTTTATATTAAGATTCCACGATTTTCTCCCTGGGATCCATTTTTCTAATAGGGGTTCCATACATGATTTTTTGGTATTTAGATTCTGAGGCATGTTGTTTTTGATATATTCTGATATACCAAGAGGTACTACCTGGGAGATGGCTGATGAGCCTCATTTTATATATTGTGATATAAATATATTTATTTGGGACGAAAATAAGTGATTCCTAGTATCTAATTGTTGAAATTTACTCAATGATACATGATGGGGATGATTAGGCTCTCCTCGACAATTGAACAGAATTATTCAACTCTTCGAGATGAATTATGAGACTCCATGGGTGTAGCATTATGGATCACCAGATTGTTCTCTCTTTATACGTTCATGGGGTCCCATGATTTGTGGTATATAATGAACTACCGGGTGGTGGGGATAATTACACTCTCCTTAGCATTTGATCGAAACTATTCCTCTATTCTAATCAGTTATTAAACTCAAGGGGTATTTCATGGTGTCTCACTAGAGAGTACCCTATTTATAGTTTGCCTAAGGGTACACCTCTTATGGGTCATCTTTGTTTTAAATGTCATGACCGCCTATGGACCGAAACCTAGGGCTAAACCAATGGACTAGATTCACAAGACTTCGAATCATAGAGACGGACCCAGTAACCTTTACAGGATGTCCAAACTTGCTTCCTAGAATCATTCTTTACTGGTGGTGATGATTACACTCTCCTCATCATATGATCAGAATGATTATGATCTTAAGGATCCATTAGGATTGACTGTCAATTTATGATATCCTTTCGAATAGGATTGACGATCGGTATATGGCTTCCTTCATTATAATATTTACTATCGGTATATGGCATACCTATTAAATGATTGGGGGGAATATGAGTGAACCTAGGTGTAGGACGATCATATCAGTGTGGTGACATAGATTTCTCATAGATATAATTCTAGAATTGTCCGAATATGGTACATGTCAGTGGGATTATCGATCTATAGATTGACTTAATGATAAACGACCTGAGTGTCACAATTTCTATATCAATTACCTTTTACAGGATATCTAGGTGATCATGATGATGAACCCAAGGATTGACTGCTGATGTGTTTTCTTGTTATTTGATTCACATACCTCTGAATTTTATTATTTTATATAAGTACTGGTATGGGAATATACATGTATACGTATATAGATAGGGACATCAATGGTGGAGCATTTCCAGTTGACAGGGAATAAAAACCCTGTGTTCGATTGTGGTTTCATATTTGGATTCTTACTAACATTTTGTTGTGTTCCACCTAGACTAAGCATGTTGTTGTTGCATACACATTAGAAGCAAAGTTACAAGTTGCATATCGGGTGGCATACAGAGATTTTTTCTCACCCCATCATGGGAACCTCTATGTATGTGTAATATTAATGACTTATTCTCAGTTTAAGCATGAGTTTCATGGTGGATGGGGATGAGGCTTTGTGTTTCATGATCAAGAAGAGCTAATCAAGTGGTTCTACTGATCGGGTTGCTGCAGTTCGATGGAGTCTGGAGATCATGTATGTGGGTTGCCTTAGAGTTAGTAGTTGGGGCTTGTACTTGTAATTTTAGTTTCTTTTCTACTTGTATGTGTATTTAGTGCCTAGTGGGTGGCCAGTGTTGTGTTTTATTTCATACCTATTTGGGCTCTTACAACATTCTACTGTTACAACTTGTTTTATTCTAGTTCTTTAGTGATTCATCATTTTTAGTACTTTTTCTGTGTATTATAATAGGATATTTATACTTTTTTCTTACTCTGATATGAGGTCATAGTATCCCCACTATCACCTTCTAGTCCCTCGAAGATATTCTGAAGCCTCTGGTATACGGGGAGGGGTGCCTGAGGCCTTGGGGTGAACCATCTTAGAGCACCGGTTTAGTGGCATCTACGTCGGGATGTTACAAAGTGGTATCAAATGGATTATTTTCATGTTCAATAAAATTTACATTATAGTATATATGAGTACTAGGAATGTTTTTGGGAAATGTGATGGATAACAGAATGGTGCATGGAGAACAATTATTCTGGTAAGAATTCATGTGGTAGTAACTATAGCATGTACTTTAGTAGTTAATGTAACTGGTATTGTTCGGTTCTATAACACCCGGAACTATACACCTTGGGCCACTATCATGGGATTTGAGTCCTTAAGGCCTTCAGGCCACCCAGGTCTTCAGGTTAGTTGGGATTTCAGGCAACCTTAAAGACCATTGGGCCACCTCAAGGCCTTCATGCCAAATAAAGTTTCTCTAGATAGACTCTACAAGAAAGAAGCATCTTAGAGGGGAATTTAGAGCAAGTGCACTCAATAGAGAAGAACCAATGGATTTAATAGAATGAAAGTGTATGACTATGCCATCAGGACCAGCCTTTTTTCATGAGAATCTTAGATAGAAGACCATGCAAAGGTGGAGAGCTAACATCACATCGCATATGCTGGGGAGGGGAAGTTCATTGTAGTTATAATCTGGTTGAATTCTATAAGACCATTGGGTAATTTAATTTCTAATAAGCTTGTGGTCCATGAAATCACTAATTCCTAAATTCCTTGTAAGGGTTCCCCCTCATCCATTGAAATGGGGGTTATCAAAAATCAATAAAAATGAAGGCCTTTGGGACATTCAGGGTACGATGTCCTGGTTTCCAGGGTATGGGATTGTTGTTTTGATTTTGTGATGTTAATGTTGCATATGATATTCATACTAAGAAACATACATGTTTTTATTTGATGTTTTCATTTATTATGGATTTTCGGATCTTGGCTAATGGTAAGAGGCCTGAGATTGATTTTGGCTCTTAGACTACAAATGAACGAGGTGTCTCATGAATCATAAAAGGAACATAAGATTCAATGCATATATGCCTTCTAGTGTGTGTTTTCACTGATGAATGAGTCATTTTGGTCTGATTACACATATAATTTACTTTGATTAAAAGTTATCTAGATCTATATTAAGGCATTTTTCTTAGATTTCGATGACTCAGTCCTCATTCAGCTATTGTATAGTGACCCTAGTAGGTCAATGTGGCACATGATGCCATTCTGTTTACCACCTTGTTGGTTGTTTCTTCTAGGTTATGTAGTTATCTAGTCATATCATAGAGTACGATACTGATAGATACCTAGTATTTTCATGTGAATTGGTCCCCCTTGGATTTTTTTTATAAATTTATCCAATGAGTGTAATTTTAGTTTCTCTCCCTTGTTGGTTTTGACCTCCTATTATTAGTTCCTTTAAAGTAATCTTGGAGATGATCAGGGCCATCGTAGGCTATGTTTATTGTCCTTGACTTTCATTGTTCATTTTGATCCTTACATTCTTATAAGAGGTTCTAGGTATTTTTTGAAAAGTGTTTAAACATTGTCACCTACTAGTGAGGTTTTTTCTATATGGTTTGGTGGAAGAGTGAAATACCCTTAGTATTAACTCAAACCCTAGTAATTTGAATCTTCTTTTTTTAGAGCATCCTGCTTGAACGATTATACTATGTTTTATAATTCCATTTTCATTAGTGAGCTTTGTATTATTCTTGTTTTGTGAATGAGGAACTATAGGTTCTCATGGTTGTATTACAGGCATGTTCATGCCTTTATATTTTGATCGAGGTACCTCATGTGAGTTCTTTTTAGGCTCAATTTGATGGGTAGAACTTCTCCAGAGATTAGCTTGGTCAACCAGTGAATCATATATTTCTAATGTATTCAATGTATGAATAGATTATCATGATTGGAACGAATCCATTTATACCTTTGGTGGTTTTAGGATACATGATGGTTGTGTGTGGTATCGTTTGAATATAAATCGATTAGTGTTTGGGAGCGATCCGAGTACCGATGTTCCAAGAAATGTCATGGGTTTGTACCTCGGGGGTTTTCATGAAATGTCCCTTTGTCATAGAGGTGACTTTATGGAATGAATTTGGTACAATTAGACAGTGTACCTATGTATAATTCATGGTCAGGTTGACTGGAAGTGAGTGTGGCTCGGAGAGAGTTGTATGCACCATGGGTGGAATCTTAGTGTACTCTTTTTTTGAGATGATCATGCACTATCTTGATTTGTCTTGAGTATGTTCAGAGAGCTTTGAATAGACACCGAGATCATTTTTCGTTATGTCTAAATGTACTTATCTATTTTGTAAAATGGAACCTACTATGGTTTACCTCTAGGAGAGGTGTAAGTCATGCCATATGGTGGAGACTGTACCATTGGCCTATTGAGGTCTGTTTTCCTCATTTTGTTAAAAATTATTTTTTTTAGGGGGATTTTTCACATTGAATTTTTATTGAGATGATGATAGGGGTATTCCTATGGTGGGGAGTAAGAGATATATCACAGTTAAATGTCTTCTATATAGAAGGAAATTGTTAATGATATATGACTAGTTATTGGACAGTCTCGATAGATTTTCATTGCAGATTCTCCGGTTGAGAGCATGGATTCTAGTCTATTCACTGGGCTTCTCAGGGATGGGAATGATTGTGGCGGGGATTATGTATGTTCTTGGGATTTTCAAGAATAAATTTCTTTATTAAAAATTTTATTTTTTCCTCTTCAATTCTTGTGAGGTGTAAAATTGTGTTTCTTCCCTATCATTTGGATTTATATAATATTTATAACCACTCTGTTGCTCTCATAATATGGTGTTTACCCCAGGAAAGGATTTTGGTGGTAATATGAGTATTTTAATTTTAAGAGAATTTTTAAAATTTAATATTATTAAATAAATTATTAAATTATTCTCACAGGTTATTTTAGTGATAACATCTAAAAGGGGAATTAGATTGAAATTCTATCTCTTCTTTTGAGTTTGTAATGGGGAGGCTAGCCTTGGCGAGGCATAAAATTGAGTCGGGCGTTGGGGTAGGCCGGAGCCCCTTTTTATTTTATTTTTATTCATTTTCTACATTCTGTTTCAATATTCATATTTCCTCATAATCCTTTTCCATTCCTCACGTGTTATCCTCCTTAGTCGTGTACTTTGGTAGATATGGAGATTGAATAAGAAAATGATATGGAAGGAGATATGGTTACTGTTTCAGAACACTCGACGCGCTGATTCGACATGCGACATCCATGGATGGTGAAATCAATAGAAGCTTCGGTGGTCTTCACCCAACGGTAGGACCAATTTTTTACCTATAGACCCCCTTTAAAAGTGCTTTTATGTTCATAATGCCTTATTTTTCTAGCTTGTCGCCTATTAAGTCTGGATCTACTGCTTCAGTGGCGAAAATAGGGGTTTTGGGTGATCCAAGGGATTCCCCATTGAGAAACCTTGGTTATAAGGCATGTGTTCCAGGGGAACACACCGTGCTTTCTTCTTGTTTGGGGTAAAATAATTTTTTCCTATGTAAATTGTATGTTCTCTGTGTAGACGTTTTGTGGTGGGATGGCCATGTGTTCTACTGTGTGAGAAAGAACACATGTTTTTGTTATTTAAATAGTTCACGTTTTGTACTTTGAAGTTCACATTGTTTACTTTTACACAGGAAGACTTTTTCTGTTCTGGCCATGTATATGTACACAGCATTGGGGATGTATAATAGTACTTGATTTTTACAATGAGGTACATGCCATGTAATTTTCCAGCTTAATTTATTGGGGTATTTTGTGCCCTGGATGTCAGAATTGGGCATGTGAGTAGTAAATTCTGAGTGTTCTTCCTTGTAGATAGAAATGGAAGAATACCATTGGCATTTATATGTCTTATAAATACTTTTTTGGGGATTTATATATAATTTTAGAGGTTCTTCCTCCAGTTATCGAGTCCAGTTTTCACTTGAGAGTAATAATTGGTGTAGATGATAGGTTGGTTGTTCTGAGAAACTTAGTTGAGTCCTTTGATTGAAGATGAGCTATGAGTAATTTGCATTAAATTATGCTTTTGAGGACGTTCCCAATGTGAGATATTCCCTTATAGCCTATAATACCATGAGAACAAATTATTCTGAGGATACCCTGAGGGATTCCTTTTCTTATTCTAAGAACTATGGATTCCCTTATAGGATCTGTCACCTGTTTTCCATTCAGTGGATCCCTATTATTGGATGCCTCTCTTATTCTTCGTTCGAGGGTACCCAGTAGAATTATTCCCATACTCTTCACTAAGTATCCCATATAGGATTCCTTCACTCATGTTTACCTAGAGGATCCCAAGTAGGATTATTTCTCAGTGTTTTACTTGAGGGACCATGTGGGTGCCCATGGATTGACCAACATTGAGTTGTTACATCAGTTTTGAGTAGAGATGATGTCCGGGTGTCACCTAGATCCCATGCAGAACATGTGAGTCCATGTTGTTGTTGATGTGGTTTTGGGATGGGTTCTTGGGCCTCCCAGACACATTTTTTTATTTCTGACATGGTTTTTTTGATGCACTGATGTTCACCAGAGGTACTTCCTAGTTAGTGATTGTTAAGACTAACATGAGGCATCTTATTTTTTATTGGGATGCCTGAAATTTCTTTATGAGATCATTTTTATTATTATAAGGGTTCAATAAATGCTTTATTGTTATCCATCTTCTGAGCTGTGTCATTTATGATATTTACTACTGTAACAAGAGTTCCCACCTGGGAGATGGCTATTGAGCCAGATTTTATATATTTTGATATATATATATTTTAAGGATGTCTGAAAGTGTTTCCTAGTATCTGGATATAGAGATTTATATTATAAAACTTGTTGAGGATGAATGTGCTCTCATTTACATTTTAATGGAATTATTCCACTCTTCCAGATCAGTTACGAGACTCTAGGGGTGCATCATTACAGCTGACTCACAATTTTTCTCTTTATATAGGCATGGAGACCCAAGACTCATGGTAGATTTCACACTCCCAAGTGGAGGGGATGATTATGCTCTCCTTTGTATTGGATCGAAATGTTTATTTTCTTCTGCTTAGTTACAATATTCTAGGGTGTAGCAAGTTAGCTCACTAGAGAGTTCTATATTTATAGATCAACTAAGTGTACACCTCTTAGTGATCACATGAGTTATGATTGTCATGGCCGAATATGGACTGAGCCCTAACGCTATGACATTGAACATGATTTTCATGCCATGGCAGCATGGCGACTTACGTAGTAACCTTTTATAGGATGTTTGAACGTGCATACCTGAATCATTCTTTAAAGGTGGGGGCGATTATGCGCTCCTCATCATATGATCGGAATGATTACGGTCATTCGGATCTGTCAGGATTAACCATCAAAATATGATATCATTTTTTATAGGATTGACCATCATTATATGGTATACTTATTTACTAGATTGACCATCAGTATACGGTATCCTTGTTTAGTGATTTGAGGGGAGTAAAAGTGAACCTAGGTGTAGGATGAGAATCCCACTTTGGTGATGTATCATTCTGAGAGATATAATTCCATCATTGGTCAAATCATCTACTTTTTGATGGGATTACGGACTCAGAGACTCACTTAATGATACACAGCTTGAGGTGCACGATATATAGATCAATTCACTTGCAAGGGATATCCAAGAGATCATTCTTATGGACCCAAGGATCGACAATTAATGTGGTTTCATGTCATATGATTCACATATTGATGAATATTATGATTTCTATATAAATTTATAGGTATGGGACTATATATGTATACGTATATAGATATAGACCTCCATGGTGGAACTTGTCCAGTTGGCAAGGATTACAGACCATCAGTTTGATTATGGTTTCATGTTTTCATTCTAATATCTTTTGGTTGTTCTATATCTAGGCTGAAAATGCTATTGTTTCTCACACATTAGTAGCATAGTTACGTGTTGCTTATCGGGGTGGCCTAATTAGATTATTTCTCAGCCATAAACATGAACATCGGTGTATTTGTAGACCTTATGTCAGAATATTAGGTTAAGAATGAGTTTCCTGGTGGATAGGGCTGAGGATTAGTGTTTCATGATCAAGTAGAGATCCTTGAGTGGTTCTACTGATCAATATGGTGCAGTTCGACAATGCCTGGAGAACAAGTATGTGGGATGGCTCAGAGTTAGTATTGGAGCCCTCTTCTTTTACATTAATTTTTTTTGTACATGTATCTATATACTCATCCCAATGGGTGACCATTTTTTATTCTGTATTGGATAGCTATTTGGTATTTTACAAAATTTCACTATTACAGCATGTCCTATTTCAGTTTTTTATTTCTTATGCACTATGTTGAATTTCTGATGTGTATGATACATGGCTATTTCTATTTTCTTCTTACTCTGGTATGAGGTCGTAGTCTATCTACTCTTACCTACTATGATCTTTCTTCTTGTCAAAAGCCCCTAGTATACATTAATGTGCTCATTTGGACATATGGAAAATTGTATCAGAGCACTAGTTTAGTGACATACAAGTTGGTTCGTTACAAGGGTTTGTAATTATTCACATGGTCAAAACATACTACCTCTATAAGGATTGTTAGGCATGTCCTTACCCTCCACCAAAACCCAATTACTAATATTTATAAAATTATTAATATTGAGGAAGACTATCTTATAATGTAATTTTGTTCAACTTCCAGACTCAATGATTCATACATTCAAACTCACTCTACCATATATAACTCGAGTAAAAAACTATTTTCATAAATTCACTTTTATAATATTTTACTTGTATATTACCATATATTAGGCTAATGAAATACATTGTTTGGGTCATCTTGAATGTGTAATGTATAATTTGTTTCACAATTATCCAAATTCATATAATATAAGAACGTGGTCATCTATATGATGAACACCTAAACCTCTCAATTGTGTTGTAAAAATCTCCATCATGTATACCTATAAATTAACAATTATCTCACCAGGGGTACCCAAGATATTTAAATTCTGGTTCACTCTATGGAACCAAACATCTAGTTTTATTGGCGTATGAATAAACCATAATGAATTGTGTATTCTATTTCCAAAACTACATGGAATGATCCACTTTCCATGGCCCATAATTTCAATTTCATGGGTTAATAGATTGAAATTATTTATCAATGACCTAAAAAGCTATTTGTTCAAATGTGGCTTAGGTTAAACCACTTTTTTGGAAACCTATTCTTATGTATGTATATTATATTTACACAATTCTATTTCTGCATAGATAGAACAATACGCCACTTAGAAATCACATACTAGAAATAGAAGGATTAGAATATTCCTAATAAACATAATAAACATGCATGATAAACATCAATTTTCAATAATTTTAAAAAATCATCAAACATATATGAACAACGAAATCTCAATGAAAATTACCATTCTAATGCATGATATTCTACATTTAACAATTAATTCCATGAATGTGAGAAAAAAACTCTTAGATGTATCTCAAATTTTTTTTTACCCAAAACACTTTGGATATTTGAATTTCTGCATAAAGTCATTTTCTATATCATTTAATGATATAAATTTCCTCAAATGAAGTAACACCAACTTGGAATCACTCCAAATAATCCATGAGTGATTCACGATCTCCCAAAACTATTTCATGGATGAAGCATAATGATTCAATATTATAGAATTAAAATACATTTCCAATTCATATGTCCCGATAAAAAAAACTACAAATTCACCAAGTTTCCCAAATATGGGTTAAGTATTACACTGAGTAGGATTTCCACAAAACACTTCCCAACTCATTACATAATGATAAGAAAAAATAAGATCATAGTATAAACCTTTTTTTATATTTAAATGAGAGACATTAAAATAATTATTAAATAATAAATTGATTAAATTGACAATGAAACAATATATCAATAAGAAAAATATTAAAGAAATATAATTGAACTAAAATTTTTATTTATTTATTTCTATTTATCATAAAAATTACATGTATCTAACACCAATATGCACATATGAATGATAGTTGAAAATTCCCTAATCATGAGTCATTTATTATTGATCCACGAAGTCATCACAAGTTGAATAATATCTATTTTCCATAATAGTACAATCCCCTTATTTGGGGTCATTTCTAATAAAAATGAACCCATATCAACCATGTATTCCACCACCATATTCCATATCCTTTAATTCCACATAAAAAAAATTAATTCACATTAAAATATTTTTAAGAATACATTTCATCCATTATTCCAAAACCATAATTCTAAATCCAATATTTAAAATAATAAATCATTGGAGTTTTCTAAATGTCATCAAAATTCCATGATTCCATATCATTAACAAAAAAATGGGTTTACTTTTTGAAATTAGTCCTTGTATACATTTCAGATACCGAAATAATATTCAATAAAAACTATTCCTCATAGTTATATAATATGTAAATAAGAGAAAAAATCCAACAACCTATTAATGTGTGACAAAACCAAATAATGATGCCAAAAAACCTATAGATTTGGGCTCACAACACCATCAATTCTCTATAGTCCAATATGATATCATCAAAATGCATAATATACCATATATTCATTAATAACAGATTAAATATAATGATCCAAGAGAGGTGATATGATAGGATATAAAGGGAAAATAATAATTGAATAATTAACGTTAATTTTAATGATACAACACATATTGAATCATCAAAATCACAATTATGATAAAATGAATTTTCCTATTATTCCTATGAGGGAATATGAGTTCAATATCATTGAATAATATTATAGAAGTAGGTGTTTCTTGTGGGAAATGTGAATGAAAATATAATTTTCATATCATTTAATTCATATCACACACTTAGGTTGCACAGTTGGCCAAACTGTTCACTAATAATATGCATGCTATAATCACCAAACCATAGAGTCATATAGTTTTTCCACAAATATGAACACAACTTGTTCTAACCGTCCATTTCTAATGAACATTTACTATGTTCCCTAAATGGTATTGTCACATTGTTTAACAAGTCATGCACTAATCATGCATATCTACTATCCCAAAAATTCACAACTCAAAGTATTTAATTGGAATATTCTAGGTTACTCTAAACCGTGTTCCAATCATCTCCCTATCTAGTAACTCCCATAATCACCATGAATTGTATCCAATTGAATGGTCACATTCTTCCTTAACCATTATCATATTATGAACCTCCTGAAATGATTCTGAAACACTCAAAAACTATCCAAAAACACCCAAGACATAACCCTCTTATTATATAACTACCAAATAACTATAAAAAAATTAAAAGTATCAATATACCTGGATTTTATAGAAGGGGTGAGATAAATAGAGTATAAATTGGTTTTGGAAATCACATAGAGAGATGTTTATGATAGGGACTGTGTTATACCCATGTGTTAATACTTTATTACATGCAATATAATTATAGGATATTTTGAATTTATTGATTTTTGTGAATATAATTTTTTTTTAATTTCTCAATGTTACACTATTAGAACATTATTTATATAATCAATTTTAACTAATAATTCATAGTAAATATTTTATATTATAGTAGGAGCATTATTACCACAAAACTAATACTAACTGTGTAGACTCACATTATATAGGGTGAAATTTATTTAATAACCCACACATGGTTTTAATATGCTTAGGATAAAAACATAGTCTAAATAGGAATGTGTTGTAAGTAATGTCATGCAAATACTTCCTGGTCAGACCATAGACACCCTAACTATGTTATCAAACAATGAGAGAAAACTAAAAATCATAATTTCCAAGTAACCTTTCATTATATCAAATGATTTCAAATTCAACACATCTTCCACTTCTTCAATTCCTATATGAGTCTTCTAAAAAGACTCATGGGATATCCCAATTTTCTCATCCATATTTCTACAATTCTACAATGTGGATTTCAATAATATTAATGTTAAACTCTTATTTTCCACTTAATTCTTTTTCTATTAATATTCACGCTGTCATTAGATCTTGATTTCTTTATATTATATAAACCCCAATATCCCTAGTGACAAAAAATAAGGATTGAGATATTCTAATCATGGGGTTTTTGTTACTTTGTATCATATTGGTTGATCATATCCTTAGGTTCTCTCCCTCCATCAATGTTGGGTTATTTCCAATAAATTAACTTAGCATTTTATTTTTCAAATTCATTAAATTTTTTATTTCATGTGATCCCAATGTATTCTAAAATAATCATCCATAATGTTTTAATTATATATGACATCATTGATGTATATATCATTTTATTTATGTTTTCACTATTAAAAACAAAGTATTTTCCATGGGTATCATTTTCTAAATTTCTCAGACAATTATTACACATGTTAGGGGCTTCTATGAATTCCAAAGATCATTTTTAATAGAATTTGATAATAAAATAATATTTTGACATTGTATTTCTTTTTACAGAGGTTAAACCATTATTTCAATGTGATGTTTCCAATCATGGGGTGTTTTTTATTATACTAAATTATATTTCAAATTTATTATCTAGTTTTATATTTTACAATGTTTACATCTTATATGGTTTTAATCTTGATTTTCATGATGCTTAAAGGGAAATGTAATTTACCAAATTCATTCCAATATTTTTAATGGTTTAGTTTTCAATGGATCGTTTTATAAAAATCTATTCAATGTATGATCTAGATACCCATTTGTCACATTATAAATGTTTTTTCACATGAATCTCGATTGTATTTGATCTTATTAGTATTTTTCTCCATAATATCTTGTGATCAATATAGAAAAAATTTAGTTATTATCATATATATATTTTTTTTAATTAAAATTTTATATAAAGTGTTATTATAGCTAAATTGAGTGGTTTTTTTCATGTTATATTATTTATATATTGATGTTATGGTACATTTTTTTCCCTACCTCTATATTGATTGATTTCAACAAACTCTATGTAGTAATGTCGGATATCAAGATTCATAAAACACATTATTAAATTAACTCATTGGATAGTGTCCACTAATGTAACCAAGCCTATTCTAGGGGATTTAACCTAATGAGTCTAGTTGAGATTATGTTAGGAGGTCATTTTTTGGGCAGAAATGTATTCTAATAGTTGATTCAACTTGATTATGTCTTGGATTATCCAACATTATTATCTTTTGTGGACCACCTGATGATCTATATGTTATTTTATGTTTTTAACTTGATAGTATTTTTTTGTAGACATTTTTATTCACACATTTATCAAATAAAATTTCCCTCATATAAAAAATATATCTTTTGAATAATATCATTTCTCAAGATCCATTTCTGCTATGAATTATGGATGGTGTTTTACTTTGTGAACCCTTTCACTATGATTTAGTTCAAATTATTTTAAATTTATCATATATTTTCAATAAAAGTTAATAAAAAAGAAATAAAATTATTATTTAGTCATAAAAATTTCCAATAACAACCATCATGTTTGTAAAAATAATAACCTATCAATTAGTGAATTTAATATTTTTTTATATAAAACGGGTTTATATTCTATTAAAAGGACAAGGTATTGTTGGTTTATTTGAAAATCTCTCACTATATCTCTTTTTATTTTTAACAATTAACCTAGGATTCCATCTAACTCAACACCCGAACCAGCCGATGGTATACCCTAACGGTAATTCATGATCCCCATGGGCTGGAAACTAATTTCTGGTCACTCATAAAATCCTTGGGGTATGATTTCAAATCCTTATAATGATAATATTCATCCTCATATCCCAATATAATAGTTACCTTCCAAAAAATTATATACAATAATTTGATTATACTATTTAAGATTACATTTCCTACCAAAATCAAAATGAAAAAAGTGAAACCACTGAAGAACCACAAAACCATCTAACAAACTAGGGGATAATCACAAAATTGTCACCAACACCACCACCATCCAAAAAATATACCCATAGAATGCATAACATTCACCACTATATGAATACTTTCCATTACATGGTTAAGATAAAAAATGTCTACCTACACTCATTAGGTGACTGTATGGCATGAGATCACTTTTCCAATTAGACACCACCATGTTTTCCATTCACACCCATTATAAGAAAAATTAAAATTATTGTTTTGGAATAATGGAAATAATTTAATTTAAGAACATTCTATATATTAGAATGGAGGGTATCAAATTATTGAACAAAAATAATTGTATAAGAAACTAAAACCATACTAAATCCTTAAGTATTTTGGTTTATTGGGGAAGTAGGATTCTCTTACTATATATGATCAACCATGTATGGGAATGTTTTATATCATATATCAATAACATATACACATAACCATCATATAATAGTTGGTATTAAAATATAATCCCATTATCTAGGATGGGTCATTCCTAACATAATTTTCCTACTATACCATCTAGGGTTACTAATCATTCCCATACGATTTATCCCATTTATCAAAACGTAATAAATCACATTTCATCAGAAACCAAACAATCACATTCCAAACCACACCATTATCAACCAATTTTATTGGGGATTAAAAAAATTTAAGATCATTAGACACACTAACACCATTGAAATCACACATTTTCACACACACCGTCATTTTGAAAACAAATGGGAATAAAAGAAATAATATTTATCCCCTAAAATAATGAAATAATGTAACCACCTTCATTTCTAATTTAAATAACATCAAACTAGATGGATATCATAATCCATGTGGAAAGTGGTTCATAGAGAATAACTAACCCACCACAAACATTAATATCCAGTCCACACAGTTTGATTTAGACAAAAAATAGGTCATCCTAGAATCCTTGGATAAGAAAACCCAATAAAAAAGAAATGAGAGGAATGGGAAAAGGATAAGGGTCATATAATTAGAGGATTATTGGAGAAACATTTACAAAATCACCATAAAATGTTCTAATAGGGGGTAGAGAGTATAGGTTATCATAAGGCTATGAGGGTTTGGAGTGTGGAACACTGTGTGGTTGAATGGGTTGAATCAGATAGGTGTAATGTTGGAAATTCAAAGTATTTAAAACCTAAAAGTCCGAATTCTTTATACACATGGCCTACTAGACCTTGTTCCCACCATGTATGTTCCTACATATTAAAATATCGAGGTCACAGAGAGTTGGACACATGGTTTTCCAAAACATGTGTCTAAACATGTGATCACTTTGGGGCTATTGCCTTAGGTTTAATGGTCTCTCGAGGATGGTGTGTGGATGTCTTATTAACCATGTGAGATCCCACGTACGTTTATTAAGACATGCATGTTTTTCAGAGGTTGGAGAAATGTTTCAATTAACTATGTTCTGGATCCTACCATCCAGAAAACTCAAATATTCATAGTAAAATAACCTACATAACCATAGGTAATATTAAAGAACATAAATTGTAAAAAAAATACCTGAAAATTGAACTCTAAGTGTTACCATTTTCCCCACCATGTCACTATTCGTAACCAGAAATTCTACCCATAGATTTCCTGAAATGTAAATGAGGCCATATTAATTCCTCCAAATATATCAATTACAACATTTTTAAATCATAATTTATGTACATAAATATGAATAGAACCAAGAGAATATATTTTCATCAAATAAATTTTACCTATGAATCAACAATATAGACTGGTTGTTTCAACAGTATAAAATTAGGTTCTAGTTCATGTTATTCCCCACAAAAAGCATTAGAATGATCTAGAATATAGTTTCTCTATTGAGATACATGAAAAAAATACTGAATAAACATCAACTAAGAATGTAATGGAAAATTTTATGCATCCTTACAAGTCATCCTAAAATTTTATAATGGTCTAACATACCTCAAAACATGCTTCCCTTGCATCCCAGGATAGATATGACCCAAATGGGGCATAATGTATGGAATCACCTAATCATAAACATTAAATTACAAATATCTATATTTATGGTAGGAATAATATTTGAAATAGTTTTGAGTATTCATCAAACACAACCTAATTATTTGAATCCTTTTGGTCATATCCCATATTATGCTTGTCCCCACTAAGGAATTTTTACCAACATCATTCTAACATGAAGGTAACTAACATGGTGAAACATATATACCCTTAAATGGGGGAATCATAATTTTGTATCATTAACCATTATTATTGAAGATTTTCACAAGCACTATATGGTTTTCCTACAAGCCTCCAAAGCCTAAAATGCAATCATAACACTTGTCTTGAAAAATCCACCTTTACCAAATCTCTTTATCCATAAATATGAGGATTATATATCATGATATTATTACTATGTTACCCCATTAATATTCCCTAACCTTACATAATATTATAAGTAGCATTGTTGTCTTTATCAGATATAATATGTGATGAAATTCATTAAATCCTAAAGATATCTTAAATAAAAAACCATATGAGATCCTCTATATTGGTAGAATTCTTGATTTTAATAAAGTGGGTGGATTAAGTTATATTGTCATTCAAGACTAAAATATATACCTTTCCCTTATCTGTATAGGGTAACTATATAATAAAATAAATGGATATTTCATCACACATCCAAGAGTGAATAGAGGGTTGTAGATGTAAAACTTTGTGTCTATGATACCCAGTATTATCATAGGGAAGAGTACATAATTGATATAATAATTTGGCTATATCACATCCCATACCTATCCACCAGAACCAGTATTGTATGCATTATAATATCGTAGTGGCAATGGCAGGTACATACCATTATTGTTGACGATAGTCATGCATCACCACCTTCCTCATAGAAAATGGTGCAATGTAATGTATCATGTCACAATGAACCACTTCAGAAGAGAATGCCTCACTAGTCGCCACCTCTATAGTATTTAAAAGTTGGGACAGATGTTTACACAACTCATATTTTTCCTTCACATCTCGAATCATCTCTCTGGGAGACAGTTTCAATTTCATTCTTTCCAAAAACTATCCTCCACTCTATCCTTCGTCCACTAGATTAATGTGAAAAAAATTAATCATCATAATTAACTCATCGCTAGAGTCTATTGGAGTGTGTGTTGGAAAATTCATTCATAATTAATCAATGATAAAATTTCATTTACCCATAGTGCATATACAGTAAATATTTAATCCATGGAGGTACTCTATCCACAGTCATTGTCTCATGTATTAATCTGGTAAGGAGAAAAAAATACCTTAACCTTTTAATGGTACTTGTAGACTATGAATATCTCCCTAAAAACATAGTAACACCATCCCTCTAGGGCAAGAATCACTTACATAGAAATAAGTTCATGAATGCAATAATTATTCCCTTGTGATCATAGTTGTATATATTCTTATTCAACCATATTACCCCTAGTATACACACAAAACCCAAACCCATAATTAAATGATCACAGTAGATCACATAAATGTAACCATCCTCAGGTAAGGTTAGTATTGGGGAGGTGTACTACCGCAAAACAAGATCCATGAATGAAACTTAAAATTGTGGGATCTAATGGAGATTTACCAATTTTTATGTAAGATCCATGATAATTTAGGTGAGTCTATAAATTTCACAAATGAACACCATGTAGTACCCTATCATTCCCAAGAAGCTTCTAATTTAAAAAATGTTCATTGTCACTTACCAATACATCACTGATCATAATTTCAATAGAATGTCATAAACATCATATTATTCAATCACGTGACACAAAAGCATAACATCCAAGATCAAGAACCAATATTTAGGTAGTTTTAGAAAAAGAATATTGTCTCATAGTTTTCCTATAATAA
The DNA here is from genome assembly GCA_963277665.1 of Viscum album. Lineage (NCBI taxonomy): Eukaryota > Viridiplantae > Streptophyta > Magnoliopsida > Santalales > Viscaceae > Viscum > Viscum album. The sequence goes on from OY728131.1 coordinate 1,516,968,981, forward strand.
TTCTCTAATGGTGTTTTTTATTCTACTATATTTCTATATAAACCAAAATCTCATCATAAAACACCCTGTAAAGGGTTTTAGTGTATCTATATAACACCAAATTTATAATAGTAATAATTTATATTTGATAATTCAAAAATTTAAATGGTATTACAATGATCTAAAAATAGTTTTACCTAAATTGAAAAGTCGTATTGGTAATGTCTACATCCCTCACATTGACCTAGTGATACCCAGAAATGAGTTCATTATTTTAAAACCAAATATCACACTTAAACTATTAATATTGGTCATCAATATGATTAAATGTGTATTTCTTCATGAATGTGTCCTAATTAGACATCAGGTAGCTGACACAGATCTAAATGTATTTGTCAACATTATTAGAAAAGAGTTCCAAGTGGCCCAAGGGATTTATTAATTCCTTCAATTTTATGGGGTAAATATGATATGAGATAAGAGATAAATTTTATTTCACCAATTTAACATAAATGGTAAACTCTATATACCTCAAAGGAGGTAAACCATAGAAATCATATAGGAACACTTCTAGGAACTCACTAGTGATGAAAGGAATTCCCAAATACATGATTTTCCAATTATCCACTAGAAAGAGGAAGAAAACATGACAAGGAATCCCACCCAGATTCATAATTGGAAGTCCAAGTCATTCTGATTTTAGATTGCATTCTCCCAAAAAAACAAAATTACTACACTCAGGAGCAGTTAATTATTCAACATAATGATATTTATAATTTTGGGATTTTATATACATCATTTAGTACATCCATAGGCTTCCATCAATGAATTATTTCTATATATTGAGGAACTATAATGTCAGTTCAAACTATAACAAGTATTCAACAAAATAAGAGCATCTGAAACCCTAATCATTCCGCATACAATGATATTTAACCACCTCCATGAAATTCAACATATGTTCAAGTTTATGTTTCAGTATGTCTATTGGGAGAGAATAAATGATATAGTGAGAAGAACTTGTATTGAACAAAGCGATTAAAATGGATGAAGAAATAAGAAAAGTACCTCAAACTATCATAGGTCCTGCCTCATGTTTCACCAGTTCCTGATCTGTATCATGAATGTGTTATATCACTATTTTAGCAACATGTTGACTACTAAAATACTGATTGAATACAAAAATGACTTTGTCCTTAAGAAGATACATCCTTTCCTTCACATCTACCAGAGGGAGATCCCATAGCTCAAGATACATTATAATAGGTTACTATTCCCCTAGGAGATGTATAACAAAAACCACAATGAGAATGATGGGTTTTATTCTAGAAATTTTTAGCTGAACCTTGTATCAAAAAAGGATGTATTCCCAGGTTAGAAGTGAACGTGTGGACTTTATGTTTCAAAAGATTCCACATTGAAATCACACAACTATTCAACCACTATAAGCATTTGAAGAAGATGTTTGGGTGGATATCCAAAGCTACTGAATCCATTCATCCCATTATCATCGTGCTTCCTCTTATTTCTAGATGTTTCAGTAACTCTTTGGATCAGTTATAAATGAATACCTGTAAATCAATATATATCGCCCTAGAAAATTTCAACCATCAAAGATCAATTATCCATCTCATTATTGGACATAAATTTATTTAAGAAGACATTACGTGGAATGTTTATTAACAAATCCATTTCAAAATATTAAGATCTCTTATTTTAATTTTTTTATTAATTCAGGATCTTGATGGACCAGCTCCATAGTGTGGATAGAATACTCCATCACTAAATTTTGTCCCTAATAGTGGTTCAGAATATCTCAAGACAAGGAGAAACCTGATGTATTAGGGAATAACTAGTTAGTAAAAATGTCATTTTTCCTTCTACCCTATATATTCATGCTACCAATAGGAAAATATTTTCTCCAACCACCTTTGATTAAGGACTTCAAGTATAAACAAATCAGATGTTAAACTAATAGCTTCATATTTCCAAAAAAACACGAGGATACTCTCAATTTTATCCATCTAATACTCCACATTGTAGGGGTTCTGGATTTCTCTAAAGGAGGGGGATATTTATGGATTAAAAATTGGGCCAAATATATCTATAATATTGATTTATCTTCCTTGAAATGTGATTTCATATATCCAAATCTATGATCCATGTCTTAAAAACCCCAAACGACAACCTCAATAAATCATTAAATTGCTGGTGGGTTATATATTTGAAATTTGTATTCATCCGCCCTATATGGTCGTACAATATGTCCCAAGAAAGGTATGATACTAAAAAAATCAACAAAAAAACGAGTAAACAAATATACGTAAAACTTTTTTAAATAAATTAAATTGCAATATGAAACACCCATATAAATCCTTACAAAGCCATATAACTTAGAAAATATCAAAACCCACTCTACCCTACCTTAGTTCCAAAGTGCTTTTTGTAGCCCTTTTGTTACACCCTATGGTGGAGTAAAACCTAATTTCTAATATCCCATCTTAAACCAAATACTACCATGAGGAGTGTTGTCTAGACACTCCAATCACAAACAGAAAATGATTCCTTGAAATTCTTAGCTCCCATATATCTAGACCTCCCTGAAATAAAAAGACCCCAAAATTGAAAAACACCCATATGATATCAATTTTTCATGAACCCTCCCATTGTTACATCCATCCCAATACTATACCAAGCTCATGGTATGTCCAAATGGTAGTATTTTTATCCCCACAGACTAAAAAAAATTCTTGGGTATCGATGAAATCCTTAGGTGATTATTTTTCCATTATTATAATGATGAGAAGCATAGAAACAACACATCATAAATTTTACAGACAAAAAAAATACAAAACGAGCTTACACATCTTAATAATTTCATTTGAAACTAAATAAAAAATAAATACAAATATTTGAACACTAGGGAACCAAAAAACCTCTTCAGGACATTAGGTATAAAAAACAAGCTTTTGACAAACTAAAACAATTACTACAAAGTTAACACTATCTAGAGAAACCAAAACCTTCTTAAGAATCATTTCATTTACCTGGGATGTACAAAACAAGTTCTCAATAGACACATTGGGTGTATTTATTTTATGAATGAATTTTTATAGTAGGATCCCACCAAGGGTTCCCTGAATACTGATTTTCATAAAACTAAATGGTAGCCTTGGATGAATGAAAATAATTTTATTTGAAAACATTCTTTAGTTTTAAAAGGCATGTAATATATGAATGAAAAACTTATAAAATGGAAAAACACAACATGATAACTATTGGAAATTACTACATAACTATGGATAGTGGGGATGTTGGACCCTCAAACTCATGGGGAATCAATATAGAGGTGATGGTTTGATCTCTTTATTGAGTCATATAATTCACATCACCATCACTATTTAGTTAGTCTTCAGATTAAATCCTACTATGTATGGTGGTTCATGTCTATAGTACATTTTTGATTCCACCATTATAGGTACCTAGGATTCCTATATTCCTTATACAATTTTCAAGACCAAGCCAATATTATTTTATTATAATACCCACCATCACATTACAATGCACATCCTTATCAGCCAATTCCAAAGGAAATAGACAATTTCAAGAGCATTTCATAGAACGACGCCTTTAAAATCATACATTTTCACCAAAATTATTTTTTGAAAACAAATTTAATATATGAAAGAACATTTAAATTTTCAAATAAGGGAAAAACACGGATCCAAAAAAAATTCCTTGAAGTCACAAAAAATGGTTTAAAACCATAAGAAAATGTTATAGGAGATCATACATAAGTTAGAACACTCCACAAATATCAAAAATAAAGACAAAAAATTTAAATTAGGCCAACCTGATGTAATTGTTACAACAATGTAATTGAAAAACCATGAAATAAGAGAGAAAAATCTATGAAAAAGTGAAGAGAGATCACATCCATCGAGGATTCATAAATACGCTTAAAAGAAACAACCACCAAAATGAGACAAGTAGAGGAGATATAGATAATTAAAATGACTTATGATTTAAGGTAGGATAAAAAGGTTATATGAGAGGTGGATAAGCTTTCCTAAAAGAGGTGAAAATTTAGTAATTCCAAATATTTGATAAATGGGTTGGGTGCACTATTGAGACACTCAATCAAATAGAGAATGAGCCCAATATGATGGTGAATATATCATAATATATATATGATGCATAGTTGGAGTGACATAGTTTAATAAAAAATTCTCTTAGATATATGATAACACTATGTAAATTTCCCATGGTTTCATTGTCTCGCAAGGTTATTGTTGGAACCATGGTCATCTATGAATGAATTGGTGTATGGATTTTGTTTGTTTTCAATCATCCAAGGATGTTTGGAATGTGTTCCTGAAAAGTAGTCTTACAGTTCAAGAAGATAATAGTATTTATGCTGGCACCATTTTCAAGTGTTTTCCAAATTTCTGGACCTCAATATTGACAAAAGTATAAAACAATGTTTTTTTGGGAAAGGGACTTGTGCACCCGATATGTGACACACAAGTGACTTGAGTACCGAGAAAGGACATGCATGACGGTGCTTAAGAGGATTGGAATATTTCTCACCTTATTTTCTTCAAGATCAGAACTTCAAAATATGGAATAGGAAAGAGGGACACACATGTATTGGTTCGGTCACGCAAGTGAGTAACGCGATAGAGGCTAGGGCGGTTGGAATTGCGTCTCGAAACATGGAGGCCGAGAGGAGGCTTACGCTACACCGCCCAGGGTTTCTAGTTTTCCTATAAATATTGGACCAACCCTCCTCATTTTTAACAGAGTTTTATACTTACATATTTTCCGAGCTCCCATCACATAAGTGTTGGAGTTGCGCAAGTGGTATTTGGGTCGCGCATGTAGATGTTGTGTGCCAGTTGTTGGATGCACATCCACGGTGGTTTGGGAGTAAAAGAAAGTGAGTCAAGATTGTTTGGAGTTGAAAAAGGAGGTCTCACACAAGTGCATTGGTGACACCTCTGCAACGAATTTGTGTCGCTCAAGTGACTTGCACGCCAGGCAGTAAAGAATCACGAAAGTGTTTTTGAGTTGCGTGAAAGTTGAGAGATTTCTTGGTACCCTCGGTGCAAAGTGGTATTCATCTATCGGTGACAGTTTGACTTTAACAGAGAATCTACATAAAACAGAGGATATAATGATTAGCAATGATGAAGAGACCTTCATGTCTATAAACTGAGTGTGACTTCACTAAAAGGCAGTGAGTCTTGGGGAGTCAAAGGCAGTGACCTAAGGGACGCAGTGAGCTGCCATGATATTTTGTAAAGGTAGTGAGCCTGGGACAGAGTGATGGTTCCAAAACCATTGTAATACACATCTAGTGAAGAATAGTGTAATCTTTTTCGACTGACAACTTTTCGGTGTGTGCTCATTGGAGGTAGCCCTTAGCGGTGAACCAAGTAAAAATTGTTGTGTCATCTCTTTGCATGTGAATGTTTCATTGCTGATCTTATCCATCATATAGGTATAACTAGTTCCTAAAAACATGGGAAAAAAGATCCTTGTTTTTAAATGAAAACGTTGTCATCCAGATTCACCCTACCCCTATCAGGGTGTTCTGGTGTCCTACAAGTGTTATTAGAGGCAGGTTGGTGGGGTTAGATCTGTCCTTTCCCATCATGGAAAATTCATCCAATGTTAGGGGAGTCCCCCACTTTGATGGAAGTAATTTTTAAATTTGGAAGAATAGAAGGAGATCTCATCTAATATCCCTTAGAATGTATGTTTTTTTCTACTATGCAAGGTATTAATGCTTTTAATCCAACAAGACTAGCTATGACCGATGCAGATAGGAAAATTATCGATGGAGATGTTAAAGCATAGAATGCTCTCACTGCAGCCCTTTCTGATCAGATCTATCTAAAAGTGATGAGTTTCACCTCATCAAAGTCCATGTGGGATAAACATGAAAATATTTATGAAGGAGATAACAATGTGAAGGAGCCAAAAATACAAGTGATGCACAATAGGTTCGATGATCTGAAGATGCATCCTGATGATAATGAAGACTCATTCTTCAATCTAATTACTGAAGTGGTTGGCGAAATTCGGGGACTATGAGAAGAAATCAAAGATGTTGACATTGTGAAGAAAATACTGAGAAGACATCCACCACTGTACTACACAATGATGTCAGCCCTTGAGGAAATAGATATATCCAAACTTTCTCTGGATGATCTACTGAGCAGCCTGGTGGCATATGAAATGAGGGTCAATCTAGAAGATGCTACGACTCAAGTGATCAAGGAAATGGCATTCAAATACATTCAGAAACTGAAAATATCAAAAGATAGTAGTGCTAAATATGACGAGGAAGAAGAAATTATTTCTCTCATTATAAAGAAGTTCCATAAGGTAAAAGAGAAATTTAAAGTGATGTTACCTCTAGCTTACATTCATTGCGCAAAAGTAGGTCACATTGTCTCTCAGTGCTTAAGAAAGACTTATGATGAGAATACCATTTCTGAAAAAATTGAGAAACCTCAGAAAAGGTTTTTCAAAAAGGGAGACTTCAAATCAAGAAGGAAGGTACCAAAGAAGAGCTTTGTCAATGAAGATAAAGATGATGATAATTAATTCTGTGATGAAGAAGAACCAGAATTTAAAACTAGAAACATGATTCCATGATGGCTACAATTGAAAAATCAGAAGATAATGGTGGAGAAAATCTGTTGAAAACAAGTGCAGATCCTGAGTTGCAACATACAAATGATGTTAGTAATCTTAAGATTAAATGTAATAGTTTCAATAAGTGGAAATCAATTTTAGAAGAATATACTAAATATATTGATCAACATGAAGCTGAAATTGAGTGACTGGAAGAATTAGTGAAAGTATAGTCTGAACATCTTGAAAGAAATGATGATGTAGTGGATTTGAAGCTGAGAATTGAAGAGCAGGAAAATGTTATCAATGACCTCACCTCCAGACTATAAGAAAAGTACAAGACTACAGAGCGTCTTGAGGAGGAATTTGTTACTATTAGGAGTAAACATGAAAAAGATTTAGTTTCAAAAGAATCAAGGGGGAAAATATAGTTAGGAAGGTTCTTAGATGCGGAGCTGTTGGGGAGAAAAAGAGTTCCTCTAATGGAGTTTAAAATATTTTAAATAATAAAACATCTCCCTGCATGGGAAATAGTGGAATTGGTCGTAAGGAATAATTTTCAAATGCAACAAATAAAGGTGACCAAAATAAAATCATGCTAAAAGTGGGTGATGTGGAAAAGTCTTTTGAAGAAATGAAATAGAAACCCCCAATTCAATCTGAAAGAAGAAAATAAGATTATCATCGAGACTTGTGGGAAAAGTAGTCCTCATTCTATTAACCCACAAAATAAGGAACGAGGAAAAATAGAAGCAAGATGACATTTCTGCTCATGATGTGTCAGTTCTGTGGGTATTTGGGCCATACCATGTCTTATTGAAAAGTGGAAAGAAGCTATCTGAATAGAGAAGATATTGGAGTTCAATAGTGGAGAAAAAAAATCATATCCTAACTCTTTTAAAAGAAAAAATTTCTATGGATATTGTTTTCATTGTTCAATCATTGGTCATAAGGCTGTTAATTGTAGGCAGAGAAGGGACATGGACACCACATACCGAAGATCGAAACAAGTCAAGTCTCATCACTAAGACAACGTTTCCCATTCAAACATGTTTTCTCCTCTCAATGTATATTTTGACAATGAAGTACCTAGATACATTGAAGAGATAATGGAAAGGCCATCAGTTCCCTATACTCAATACAATGTATCATGGAAATAAAGGAATACAATTGAGAAATCCAACCCTGCCGAGGTGGACCTCAATGCTACAAAAGGAAACATTAGCTATATTTTAGATAGAGGTTGCTCATATCATATGATAGGTAATGATGGACAATTAACTGATATCAAAAGAAATGTTTATGGAACAATATGATTCGGTAATGATGGAGCTCTGAAAATCAAAGGCAGTGGAAGTACTGAATTAGCTAATGGAGAGATAAAGAAGACTGAAGTCCTTTATGTAGGAGGCCTACGTCATAATCTAATCAGTGTGAGTCGACTCTGTGACTTAAGAAATATAGTTACTTTTAATCAGAAATTCTTCACTATCAAGGGAAAGATATGAAATTTATTTATGAAGGGATGCAGAATAGAAGGGAACATGTATCAGGTTGATAGTAAATAAAATGTTTGTTACATGACTGTTGAAGAAGAAAACAATTTTCTGCATTGCAGACTGGGACACATCAATCAACACTACATGGAAAAAAATCAAAATTGAGGATTTTCATGGACATTACTAACCTGAAGCGTGACTGCGATAAGTCTTGTGATTCGTGCATTCGGGGGAAGATGTTCTACAGTTAATATCGGCCAAAGACAAAAATGGCATCCCATATTCTTGATCTAATTAATACAGATGTATGAGGGCGGATAAATGTTATCGACACTCATGGAGAAAGGTACTTTGTCCTTTTCATTGATGAATATAGTAGAATGGCTTGTGTAATGGTGATTCACAGGAAGCAAATAGTACTTGATTGCATGAAAAATCATCACCGGATTTTCGAGAATGATACTAGATGGAGAATGAATGTCTTATGATCTGATAATGGAGGGGAATACACATCTTTTGAGGTTGATAATTACCTTGAAAAATGTCAAAAATATCATGAGGTAGTTGTTGTGAGAACTCCACAACACAATGGGGTTGTTGAGCGCTAGAATAGATAGGTAAACAATATGTCCAGGACTATCCAGACTGAGAGTGGTATCTCTCGCCATTACTGGAAGGAAGCTGTTGAAGTTGCAGTGCACCTTTAAAATCTAACAGGGCTTTATATGGGAGAAACAAAGACACCATATGAATTATGGCATGGAATTAAGCCTTTTTTGAAATACATTAGTGGTTTTTTGATGTAAATTATTCATCCGCAATAAAGAAGGAAATCACGGAATGTTTAGTGAAAATGTTGATGAAGGATTTTTTTTGGTATTCAATGAATAACAAAGACTACGAGTGTTTCAACAAGAGATTGAGAATGATTGTGGAAATAAGTGATGTTAAGATAATAGAAAATAAAACCACAAATTCTTCATGGATGTCTTATGTTGGAGTGATAGAATGTGAGGAAGAAAGTGAACGTTGATAAAATAAAAATACAGAAAAAGAGGAAGATGTAAAAAACACTCAGCAGTCACATCTTGATGTTGACTGAGAAGATGAATCTTAAGAAGAGACTATGGCTGGAGATAATGCAACTGAACCGCACAAGATAAATCATAGAGATGAGTTTGATCCATCTAACTTAATTGGGTATAGGGTTGCACCCACTCAAACATGGAGGATGAGAAATAACACACAATCTGCATTTCTGTCAGCTATGGAGCCATACTCATTCGAAGAAGCAATAAAGGATGAATCTTGGGTGAACACCATGATTGAAGAGTTAGATTATACTGACAAGAAGAAGACATGGGATCGTGTCCAGAGACCTGAAGGTCACAATGTGATTGGTACAAAATGGATCTTTATGAAAATTTTTGATGATCATGGAAGTGTTATTAGAAACATGGTTTGACTAGTGTGTAAGGTATATTCTCCGATTGAAGGTTTTGATGTTGATGAAACATTTTCTCTAGTGGCTAGACTGGAGTAAATCAGGTTGTTCCTTTCCATGGCTCTCCAAATAAGATATAAATAATATCAAATGGATGTGAAGATAACATTCATAATTGGTGTACTCAAACAATAAGTATACATTGAAAAACCAGCGGGTTTTCTTCTTGGTACTGACGAAACAAAGGTCTATAAACTAAAGAAAGCATTTTATGGCTTTAAATAGGCACCACGAGCGTGGTACTCCTGGAAGGAATCTTATCTCAAAAAGATTGAATTCAAAATTGGAGGTGTAGATCACAATATATATGTGATTAATTCATTAATAGATCAATTCATGTATCTAGTCTACGTGGATGATATCATATTTTGTGGCAACATGCAGAAATAAGTGGATGAATTCTTCAATCACATGAAATCAGAATTTGTAATTTCAATGATTGGAGAGCTCACATATTTCATGGGGCTGCAGGTGATTCAAAAGAAGGATTACACTCTAATTTCTTAGGAAAATTATGCAAGATAGATGTTGAAGAAGTTTAATATGAAAGACTCTAATCCAATGTAAACTATGACTACAGTTGGAACTAAACGTGGAAATCATGAATATGTGACCTCTATAGATCCTACCACATATGGGAGGATCATTGGGAGCCTATGTTACCTAACACTGACATGACTAGATATTTTCTTTTCCACATGGCTTGCAGCCCTCTTTCAGAGTAATGCATAGGAGGAACATATGGTAGCAGTAAAAAGAATCATGAGGTATATTCAAGGTACTCAAAATTGTGGCTTATACTTTGCTGTAGGAAGGAACAGTGAATTATCAGCATTTTCTAATGCTGACTGGGATGGTGATGTTATGGACAGAAAGTCCACCAGTGGTGGAGCATTCTATATTGGGAATAAATGTATTGGCTGGTTGAGGAAGAAACAAGAAAATATTTCTCTTCGTACTACTGAAGTTGAGTATATCTCCGCCACAAAGGCATGAACTCAATGGGTATGGATGAAGCAATAATTAAAAGATATTTGGGATGAGGTGAAGCAACCAATGGTGATTTAGTGTGATAGAAAGAGTTCAATTGATCTTATGAAGAATCCGGTATAGTATTCTCATACAATACATATTGAAATTAGGTATCACATTATCAAAGAGAATGTTGAACAAGGTGTGATTAGAATGGATCTTGTGGGAACTGATTAGAAAGTAGCTGATATCCTGAACAAGCCACTGTCAAAGGCTTTGGTTGATGAACATCGGTTGACCCTCAGTGTTGACCTACCTCCTATTGCATAAAGAGGTTATGAAAATCGCCTCTCCCTAGTTATGTTAATTTTCTTAAATCTATTTTTGGATGAGATGTGCGGTTGTGGGGGAGATACTATCCATGAAGACTGTGGTTTGAGATGAACAATGAAAAATTACTAGTCTTTAGGATTATTGTCAATGGTGGAGAAAGGAATAAATTCAGGCATGTAATGCTTTTGTGACACATTGAGAATTCAGTGTCAGTGATAGGATGAGAAGGAATTCATTATTCGAGAACCCAATTCAATCTTTCTATCTCATTTTCTACACTGAGCATTGATCACGTATACCTAGTGTGTTGGTTGAGTTCATTATTATGGTTTTATTTTTCATATGGATGGTGATCCATTGAATTTATTTATTGATTTCTATCATAACCAAAGGGGGAGATTGTTGGAACCATGTTTATCTATGCATGAATTGTAGTATGGTTTGTGTTTGTTGTCAATCCTCACAGGAAGTTCAGAATGTGTTCCAGAAAAGTACTCTTATAGGCCAAGCAGATAACAGTATTGAAGGTGGCACTGTTTTCTAGTGTTTTCCAAATTTCTAGACATCAAAATTGATAAAAGTGGAAAACTGTGATTTTTTGGGAAAGGGACTCGCGTGCCAAATATTTTTCGTACAAGTGACTTGCACTCTGAGAAAGGACTGTTTCGCTGGTTCCTATGAGGATTGGAAAGTTTCATGCCATATGTTTTTCAAAATCAGAACATCAAAATATGGAAAAGGAAATAGGGTCACACAAATATTGGTTTGGTCACGCAAGTGAGTAGCACGACAGAGGCTCGGACGGTTGGAGTTGCACGCCGGAAATTGAGCGCCGAGAGGAGGCTTGTGCGCCATCACGTAGGGTGTCCAATTTTCCTATAAATAGAGGACAACCCTTCCTCATTTGTAATAGAGTTCAAGACATAGAGGTTTTTTGAGATCCCATCATGCAAGTGTTGGCGTCGCGCAACAAGTAGTTGGGTCGTGCAAGTAGAGGTTGCGCGCTAGTTGTTGGCTGCGCATCCAAGGTGGGTTGGGAGTAAACGATGGTGAGTCACGCTAGTTTGGAGTTGAAAAAGGAGGTGTCATGCAAATGGTTTGGTGAAACCTGCATGTGGAATTTGTGCCGTGAAAGTGACTTGCAAGCCAGGTATTAAACAAGCGCAATAGTGTTTTTGAGCGACGTAAAAGTTGGGATATTGCCCTGTACCCTCGGTGCAATGTGAGATTCATCTACAAGTGATAGTTGTACCTTAATAGAGAATATAAATACAATAGAGGATATACTCATTATTGATGATGAAGAGACCTTCACGTCTATAAACTGAGTGTGACTTCACCAAAGGCAGTGAGCCAGGGGGAGTCAACGGGAGTGACCCGAGGGATGTAGTGAGCTTCACCTGATCTTTTGTAAAGGTAGTGATCCTGTGATAGATTTACTGTTCCCAAACCATTGTAATCCACATCCAGTGAAGAATAGTGTAATTTCGTATGACTGGAAACTTATCGGTGTATGCTCTTTGGACGTAGTTCTTAGTTGTGAACCAAGTAAAAATCGATGTGTAATCTCTTTTCATGTCAATGTTTCATTGCTGATCATATCCATCATACAGGTTTAACTAGTTCCTACCAACATGGGAACATGATCCTTTTTAAAAGAAAAATTTGTCACCCTGACTCACCCCTCCCCTCTCAGTGTGTCCCGAGGTCCTATAGTTGGCACATAGGTGGGTTACATATCATAAAATCAACCCCGATTGATTTTTGAAGACGTAAATGGATTTTATTGGTTGGTTCATTTTTCCTCAAAGATATTCTTGGACCATGAGAAAACCTATTACATGTGAAGTACTATAATTTTTAAAAGAAAAACAAGGAGATACAATTTGTAAAAATGATGGATCAAAACAACAAGATGCAAGAATAAATTTTATAATCATTGTGACATGTATGGTAAATAAAATTTTATAATTTCAATTCAAATTATAATTAATGAAATTTCTTGTTTGAATAATTTCTTACACTTTCTTTGTGAAATATTACATGGAATATTTATCTCAATCCCAACACACACACCCCAATGATCATGTATTTTAACTTTTATCATGCTTAAACTCTTGTTATGGTCCCATGTTGATTTATTATAGATGTTTTGTGGTGTCACTAGTAGAAAAATGAGAACTGACATCAACATTATTACTTTAGTAAATATATACATAGTCTTTAAAAGGGCTAAATTTCAGTTATCCATATTAATAATTTTAAATTCCAAGGAAAGGGTGGTTTGATCATTAGTTATATATTAATCGACATTAAAAAACGGTATTGGAAATGGTTTTTAACATATCATACTTTAAAATCCAAGGTATTAAGTATTATTATCTATCAGCTGATGTAAATAAATAATTGACATCGGTTAATATATAACAAGTGTTAACCTGAAAATTATTAAATTATGTGGTAGTGATGTTTCATTTTATCATGGTGTTACCTTTTAATTTTTATATTCCCATATATAAACTTAACATGTTTGGTAACACTTTTTAAATATAATATATAACATTTCATTTTAAAAATTGTATATTATTTATCTACTCCTTCGTAATTATTCAAAGTATTCTCTCTTCAAATTATTCATTAATCCTTTATTTTTAGATATTTATAATTATTATATTATTATTTAAATTTGTTGTGGATTTTCGTTCCTTACATCTATATTCCCTTTTTTGTTCATTTATTTTCATTAAGTTGAGTTCTATAGATCATGTTAAATAATATAAGCTTCCCACATGAGATTTAATCGAATAAGATTAAAACAACCAATGATTTATTCCATAATATGAAAATAAATATTTGTAAATTGTATTTAGATTCATATGGAACCAGAAGAATAATTGAAAAAATAAGTATCAAAATATCATGTAATTTTATTTAAATTTGGATGTTCGTAATTTTTATCTTAACTATATTTTATTTTTTTCTAAGGGATTAATGGGATCATAAATATTTTTTATGAAATATTTCAACCTTCACCATCAGATGAAATCCAAAAATTAAATGAAGAATATTTTGTTAAAGGATATCTAAATCTACCTATATAATTTTTCATGTATATATCAATTGTTATATGTTACTTTTAATGGTGGTTAACAAAATAAATGACATAGAAATTCATAATAATTATTCAAAATAAATATTTAAATATCAATTTATTGCACTGATCATAAATAAAAAATTATAAATTATATTAAATTTATGTATCAATAAACACATAAACATAAAAAATATTATTCATCTAGCATGTAAAGGTGACCTTAGTTTAGATAAAGGCAATTAATTAGTTAATTGAGTTCTTTGTTCATCTTGCGTTTATTGTGTGTTATCAAATTCATCTAACATATATTTTTTTTCTCCATCTTATTTTGGTACTTTTTATATAATATATTTGATGTAGTATATCTCAAAGTCTGTTAAGATTCTTATATTTCATATAATTTGATAGTTTTAGTTCATATAAATAGGATGAAAATGTATAAACTCACTTATTATGGTTCCCTGTAAAAGTTCACTTATTTTTTATTTTAGTTTTGAGGGTTGAATCATTCAAATATAGTTATATTTGATACCCTAGATGGATTTTTCTAACCCATTTCCCTTTGAAATATCCTTCAGGACTTGGGGTAGATAATTTTGGGTGACATGGTATGTTTACAAGGTATTATTTTTTATCAAGTGGCTCATTAATACTTGATATCATTTGTTACTCTAATATAGATGTTAGACAGATAGGGTTTATGTGTTTTGATTAATTCCCATTTGTTTTGTAAGCCGGGATTAGATTTTGTAATATCATTTATCCTATTAACAACCATCACTTTTATATGAATGGATTCTTTAACACTATCAATGATAAATAATTATTAATCTACAAGAGTTTAAACCCGCCCCCCTCATTCAACATGAATTCCTCAACGAGGAACAAGTCCATCATCATAGTTTAACACACTATTAATCAATAATCTTAAATCATAAAGGCATGGGTACTCCACTATAGTTTTTCATAGGTGCGTTACTTCGTATTTTGTGTAGGGAAGCTTTTAGTACTACTTTATTCAACATCTATATCTTGAAATAGTGTTGTTACAATAAATGTTTTCAAACAGGTAGCATGAAAGTTATTTGTTCTTTTTTATGTATTCAAGAAGGATGAAAATTCTTGAATACTTCATTTCCTTTGAGATATGTCGTATAGATGGTCTGTTGAATTTATAAATTATAGGAATTTTGGAAATTCAATCATCCTTGAATTCTTGTGAGATCTAATCCTATATAGAGCTGTAATGAGATGACTGGAACATGAATATGTCCATATGATTTATAGATAATGAATATATATGGGTTTCTGTATTCTATATATTTCATATATTTCTATATAATATCTATTTGATTTTATTTTAATTTATCCATTTTTATTATTGGGTTTTATATTGAGTTTTTTTATATTCACCATTCGATGGTAAGACTTCTTACAAGTGATGTGTCTATGAAGGTGATGATTTTTTAAAGATGATTTTGGTAAACATCATGTTCGTATATATTTTGAATGGATTATTAATATTGGGAATTTGTTTTAATAGAAGTGGTTTTTCTTTTAATAATCTATTATCATGTGTTCTTAAAGGGATATGGAATATTCCTTTGTTATTTGTCATCAATTTATAGATATTTTTAGATATATTAATACCATCAATCTATATATGTTTCATTGTAATTTCCATTTGTTCAACTTTCATACATTTTTTTAATATTATTTTTTATATATATGGATGTTTTCTCTCATTATTATCATATATGTAATATATATTTTTATTTTATTTTATTATAATCGATGGCCTCATAGGAATGGTATCTCTTCATGGTGTGCATATTAATTCCCCATTATATTATATGATGTCATTTAATTTGATACATAGATTAATATAAGCCTAGGTGAAGCTGTAGATACCCTAGTGTGACGTAAAAGGAAATTTTTTTTTTTGAATACATAATAGATGACATAAATAGATACCCAATGACCATATTAGTATAGTGCCTTTGGAATGTTATAACATAATCTTCTAATAATGGTGAGAGTTCTTCAACATCTCCCATAATGATCTACCCATTTTGTTTTCATACCTAAAACAATTATTTATATCATGTGGAAAAGAAAACATAAAAAGGGTGAGCTCAAATTATGTTTAAGGGTAAACATGGAGAATATAAAACAAACCATTAAAATTTGGACATAAAAAATGAACGAAAAGTTTAAACATAAAAATATTGAGTCATGAAATAAACCTTGGAAGTATATATGGTGTAGATCATAAAGCAACATAAATCGTGATAGAATAGAATTTTAATAAAACATGTAATTGTGGAAAAATAATAATCACATAATATGATTTCTATAGTTGCCAAGGCATTGCAACCAAGGCCATCATAGTGGACAACATCCATTACTATACTGGATATATTTGTCGTTCGAGCCCTATATTACTGAACCAGATTTACATTTTTTTCCAGCCATGTCTATCTCATGAGCTATGAATTTTTTCCCAATGCATTATTGGGATATATAGGTCCCAACCATCTCATAATTAAATCACTCATACATGTTCCACAAAAACATAAATCAGTCATCATAGTTATCCTATTTAAAAAATGGTATTCTTATACATCATTTCATCAAAACATAATCAATTTAATATTAATGAATTTTATATAAATAATTCTATAATAAAATAAAATAAAATAAAAGTTATAATAAGGATATAAACATAACTATATTTCATTTTAGACGGAAAATAATTTTGATAAAACTCTTGAACTTAATATCTAAGAAAAATATCCTTTCTTCATCAAAAACATTTTCTTTTCTAAATATTTCACTCAATTTTAAAAAGAAATAATATAGTAGAAAATAATATTCAAATTATTCAGTTGATGTTTCTTGGAAATAAGCATTAATGAAACTATAAAAAACCCATTCATGTTGTATAAGATTAAAAAACACTCTTCTCGTAATTCTCCAAATAAGTCAAAAAGTTACACAAATGGTAATAAAAGAATTATTACTTCCATACCATGTAGTAAATGTAAAAAATGGATAAAAATCACATTAAAAATACATAGTATAATAATGATAACTTTATGAGTTTTTTTAAAAAATTATGGAAATGGATGATAAATATATCCCCAGTAAATACTTGCTTATAAACAATCTTAGATAAAAATTAGAGTGAAAAATTATCCCTTACCTTAGGGGTGATAACTTCTATATGTCTCAGAAAATACATTATAGTGAATTTAAACATATAATTTGCATGAAACATAACCATAATAATATTTATTATATCATATATGTTTTACTTATAATTTTTTTTACCCGTTCATTTGTCAATTCCATGTTAAAAGAACATTTGGGGGTAATAAATGTTATATTTATCGTACGTGAATGAAGTATTTATGCATTATATTATTACATAGATCATTATTTACTTACCTAAGGAATGTAAAAAATGATTTATATATCTTATATATTCATTATATAAATATATATAACAGAAAAATGAAGTGTAATACAATGTTCATAGAGATGATAGGTCGTACGTACGAATTAACACTGTTTTTGTTTCCTTATTGAATTGAATTGAATTATTTAAATGACATATATATATACACACATAAATATAGTAGCAATATTATTCCATGTATTTTATTATCATATATAAATTATAATCATTAATGAATGGTTAACATGGAGAATTAATCTCGTCACGTCGTGTAGATGGTAAGTAGTACGTACGCACGAGCGACGATATCATTAAAATAATTTTTGGATGGTATTGAAGTGTATGGTGTATAATATACCAGAATTATAATCATGTTATAATAATCATGTTATAATACTCGTATATTTTTACTATTGGCATAATTATACCCATCCATGATAGGTGGTGGTGAAAAAAAGATTACACCACGGCCTGGAGACGGTAAGCCGTACGTACGCATGCGCGGTGATTTATTTTTTCGTAGGATAAATAGAAGGTGAAATAGGGTTGTTTAATATTTATAATAACATATTAGTATATTAGTGATATTGATTTTATTACTTTATAATAAAACATCGAAATAAGAGTAATTATAAGAAGAACGAAATTTGAACGAATCCGTAGAAGATATTACCTCATCCTCAACGTGCATCCTTTAATTCTCCTCTTAGTATACTAGAGTAAGTCTTTTGAGAAAACCAAAACAACTAGAATGTATCTGAGCATGTTTATAAGATAAATGTTTAGTGTATGTCCAAGAATTAAAGGTCAAAAATGTGTGAAGAGGAGAGGGAGGAGGTTCCCTTTATAAGAGGGGAGAGGGGCATATTAGGAAACTCTCAAAAATATTAATTTTTAATAAAATAAAACCCAACCAAATAACCTACAATGCATCCCAAAATAGAATATCATATGATATATGGTTTTAATATCATTAACTAATAAATTTTGGACAACTTATGATATCTATTTAAACCAAGTCTTTTTAATTGACAATTAGTTTTGATATTAAATTTTAATTTTGGTAATAACATTATAGATATTTATAGGTTATAATATTTACATATGTGGTGTTAATTGACCATAAATGGATATTATCTAACATTTTACACTTTAAAATTTTAAATTTTAAATTTTAAATTTTTTTATAATTTTCAAATAATTTAATAAAATGATATATCTATAAAATTTCAATAGTGTTAATTTTGACATGATTCATTTATTATGATTTAAATAAAAATCACAGAGAAGATAAATTTTTGAAAAATATTTAATATACTACAATCATGATAGATTCACCAAGAAAAATTGTGGATAACATTAATTAATTCATATGATATTTCTTTTAATATATTTAAAACCATTTATTGGAGTTTTTTGTTAATAAAATAATTTATACAATACTATTATGTCATCATTAATGGTAATTATTTAATAACTAAAAATTATAAATAAATTTTTATTGTTTAGGTAATTCTTTTACCTTTCTAGAGAATTATCTATAGTGGATTTTTTTCCTCCTTGTAATCCATATATTAATATTAATATAATTATTTTAATATTGATTGTGAAATTTTGTCCATTTCATTAGTTTTTAATATATTCATGTCAATGTAATAGTTAAGTATCAATAAAGTGATTAAATATCGAACAATAGATGATAAGGGTATAATTCAATCATCCAATAGTATTTTTATAGATGTTAAGGTAATTTTATAATATTATTTTTACCCTTAATTAAATGATTTACCTTTAACTATTGTAATAAAATAATTACCAATGTTACTATTCTCAATACCCAAAAATTAAAGTAGCATGTTAAAATAATTTTGAACAACTGATTCAAAATATGGAATCCATTTATAAAAAATCAAAACATGGAAGTTGATGTAATAAATTTAAAATTAATCCCTTTGTTGTAAAAACAGGTTTTAAAAGTTAAAACATTACAAAAGATAATAACATTTTTATCTATGAATTCAATGTAAATATAATTATAATGACATGAATTAAATTATATGGTAAATATATAATCTATATAAAATTTAAAACAATTAAATATTATAATTTAACGATATAAATTATATCGATGAAAAAATTGTTTTTAATTTTAATTTTGCGCCTTTTTATTTTTCATTAAAATATGAAAGTTATCCAAAAAAATATCAAAAATTAATCCAAAGGAAATTTTTATATAATAATTCAAAATAAGAGTAATATTTTGAAAAATTTAACTTCTAAACTTGTCATAGAATATATTTTAAATTGGTTCATCATCAAATGGTGGTAAAATCAAATTTTTTGAAAAATAATTCTTTTATACAAAAATTAGATTTTGTTTTTATATAATGTTATAGATACTATTTGAGATGAATTATAATGTAATATAAAAATAAAAATTTGGTTAATGCTATTCATAATGTCTAGTTATATAATATTATAAAAATATATCATTATTTAGTGAAACTCAGCATTCCATAAAATGCAAGCTATAGAGGAAGGCTGCTGTAAGAACCCTGTTCTTATCTTTGAGGTACAAGTTCCTTCTTTTTCCTTTTCCTTAAGTGTTTTTGCGAAAATATGGAAAATGGAAAGGAATCCAAAATCTTGAAACTACACGTCGTGTACTTTTCCTACATGCAGTGTACTTTTGGCCGTGTTGGGATAAGTACACAGGGCATGTAGTCACGCCGGCCACAAAGGGTGTAGGAACCAACTACACGCCATGTAGTGGTTGTTTACACGCCGTGTAGTCAGTCGGCAGGTTAAAACGTAAGGCGGTGGAGTCACCGCCAGCTGGGCGACAGTACACGCCGTGTTCTCGGGAGTACATGTCGTGTACTCCTTGTCGGCATGTGAACAGTGCCAGTGCCGCCAAATGAACAGCTAAATGAAACAAGTACACGCCGTGTACTCAGAATTACCCGCCGTGTACTTTGTTTTTTCAGCTTAAAACAGGCAGTAGCCTCCTCATTTGTCATAGGAGGCGTTTGAGCCATTTAGGAGCCAAAGGAGGAGGCCAGACCTTTGAAGATCCGCCGGGAGTTCGTCTGGAATCCAATTCGGCTTCAGACGATCTCGTTGGAACCGCACGGGTAAGCCCTTCCTCCACCTAGTACCATTCTTACCAATTCTTCTCCTAATGTAAGTTATTTATATTTGAATGGGTTTTGTTCTTCGTCAGATCTATGTCGTTCTTGGGAATTTCTAGAGTAGGTGTTTTGGTATACATTCGTTGGTGTATAAGGTAGGTGGATTGGTGTCTATTTTCCAACTGTCGTGTGTTTTTGTGCATTTTCGTGCCACAAACCCATGTTGCGGTGTCATGTGACTGAGTTCATTGCTATATTTAATGCCTAGAATTTCATAGGTGATTAAATTGTGATAATAAAATACTGTTTGGTATCATTTCTTGGATCCAGGACCATCCAGAGGGGTGTGTTCCTCTGTTTAGCCGTTTGGCCAGGATACCCGAGGATATGCCTTAAATGTAGTAACTGTCGAATTTCCTTGAGAGTAATTGTTTGTTTACTGTATTTTGATATGTTGGGCATGGCCCGGTTACCTGTTTAGCCTGAGGGTGTTGTTATGGTATGCCTGAGGGTGAGAATACTATTACAATGCCAGAGGGAGAGATTCATTTATGCCTGAGGGCGAGAATTCTGTTACAATTCCTGCGGGCGATATTCTGGTATGCCTGAGGGCGAGAATTCTGTTATAATGCCTGAGGGTAAGATTCTGTATATCCTGAGGGTGTGGTTCACTATATTAGCCTGAGGGCGAGATTATGGTTGGCCTGAGGGCGTGGTGTGGTTGAGCACATAACGATACTAAATTTAATGAATGAAATGAATAATAAAATGGAAATTTAATTGTTAAGTTAGTTACTGTTTAGTACTGCTTACTTTATTTCATTTTACTACTGCACACTTGTTTCAGTTTTTACACACAGTTGAGCACGGGATTTTGGTGGGTGCCTACTGAGAAATATTTCTCACACCCTGTTTGGGTCACGCTTTTTGGTAGAAACAGATTATGTTGATGTAGGTGTAGATAGGTGCAAGAGTCCCTATACAGGTACTTGACTGTTACTGAGGAGTAGGAGGGCATGTGACCTAGCCTAGGCTTGCGATGCCGCAGCTAGCTGTTTTTCTTCCTTTGCTTTACTCTGTTTTCTGCTGTAATATATTGAGGTATAACATGTTCTGGCTGTTTTCCTAGAACTTGAAACATGTAGCATCATCCCTTATATACTGTTGGTTATATCCACTGTTGTAGTTATTTCAGTTGTGTATGTTTAATGCTTCCACTGTTGTTGAATGTTTATTTTGGTATTCCACTGTGCTACACTTTGAAAAATGAGGGCATAGTTTCCCCACTATCAGACCTGGGCCCTCGCTGCTAGCCGGAAGCCTCTGGAGTTTGTGGAAATGCGCATGAGGTCACGTGGCGAACCGGGCTCGGGGAACCCGTTATGTGGCACCCGGGTCCAGGACGTTACAAAGTGGTATCAAAGGAGTTTCTTTTATTTGACTTACTATTTGGAGCCGTAGTCAGGGATAGGACAGAACGGTAGTCAGTAATAAGTTGTGCCCGCACGTAGCTAACCCGTGTATAGGGAAAAGCCAGTCTACCTCGTATTTTGCATTATTTGATTTGCAATTTTATGGTTGATATGTTTTCACCGTTGGGTGACACACTTGGATTGTTCTGTTTATATTTTATCTATGGGTTCTATTTAGTTGCATCCCGATGAGATGAGGGTATGCCATCTCATGCATCATATAGGAACATGCTATATATCACATACCATGCATAGTTTCCATGCCATGTAGGTGCATTAGAAATTCGCATGTTCTTGTGATAGTTGTTGTTCTAGAAAAGCATGTTGTTGTGATAGTTTCTTGATAAATACCTGCCTTGTGATATGGTATTTTGTTTGAGCTTGTTTATAGAATGGACTCCAACTTTGGTATTTGTGGAGTATGGGCCCCCATTGACCGGAATTTGGTGGATCATTGACTGGTTATTGGTTATAAGACAAATAAGATGTCAAACTTTGATTAGTGGGGTGTATGGGCCCCCACTGGTCGGAATTTGACACTTAGGTGTTGTTTTTCAGTATTTTCTGGGTTTTGGGGAAGTTTCAAAGGCATACTGGCCGGAAACCCAGTATACACGCCTTGTATGTTCTTCTGTTCGGGAAGAAAAATTAATTTTTTCATTAAACGCCATGTACCCAGAGTACACGCCATGTAGTCTCTTCCCGTGTCACAAACCGTGTGGGCAGTGACACGGGGTAGGGAAGGGCTTGGGTAAAACACGTCGTGTAGTTTTAGGCACGCCGTGTAGTGTTGACCTGGTGTCCGGCCATGTCACTGACAACACGGGTCGGTGAAATCCTGTACAGAGCATGCCGTGTCAATGATGAACACGCTGTGTAGTGTGTGACCTGGGGACTCGTCCGTGTAACTAACAACACGGGCCGGTGTCACCTCTCCCTTAACACGCCGTGTACCTTTGGGACATGCCGTGTAGTCTTATCCGAGGACAGACCGTGTGGAGTTAGCCATGTAGCTAGGAAACGGGATAGTGTACACGCCGTGTTCAGGTGTAACACACTGTGTAGAGCAAAGCCGAGTAGTCGGCCGTGTCAAAGACGACATGGGCAGTTGGAAAATTACACCGTACACGTTGTGTAGATATTATACACACTGTGTAGTTTTTTTGAATGGAAGTCATGTGGCATAGCCGTATAGAAGGACCCGGGCAGCGGAAAGGAAGTCAAGTACACGCCGTGTGGTCAGTGTACACACCGTGTAGTCTTGATTTTCCAATTTTGAAATGCCTTCTTCCTCTTATTCCTTTGTGGTTCCTTTGTTTCAGTCTTAATAATCTTGAATCTGAGGTGTGCTTTTGACCTTGTAGTGTCATACCACCTAGACGACTGCAAGTTGTTCGCCAAGAGAGCGGCGACGATTATACTCCAGAGATGGTGGGCCATGGGCTACCAGTTGATCCACCAGTAGAGCCAGATGCGGCACCAGCTGTTATATCAGACATGGGCGCGAAAGCGCAGTTCTGGGAAGGCTTATTGCGGTTCATGCAGACCTTTCAGGGAGCACTGCAGGCTGCCACATCTATGGCCAAGCTGACGCGTATCTTTCAGCAGCAGCACCCGCCTACGTTTTCAGGGGATGGCTGACCACAACCTACAAAGTCTTGGCTAGGATCGATGTAGACTATTTTTGAGGATCTTGAGATACCTCCAGGTCGGAGGGTGAAGCTCGCAACTTACATGCTGTGTGATTCCTCCAAGAGGTGGTGGGATGTTACGACCCAGTCAGAGTATCACATTGACATAGCGTGGGAGGATTTTCAGATAGTCTTCTATGACTTCTTCTTTCCCGAGACGCTGAGGGCAGATAGATCTCGAGAGTTCATAAATCTGGAGCAGGGCGCTATGTTAGTGATGGACTACTCTACTCGTTTTACAGAGGTTCAGCGTTTTGCACCCGTGATGGGGGTGATGAGACGCTGAGAGTGAGACGTTTTGAGGATGGTCTTCGGTATGACATCCGAGTGCTGGTGAATGTTTTCTGGTTACCTATTGTACACGCGATTGTGAACTAGGCGTTGATTATAGAGAGGAACCTGCGAGAATCTAGTGGTGTGGGCTAGGGCGGTTCGACACCAGTTACTGGTACTATTTCTACAGGCAATAGGAAGAGACAGATGGACTTCTCTTAGGGTGGCAGTACCATCCAGGCAGTCACTTCAGGTGGCCCGATAAGGTGCTACCAGTGTGGTAGAGAGGGGCACAAGTGGCGGTAGCGTTTACGAGACCCAGTGGACTGCCGAGCTTGCGGCATGATGGGTCACCTGCAGCGCTTTTGTAGTGTATATCCACCGATGGCTAGCGAGAGGGGTTCTGTATAGACTCCATGTGTGGGAGCAGGACCAGTGGATTCTTACCAGTCAGGGAACTGGAATGCGTCAGGGCGTGCAGGCAGAGATGGTGGTCATGGCCGTGGTAGCCAGACACCAGGATCTTAGAGGCAACTGGGTGGGACAACTCAGAGTAGCCAGGCTGTATCGTAGGGCCGCGGCACTGTTCAGGCATATGCAGTGCAACAGACCCAGTAGGAGCAGGATCTCGGACCTTTGACAGTCAGAGGTACTATTCTAGTAGCTTCTGTCTTGTCTTCAGTACATTTTGATACGGGTGCTACACATAGTTTTATATCTGTACCTGCTGTGGAGAGACTTGGGCTCGGTGTTTCTACTTCTTCTGATATCATGACGCTAGACACTCTGTTGTGGACTAAGACGGTTGGTGTGTGTCAGTGCAAGGAGTTCCTCCTTGAGGTTGGTGGGTGTCACTTCCTTTGGGACCTCTATATCCTGGAGATGACGAGCTATGACGTCATTCTTGGGATGGACTGGTTGGTTCCCTTTCGAGCCATTGTAGACTGCTATCGTCGCAGGGTGCGTTTCACATCACCAGAGGGTGGGGAGTTTCTATACAAGGGAGAGTGGGATTTCAGGCTAGTCGAGCTAGACCAGAGCATCATGGGCGAGGTGGAGTCACAACCCAAATTGCGAGCTTATATCTGGATGACCAGGGGACTCGTCAGATGGTATTCCCTCCAGTTGTCGATCATTTCAGGGATGTCTTCTTGGATGACTTTTCAGGTCTACCTCCGGTGCGTGAGGTGGATTTCTCTATCGAGCTTGTTCCAGGTGCTGCACCGGTGTCCATTCCTCCTTATTGGATTGTCACGCCTAAGTTGCAGGAGCTCAAGAGATAGTTAGAGGAGCTAGATGAAAAGGGTTTTATCAGGCCCAGTACTTCTCCTTGGGGTTCTCCGGTACTTTTTGCGATGAAGGAGGATGGTACCCTTAGGCTTTGTGTGGATTATTGGAAGCTGAACCAGTTGACAGTTAAAAACTGATATCCCTTGCCGAGGATAGATGATCTGTTTGATCAGATTCATGGAGCACGAGTGTTCTTGAAGATTGAATTGAGATCTGGATATCATCAGCTGCGCGTAAGACCATCTGATATACCTCTCATAGCTTTCAGGAGTATGTATGGTCTATACGAGTATACGGTTATGCCATTTGGACTCACGAACGTGCTAGTAGTTTTAATGGCATTGATGAATCGTGTGTTCCATCCATATCTTGATTCATTTTTTGTAGTATTCTTGGACGACATCTTGGTGTGGTCTCACACTAGACATGACCATGCCACCCATCTTGAGATCGTATTGAGTACACTGAGAGAGCATCGCCTATATGCTAAGCTCTCGAAGTACCACTTTTTGATGGACCCGATTCACTTATTGGGTCATATCATCTCAGAGGCAGGAGTTGCGGTAGACCCAGAGAAGCTGAGAGAAGTAGTTTCGTGGGAGCAGCCTAAGAATGTGTTTGAGATATAGTGTTTCATAGGGCTGGCTGGTTACTACAGGCACTTCATACAGGACTTCTCCCGCTTAGAATCACCACTGATAGGTCTGACTAAGAATGGTGTGAAGTTCGTTTGGTCAGAAGCATGCGAGACAGCTTTTCAGGACCTGAAGGGATATTTGACATCAGCACCGATCATGATACTCCCAGAGTAGGGGAAGAGCTATATAGTTTACTTTGATGCGTCGGGGATTGGGCTGGGAGTCGTTTTGATGCCGGGCGACTGAGTTGTGGCGTACGGGTCTCAGTAGTTGAGGCGACATGAGAGGAATTACCCGACACATGATCTTGAGTTGGTTGCAGTTGTACATGCGTTGCACTATTGGAGACATTATCTGTTGGGAGAGCATTTTGTGGTTTTCACCGACCACAAAATCGTCAAGTATATCTTTACTCAGCGTGACCTGAATCTGAGGCAGAGAAGGTGGGTCGAGTACCTACAGTCTTTCGATTTCGAGCTTGCCTATACACCTGGTGAAGGTAATGCAGTTGCTGATGCACTGAGCAGGAAGACTCAGATACAGGCAGTGCATGAAGCCAGGGGTGAATGACAACTTATGGCTTTGTTCTTTGAGATTCATCTGAAGGTGCATGACAGTCAGGGGCAGACATATCTTTCCTCATTGGCTATGACTTCTACCCTCCTGGACAGAGTGAGGATGAGGAAGCTATAGGTTTCAGAAGGCCTAGTTTTACGGGAGTCGGTGGAAAGTGAGGACCCTCCTACCGGTTGGATGATTGGTGATGACGAGGTTTTGCATTTCCATGGACGTGTATGGGTTTCAGGGGTTATACGAGAGGAGATGAGGCGGGAGTTTCATTCTTCATCTTGGGCAGCTCATCCTATGGTTACTATGATGTACCAAGACTTGAGATGT
Organism: Viscum album; assembly: GCA_963277665.1. Classification (NCBI taxonomy): domain Eukaryota; kingdom Viridiplantae; phylum Streptophyta; class Magnoliopsida; order Santalales; family Viscaceae; genus Viscum; species Viscum album. The sequence continues at coordinate 1,516,995,859 of OY728131.1, forward strand.
CAGTACTGGTGGCCGGGTATGAAGAGAGAGATAGCTGGTCTTGTTACGAGGTGTTCCACCTATCAGCAGGTGAAGGCAGAACACCAGAGACCAGTTGGGCTATTACAGTAGTTTCCCATTCTGGAATGGAAATGTTAAGATGTCGCGATGGATTTCCTGATGGGTTTGCCGAGGTCACCTCGTGGCAATGACACCATGTGGTTTGTGGTGGACAGACTTACGAAGGTAGCTCACTTCTTATCGATCAAGGAGACCTTTGGTGTGAACGATCTCGGAAGGCTGTATATCCGAGAGATTGTACGTCTTCATGGGGTCCCTCATTCTATCGTTTCAGATAGGGACGCCCGCTTCACATCTCATATATGGCAGCATTTTCAGAGGGAGCTGGGTACACAGGTTCTTCTGAGCACAACATACCACCCTCAGATAGTTGGCCAGTCATAGCGGACGATACAGGTGCTAGAGGACATGATGCGCGCATGGGTCCTAGACTATGGGGGCTCATGAGAGAAGCATATACCCTTAGTCGAGTTTTCCTATAATAATAGTTTTCAGGCAACTATTGAGATGGAACCATACGAGGCTTTATGTGGTAGGCCATGCCGATCACCATTGTGCTGGTTAGAGGCAGGTGAGGCGGCTTTACTGGGACCACAACTAGTGCAGGAGACATCTGAGCAGGTCCAGTTGATTTGGAAGTGGATGGCTACCGCGCAGTCTCATCAAAAGTATTATGTTGATCGTTGTAGATGACGTTTGGAGTTCGTGGTTAGGGATCAGGTTTTATTGCGTGTTTCGCTGAGGCTGGGACAAAAGCGGATCTGTAGACAAGGTAAGCTTTCACCAAGGTATGTGGGACCATTTGAGATTCTGGAGAGAGTCGGGCTGGTTGCCTATCGGTTGCAGTTACCGCAGCGGTACTGATCCATGAACGACGTCTTCCACGTGTCTCAGTTCCGTCACTACCATTCAGAACCATCTCAAACCATTCATCCATAGGAGGTCGAGCTTCAGCATGATGCGTCCTTTGAGGATCATCCGATCCATATCGTTGATAGGAGCACGAAGGTTCTCTGAGGCCGGTCAGTTCCTCTCGTACGGGTTCTATGGCAGCATGGCCGAGTGCAAGATGGGACCTGGGAGCGGGAGGCCGATCTACATGCTCAGTGGCCAGAGCTATTCTGAGATTTCTCTTCGCCACCCGTGAAAGGGCAATTCGAGGATTAATTTCTATAAGGGGGGAAGTTTGTAAGAACCCGATTCTTATATTTGAGGTATGGGTTCCTTATTTTTCCTTTTCCTTATGTGTTTTTAAGAAAATATGTAAAATGGAAAAGAATCCTAAATTTTGAAACTACACGTCGTGTACTTTTCCCACATTCCGTGTACTTTTGGCCGTGTGGGGATAAGTACACATGGCGTGTAGCCTCGCCGACCACAAAGGGTGTAGGAACCAACTACACGTCGTGTAGTGGTTCTTTACACACCGTGTAGTCAGTCGGAAGGTTAAAAATTAAGTCAGTGGAGTCGCTGCCAGCTGGGCGGCAGTACATGCCGTGTTCTCGGGAGTACATGCCATGTACTCCTTGTCGGTATGCGAACAATGCAGGTGCCTCCAAATAAACAGTTAAATGAAAGAAGTACACGCCATGTACTCAAAAGTACACGCCATGTACTTTGTTTTTTTGGCTTAAAACAGACAGTAGCCTCCTTATATGGCAGAGGAGGCATTTGAGCCATTTTGGAGCCAAAGGAGGAGGCCAGACCTTTGAAGATCCGCCAAGAGTTCGTCTGGAATCTGATTCGGCTTCGGACGATCTCATTAGAACCGCACAGGTAATCCCTTCCTCCTCCTGGTACCGTTCTTACCAATTCTTCTCCTAACATATGTTATTTACTTTTGAATGGGTTTTTTTCTTCGTCATATCTACGCCGTTCTTGGGCGTTTCTGAAATCGGCATTCGGGTATAGTGTTCGTTGGCATATAAGGTAGGTGTCTTGGTGTTTATTTTCCAACTGTTGTGCGTTTTTGTGCGTTTTTATGCCACGAACCCATGTTGGGGTGGCGTGTGACTGAGGCCATTGCTATATTTAACGACTAGAATTGCATAGGTGATTAAATTGTGATAAAAAAATACTGTTTGGGATCATTTCTTGGATCTAGGACCATCCCGAGGGGTGTGTTCTTCTGTTTGGCAGTTTGGCCAGGATACCCAAGGGTATATCTTAAATGTAGTAACTATAGAATTTCCTTGAGAGGAATTGTTTTTTTACTACATTTTGATATGTTGGGCATGGCCCGGTTATCGATTTCGCCTGAGGGCATTGTTCTGGTATGCCTGAGGGTGAGAATTCTGTTACAATGCCTGAGGGCGAGATTCTATTAAGCCAGAGGGCGAGAATTCTGTTACAATTCCTGAGGGCGAGATTCTGGTATGCCTGAGGGCGAGAATTCTGTTACAATGCCTGAGGGTGATATTCTGTATAGCCTGAGGGCGTGGTTCACTATATATGCCAGAGGGTGAGATAATGGTTGTCCGGAGGGCGTGGTGCGGTTGAGCACATAACGATACTAAATTTAACGAATGAAATGAATAATAAAATGGAAATTTAGTTGTTAAGTTATTTATTATTTAGTACTGCTTACATTATTACATTTTACTGATGCAAACTTGTTGCATGTTTTACACACAGTTGAGCACGTGCCTTTGGTGGGTGCCTACTGAGATATATTTCTCACACCCAGTTTGGGTCACACTTTTCGGCCCAAACAGATTACGTTGCTGCAGGTGTGGATAGGGGAAAGAGTCCCTATACAGGTACTTGATTGTTGCTGAGGAGTAGGAGGGCATGGGACTGAGCCTACGCTCGCGATGCCGCTGCTAACTGTTTTGCTTGCTTTGTTGTACTCTGTTTTCTGCTGTACGGTATTGATGTATATCATGTTCTGGCTATTTTCCATGAACATGAAACATGTAGCATCATCACTTATATACTTTTGGTTATATCCACTGTTGTAGTTATTTCAGTTGTGTATGTTTACTGCTTCCGCTATTGTTGAATGTTTATTTTGTTATTCCGATGCGCTATGCTTTGACAAATGAGGGCATAGTTTTCCCACTATCAGACCTGGGCCCTCGCTGCTAGTCGGAAACCTCTGGAATTTGGGGAAATGCGCTTGAGGTCACGTGGCGAACCAAGCTCGGGGCACCCGTTGCGTGGCACCCGGGTCCAGGACGTTACAACTGCTCTTGCTTGTAATGCAATCCAAGTCAATGTTGAGTGTAGGGAACGATTCCATCAGTGTTTTCTTTAAAAAATTCAAACATAATTAGTTTATAAATTAAAAAATATATATAATCAGTGTTGTGTGAAATTAATTCTATCAAAAGAACATGAAATTGTGTGCAACACAATCCTATAATAGTGTTTCATCTACTGCAAGCTAATATGGTGTCGCGTATCGCAAGTGCTAATATTGGTGTTGTTTACAAAAAAACACATCAAAGCAAATTATAAATAATATATCTCTTCAAATATTGGGGTGTTAAATTCTACCCCCCTTTAAAATGAATTTTTCCCAAAAAATTCATCGTGGTTATAAATCATATACTACTTGATTGATTCTTTCATGGAAACCCAAATCGTAAAAAGGGATACTAAAACATAATTTTAAAAATTGAATGATAGAAATGTAACAATTTCCCAAAGTAACACATCTAAGGGTTCTTATACTGTATAACATAGGTGGTAAGTGAAAACATGGATATGGAAGAAAAATTTTACCATGATGTTCTGATGGGTAGTGATAGAAAATAAGAATGAGAAAAATTTAACTACTAGAAAGCCATAAATATGCAATGATTGAAGGTACCATTGTTTTCATTAGATAATAAGATACTAGATATCATTTTTTTTGTTTTCAATATCCATTTCCTAATGTTAGAGAATATTTTTTCATGAGCAGAAATAATTACTTGATTTTAGTACTAATGATCGTTCCCTGAACTAATTCCACTTCATCTCCTTTTCTAAAGATATTAAGTTGAATTTTTAATTCTTGAAGTGTTATTATTTTATGCGATAGAATGATAGGTAATTCCATCTGTCCCAATAAAAATTTTAGAACATGTTATGAAATATGAAAAATTACATTTATAGTGAGACTATACATTAATCTAGGAAACATAAACCATAATATAACTTATAATATAAATAAATAAATAACAATAAAATCCTTCCAAAACTAAAATTACAATACATTAGAAGGAGGTAAACTAAATATACTTAACATTTGTCTCCCATATATCAAAATGTTGTTGTTGATTTTCTCATTCCAAACATGTGAGTAACAATCTAATTAATTATCTTGAAACATGAATTACTGTAGAACCTTCGTTAAAACTTTAATACTCTCAAGAGGTAACTCTTTATACATACCAAAATACCAAAATTCTATATAATCAAACTGTGATATCACGGTGTCCTTATATCAGTAATTAGCTTATTAATAATGTCAAAAACCTCATTATCTATTTACACCATCATTATGTGCATATCATGTGCCTTAAAAATATTTAAATCACTTTTCATGGATACAGGTACCATAAAATTATTGAAAACCACAATAAACCAATGCACAGATATTACAATATTCCATAATAATATAAATGAGATTCCACAACACAATTTTTAAATCATATTACATATACATTTAATCATTCCAAAACATAAATATAATACTCAGCAGCACTAATAGTGATCACATGTAACATCTCTTTTTCTTTTTCCTTAATAGGTTGCTGATGCTGATAAAAATTAACCCTTGGATTAGGGCATTAGTTCTCATAATTCCCTATTTCCATGATCATGTATCATTGATGTTTTAGTGGTGTTTTATATGTATTATATTATTTATTCATATCATTAGAAAAAAATTTAATTACTTTGAAACTCAATTTCTCGATGATATACTTTTCTACAATTTTAAACATTCTCAATTCCCTATATGATAGTATCTTTCATTCTTTTTTCCACACTTTCAGTATAACAAAAAATTCTTCTTCTTTTCAATATTATTTTGAGATTTTTCATTAAAATACATATTTCGTTTATTTTCAACACCATGAGATGGATATGTAACACCAAATTCCAATTATACATTGATAGCACAATTCACAATCACTTCATATCTATTAAAGACTTTTATAACTAATTCTCTTTAATGGCGTGGTTTTAAGCCACTGACGAATCGATCTAATTTACATTTTAAGTGGATGATAAATCCAAAATAATACTATATAAACCTTGTAAAATTCACCTCATATGTACCAATAGATTCATAATCCTTTTTCTTTGAGCTCAAAGTAACTTCTTTTCCATCTTTGTTCAAAGAAAATGAGGGAAGTACTTATTGGAAAAAAAAATCTTGGACTCATCCCATTCCATGGATTCAATATCATCTTGATGCCTTGTGTTATTAGTTAGAGTCCAAATCTAGTCTTCTTCACCATATAAATGATAGAAAACCAAAATGAACCATTCATGTACCTAACAGAAAAGGATGGAAAATATCTTCTTAGTGGTCATAATCCATTTTTCACCAATCTGTGGATCTGAAGATCCACTGAAAGAAGGTGAAGGATGCCTCATGAATGACTCAATAGAATGTTCTACCCTTATATTCTCATTTTGAAGTCCAGAATGATTAAAATATTTTGTAATAATAGTAATAATATTTTCAATTCCATTTCACATAATATTTGGTTGTTCAGGATGACAATAATTACATTTCCCAGGTCATTGGTCATTAACATGGTTCTTTTGTGTTCTAGCCATTGTTTAAAACCCAAAAATATAAGTGTGAGAAGAAAAAATAATACTAGAAATCCACGTTATCATAGGGGGGTATATTCCATATTTAACAACATAGGATTAATCCAATGTTATTCATGAATATCAGAAAAAAAATCCTAGGTTTTTATCCAATACTTTAATTATCCTTGGGTCATCACTAGATATATCTGTAGAAATATCTCTATATATCTCACTAATATTTTTTCATCCTAGTTATCAATGTTTGAGTAAACCATCACTTTGATACCAACTATAGAGACCCAAGTTTGATGTACATGGAAATTAAATTTCATTTATAGAATAATTAATACACGACACAAATAAATTTCCAAATATAGTATTAGTTTAGTGCCTTGAGAAACATGAAACATAATCTTCTAATCATGGTAAAAGATCTTCAACATCTCTGATAAAGATATAACACTTTTATTTTTCTACTCAAAACCTTTCATTATAGCCCATGGAAATAAAGCATAAAAAGGGAGATCTAAAATTCTCACTAAAATAAACTTTAATAGCATAAAATAAATAATATAAATTTGAATGTAAATACATGAACATAACGTTTAAACATCAAAATATTGAGTCATGAGATAAATCATGGTTATTTGTAAGGAATAGATCATAAAAGAACATAAATCATGATAGAATAATATTTCCATTAAACATGTAATTGTGGAAAACTAATATTCACATGATATGATTTCCATAGTATCCATGATTTTTGTGCCAAGACGATCATAGTGGACGAAGTCCATTACTGAACCAACTTTCCTTGTCATTCGAGCGCTTTATTACTAAACTGAATTTACTTGTTCTTCCATCCATGTATATATCATGAGATATAAATCATTTCCCAATGAATATTAGGATTATATAGTTCCCACCCATCTCATAATGAAATCATTCTTACATGTACAATAAAAAACATTAATCATTCATCATAGCATAACACATGTAATAAAATGGGATTCTTAAACATCATGTCATCATAACATAATCCATATAGATAAATGGACTTCAGAAGAATAATACCATCATAAACCAAATAAAATAAAATTAATAATTGGGATATATTCATAACCCTATGTCATCTTCGATGGAAAATAATATTAATAAAACTCTTGAACTTAATTCCTAAGGAAAATATCCTTTCTTCATTAAAAATAGTTTATTTTCTCAAAATGCCATGAAATTTTGAAAGAATTGAATTTAGTTTTAAATAATCATGAAATAATGTATTGTATGCTTCATGAAAATAATGTGTCATGAAACTATAAAAATCCATTCATGTGGTATATGATAAAAAAACATTCTCCGCCTTTTTTTCAGAAAAGTCTTAAAGTTCCCCATATGGTAAATAAAAAGATTTCTTCCATACCATGTTGTAAAAGTAAAATATGGGTAAAAATAAATTTAAACATAAATATATAAATACTATACATTATATGAAATCATTTTTAGAAATCATGAACTTGGAGGATAAATATATCCCCAGTAAATACTTATGTTGAAAAATCTCAGATAAAAATGAGATTGCAAAATTATCCCTCACTAAAGGTCGGATTTCTTCAATATATGTCTGAAAATCTTTTATAGTGGGATTAAAAATATTATTAACATTTATAGGAACCATAATTATATTTATGTTATAAAATATTTTTTACCTATGACTTTATATTACCCGTTTATTTGACAATTCCTTGTTAAAGTAACGTTTTAGGTTATAATAATTTAATATATCTTACATGTTTTGAATTGTTATTTTTGATATAAATACATATTTAATTATTTACATAATTCCAGAATGTAAAAAATGAATTATATATCTTATATATTCAGTATATATATATATATATATAGTAGATAAATGAAATGGAATACAACGTTCATGGATACAATAGGTCGTATGTACGCATGAACACTATTTTTGTTTCATTATTGAATTTGAAGAAAGTAATTAAAAGAAAAATATATAAATATATAAAAAAAAATCCAGTAATATTATTATTTAATATATTTCATGATCCTATATACATTATAGTCATTCATTTATGGTTAACATGAAGAATAAATCTCATCGTGTAATGTAAACGGTAAGTCGTACGTACACACGATCGATGATATCATTCACATAATTGTTTAATGGTATTGAAGTCGATGGTTTATAATATGTCAGAATTAGTATCATGTTATAATAATTATATATTTCTATTATATCTACTATTATACATATCTATGTAAGGTGGTAGTGAAAAATAGATTACACCACATCGTGGAAACTGTAAGTCGTACGTACGCACTCATAGTGATTAAATTTTTCATAGGATGGATAAGAGGTGTTATATGGTTGTTTCATATTTATAATAACAAATAAATATATGATTTATACTGATTTAATTACATTAAAATGAAATAAATAATGAAGATTAAGTAGAAGAATAATGAAATTTGAAAGAATCGGTAGAAGAGATTACATCTTCCTCGATGTTCCTCCTTTAAATCTCCTCTTAGGGCACTAGATTTGGACAATTGAGAATACCATAACCTCTATAATATTACTAGGAATTTTTATATGAGAAATGGGCAGGTGTTTTCCGAGAATAAAGTCTCAAAATTGTGTAAATACGAGACGGAGGATGTGCTCTTTTATAATAAGGGAGAGGGGAACTTTAGGAAAATCTCAAAAATATTAATTTATAATAAAATAAAACCCTACCCAAATCCCTCCAAAGTGGACCAAATTAGAATATAAGATTATATAGGGTTTTAATATCATCTACCAATTAGTTTTGGACAACATATTTTGTAAATTTAAACCTTATCATTTTAATTGACACTTAATTATTCTATTAAATATTTATTTTTGCAATAACATTATAGATATTTAATGGTAATGAATATTTACTTATGTGTTTTAATTGACCATAAATCGATAATTTATTCAATTTTAAACCTTATAATTATAAATTTTTAATTTTTAATTTTTAATTGTATTTATAGTTTTTAAATAACTTTATTAAATGTTGTATTTATAAAATGTCAACACTGTCAATTTTGACACTATACATTTATTTGGCATTAAATAAAACTCACATAGAAGATAAATTGAAAAAAAAATTAATACACTCCTCAAATTTCATATTAATCTAAATTTTTTTTTATTAAATTAGTCAGTTCGTATGTTATATATTTTATAATTATTGAAACCATCTATTTGATATTACTATTAATAATTTTATTTCTACATTAATATTATGTCATCATTAATGGTAAATATTTAATCTCAAAAAATTATATATAAATTTCTATGATATAGGTAATGCATTTATATATATAGATACTATATATTATAGATTTTATCTCCTTGTTATCTATATGTTAATATTAATATACTTATACAAAATCAGATTGTTACCTTTGGTCTGTTTCATTAGTTTTTATTACATTTATGTCATTTTAATAGGTAAGAGGAAATAAAGTGATTATAATTCTAAAAATAGATGGTAAGGGTATAATTTATTCATCCCATAGGTTTTTTGTAGGTGTTACGATAATTTTATAATATTATATTTACACTTAATTATATGATTTATCTTTAAACATGATAATAAAATAATTAGCCAAGTTATTATTTACAATTACAAAAAATATAAGCATCCTATTAACATAATTTGAAACTAATAATTTCAAATATAGAATCAATTTTGAAAAAATGAAAACATGTAAGTTTCTTTAATTAATTTAAAAATAATCTCGATGTTGAGAAAATTGGTTATAAAATTTAAAACAATGCAATAGATTGAAATGTTGTTACTTATGAATTAAATATAAAATTAATTATAATCACATAAATTACATTAAATGGTAATAATATATTTTATTTATACATTAAAACAATAAAAAAATTTATAATTTAACTAGATAAATTATCCCGATGAAATAACCTTTTTAAATTAAAATTTTGCGTATTTTTATTATTTATTCAAAAAAGAATGTTTTTAGATAAATATCAAAAATTTATCCAATTTACATTTGAATATCCTGATTCCAAAAAAGAATTTTATTTTTTCATATTGAACTTATAAACATGTCAAAAATATATTTTAAATGGGTGTGCCATCAAAATGCAGAAAACTGCATTTTTTTTAAATAATTATTTTATCCAAAAAATTGATTTTGTTCCCATATCATGTTGTTGAAAATATGTAAATTGAATACTAATATTATATAAAATTCAGTATTTTGTTTTTACTATTCATTATATGCTAGTTATATAATATTTTAATAATATATCATGTTTTAGTGAAACTCGGAATTGCATACAATGTAAGCTATTGAGGAAGGTCACTTTTGAATGTCTTGAAAGCCATTTAAGTGTTATGTGTAGTGAACCATTCCTTTGGTGTTTCATATAACATAATCGAAAAAAAGTTCATTTATTCATTGAAGAAAATCTATTTTCAGTGTTGCGTGAAATGAATTCTATCAAAAGAAAATGAAATTGTGTGAAACACAAGACATGAATATTGTTAGGTATAAATCAAGATAAATATTGTGTGGCATATAGAACAAGCTAATCATGGTGTAGAATTAAAAAAGGAATAAAACATAAAATTGAATTTATCTCATAAAATCTAGAGGTGTTACAAGGGCCTCGAGTTTTCATTTCATGAACAAAGTGTTGTCAGTGTTGTTGATTTCTATGGATGGTGTTTGTAGTTTGTGGTCATGGGATAATTGTGTTGGTATACATAGGTAAATGGTGTCATGTGGTTATTTAACTCATCTATCTGACTTGATGAACCGTCATAGGAATAGAATACAATGTATCCTCTCATGAGATCTTTGATAACTTATTATCGAATTCATAGACCTAATGATTCATTTTGGGTGTATAAGTATACTGGTACATGATTCATAAAATGATTATATGTTGTCTTCACACAGTTCATTCTTCATCTCACATAGATATTCTATAATCATAGTTTCACCATAACTACTGAAGGATTACACCTGATTTTAGAATTATTTTTTTTATTGGTAGGGTTTAGGAAAGGTGATGCTAATGATTATTCACCATTATGATATAATTTGAGTGATGATATATTGATTCAAAGACATTGTTTAGAGATATCATTGACATGCAAGTAAATTTATATTATCCATCAATTCTTATTAGTATATAAAAATTTGTAATGCGGATGGTAGTTCTTCTCGATTTGGGCGAGGCTAATCAAGAGATAATAACACTACTTGTGTTCTTGAAGAAAAGGATTCATTGATTCTATGGGAAGCAAAGTCATTTATCTAGCCTAGGATTTATAGGACTGATATGATCATGTTTTCTATGTTGTTTTTTAAAAATAACTAACCAAATGGTGATCAATGCATTGAGTACCCAATACATCATAGAAATTTGTTTTTGGAAAATTTTGTTCCCAAACTCCTATTGGGACATATCTACTATTGTTGGTATTCGACCCCTCATTCAAATAACCATATGTGTTGAGGTTGAAGAAATTTTGAGATATATTGTATCCTCTATATGGCTGCAAGACTGTTCCCAAGTATTTGTTGAGGATCATAGTCCTTATATGGTACTCTATTGATATGATTCATAATTGATTTTTATAAGGTCAGTAGTTTTTTTGGAGTTTCTTGCGAGAGAATTTAGGATTGGTTTGTGATCTCATCAATCCCCACCTATGTTGGAGTCCAAAATTAGGAATTTTTAGTTGATATTTTACTTGAAAAAACACAGTCTTATTGTGGGAATAATTTAGGATTTTCCGTATATAAAACTTCTGTAGTTCCACAGATAGATGTCTAGGATATGTATATCTTTGAGATATAGGAATTTACTATTTGAATTATATTGTCCTAATGTGATTATTTTTTTTAATGAGATATTGGTTTATGATAATATAATGGTTCACAATTATTTGATCTAAATATACTACCACTAACAAGACAATTCCTTATAGTCATAGGGTATTGGTCGATAGACTTGAAGAATAATGAATTTAGTGGGTATCTATAGTAAAGTGTCACAAAGAATAGATGTAGGTACGATTTTTCCCTCTCATTACAGACCCTCATTCACCTCGCAATATATGGGATCAATTATCCTTGAATGAGTTTTTCAGAATATTTTACTATAATGGAATCCATATCTTGTTTCATTCTACTAGAATGAATCCAAATATGGTGGCCACTATTCACTCACTCCCTGTGATATTTTGGGTTTATCCTTGATAGATATATGTATATCATTTGATTATATCATTGAAAAAACTAATTCTATTAATATTGTCCTATGTATATATTAGTTACCCAATTTCTATAACACCCAAACCCTAGTTTCCCAGATCTGGTGGTTTACATCATTAAATTGGTATGATTACAAGGAATCACATCCCAATAAACCAAATAGTTTAGTATCATTGGAAATGTAGATTCATACATAATAGACACAATACAACATGAAATTATATACATGATATCAAATTCTTCTGAAATACCCATAAACTCAAGGATGATAGATGAAAGTCATTCCTAAAATACTTATTCACATTCATGGGACAATAAATCATAATATATGGTGAGCTTAGACGCTCAGTAAAGGGAATTAAATACAACAGATGTTATCATAAAAATTAACACTTTGCATAGTTAACTACTAAAAACATATTCCCTTAAAAATAAAATTTTCCATAAAATGAAATAAAAAAAGTTGAATGAATAATACCATAATAAAACATAACCAAAGATATTCTACTAGTTGAATAATCTCATGGGCTATTAATTATTAGTTTCATATAGATGGAGTGCCAAATAATGGACATCATTACCATATTGTTATGGACTCCTTCCAAGACCATACATAAATATGTGTAAACCCAAATTAGTTTCTCTCATGAGACATACCGATGCATCAATGGGGCTGTAGAAGGCCCTACCCATTACATAATATGTCTAATATATTCCTCATATTATAAAAAAGATACATAGGGAAAATAAACTATCTTATTAAAAAAACTATTATTCGAAATGTGAATACTTTATCAATATCCCATGAATGTTTTCAAATTAGCACATCCAAACTCAAACTGAACATAAATTCTTCATCAAAATATTTTGGATGATATCATAAGAGATAATACTTAATGATGTATAATATTTAAAACCTGATGTTGACATAGATTATGATACTTTTAAATGAGACCATTGGAAATTTCATGAGAAACACTATTTAAACTTTCCAAAGTGTCCCATACCACTTGAAACTCTCAAAAAATAATTTTATAGAATATCAAGAGAATTAGGAGACTCTTCATGTTATATATTAAATGGAATTAAAAACACCAAAGAGAAAGAAAAAGTGTTGATCATGTCATATTTCTCATAGAAGTAGAGGTGAGAAGATAAAAATCATTTTTTTCTTTGGAAAGATGACTTCTTCTGGAAAATCATTTATATTAGTCATTAAAATAGATTGAAAACATATATATCCAATAAAAATGTATGGGAATTGAAATTATATTCGAGTCATAAATATTGAAACATTTAAGTGAAATAATCTAAAAATAGTTTTTATGAATCCGAAGAAATAAAGCATTTTTGTGTAGATTAAATAAAACATTGAAGTGATTTTAAAGAGGAAATGAATTTTTTATTACATAAATATAGAAATTTACCAAAATAGTTTTACATGATAAATATTTTTATAATATAATAATAATTATGTATTAAAAAATTATTATATTGTTCACTTGAAAATGGATATGGATTTGATTAGTGCCCTTGAATCCCACATATTTATCATGACGAGTTTATAAGAAAACCATTTTAAAAATTTATAATCCCATAAAATAATTATAATATGATCTGAATATATTATTCGGATCATAAAATAGATTATATAAGATTTGAACAAAAATAAATTATCATTACATTTGGGTACTAAAAGTGAAGGAATTACCTGATGAAAAAGAGAATGTTCGAGTGGAACCCCATAACACATTGTAATCAATCGAGTGATATACCCCAAAGTTAATAATCATATAATGATACATTTAATAAAATTAATATAAATAGAATAATTATATGATTCATCATTGTTAAGAATGCATATACCATACAAATGAAATAGCGGTGAATAAGGAATATCTCACAAAAACATTGTATGTGATATGAGAAAACCCTTAAAAAGTTCGTATCATTAGAGTGAAGATAAATAAAAAAATGTTTCTAAAAAATATATATCAAAAAAATATAAGTGGATATATATTATGAAGAAAAAATAGGTAATTCACACATATTCTTTGAAAATCATAAAAAATGACAAAAATGTTTAACTCAATGAATGAATAATGAGTAATGATAACCATAACATCTTTGTAATCAGTTGAATCATTTGTAAAAAACTAACCATAATCCAATAAATAACTTAATATAATTATTATATTTTTATTCACGATATTATATTTAAAATTTTAGTATATATTGAACACATTCATGAAACAAGTGATGAATAATGGAAATCTCATAGAAATAAAAGTGAGATGATAAACCTCTTACCTCATCCTGAACATGCAGTAAAGTTGACCTTAACATCCTTTATAATCAACCTAAATCTGTTAATTAATTAATTTATAACCATTTATAAATGTAATTGATATAGAATTATTTTCTAATATTCATTTATGTCCTTTTATATAAGTGAAAAGATACAACTTTATCTCTCGGGGAGCATTTGTTTCCTTTTTTTTCACGGTCGACAAAATTTTATATGAGTATAAAAGTTTATGTGGAATGGATATTATTATCTAGAGTTGAATTTTTATATAATTAATGATCATAAAGTAGTTTAATTGGTAATTTATATCTTTTGTTGAAATGTTATGAGGATGAATAATAATAAAAGTCATTTAGAGGTAATAATATAGATTATTATGGTGGTTATTGATCACAATGAACTCGTTTTGTTTATTTATTTAGTATTATGAAATTATGATAACTAAATAACATAAAAGAGTTATGTTATAAATTTTATAATTTCTCTCATCCATTAGAATGTGTTCATGGATATATTTGGAGAATAATTTGAAGAATGAAAATCCATCATCCACAATGGTTATAAATTGACACCTCCAGGATAATGATTTCGTTTATTAAATAAAAGTGGGAGAGTAAAGAGATTGACAATGGATATTAAATAAACATGATATAATTTCAGTATATAGATGTAACTGGAATTATAGTGATCAATTGAATAGATGAGGATTAAATATAATAAGACAAGAAGATAAAATGAAATGAAATTCAACGAAAATGGAAGAGGATTTGCCTATTGAAAACCCCTAATTGAGAAACTCCTCAATAAATAGGGTTTTGGTGTTTTTAGAATAACAAGGCCTCCTTGGCATGGGGAGGGACTAGAGATTAGTATTTTGATAATCACATCGATATTTTTCAAGTATTATAGAAGTTAAAAGAAAAGGGAATGAGAGGTGGTTTTAATAGTGGTGGAGAGGAGGGGTTTTCCATTATTTTAATCATTATTTTATTATTTTTTTATCAATAATATGAATAGTCTAGATTCATATGACTAAAAATATTAAAATGTGCATGTTATTTTTAACCAATGTCCATTTACCTCATCCATGACACAACAATGGTGCATAAATTTATTTAATTAGCATATTTCGTAAATTATCAAATTTCACTATTCACCCAAAATATCATCTATTTATTAAAAATCCCAAAAAGTAACCATTATCATTTTAAGACTTGTAATATTAAAAAAAAAAGAAACCAATTTTAATTATTTTTTCATAATATGTGAAATTTAATTTTTCAATAAAATCATTATTTACATGAAAATACAGATTTAAATTTAAAACAGATTTCATAATAGATTCAAAAATGAACACTAGTGTCATAAAATTTTCCTTAAACAATAATAAAATATGTATTGATTCGTAAATTTTATGAAAATGATTTTTTTTAAAAATTATTATTTTAAAATGGTAATTATATATTTATTAGTCATTAAAATTCCAAGACATAATTATTAATTTTAAAAAGATTTACACTCATTTTAAGGTAACTCAATTTTATTTATAATTTCATGGGTGATGTAATAATTCATAATGGTCACGTTACTTTTCATAATGGTAACACTACTATTCATAATGGTACATTACTTTTTATAAGGGTTACGTTACTATTCACCAAAAAATTAATTGGATCCTATTAGACTCTAAAAAACAAAACTGATCATAATAGTGTATGATTATTTTTTGAAATACAAATTAGAAAATTAGAAAAAATAGGTTTATTTCATTTTTTAACTATCGAGTGTAAATAATTATAATAATAAATTCTTTTTTTAGAATCTCATTGTTTTCGTGAATTACTTGCTATATTTATTTTACAATTCACAGGGTGTTACATTTTTCAATACATTAATAAATTGTATCGTCAAATTATAATATTTCTCATAGAATGATAGACATTGATACTTGAAAATTACATTTTTGGGATCCAGTAATGAAAATTGGGTTAATAATATAAGGACATAGCCTTAAACATTACTTAATCATGATTTAAATCAAGAATTCCAATTGAGGATATTTTCAGGTTTTGAGTTTTTGAGAATAAGGCCATTACTATTACATAACAACTTGAATATTACATGTAGACACTACTACTAAGTAACCATTTTTCATTAAATAAATAACTCTTAAAAAGAATCATGTCTAGTTCCATGTTTTAGAAAACATGACCATTTTATTGATCTTATCCTTAACCCTTATTCATCTTTAAGTCATTTGGAAAAAATTTCAAAAAAATGGGATGAGCATAAAAAGATTAGTAAAGGATATACTAAGAAGGAAAACTGTTAGTTTTTTAAAACAAAAAGTAAACCATGATTATATTATGATATTTAATACTTTCACATTTTGATGTTGTAAATACACTTCATTGAATAAAAGATCATTACATACCCTTTTGTAACCAAAATATTACCATAAACCCCACAAAAGGAACACATAACATATAAAGGTATGTTGGGACATAAACACACGTAAATGGAATAACCACATGCCCGACTTCCACCCATATCATTAAATGGAATAGCCAAACGGCTGACTTCCATACCCAATTCATTGGATGATAATACGTAACCACACATTCTGGTTTATCACATTACCACCTGTCATTTGGTTTATCACGTAACCACATGTCTAATTTCCAAGTTCCACTATAAAATAATGACGCATAAAATATTTTGAATATAAACATCTCACTAATAACATTTCATTTTCAATCATAAGAAATCATTTCAAGAATATTGAAAAAAATCAATGCTTTATCATACTATTTTCAAAAACATTTAAAACATTAAATAAAGTGATTTGTAATCAATCTATCCAATAACTCTTCAATACTTTTAAAGGAATTAACATTTTTGAACATTAATTACCATAGAAATAAATCCTTAAAACCATTTTGAAAACATCTTTATTAATGATAAATATTTAGAAGAATATATCATTAAAACATTTCACATAATATTTTAGTTAAAGAGTTTATAAAAAAATGGGAGTCACTTAAATAAAAATAGGTTGGGTAATAAATAATTAATAATATCATGATAATTAATGGATTCATGATATATTATGTCAAAGTATGGTATATACTCCATATAAAAGTGAATTGGTGAATAACAATAATAAAGTCTCAATAGAATGCGAATTGAGATGAAATCCATTATAATGACCAGATCCATAGGTTAAGAATAAATCAATTACATAATTATGTTTGAAAAATATCAATACACTAAATCATATTGGATGTTCAGTGTAAATAAATCAGAGGACATTCACACATATTCTAGTAAAAAACACAAGAGACTTGGATACTTAAACCAATGAATGGAAATTGATTTAACATTGCTCTTATCATGTTGATATCAATTATGTGAGAAGTTATCGATGGGGTTATTATCTGTATAAAAATTATATCCAAACAAAGGGGAGTGTAAATTACAACATAAATAATAAATATTGATTCCACAGATAATCATGGAGTAAAATAATCAATGAAGTATGTGTAAATCCCAATGAGTGGAAATTGAAATTTTGAAATTCCCTTACCGATTTGGTAACATACGAAACATACACCCCATGATAGAAGTATCATACAATGAAGATGTAAAAACCACAAATTAATTTATATTACAAAAATAATAAAATCATGGACAATACATATGCCACACAAAAGGAAATAGTGGTAATATAGCACGAATCTCATGAGAATAATAAGAGAGATGAAAACCCCTTACCACATTGCAATCATTCAAGTTGTATGTCCAAAAGCTAATAACCATCAAATGATTCACAGAATAACATGACTATAAATAGAATCAAGATAATATATATGAAAATGGAAGTACAAAATACAACGCTAGCAATAAATTAGTGGCGTATAGTGGAACTCTTAGGGAATAAAAAGTGAGATAAGAAATCCCTTATCTCATGTACGACTTGACCCATTCGTTCTTTAATTTACAGAATAATAAACTAAAGTTAATTTCTAATATCATAAGAACCTTTTTTATGTTTTATATTCCTTTTATATCACTTATTACCATGTTGTAATCATTATTTAATTATTTAAGTTAATAATAGTTGTTTGTCGATATTTGGTACTTGAGTCAAAATGGAATTCTTATAATTACATGTTGTTTATGTGGTAAAAAGATCATTATATCCAAAATGATATTACTAATTTAGATATCATATATATCATATATATTCAGTATATATATATATATTTATAATAGTACAAAACATTTTCATGTAAGAAATGAAATGCACCGTTCATGGAGACGGTAAGTTGTAGGTACGCATGAACACTACTTTCATTTATATTTCATATTTAGTGGAAAAAAACATAATTATACATAGGTATATTATAATTTCAGTATAGTATGGTATATAATATCATTTAATCCATACTTTATATGTACCATGTATGGTATGAACGAGTCATATCACTTTGAGGAGGTGGTAGTCTGCACTTCCTCAAATGAAATTATCACGTTTACCCATACATGAAACCATAACGGTCTGAAATAAATGGAAAATACAGAATAATAAATAACAAATAAACATAATATATAAAATATATAAATACAATTCCATATTAATGGCCATCATGAGAGGAAGTAGGAGATAATTGAACAATCCTCGTTTCGTGAGACGTTAGTTTTAAATCCATAGAAAGAATATGTTTTTACCAATTAGATAGAGGTTTGTGTAAGTTTAGTGATAATACTTCTCATAACAACATCCTAGTGTATTTATGATAATGTATTTGTTATAACATAAATAAATAAAAAGAGTTTAGGTTTTGGAGAAGTAAAATAAAAGGAATGAATTTAGAGAAACTATTTCCTTTATTTCGGGGACCCCTCTTTGGGTTGAACCAAAAAGAGATTGAAGTGCCTTCCAACTAATGTAAGGATTTTTAGAGGAATATAGGGATATTTAGAGCTTAAGTTGGTAGTGGTTGGATGAGAAAATGTTCTTGATTGGTGTGATAAATGGGTTTGAAGTAGTTTCCTTTTACAAGGGAGAGGAGGGGCTCTTTAAAAATGTTTGAAAATGTTATATTATTATAAACTTTTCATCAGTTTAAAAGGGTCAAAAACACTATAAAGTATTAGATAAGGTAAGTCACGGTTGAAATAAAATAATCCAATAAGAATTGGAAAGGTTTTGTATTTTGGTTTAATAATTATAATCTTATTTATTTAAATCATTTATTAATGAGGTATATACTGCATCATTTTTGTATAATAAATAATTTAATTTCGTTGATGTATAAAAGTTATAAAAAATACCATGAAGTAGGAAATATTTTTATCTTTCCAAATAATATTTATAGTCTAAAATATAATTTATATAACCTGGTGTAAAAATGTATTTACTAAAAGATATTTGTCTGTTTCATTTTTGTCTTCACATTATATTAATTAATCTAATGTGTCATTATCACTTCCAAGTGGCTCTATGGGGTACCCAAATCGACCCAAGGACGCCAATGGTCGTCCATGACTCATCCAATAAGGTTAGGATAGGTGTTAAGATATATTTTTATTATTATAAAATTCTTTTTACCTATAATTTCCCAATTTACCTTTAACAACTATAAATAATTTTCAAAATGTAAGAATGACCAAAAATTATTTTCATCTTACTGAACTCTATTTTACTTACTAATAACAACAATGTATGTTAGTTTTTTGAAATTAAATTTATATTAGAGGAATAATTTAATTTAAATGAAAATGTCAATCTTTTATCTATTACTTGGTGGTTTTATTATTCAACAAAAATTGATGTTTTTCAGAAAAAATACCAAATATTCATCCATTGTTATATTTGAAATTATAAACTCAAAATGATACTTATTTTAAAAAATAAATTACATAGAAGTTTCATTAATTAATTTAAAATTTATTGTCGTTTTCAAAAAATATAGAGTGTTTTTAAGAAACAATATCTATCAAAATAATGACACTGGTTTATGTCCAATTTCAAAGTGAAATTAATTTCAATGGCCTCCATTGGATTAAATGGTAAAAATATAATCTAATAACATTTTAAAAAATTTAAAAATATATTCTAACAATAAAAATAAATTATATTAAAAATAAAATGTGAATTAAATTACAGTATTTTTCATTATTCATTAAAAAATGAATTTTATCAAAAAAATTGAAAAATATTACCCAAAGTAAATTTTTCGGTCCTAATTATAATGAAAATTTTTATTTAGTAAAATAGAAAATATAAAAGAGGCAAAAAAATATTTAAAGAGTGTTCTCTATCAAAATGTTGTATGTCGACCTTTTTTAAGAATATTAATGTATTTATGATTAAAATAAAATTATTATTTTTATATTAAGCCACTAAATTAAATCGGATAAAAGAAAAAAATCATTTATCTAACATGTATAATCATATTGTAGTCAGTTCTATTCATTCTCGCTAATACAACCGCTATGTGTCAACTTCCATTGAAATGAATAATATTATATTATTATTTTTCAGTATAAGACAAAATTGTGTGCAATGAAAGATTTCAAAGAAAACCATTTTTCTGTATCAGGTACGCCATCAAACCTAACATCTCCTTTAAGGTAAACATAATTACTAATTGAAAAATATTAATAAATATAAAAATTTCATTCTATTTATTTACCTATGATGTTACATCCTTCCACCCTTTTGGGAATTTATTTCTTGCAATTTTATAATTGGTCTCGACAACTTCACTGAATGTCCAACATCAGAAGAATAGTCAACAAAAATATCATTTTAAAGTAATGGAAAAGAAGTAAAAAAGGTCACCCAAGACAACAGATAACAGCATTCCATGAAAACATGGATATGGAGGAGAAAAAACCATCATGTTCTAATGGAGGGTGATAGAAACATGATTAAGAGAATGTTAACTATAAGAAAATCACAAACATTTTATGTGTCAAATGGTCTTTGATTCCTCTTTAACAAAAGTTAACAGACAGTGTTATTGATTTGAGTTACCTTTGATAAAGTTGAGGAATTTATTTAAGAGCTTAACTAAAATCATAATGAAACATACTAACTTGTCATATATAATTTCATCCTTTACTATATTTCTAACAAAAACACTACTTTTCTCCCAATGACTAGTATTTATGGTGACTTCGTCACATGAAAAGTGCTAGAATCATCCTCTATAGAATCACATAATCCAGAAAAGAACAATATATTTCCCTTGTCTTTAGACATTAACCAAAAATAGAAATGGTTACTATGAGACCCGTAAATCCCTACAAAAGATTAATCCATTATAAAAAGAAATACCACTCTTAATATCCATAATTAAACAAATGGTACCCAAATATTAAAAAATACCATGGAATACACAATTTTCCTTAATGTTATTCAATATAATTCAAACTAATATTGAAACCCAAAACTCATAAGGATTCAACCACATAGTCTTCCACAGTAAATTATAAAACTTATCTCTCAATTACATTGACTACTCTTACAGTATCATACTAAAATGTAATTAAACTAACCATACATTCACTATTATAGGTTAATAATTTTCATAAATAACCCAAATGTCTAGAATCCCCCAATAAAAACATAGATTTTTCCAAAATAAAATTTAACCATTTTCCTTCAATTTAAATCCCCAGGTATTCTATATTCTATAGGCATATAGTGCAACCCCAAATATAGAACATCTTCCAAAATAACCTTTAACACTTATTTTTCAAATCATTTTTCTGTACAAAGGATATCAATTTGATAAAACATAAGATCACAAATCAACATATTATTGACCAATAAAATCATTTAAATAAATCTAATAAGTCATAATAACCATGGAAATCATATAGTTCAGTGGTAGGAGGTAAATATCAATCACACTTTGGTTGTGGGTTTGATTCCCGAAAAATTGTCTGACGGGACGAGTTGTCACATGGTCTGCGTCTTTTCATTTATAAAAAACTAAATAATATTGTAACATTCCCAAAAATGAGATAAATACCTCAAAAATAACCATAACATATTTTAATCACAAATGTTATATTGTACGTAGTATTTTCATCCCAAATGTAAAAACCTATAATTCCCTCTAAATTAAGGACCATATAAATCGGAATGGTTCTTTATGACTATATCCACAAAAGAGAAGATAAATATTCCCTAAATAACATTTTCACAGATCAAACTATAGGGTAACACATACTATAAAAATTCATCCATGTAGTCCCCTCATCAGAATATCCTTATTAAATTTAAGCATTCCATCATCCTAAAAAATAACAAAACTATTGAATCACATACATGTAGACTTTTGACTCATTCAACATTCTTCTTGATCCATTAACTATGCTTTCCCACCTTTTTTCTTAATTCATCATTCCTTCTGATCGAATATCCTCATTATTTATAAATATCAATCCAAAGATGCTTTTTTATGGATAGGTTTAATAAATCATACCTTGAATATAGATGTCAAGATATTCAGGATGTTTTCTTACTCTTTCATGGTGTTTTAATACATTCAAAAAGTAAATTTTTGCCCTACTTCTATAATTTCACTTTTCAAAAAAATGGAAAAGTTGAGATCTTGAAATCATATTAAAAATACTCCATAACCCAAATAATTGTTTAAAATAATAGTAGGTGTTGCATAGATCAAACGATTTCTTGCATGTGATTTGAATACTAAAGAAGATTTCAAAATCATTTGAATTTTCTTTTTCCATAATAGTGATGATCCAATCATCTGGGAGGGATAATGAGGTTGTGCAAGATCTTTTTCCTTCCATCTTGAAAAGTTACCCTTAATCTGTCGAAAATAATCAACACATAAACATGAAAGGAAATATTATAAATTAATAATAGAATCATATATAGGTTAATGATAACATAAAAACCTTTTTATTACTCTTATACATTATCATCTGTTGTTCAGGTTTTTTTATCCAATCATCCTATTTTACAATAACCCTCCAGATGATTTCACATGTTAATAACCCTCTTGGTTATATGGGATCCTTTACCTACACCCAGATAACATCGTAACCACTAATGTTATCTAAACCGAACATTGATACAAACTATAAGGACCCATCCTAAAACATTACTTAACCATGTGTTAAATCAACAATACATATTGAGGATCTTTTCAGGTTTAGTGTTTTAGAGAACTAGGCAATAACTATTATATAACAACTTGAATATTACATGTAGACAATACTACTAAGTATCCATTTTTCATAAAATAAAAAACTCTTAAAATGAAAAATGTCAACTTCCATGTTTTAGATCGCATGAATTTACCTTGATCTCATCCTTGACCCTTATTCATCTTTATGTCCTATGGAAAACATTTCAAAAACTTTGGATGAGAATAAAAAGCTCAGTAAGGGATACAGAAAGAAATAAAAGTTTTAGTTTTTCAAAACAACAAGTTAACCAGGAATACATTATCATAAGTAATACTTTTCACCATTATGAAGTAGTAAATACACTTCACTGAATAAATTATCATTGCTTCCCCTTTTGTAACCAAAATATTACCATAAAACCCATATAAATAACACATAACATATAAAGGTAGCATGGGACATAAACATACTTAAATGGAATAAACATACGGTCGACTTTCACACATATCATTAATTGGAATATCCATACGTCCGACATCAATACCCAATGCATTGGAGTTTATAACATAACCACACGTCCAAGTTTATCACGGAACCACCCATCATTTGGTTTATCCCGCAACCACCGGTCAAAAGTCCAAGTACCATTATAAAATCGTAACACATAAACAAGTACAGATATAAATATTTCGCTAAAAACATTTCATTTTCAATTACAAGAAATCATTTCAAGAATATTGAAAAACTCAATTGTTTATCAAACTATTTCCTAACCATTTAAATCATTTAATAATGAGATTTTTGAATAAAATTTTCCCACACCACTTTGAATATTTTAAGTGAATTAACATGTTTTAACATTAATGAACATATAAATAAATCCTTAAAACCATTTTGAAAAAATGGTCATTAATGAAAAATATTTAGAAGAATAAATCTTAAAAACATTTATAATGATATTTTAGTTAAATAATTTTTAACAAAATTACAGACGATTGGATAAAAATAATTGAGGTAATCAAAACTATATAATATCATGTGAATTAATGGATTCCTAATATATTATGTCAATGTACAGTATATACACCATATAAAAGTGAATTGGGGCATAACAACAAAAAAGTATCAATAGACTATAAATTTAGATGAAATCAATGATAAAGACTTAATTCTTAGGATAAGGATAAATAAAAATAATAATTATGTGTAAAAAAATATAAATACACTCAAGAATATTATATATTCAGTGTATATAAATCATAGGACATTCACACATATTCTTGTAAAAAAACCAATTACTTGGATGCTTAACAAAATGAATGGAAATTTAGATAAGATTACTCTAATAATGTTCATATCAATGACTTGAGAAATTATCAATGGAGTTATTATGTGTATAAAAAGTAAATCCCTAGAAAGGGGAGTGAAAATTACTACATAAATAATAAATAGTGATCCCATACATAATCATCGTGTAAAATTATCTGTGATGTATGCGTAAAGCCCATTTAGTGAAAATTGAAAATTGAAATTCGTTTAACGATTTGGTAACTTAAAAAACATAAAAACCATGAATGAAGAATAATACAATGATTATATAAACACCCATAAAATTACATATATTACACAAATAATAAAATCAGGGGTAGTACATACTCCACCAAAAAGAAAATAGTGGAAATATTGCATTAATCTCATTGGAATAAGAAGTGACATGGAAACCCCATACAATGATGTAATCAGTCTAGTTGTGTGACAAAAAGATAATAACCACCAAATTTTTAATAGAATAACATGAATATTAATAGAATCATGATAATATATATCAAAATGGCAGTACACAATACACCACATGCAATAAATTAGTGGTGTACAACGGAAATGTCACGGAATAAAAAGTGAGATATGAAATCCCTTACCTCGTGTCTGACTTGACATGTTCATTCTTTAATTTCTTGAATAATAAACTAAAGATAATTTCTAGTTGATTAATAACATTTTTCAGGTTTATTATTCATTTTATAAAACTTATTAACATGTTATAAAACTTATTTAATAATTTAAGTTAAACATAGTTGTTTTGACGATATTTGGTACATGAGTCAAAAATGGACTTCTTATAATTACATGTTGTGTATGTGGTAAAAATTTCATTATATACATAATGATATTAATTATTTAGATATCATATATATAATATTTATTTATAATATATATGTATTTAAAATAGTACATAACATTTTGAAAAATGAAATGAAATGCACTGTTAATGGAGACGATAAGTTGTATGTATGCATGAACGCTACATTCATTTATATTTTTAATTTAATGGAATAAAAACATAATGATACATATATATAAATAATAATTAAAGTATTGTATTATATAAAATATCATTTACTCCATACTTTATATGTACCACATATGGTATGAATGAGTCATATCACTTTGAGGGGGTGGTAGTCCGCACTTCCTCAAATGAAATTATCACATTAACCATAATGGAAGCCCTAAAGGTATGCTGTAAATTGAAAATAAATAAGAATAAATAACAAATAAACATATTTTATATCATATATAAATACAATTCTATCTTAATGGCCTCAATGAGAGGCGGTAGATATATAATTGAACAATCCTCGTTTCGTGAGGTGTTAGTTTCCAATCCACAAAAACAGTATGTTCATTACCCATTAGAAGGAGGAGTGTGTAAGTGTAATTATAATAATTCTCATCAAAACATCCAAGTATATTGAGGACGCTGTTTTTGTTATAAAAGAATGTAATAAAGAATGATTATGTGTTGGAGAAGTAAAATAAATGAAAACAATTTAGAGAAATTGTTACCTTAAATTCGGGTATCCCCCTTTGGTTTGAACCAAAATGACTTCATGAAGTGCCTTATATATATTTTAATTCATAGAGGATGAAAAGAGGGATATGGATAGCTTATATTTGTATAGTATAGACAATACATGGTTCTTGAGAGGTGTGTGTAATGGGTTTGAAGTGGTGTCCTTTTATAAGGGAGAGGAGGGACTCTTTAGGATTGTATGAAAATGTTATTTCATTTAAAACATATCTTCATTTTTAAAATGTCCAAAACACATTAAAGTAGAAGATAATTTTACTTTTGGTTTGAATAAAAGAATCCAATAATAATTGGAACGTTTTTGGATATTTTTTGAATATTTATAATCTTATTTACTTAAATCTTTTATTAATGAGGTAAATACTGCATCATTATTATGTCATAAATAATTTAATTTATTGAATTTCATAAAATTATAAAAAAATACCAAGATGTTGTAAATTTTATTATTTTTCAAATGAATTATTATAGTATATATGATAACTTATATAAACCTTTTATAAAAATTGATTTACTAAAAGATATTTCTTTGTGTCATTATTTTCATTACGTTAAATTAATTAATCTAATGTGTCATTAACACTCCCACATGGCTCCATGGGGTCCCAAAATCGACCAATGGATTTCCATGGTCGTCTAATACTCATCCAATAAGGTTACTAAAAGTGTTAAGTTAATTTTCTATTATTATAATATTCTTTTTACCTATAATTACTCTATTTTCATTTAACCGTGGTAAATATAAGTCCAATGTTATTGTTTACCAAAATTTATTTTCATCACATTGAAAAAATTTTAAATAATAATAACTACCATTTATGTTATATTTTAGAAATTCATTTCAGAAAATTTTAAAATTTAATTTAAATGAAAAAGTCTGTTTTTTAACTACTACTTAGCGGTGTCACTATTCTACAAAAATTGTTGTTTTTCTTAAAAAATACCAAAAATTCAGCCTACGATATATTTAATATTATGAATTAAAAAATGATGTATATTTTAAAAGATTATAAATATTGAAGTTCAATTAATTAATTTAAAATTAATTCTCATTTTCAAATCATATTGCATGTTTTTAAGAAATAGTATCTATTAAAAGATGGACACTTGTATATGTCCAATTTCCAAGTGAAATTAAATCCAATGAATACCATTGGATTAAATGAAAAAAATATTATAAATTAAATTTTAAAAACAATTAAAAGGATAAAATAATAATTTAAATAAATTACATTAAAAAGTTGATTTGAATAAAAATGATGTAATTTTCACTATTCATTAAAAAATAACTTTTATCAAAAAAATACCTAAACATTATCAATGTAAATTTTGGTGTCCTGATTATAATAAAATTTTTATTTGGTCAAATAAAACATATAAATGTGACAAAAACTAGATTTAAATAGTGTTCTCTATTAAAAGGTGGTAAATCGACCTTTTTAAAGAATATTAGAGTATTTATGCTTAAAATAGAATTATTCCCTTATTTTTTGCCTCTAACATTTATCGGATAAAAGTAAAATAAATTTTTAACAAACATCTATAGTAATATTGTAGTTAGTTAAATTCATTCCCACTAATACAACAATTAGGTGTTAACTACCATTTAAAATAATAATATTGTATTATTATTTTTTAGTATAACTCAACATTGCATGAAACATAAGATTTAAAAGAAAATTGATGTCGTGTATTGGGTACCCCATCGAACATAGCATCCCCTTTAATGAAAAATTAATAATTAATTGAAAAATATTAATTAATATGAAAATTTCATATTCTTTATTTACCTAAGGTGTTATGAATAAAATATCCCTATAATAAGAGTGGGAGGAAAATTTATTGGTTACTATAAAGCTAAAGATTTGAATAGGGTAACATTAGGGTAAAGTTAAAATATGTACATGGAATAATAATCTAACCATAATGTTCCTATGGATAGGTATAAGGAAATTGTTCATTTGAATGTTAACCGTCACAAAGCTATAAATCATCTGATTGGTTAAAAGAATGTTGATATCTCAGATAGATAAATACATGGATAATGTTTTTGTAACAAAATTAATTGACTTTAATTGAGTTATTACATTACAATGTAGATAATCACTTGAAAAATTAAACATACTTTATTGCATTCAATTTCATAAGACTAATATCACCCTTTGGTTTTTCTTCATTATATTTCTAATTTATTCTTAATACAAGGAAATTAATGTTCATGATTATTTTTTTTCTGAAGAATTCAAATAAACTTCTACGAATCACAGATCCCCAAAAATTATAATTATATATTATCAAAATACAAAATCATTAGGATAAGATAAGATAATTCCTCAAAAATTATAATCCTTTATATTATGAAAAAAATTAATCTCCAAATTTCAAATGTAAAAGTCAATGTTCAATATATATCCTTTATAAAATCTTTATGAATCTTCAAACAAATTCTAGACAATGATACAAAATTCAGAATTTTTTGTTTATATTTTCATCTAGATGACATCAATACCTCTTAATCTCTTATCCAAAAAAATAATTTCCCCTATCACATATTCTCCGTGATATTATATCCATTTCCATCAATAAAATAGTTCACCATATTTCAATAATAAAATCAAATTTTTCACCAAAAATAAAAAATCATAATTTATTCATCAAAATATTATATTTACCAAAGTCATATGGGATTACCAAAATAGTAACTGACTTTTATAATTACATTTACACTTAACTAATAAATCAGTTTCCAATCCCAACGTTATCTATTTGATAAAAGGTCAGTAAAATTTCAACATAATTTATCGATTAGATGTTTTAACAAAACAAAATTCATGATAGTTATGAATTCATTTAGGCTGGTGGTAGGTATAAAGTCTTGACCTTAAACATTACATAATCTTGAATTATGTCAAGAATTCACATTACAGATCTTTTCAGGTTTAATGATATAGAGAATTAGGCCATAACAATTACATAACAACATGAATATTACAATTTGACACTACTACTCAAAATCCATTTTTCAAAAAATAAAAAATACTTAAAAAGAAACATGTCTAGTTCAATGTTTTAGACAACATGACTTTTCCTTGATCAAATTCATGACTTTATTCATCATTAATTCTTGTGGAAAATATTTCCAAAAAACTTGTGATCAGGATAAAAAAGCTCAGTAAGGATTACAAAATAAGGAAAGAATGCATTAGCACATCAATAAATACAAATCAATGAAACCAATACATTTCAATCATATCTCAACTTAGGAAATAATAAGATTTATGAATAATAAACACAAATCCAAAATCATAAAGGAAACTTATGGAATTCATAACATACATACAATATAGCTATCACAGATACATACGGAGTCACATTTGGAATACCCATTAAAGTATATTCCATAAATCTCTTAGTAGAAACATTAACTTTTGCCTTTATCACCTTACCCAATGCATTGAAGAGCTATCTTGGGCTCACCGCCCTAGGATTATCACTGAACCACCCATATACATATATGATTCCCAATAACCATAACATATTCATAACACATAACACAATCATAAAGGGAAGAGAAAACTTATAAATTCCAATAAAAATATATCAATTCAAGATATTGAAATAAACAATGTTTTATCAAACCATTTTCAAAACCTTTTAAATGATATTTTTGAATCAAAGTGTCCCATACCACTTTGAATCTTTTAAAGTAATTTTAAAATTTAAAACATTAATATCTGTATATAAATAAATCCTTTAAACCATTTTCAAGACATGGACATTAATGAATAATATTTATAATAATAAATCTTTATATTATTTAAAACTAGGTTTTAGTTAAAGAGACTTTTAACACTTTACAAATACATGACGAAAAATATTTAATGAACAAATCAAAATCCTATGATATCATGATAATAAATATATTCATGATATAATATTTCAAAGGGAAGTATATAAACCATATAAAATTGAATTGGTGTATAAAAAAATTAATTCTTAATGGAATGTAAATTGAGACAATGTCCCTTGCAATGATCATAGCCTTTGATTAAGGATAAATCAATGAAATAATTATATGTGACAAATAATAATACACAAAATATAAGTGATATTATGTTTAAAACAACTATAGTACATTCACACACATTCATATCATTACATAATGAAGAAGTATAAGTTGATCCCAAAGAATTGATATTGGGTTAAGAAGTTTCCGAACAGAAATTCGACAGCCTAACCATGTAACATTAAAATTCAGAAAGTGTTTTTGTGTGAGATTAATTTTTATCTCATCACTTTTACATAAAACTATAGAATAATGATATATAATAACATATCCCAATATAATAATATTTAATTCAAAATACATAACAAAAAGAAGTCTCTTAAAAAGAATATGGTGAAAGGTTCCCCTACGGATTGGCTAAAATACAAATGATACACCACATGAAAGAAGGATCATAAATTGAAAATATAAATACCCATAGATTAATTTATATTACACAAATAATACAGTCATGGTTAGTACATCCACCACACAAAAGGAAATAGTGGAAAATATTGCATTAATCTCATTTAAATAAAAAGTGAGATGAAAATACCTTTCCATCTTGTAATCTGTCGAGTCGTATGACCAAAAGAAAATAACCCCCATATAAATCATATGATTAAATGAATATACATAGAATCATGATAATATTTATCAAATGTTAAAAAAAATACACCACATGATATAAAAGATGGTTGAAAAATGGAAATCACACAGAATTAAAAGTGAGATTAGAATTCCCTTACCATGTTGTAATCAATGGAGTCATAGGACCAAAAGTTAATAACCCCAAATTTAATCATATAATTCAATTAATATATATATAATTATGATAATATATATCAAATGGAAGTATATAGTATACCACATGCAATAAATAAGTGGAAAAATTGAAATATCACAGAATTCAAAGTGATATAAGAAATCCCTTACCACATTGTAATCAATTGAGTTGTATGACGAAAATATAATAATCAAAAAATAAATAATTGAATACAATAAAAATATATATAATCAGGGTAATATATATAAAATGGAAGTACAAAATACACCACATGCAATAAATAAGTGGCGAACAATTGAAATATCACAGAATTAAAAGATAGGTAAGAAAACACTTACCATGTTGTAATCAATCGAGTCGTAAGACAAAAAAAAAATAAAAACCAAATTAAACATAGAATACAATGAATATGTAGATAATAATAATAATATATATCAAATTTCTTTACAAATATACCACATGAAATAAATAAGTGGTGAACAATGGAAATCTCATGGAATTAAAAGTGAGATAATAAATCCATTACCTCGTGTCTGACATGACTCGATCTTCCATTAATCTATTGAATAATAATCTAATGATAATTTCTACATGATTAAGAAACTTTTTTATGTTTATTGTTTCTTTTGTAACAATTATTACCTTGTAATAAAAATAAATTAATTATTTGATTTCATATCAGACATTTTGTCGATGTTCGGAACTTGAGTTAAAAATGAACTCCTTATATTTATAAATTGTCCATGTGGTAAATATTAAATTATCTCCTGAAGGATTTTATTCATTTATATATAATTTATATTATATATATCCAGTATATATATATATTTATAAGAGTACAAAAAATTTGGATACAAGAAATGAAATGCATCGTTCATGGAGATGGTAAGTAGTACGTAAGAATGAACTCTAATTTCATTTCTATTTCATATTTAATAGGATAAAACATAATTATAAATAGGAATTTTATAATTATAGTATAATATCATATGATTTATATGATATATAATTTCATTAACACCATTCTTTATAGGTTCCATGTATGTCATGAATGAATCATATCACCTTGAGGGGGCGGTAGTATGCACTTCCTCAAATGAAATTATCATGTTTACACATATTGGAAGGCATAAAGGTATGTTGGTAAATAAAAATTACAGAATAAATTGGAAAAAATAAAAATAATGTATATCATATATAAATACAGTTCCATGAAAATGTCCACCATAGGAGGCAGTAAGAGATATTTGAACATTCATTGTTTTTTGATGTAGTAGTTCACCGTCCACAGAAACATTATGTTCATTGCCCATTAGATGGAGGTGTGTGTAAAATTAGTTTGAATACTTATCATAAAAAATACTAGTGTATTTATGATACTAGTGTTGTTATAAAATAGTGGAATAAAAATATATTAGGGGTTGGATTTGTAAAATAAAATAAAATAATTTAAGAGAAATTATTACCTTTAATTCAGGTAACTACCTTTGGTTTGAACCAAAAGGACTTCTTGAACTGCCTTATGCATAAGGTAAGGCTTCTAGGAGGAAGTGAGGGATATAGGGAGATTAATTTGGAATAGTTTGGGTGAGCCAAAATGCTTTAGAGGTGTCAGGAATTGGATTGAAGTGAAGGATTTTTATAAGGGGGAGGAGGGGCTCTTTAGGAATGTTTGAAACAATTATTTTATTATAAATTTGTCTTCATGTTCAAAAGGACCAAAAATCATTAATGTTGATGATAAGATGACTCATGGTCAAAATAAAATAATCTGATAACCAATGGAAATGTTTTGGATTTTATTTTAATCATTATAATCTTATTTATTTAAATCATTTATTAATGGGGTAAACAACGCATCATTATTGTGTCATAATTAATTTATGTGATTTTATGTATAAAAAATTTAAAACTAATACTATAATATGGAAAATAATTTTAAATTTATAATGAATTTTTATAGTCAAAATGATAACTCATATAACCCCATGTAAAAATTGATTTACTAAAAGATATATGTAAGTGTCATTTTATCATTACTTTAAATTAATTAATATAAAGTGTCATTATCACTCCCATGTGGCTCCTTGGGGTCCCCAAATCGTCCCAAGGATGTAAATGGTTGGACATGTATCATCCAATAGGAATATTACACATGTTAGTATAATTTATGATTATTATAATATTATTTTTTACCATATTTACCAGATTTACCCTTTAACCATGGTAAATAAAATATTTACTGAAGTAAATAATTAAAATGTCTAAAAATGAAAGTTACATATTCACCCAATTTAGACCTAATGATTCCAAATATGGAATCAATTCTTACAAAATAAAAACACAGAATTGGAATATATTAATTTAAAATTAATTCTCACGGTCAAAACAAAATGCGTGTTTTTAAGAAATAATATCTATCAAAAGATTGACAATTGTTTATGTCCAATTTCTAAGTAAAATTACATCCAATGACCAAAATGGGATTAAATAGTAAAAATATAATTTGATTAAAATTTATAACCATTTTTAAAGTTAATATAATCATAAAAAAAATTAGATTAAATGGTAGTTTGGAATTAAAATATTGTATCTTTCACTATTTATTAAAAAATAAATTTTATCAGAAAAATACCAAAATTTTTTCAAAATTGAATTTTGATTTCCTCCTTCTAATAAAGAATTTTATTTTTTTCAAATAAAACTTATAAAAGGTACCAAAATAAGATTTGAGGAGGATTTACCATCAAGAGGTGGTAAATCAACCTTTTAATGTAAATTATGCTTAAAATTACATTCATTTACATTCTAAGCCTCTAGATTTTCTTGGATAAATTTAAAAACATTTAACAAACTTGTATTATCATATATTAGTTAGTTCTATTAATTCCCACCAATACAACAGCTATGCATAAACAACCATTTAAAATAATAATAGTATATTATTAGAGTGCAACGTAAGATTTCAAAGAAACCCGTTGGTGCGTGTCAGGTAGGCCATTGAATATAGAATCAAATTAAAATAAAATCAACATTTTATGAATAAATATTAATAAATATGAAAATGTCAAATTATTTATTTTCCTAGGATATTACAACCTCCCCCTCTTTTGGATATTGTGTCCTTGCAATTTTAAAATTTGTCTTGGAAACTTCATTGAAATCCCACAATGGAAAAAATAAATAAATCTATCACATTAAAATAAAGAAACATAGGTAAAAAGGTCACCGGATATAACTGAACTATGATTCCATTAATACATGGATATATAGGACAATCTAAGTGTCATGTTCTAATATAGAGTGATATAAAACAAGATTAGAAGAAATTTAATAACAATAAAACCACAAATTTTTGATGAGATAAACTGTCATTGCTTTCCCAGTAGGAAAAGTAAACAGACATCATTTTTGTTTTATGTTCCTTTTCATAATGTTAGTGTATTTATTTATGAAATTTAATAAGAATATAAGGAAACTTTCTTGTTATGTAGAATATCGCCCTTTACTAAATTTCTAACACAAACTCATATTTCTCCAAAAAATGAGTATTTATACTGAATTGGTCACATTAAAAGAACTAGAATCAACTTCGAGAGGATCACATAATCCACGAATGAGGAACTGTGTATTTCCTCTATCATTAGGCATCAACAAAAACCAAAATGGTTAGTGCGATATCAGATAAAAGCTAAAAAGGATAATCTTTTGTAAAAATAAATTCTACTCTTAATCTTCAAAATTCAACAAATAGTACCCAAGATCAACAAAGACAATTCAACACACAACTATCCATAAAATTATTCAATATAAGCCCAACTAAATTTTAATCCAAAAAACATATAATAATTTAATGACATAGTCTTCCACGGTAACTTTTAACACTTATCTCTAAATAACATCGACTACTCTTAATGTCTCATACTGAAGTGTAATTTATATAATCACAAATTCTCTCTCATTGGATAATAATATCCATAAATAACAAAAATACACATAAAACATAAATTGTTTCAAAATAAGATTTTAACCATTATTCCACAAATGAAATCCTTTAGTATTATATTTTCCGTAGGAATATAGTGTTTCCTCAAAAGAGAGAACTTCATCCAAAATAACCATTAGTACTTAATCTCTAAATCATTTATCTATATTAAGGATATCCATTTGATAAAACATATCTTCCCAAAATCAATATATTCTTGATCCATAAAATAATTTAAATTAAAATAATAAGTCATATTAACCAGGGACTTCCCATATGATAGTGGTAGGAAATGTTCCCTTGTCACTGTTCAATTGTGGGATTGATTCATGTTCCTTTTCTAGAAGCGATGGGTTGTCACCAATCATATGGGTTGTCCATTTTATAAAATTCAAAATAACCCAAACTTGTATTAACCTGAATGTTTTTCATTTAACTTTCATTTTCATCCTAATACATTAAGACCTCAACATCTTATATATTGTCATATTTTCACCATCATATGATAAAATCAAAATATTCCCAATAGAAATAATATCATTCATTGATCATGGTGTCCATATGGTTTCATCATCATCCTAGTCACGTAAGAAAAAGGTCCTGGAATTGAAACAATGATTTAGAGATCCTTCAAAATCATTTTCCTCCTTCATCAAAATAAACCATGTACAATTTGGGTCATATATGAGTTCATAGAAAAACAGTTTCGGAAAATAATCATGTGTGACTTATAATTTCAAAACATATGATAAAAAATATTTTTTATAAAATAGTAGGGAAAATTTTGAGTTGAAACATTCAATATAAATTAATTTTAAAATACCATATGTTTGGGATGAGAGAAAATATTATAAAAGATAATATAAATAGGTTGTGCAAGGGTCTCCTTCTTCACCACCTTTTTACAAATCATAATATGCTTCAAAATTTGGAGATAAAGGAAAATATTTAGAAATTCCATCATAATATTTACCTTTATTAAAAATATGAGAATATTGTGAATATATGATTTGAATAAATACAACCCATGATCCTTGATGATATCGAGGTATAGTGGCGGTTTTTGATATCTCAAACAACTTCATGCAAGTGAGTTGTATGCTAGAAAAATATTCACAATCATCTATACAAGATTTTCAATAATTATTGCAAACATGTCATCAGAAAGAGATAGGAATGATGTATGAGATCTCCTTCTTCCATTGTAACTGACATTCCTTGATCTAAAAAAGTTTTATAACATTGATTTAACTAAAATAATAGACACAGGGACTGACCATGTGTTTAACAAAAACTCAATATCTATAATGTGTCTAAACTGACCTTTGATACCAACTATAAGGACTTGAGTTTAAATATTACATAATCTTGAATTAAGTCAAGAATTCACAGTGATGATATTTTAAGGATTAGTGTTTTAGAGAATTATGCATTATGTAGTATATAACAACTTGAATATTACAAATATACCCTACTACTTAGTGTCTATTTTTCAAATAATAAAAACTCTAAAAAAGAAACATATCTAGTTTCATGTTTTATATAGCATGAATTTTCGTTGATCCCATCCTTGAACCTATTCATCAATATGTCCTATGGAAAAAATTTAAAAAAACATGGGATGAGCATAAAAATCTCAGTATTGGATATAGAAAAAGTAAGGAATTCATTATCCCATCAATAAATACAAATGAATGAAACCAATACATTTCAATCATAACATACCTTACGAAATCAAAAGATTTAAGAATAACACACAAAAATCATAAATCATAAAGGTAAATTATGGAATTCATAACATATATAGATTTTATATGTCACTGCTACATAGGTAGTCACATTTGGAATACCCATCATAGTATATTCCCAAAATCACTTTGGAGAAACATTAATGTTTACCACTGCCGCGTTACCCAATGCATTGGAGAGCTATCTTGGGGTCCCCCAAACTAGGTTTATAATAGAACCACCCATATACATAAACAAATTTGAATAAACATAACATATTCATAACAAATAACACAATCATAATTGATTTATAACATTTCCACATTCCAATCACAATATATTAATTCAAGATATTGAAATAAACAATGGTGTATCAAATAATTTTCAAAACCATTTAGAACGATATTTTTGTATCAAATTATCACATACCACTTTGAAGCTTTTAAAAGAATTTAATATTTTAAAGCATTAATTTCCATATATAAATAAATCCATAAAACCGTTTTTTAAAAATGGACATTAATGAAGAATATTTAGAAAAATAAATATTTAAATCATTTAAAATGAGGATTTAGTTAAAGTGTCTTGAAACAATTGACAAACACATGACTCAACATAATTATAGAAAAAAATAAAATCAAACATATAATATCAGGAGAATAAGGATATTTATGATATATATTTCAATGTGATGTATACACACTATATAAAAGTGAATTGGTGTATAACAACAATTAAGTCTCAATGGAATGTAAATTGAGACAAATCCCCTAGCAAAGATCATATCCTTGGAATATGGATCAATCAATGGAATAATTATATGAAACAAATAATAATACATCAAATATAATTGGATAATATTTTTAAAACCATCGTAGGTCATTAACACAAATTCATATCATGACATAATCAAGAAGTAGAAGTTTATCCCAAAGAATTGAAATTGGCTTAAGATGTTCCCTTACCGAAATTCGACGACCTAACATCATCAAATTAAAATTCAGTAAATGAGTTGGTGACAGAGAAATGGGTATATAATCAAATTGACACAACATTTAATTCAATAAGGATATACAAGGACATATTCTGACATAATAATATGGAAATCAAAAGACATAACCAAAATAAGTCTTTTAAAATGAATAGGGTGAAAGGTTCTATTACTGATTGGGTAATATATGAATGATACACCTCATGAAATAAGGATCATAAAATAAATAAGTAAATATCCAAAATATTAAGGGATTTTACACAAATAATACAATCATGGGATGTACATCCGCCACACAAAAGGAAATAGTGGAATATATAGCATGAATCTCATTGGAATAAAAATTGAGATGAAAATATCATACCATGGTGTAATCAATAGAGTCGTATGACCAGAACATAATAACCACCAAATGAATCATATAATACCATAAATATACATAGAATAATGATAATATATATCAAATGGAAATAAAAAATACACCACATGCTACAAATAAGTGGTGAACAATGGACATCTCACAGAATTAAAAGTGAGATAAGAAATCCCTTACCATGTTGTCATCAATCGAGTCGTATAACCAAAATTTAATAACCACCATCTGAATAATTTTTTTCCAATAATATAAATATAATCATTATAATATAGATCTTATTTAATTACCCAATACACCACATGCAATAAATAAGTGGTTAAAAATTGAAATCTCATGGTATTCAAAGTGAGATAAGAAATCCCTTTCCATGTTGTAATCAATCGAGTCATAGGAAAAAAAGTTAATAACAACAAAATAAATCATTGAATACCATGAATATACAGATAATCATGATAATATATATCAAATGGCATTACACAATACACCACATTCAATAAATAAGTGGAGAACAATGGAAATCTCGTTGAATTAAAATTGAGATAAGAAATCCCTTTCTATGATGTAATCACTCGATTCATATGACCTATTGTTAATAACAACTAAATGAATCATAAAATAACATGAATATATAGAAAATAATTACCATATATATATAATGGTATTACATAATACACCACATGAAATAAATAAGTGCTGAACAATGGAAATATCAGAGAAATAAATGTGAGATAAGACATTCATTACCTCGTGTCCGACTTGACTCGAACATAATTTGATCTCATGAATAAGAAAAAAAAATTAATTTAGACATGATTAAGAACCTATAATATATTTATTATTTATTTTATATAAATTATTACCTTTTAATACCAATTAGTTAATTATTTAAGTTCATATCAGACATTTTGTCGATGTTCGAAACCTGAGTTAAAAATGAATTTATTAAAATTAAAAATTGTCATTGTGGTCAAAATTCCATTTTCTCCTAATTTATATTCATTATTTAGATATCATTTATATCATATATATCAATTATATATTTTTATTTATAATAGTACATAAAATTTGGATATAAGAAATGAAATGCCTCGTTCATGGAAACGGTGATCCGTACATACGCATGAAGGCTACTTTCATTTCTATTTCATTTTTAATGGAATTAAAACACAATTATACATAGGTATATTATAATTCCATTATATAATCATATAATATATATGTTACATAATTTAATTAAGTCCATCATTTATGCATTCCATGTTTTTCATTAACGAATAACATCACCTTGAGTGGGCGGTAGTCCGCACTTCCTCAAATGAAATTATCATGTCTACACTTATTGGAA
This sequence comes from Viscum album, assembly GCA_963277665.1. NCBI lineage: Eukaryota > Viridiplantae > Streptophyta > Magnoliopsida > Santalales > Viscaceae > Viscum > Viscum album. Next base: position 1,517,035,602 of record OY728131.1, read on the forward strand.
AGAATAAAGGTTCCTTTGTAAATAATAATTATATAATAATAGAGAAAAAATTAACATAATATAAATCATTTATAAATACAGTATCATCATAATGGCCACCAAGAGAGGCGGTAGGAGATATTTGAACAATCATCGTTTCACGAGGCTGTAGTTCGCCGTCTACAGAAATAGAATGTTCTTTACCCATTGATGGAGGTGTGTATAAGTGTAGTTAGAATAATTATCATAAAAACCTACTAGTATATTGAGGATACTGGTGTTGATGTAAAATAATATAATAAAAAGTGTTTAGGGGTTGGGGAAGTAAAATAATAGAAAATAATTTATGAGAAATTATTACCATTAATTCAGGTAACTCTATTTGGTTTAAACCAAAATGACTTCTAGAAGGGCCTTCTGCAATATGTAAGGCTTATTGAAGGAAGAGAGGGATGTAGGGAGATTACTTGGTCAGAGGTTGGATTACACATAAGGCTTTTGAGGTGTGATTAATTGGATATAAGTGAGGAATTTTTATAAGGGGGAGGAGGGCCACTTTAGGAATGTTTGAAAAAAATATTTTATTATAATCTTATCATCAGTTTCAAAAGGACCGAAAATTATTAAAGTCGACGATTAGATGCATCATGGTTGAAATAAAATTATCCAATAATAATTGTGCAGTTTTTGGATGTTAGTTTAATTATTATAATCTTATTTATTTAAATTATTTATTAATGAGTTAATAGAACATCATTATTGTGTCAAAAATAATATTATATATTTGATTTATAAAAATTATAAAAACAATTACCACAATTTATGATATCTTATTATCCTTATATTTAATATTTATAGTAAAAAATATAACTTATATAACAACATGTAAAAATTATTTACTAAATGATGCCTGTATGTGTCATTTTTGACATTACTTTAAATTAATTTATATAATGTGTCATTATCACTACCATGTGGCTCCATGGAGTCTGAAAATCAACCCAAGGAATACCATGGTCGGACATATATCAATGAATAGGAATATGAAACATGTTAGGGTAATTTATGATTATTATAATATTATTTGTTTACCCTATTTACCAGATTTACTCTTTATCCATTGTAAATAAAACATTTACTTATGTAAATATTTAAATTGACTAAAAATAGAAGATACCTATTTACACAATTTGGTCCTAATGATTCTGAATATAGAAACCATTTCTGATAATTCAAAACACAGAATTGGATGAAATTAATTTAAACCTAATTCCCTCTTTCAAAACAAAAATCGTGTTTTTAAGAAATAAAAACTAACAAAAAATTGACACTTGTTTATGTCCAATTTCAATGTCAAATTATATATAATGACCAAAATTGGATTAAATAGAAAAAATATAATCTAGTTAATCTTTAATAACATTTATAATGTTAATATATATATATGAGTAAATTAGATTAAAATCATGTTTTGAATTAAAATACAGTATTTTTCAGTATTCATCAAAAAAAGAATTTTATCAGAAAAATACAAAACATTTTACCATAAGTGTATTTGGATGTTCTGAATATAAAGGAAAATTTTACATTTTAAAATAGAACACGTAATGTGACCAAAAATAGATTTAATGAGGGTTCTCCATCAAATGATGGTAAATCAACCTTTTAAAGTAAATTATTCTTAAAAATAGATTCATTTACATTATAAGCCTCTAAATTTTATTAGGTAAATTTTAAAAAAAATTAATAAAAATTTATTATCATATTTTAGTTAGTTTTATTCATTCAAACAATACAAGGGATAGGTGTTAACAACCATTTAAAATAATATTATTATATTATTAGTGTGGAACATGATATTTCAAAGAAATCTGTTGTTGTGTGTTAGGTACACCATTGAATATTGAATCCCCTTTAAAATAAAAATAATGATTTAATTAAAAAATATTAGTAAATATGAAAAAGTAATATTCGTTATTTTCTTGGGATGTTACAGTACGTGTTTCACCCTTATCTCCTTTTAGTTGTGGGTTCAAACCCTGAGACCTTACTAAACACGATAGGTTGTCAACCAGCATGTTGGTTTTCATTTTTCTAAAACCAAATAACTTCCAAAATTAATACGATGGATTTCCCAGAAATTAGTTCAATCATTTAAAATTATTTTTAATTTTATTTTCAATACAACCACAATATATAAATACAACATACATTTATTTCCACATAAGTCCATCATTGGTATATAGGTTATACAATATAATATGGAATTGACATAGGTAATTCCCATGTCACGTAAATTTTAGGAAAATAAAAATAGAAGGATTCTTAGGATTTGATTGATTTCCATCCATTGTACTCCTCAATATTCATCATCTATTCTTGGTTTTATGTCCTTCTTTTCCACACATAAAGCATTTATATGTTCCTTGTGAAACCTTTCATAGGAGTCTACATATACATTTCATACATGGTGGAAGTTGAGCATTCTTTTATCCATGGTCTCTTTAACTATACTTTTTAGAAATTTCTATTATTCACTTCATGGTTGGGTTTGGGAGTTTGTTAAGGTATATGCTAGTAATAATATTTTTCGAAAACTGATTAGGAAGTAATATGATATATTTTAGTCCTATCAACATCCCATTTGTTTTCTCATCACCACAACCATTTCCATCATTTTCAATATTGACATGAATCCTTTGGATTCCAACCATGGACTAAAACAAGGAACTATAGTGTTAATAACAATAGTAACAGAGATAAAAACATATAATCAATTATAGAAGATCATGAAAATATATTTTCAACATAAAACACCTTATGTTTAACCATGTTTATTCATTTTCATTATATTTTCAATCCATAATAATTTTTTAATGAAAATGTGAATAATGTTATGCATATCCCAAGGGAGAATCATACCAGGGTCAAAGAAAGGCCCATATTTGTGTACCAGATTACCCCGAGTCAAGCCGAGAAAACCTTTTCAGAGTTATTACTCCAAGGAACATATATTCTAGAACCACATATACTTTTAGCATCGAAACATGTATGTATTTTCTAGTAATATAAATATAATATATTTCATTACAAAATTATAGTACGTGCTTGTATGCATATCCTTAATGTGCATCTTATGGTTTTTTATACTAGTCAATATTTTCTTAATGTAGTTTTCCTAGGATTCTACTAAACTTTTTCTAATAAAAAATATAACTCCCTGACCCAGTACCCAAGATCCAGTGAAATATTTCATTAAATTAGTTTGATTAGAAGTAATTTTATCCCAAATGCCCAAATAGTTTTGTATAATTGGAAAACTTGATACATACATAAGTGTTAAAACACTACATGAAATGAAATATAACAAATAATCTTCTTATGAATAAAAAATAAAATCTTAGATTGTCCCTAAAAGTTTTTCATTATATTATTCATCTCGTACCGGGAAAAAACAAAACATAATAAATGGGTGATCTCAGATGCTCTGTAAGGGTATGTAATACATCATATGTTATCTTAAAAAACACTTCTAATCGTGAACAAATAAATAACATTCATTTAAAAATAAACTTGAGATTGATATTGGAGGAATAAAATATAAATTAATAATTATATAATAAAATATAACCATGGAAATTAAACTAGATTAATAATAAATGGTCTAAATATTACTAGTTTTGTAATGAAAGAATACATAATGATAGATATCATAACCATACTATCAAGGCCTCATGCCAAGACTATAAATTAACGGGTAGAAAGCCAAACTAGTCTATTTCATTAGACCTAATGATGTATTGAGCAGCTATATTAATCCATAACCATAATTTAATAATTATAATACATTCATCATATGAAAATGGAGATATATATACAACATAAACATTTATATTGAAAAACTAGCATATTAAATCTGAAAACTTTAACTCTATCCCTTGAATGGTATAAAATTATCACATCTATAGTAAAACTAATAATAAAACATTCAAAAAAATATATTATATGATATCATATTATATATACCAAAATTTAGTAAAATATTCATCAAATGATGTTGACATAGATTATGGTACATTTAAATAAGGCCATTGAAAATTTCTTGAGGAAACGATTTTTAATGACTCCAAATGGTCCCATACCACATAAAACATTCCAATAATAATTTCTTAGAATACCATAATTATTATAAGTCTCATGATATGATATATATAAGGGTTGTAAATAAATCATGTACAATGAATAAGTAGTTATCAATCCATATTTCAAATAGAAGTAAAGGTATGATAAGAAAAATTCCTTTTACTTTAGAAAGAAGTGTTCTTTTGGAATATAATTTATATTTATCATTAAATATTATTGTAAAAATTTATACATATGAAAAGAAAATGGAAGGACATTGTTATTATATATGATTAATAAATAATTTCTCATTGAGGTGAAATATTTTAGAAAATCTTTTTTAAAAATCCTTAAAAATAAAACAGTTTTAGGAAATTTAAGGAAAATATTAAAGGGATTTTAAAGAAGAAAGACATGTTTTTTTTTCATAAATCCAGAAATAATCCAAGATATATTTACATTATAAAATTTTTTATTATTGAAAATAATGATGTATTAAAATATATTAAAGTGTAAACTTGAAAATTGCTAAACATTTGAGATGTTTCCATGAATTGGGCATGTTTATTTGGAATCATTTTGAAGGATACCATTTTAAGAACATATAATACCAAAAAAATAAAGTCCAAATGATATGAATATATGATATTAACATAATAAAGAATATATATAATATGTACACAAAAATAAATAAGCATTAAATTTGGTTAAGGATATTGAAGGAATAACCTGGAGGTAAAATGGAGGTTTGAGTGGAATCCCATACCGCATTGTAATCAATAGAATCATATGCCCCAAAATTAATAGTATTAAAATGATACATTTAATACCATTAAAATAAATAATCTCATGATATGATAAAATAATGTGAAATTTACATACAACATACACAATAAACCGTGGTGAATAAGTAATATCTCACATTCATAGATGTGATATGAAAAAACCCTTACAAAGAATGTATAATTAGAGAGAGGATAAATTAATGACATTATTTACTGTGAAAATTATTAATAGACAAAATATAAGTGGATATATAGTATGAAAAAAAATATTTAGTTCAAAAACATTCTTTCAAAATCATAACAAATGACATAGATGATTAACTCAATGAATGGAAACAATGTTAAGATAAACCTTAATAGTTTATAATCAATTTAATCGTATGTACAAAAATTAATAATCATCCAATAGATTATTTAATACCCTAAATATAAAGTTAATAATTATATTATATATCAAATTTCACTATACATAAAAAAATAGATGAAATTATTGGTGAATAGTGGAAATCTAACAGAAATAAAAGTGACATTAGAAACCCCTTACCTTATGTCCGAACGTGTTCGACACATTACCATAATTTAATAGATAATAAAATTAATTCCACTAATTAAATAATATATTAACCTTTTATACATTTATTTTATTTATTATAAAATTATTTTGTTCATTTATGTTCTTTTAGATGAGTTATAAGATACAAATTTATAGCTAAGGAGCATTTATTTCCTTTGTTTTCACGATTGGCATACTTGTATGTGATTATAGAATTTGATGTGGGATGGATATAATTATCCCCAATTGAATATAAATTTTATAAATAAACACAACTATGTTTAATTAGTTATATATATCATTTGGTTACATGGTTTGAGTATGAATCATTAGAAAATTCATTTAGTGATCATGGATTTGATTATCACAGTTTTTATTTATCATAACATATTAATTTTGTTTTATCGTTTATTATTATGTAAATCCTTTATATACGGTACATAGAAGATGATATATTATAAATTATTCATTCTTTTTTGACAATTAAAATGGATTCATTAACATATTTGAATAATAATTTTATGAACACAACATCGTCGACCAAGAAGGTTGTAAATTGGCACCTCCGAGATGATGATTTAGATTATAAAATAAAATAGGTGAGTAAATATATTAATAATGGTTGTTACATTAAAAAGATATAATTGTAGTATATAAACGATACTGGAGATTTAATGATCAATAATATGGATTTAGTTTTGATAGAATAAGAAAATAAAATAAATTGAAATAAAATTCAATTAAAAAGGAAGCAGATTTACCTCTAGAAATAACATCCCTGAGAACCTCCAAAAGTAAATAGGTTTAGGTCATTTGAAAATAGTGGAGGCTCATTGGAGTGTGGAGGGACAAGGGAAGAGTATTTTGGAAAAAAAGTGATGCATCTAGGATTAGAGGATTGATAAGATGAGGGAGTGAAGGGTGTTTTTTATAGTGGAGAAGAGGATGGTTTTTAAATTATTTTAATCATTATTTTATTAATTTTGATCAATAATATGATTAATCTTGGTTTATGTGACTAGAAATAGTAATACATTCATGTGAGTTAAAATCGATGAACATTTACATCATCCATGACTTAGTAATATTTAAAAAAATCATTTATTTTGCATATTTCTTAATTTATAAAATTTTAATATTCAAAAAAATGCAAGTATTTAAAAAAAAATACCAAAAATTCCACCTAAAACCTTCCAAACATGTAGAATTAAAAAATACACTCAATTTTAATAAAATAATTTTTAAATATGTGAAATATAATTTTTAAATAATTTCATTATTTACTTTAAAATTGTAGATTTTAAATTTAAAACTGATTTTATAATAGTTTCAAAAATTAACGAGTGTGTCATAAAAAAATTATAAAAGAATAGTGAAAAAATTTACAAAAGAAAACATTTCATGAAAACAAATATTATTTTAAATATATTTATTAATTTTAATTTTTAATTAAATATAAATTACTCAAAAAATACAAACATTTAATTATTAATTTTTGAATCATTCACTCTCATTTATAAGGGACTTAAATTTTACGTATACTTCATGGGTGAGGTTACTAATAGTTTTAGTCTATTTATTATTTCTAAGGGTGGAATCTTTATTCCTAATTGTAAATTACAGTTCATAGGGGTACAGTTACTATTCAATATAATATTTAGTTGATCATATTAGACTCCAAACAAATTAATGATCACAACGGTGTATGTCCATTTTTCATAATTAAAATCATATATGTGGAAAACACTTGTGCCATGGCTATGTTATAACTAGATTTTGTAAATAATTTTAATAATAAATTGTTTTTTCAATGAGACTCTGTGTTGTGTGAATTAATGAATATATTTATTTTTTAATTCATGGGGTGTTAAAATGTTAATATTTTTAGCTGATGTGATATTGATCAAAATAAGTGAGTTACACCTTTAGAGGTAAGAGTGACCCCCTGGTATGGAAACTAGATAAAAATCTCTAGTAGTTTAATAAAATTGTCCAATTGGTTTTAAACCTTGAATTATGTGAAATCAGTTTTATCAAGGATTTCCATCATATGACAATGTAGGAATATATGAATCTTATTTTAAAGGAAACCCATGGTTTTCCCTCATCAACAGGTCATAATAAATATCGTGTTGTATTTGAGAGATAGGGTTTAGGTGTTTCTTTGTATTATAAAAGAATTCTCTATTGGGTTAATGGGTTAGGTAAAAAAAAATTAATAATAAATAATTGTTGTAAACATTAAATCTAATTCTCTATCCTTTATGAAGAAAATGAGAATATTGGGAACATAGAAATTATCCAAGGATAACCACAACTACATAATATATATAGGTAACCATTATATTAAAAATTGTATTTTCATATAATCTTTTCACATGGGTCATTTTGATGTGGTGCATTTGTAAGAAGAAGGACCTCATAAATATTGTGTGTATGATGGTTTGGGTTATTAGAGTGTTACAATTATGGTGGGGTGGTCAATTTTCTAGTGGGGAATCCCATTTCTATTTGGAATAAAGATAATTTAAACAACTATCCCAAAATGAATTGGTTCTCAATAAGACAGATATAAATTATATAACTTGGATTGATAGTGGTGGTCCTAAATTCTATCATTGTCAATTTGATACCCTTTTTTTAATATCAGTTTTGATGTATTTCATGATAATATATTATTATTTAATTAACATGATGGTTTTTCATGATGATGGGTATTATTAAATCCACTTCAATGGTTAAATAGTTCAACTCCAGTGATTTAAAATTAATTATCATTGTCTATGTTTTATAAATGGGTTAGAATAGTATATAATGATAGTTAGTTTTCTATTTCTAGTAATTCTTTAATTAATTCAAATCATGTTTATTCTTCATATAAAATATTAATGGAAATATTATAAAGGTTTTGGGTTTTGGAAGCTCTTATTCTGAAAAAGGTTATCCAACATTCTATATATAACATAGAAGAGTTGTATAATTTATTATGACTATATATATTAGAGTAATTTTGAATGTGTCACACAAAATCAATAGTATGTTAATAAGCTATTTAAGGTATAGAGTTTAATTACATAATGTTTTATTTTTTTGGGATTCCATGAAGGAGTGAAAACAAAAAAAATGGGTTGTCTTTATTAAGGGATGTAATATTGATTGGATGTTGATGAATGGTTTTTTGGTTTCCACTAATTATTTAATTTTTTTTTGAAAAAGTGGTCATGTTGTTTATAGTACCCAGGGTAGTGATATTAGTTAAAACTCCAATTAGAATAGAGATTATGGAAAAATTATTCATAGCCTAGAAAATTTTATACAATATATTTATTTTGTATTCAGGGTATAATTTTCATTATTCAGATTAAAATGTTACTTAAGCATTGACTGATTATTCATAGAAAACATTTATAAGGAATGCTATCTCAATTGAAGGAGTTAAATTCCATATAAAAATGATCAACATTTTAATTATATTATTCAAATTATATTTTCGTGTTTAATAATATCCCTTAATCCCATGTGGTTAGATGACATTTGGTTTAGAATAAGGTTATCGATGAAAATTCTAGTCGAGACTCGTATAATGTGAACTTATTATTATACCATGGAATTGTTTTGAAATAAATTTTATCCAATAAGTAATATTTTAATATTGAAATAAATAGGCCAAATTTTATTTGGAGTAAAGTGTGGGGATTCCCCTAAATCTTATATAGTTGTGTACCGAGTTCTCATAAGTCCTAGACCAGATTAGTTTTTTTAATACATGCGAGGATGAATTTTATCTTCAATAAAATATTTGATTTGTATTCCATATAACAACTCTATTTTATTTCTTATCAATGATTAAATGTTTTTATAAATGAGGGGATATAGTGACATTAATTTCTTCCATTCAGAAAATATGTCATTTTTATGTTTCAATGTCTTTTTACCTCAATTATGATAATATAGTTAATTTACATATGTTAATAAACTATGAATATATATATATATTCTCTATGGTAATCATACAATAACTATAATATAAACGCTAAAAATAATGTGAAAATGGAGAATAATTTCACTCTTTGAGGATGTATTTATACTAATAATGGAATCTTATGGAAACATCGATGAATTGAAGAAATGAAAATTTACAATCATACTAGGAAATTATTTTATAATACGCTTTTTTAATTATTGTTTTTATTTGGAATCATAATCATTATTTATTTATCAATACTTCAAAATCATTGATTTATTCCACATTTATAATATTTTCTCAAACATAATTTGGTTTTTATTTATCTGTTACATAACCAAAATTGGTATTGTTTTACAAAGCATATTCAAGAAATCTCTACCCCCACTTAAATTCAGGATATGTATTCTCATACAATTAATTGTTAAATGATATACAAGTAAGAAACAATTATGTTCGGTGGTTATGATCACATAAACCTTGTAAAATGATTTATCCCCCACTATAATTATTTTAATTGTTAAAAAATCAGTACATTAAATTGCAATATTTTTTTATGAAAAAAAAGGTTGGGTGTGGAATATTTAATGGATATGATATAATATTCTCATTAGGATAATTTGGAAAGGACATTAGGTCCTCACTAGGTCTTTACAATATTAGATTGAACATATTATAGGACATCAAAATGGTGACTCTATAACAAATAGTTCAAGAGATGATGACTATTCTCACTACAAGTTAAGAGGCGGTGCTTAATCTAGGAGGATGATAAAGTAAGAATGCCTTATTATAGTGTTCTATGATGTGTTAGTAGTGGGATATAGGATTTCCTGTAGATTTGGTGAATAAAACCTAGCTACAGGATGAGTTTCCTATGAAACATATATTTTATAGTGTTTATGATGTGACATTGGGGTTTTTATAACATATAAATAGAAAACATTATTTGAGAACTATGGAAATTACTTGTAAATAGTTTTTATAATAGAAATGGTTTCAGTGAAGAGTTAATTATTTCATGTTTTTTTATTTTAAAATAAATACTATGTATTCCTTGAAGAACTAAATGAATTAGGGCGAGGATGAGTATGTACCAATCTACCATGATTAGAAAAATTATGTTTACGGTAGTATATTCCATCTAAAACATATATGAAACAACATCAACCCTGGTAGTATGCCCCAGAAAACCCTAAAAAGTGACATCCCATGTATTATTTGATAAAACACTATGTATATTATGATAAATAAAGTTCATGTATTATTGATACATATATAGTAAAATTACAGGTTCAACAAATCATATACTATACTCAGATAAACATTATAGGATGAATTCATTCAACTACTTTAGTATAATTACTATTATAGAAATTAAAATCCCCTTAAATGTAATTTATATAAGAGTTCATGTTTTGTTATGGCGGGACATTAGTGTTTTACAAAACACCTCATCAATATTTCAGTAATGGGCATTTGATCAGACCATTCTATCTATTTATAAATATATAGAATAATATTACAATTATTGTAGGGATAAAATACTGTTTAAAAGTTATTTGGTGTATATTTAGGATCTTATCTCTTTATAGGAATGATATGGGTAAATGTGAGAATATTTGGAATGAGAAGGTTGCACATTGGATTTGTAAATCCCATCATATATTCTCACTGTAGGGTGATGGTACCCTATACATCATGAATATTTTTAGTCCATGGATGATGTGATTATGACTAGAAGGGGTTCCTATGAATAATGTTGTTCCAATTTTATCTCCCACTTACTCATAGTGTGTGGGTTATACCAAGCGTAAGAATGGTTTTTTATAGCTTAGTTTTAATAAGTAACATGTCCCATATAAGACAAGAGTATATAACCCCCACCCCCACTAACGGGGTGCATATCCTCTTCTTCATTTCATTACATCATTATTCAAGAAGAACTTCTCGATAAGACACATGTCATTCATTAGGTTTCAATACTCAGTAATAAGATAGAAAATATTTCATTATAAAAAGGTTCCACCACTTTAGTTTCAATGAAATATATGGGTTATATCTTTATAATGATGTTATGGAATAATGATTGCAATGCTAATTAAATATTATATATTTCCCAACAATGTTTCGATCCTATAATATATTTACAGAGAACCAATTTAATTGATATATGGATAGGGTATTTTTTATATTCGGTGTCATATTACACACTAGACATACATGGATACCTATGATATATAATATATAGTTGGATTGAGGAATTTAAAATTCATTATACTTTCTATAATAAAAATAATTTCTTAGGGTGAGATTATATCCCTTGTCGGCCTAATATGAGATACCGAGGATAACCTTTTGTTTTTTAGACTTCATAGAGAATAGAATATATATGATCATTCAATATTAATGGTTTTTATCTTTACTCAAAGATATATATGAATTTTTTCATCCATACATTGTATTTTTATTATTTTTACCGAGTATCTTTATACTCACCCATGCATGAGATTTTATCAATCATAGGGTGTGTCTATATTGACAAATCATTTCCTAGAGATTGTATTAGTGGATATAAATTTGTTTTTGATCGTTTAGGTAAAATTCTCGGTTGTTCATAATGTAAAAAATTAGTGCAGGTGAGTTCATATAATGTTTTTTATTGAGCGAATATGGTTCCCTATCATATGTCGTTAGGTTTAAAGTCATTATTATATTTATTATTCCTATAATTATTAAAATGTGTTGTTTTTTCATGTAATTTAGTGTCTCATTCATTCATTTTTATAGATAAGTTATTTATATATATATATATTATGTTGTTTTTTATTTCATACAAAAGTTATATGCATGTTATAGTTTATAATTGGATAAGGCCTCTGATTTATTCTATTACTAAAAGGATTCAGTTACTATAGTTTTCCTATTGAATTATATATTAGGGTTTAACACTTGACTTATCACCATCCCAGGTGGGGAACTAGTGGGTTAAGTCATGTTACTATGGTATAAATATGACTGGGTCCTAAGAATGATGTTTTTAGTTATAAAACATGTTATATGTATTTTGAAAAAATATGGTAGTAATTTCAATAAGGTATTGTGTTTAGTTATAATAAATTGAATCATAGTTTTGGTGTGGAGATCAACTAATCCTTACACTTGATATTTTATTAAAAAAATAACATGGAGCTCTATGAAATTCTTCATGATGTAAAATTAACTTCGTACGTGCAAAATACATTGGTTAAATATGGGTTTCATGTCCATCCTATGTCATGTCATAGAAAATTGATCTAATCTTTACACATTTTTATTATTTAATGTTGGATTTCACCAAATAATTTCAGTTGATTATTTGAACATATAGTCACTAGGATCCCATGGTAGTGTTGAAGCCTTTATTTTCTGGTGAGTTGTGAAAATGATGAATTTATTCAAAGACTCAATTGAGACATATCCTTTCCTCATAAAAAATAGATAATTATCCACCCATTTTGATTTGTATAAATTTCCCTCTAATGATAATAATAGTTCATTTTGACATTGAAGAGCTTAACCAAAGGTCGAGTTCACTTTAACACCCTGATAATATAATGTAATACTATGTTCAATATATTTCATAAAATATGACATCAAAAATATGAAAATTATGATTTATTATAATGAGAATATTATTTTTAAGAGACTTTTATAACCTAGGTATTAAATTGGATGTTATGAATATTAAATACCACATTAGGATAAAAAGGTATAAACGTTAAATAGAATCCAAATATATTGATTAATTCATAATAACCAAGTACTAATTATTTTTATAAATCTAATTGATTCATCAAAAATTAGATTTCATTTAAAGTGATTTTTATTAAAATTTGAGATATAATAATATTATTAATATATTGGCATTTTATATACTGTATTTTTTGAAAATCATTTCATTCTTGAAATGAAAATTTCAAAAATTTGTTAGAGAAAAATTTTGGTGTTTTTCTAAAAAGATTAAGTTTTCATAGAATAGTGAAAATATTATTCTTTGAAAAAAAAATATTTATTTTAATAAAAAGTATCATTTTTATTTAATTTTTATCATAAAATAAAATCATTATTCATAAAATAGAAAAAATAAATTAAATTAAATTTTAATAATTATTATATAAAATTTTCATATAAGTTAATTTTTCCTCTTAAAATTGGTTTTTCTAAAAAAATTGTTTTTCATTTTGTTTTATGTCTTTATATTAAAATAATTTTGTACAGTTAATAAAATTTAATCATGAAAATATTATTCCATATTTGGAATAATTTCTTTTATTTAACTATCTCTCTTTTAATTTTCTCCATTATAAATTTTAACCATAGTAAATATTTTTAACCTCACTACGAATTAATTCAGTAAAACTAGGTTAAAACTATATGGTAAAGCATTAAAATATGCATAAAATTAACAATATCTTATTTTAAAATTTATTTTTGAAATGATTTATTTTATAAAAGTTTAATTTATTTGTGAAATAATTATTTTAAATTTATGAATCCAATATTGGATTTTCAGAAAAAAAAAACATTTATATTTTATTTCATTTGGAAAATAATAATTCATCACATTTAATGACATGGATAAAAGATCACACTAAGTTATTGAATTATAAATAATAATAAAACATTTTTTTTAAATGATAAAAATACATTTAAATCATATTTTTCATTCCTTTCATGTTAAAATGTTTTTACGCTATAATCGATTATTTTCCAAAAAACAATTTTTCAATGTTTTTGTGTTCCTCGATTAAATGTAATTTTTTTTAACAATATAACTTTAACCAAATAAAATGGATGAATATTTTATAATAATAAATTATGTTTTTTTAGGATCTTTTTAATATTGGTCATATAATTATTTTATCATTGAAAAACATTAGTTATCATTGTTATCGTTAAAATGAGTTTAAAGTGGTTTAACTAAGAGATAAGGTTTAAAATGTATCCAAAAAATTCGAAAAATTACTAATTGAGTTAATTTATATTTTTTATTAACTTATATTATAATTTTATATTCTTTGGTTTCACTTTTAACGATTATGAAACATATATATTATACTCATTAATGTAATTCTAAATGTGGCATTTCTCTCACATATAAAAGGAAACCACCTCTCCACTTTTCCTCCCACATTTTAGTTGTTTATTTTATCCCATAAATACCTTATACTTCAAAAAAATCACTACCAATGTACTAGATTTTTTATTATGGGAAAAATACGAGCCATATAGGGACTAAGGTATAATACAAAGGATGTTGTCTGAAGAAAATGTATAGTTTTTAACCAAATGTTTTTTTATTTCTACATGAAAATACTCATGAACACTTATAACAATTGATATATAATAAAATAATTATATCCCATATAAAAATATTTTTATTATGTTATTTTTTTAACCTTATTCACCCTATTTTTTCCGTCAAATGGAAAATGACTCCATCGTTCATGTGTACGACAGCCTACCACTCACAAACTGATGTACTTGGTTTTTCATCACAACCTAATATAGATGGTAATAATTGTTTATTTAATGTATATATAGTATATTTATGATATAATTATTATTATTTAATGATAATATTAATTTTATTTTATTTCATTACAATCCGTTGAAAATTGATAATCCCTTTCACTTGTACATGTAGATTACCACCACAATTAAGCGATGTGAATAATTTTTCACCAATGTATCATAGTAATATTATATATAAGGGTATTTTAATAAATAATATGTTATTTTGGATATTTTAATCAATATATAAAGATATAATAATACGTACAATCATAGCCTCATTTTTTAAAAAAAAATTAAAATATATTCATTGATACGTACGACTTACCATCTCTGTGATTGTGACATACTTCATTTTTCATAACCATAATTCATTGATGGAAATAAAATTATAATTAATTTATAAAAAATATAATTATATCATAATTATTATTCTTTAAATTATTGAATAATTACCACTTTGAACATAGTCAATATTCAGATGTTTTTTTATACTATGAACTCAATGTCCTCAAAGAACACGATGTGAGTTTAACTAGTTATGTAAATAAATATTTAAAACTAATAAATTTGGTAAAAGGGTTAATTAAAACTTAATTAAACTATAATATTTTATAAAACATGCAAATATTTAATTTCTATATTATAAATGTTTTAAATAACATTAGTAGAATTTTTGTACATAAGGTAAGTGATTTCATCTCAATTTCATTTCCTTGAGGTGTGTTTTTATGCTATATAGATAATTGATATTATATAATATATATAATTACATTTTAAATGATATATAATAAATATTTCTTAATATTTTGGTACATTATGATACAATTCATGATACTTTTTCCTGGGGGTTTTGATTAGTAAGTTACCAAAGAGCTAATGGTTTACATAACTCAATTTTCTTACATTGGATAATATAAATATTTTTATTTATTATATTATCACTCAATTATGTGTAAAGTAAATATATATATATATATATATATATTCTATTTAAAATTTTTTATTTTTAGTTTTATTATTTATTCATAATGTCAATATTTATTAATTCTAAATTCATGATATGATCATGTAAGGGTTTCTTGTTTCATTAGTATTTATGTGCGACTTATTCCATATTCAACACTTGTTTCTTAAAGGGTTTTATATTTAAATACCATTTAATATTGGATTTTTTATATAAAATTTCATTAAATTAATTATATAAAAAATCTATAATAAAACCTATTTAGTTTTTTCAAAATTCCATTAATTTATATTTTTTTATTTTTTATACCATTTCTCTCTCTTGGGCACTAAAAAAGGGTTAATAAAAAAATTTCATGAAATATTGAAAATACTTATCCTTTTTCCTATCGAAAATCATTTTCTTCTATATCCATGCTTTCTAAAAAATAATTGCATAATATTTTTATTATTTTGAAATACTTTTAATTTATTTTTACCAATTTTTTTATTTATATATAACTAATTTAAAAAATATTATTGTCATTTACTGAACAAGATAATTTCTGTTGAAACTGTGGAAATATTCTTAATTTTAATGATTATAATTAAATAGATTTATAACCATCATCACAACTCAATTAATTAATGTATCATTTAAAAAATTAAATTACACTTTTCAAGGAAATTTTTTTCATAATATTCTATGTTTTTTTAAATTTAATGTTCAATGTTGAAATGGAATTTTCCTTAATATTTTATTTGATGATCTTTTAAAAGTATTTATACTAATTAATGAAAAAACTCTTCATTTTACATTTTCTCTCTTAGAGATCTGATTTAATGATACCATATTTATTATATCATTGGATAGATTATGATATTTTAAATGATATTTTCATAGAACATATTTCTTTTCCATTGTTAAATCACGATCAAAAAGAAGAATTATTATTATTATATTGAAAAGTGAAAGATTATAATTATTTATCTCATGATTTTATAATCAGACATGGTTATTTAATGAAGGATTGGGGAGTGTAAAAAATTTATCAAGCGAAATTATAAGATATTTTATGGGTGGGTATTTTATATCCCTGCAATGAATTAGGTAATATAAAGTTAACTGATTATAGATTTCTCTTAATGGATTACTTAATTTTTCCAGGTTGATTATTCCATTTTTAAGAGTGATTCTTAGAGTGATATAATAATGATGATCCAATATACCAAAATATTTTCTCTATGATTACTGTAAGTTTATAGTGGATCTTTTTTTCATGATTTGTTTTCACATGGAATATGATTATTTACTTATATGACTTTTTCCTTATTCTAATGATTTATTATAGGCCTCTTAATTTATCAACCATGTTTGATTTTTACGAATTCTATAATGTCTTGAACATATAATTATATTAAATATTCATACCCTTATTCTCATTTTATTATCACAAATGAATTTTAATTATTAATGTGTATGTTTACCCTTACTAAGCATTTGGGATCACCCTTTAATATGTTTCATTTTCCCATGATATGAAGAATGTTATTTGGTATGATATGTCTATGATGGTTACTATATGTGAATAACAGTTTATGAGAGATTATTATGTCTCATCGTGGAATAAAAATAGATATTTATAGTGGTAGAAATACTATTTTATAAAATTTTTAGTACTATGTAAGAGTTTTACATAGGTCTCTAAAACTCGAAATTTGATTTGAATTTTTGAAGTCAAGTTATCTAATATCTCAATTTTTTATCAATGTTTTTTTGAGTTAAATGGTTTTATGTTTTTCTATATCAATTCTATAAATGTAAAGAATAATTTTAGACCAATATTTAGAAGTATAGGTTTGAGTTTTTTATATTTTGTATTCCATATGGGTGTAGATAACTTTTAAGATAATTTGGTTTTTATTTTATAATATCTTAAGAGATATAGAAACATATAGGGATTATATCTATAATGTTCATTGAAAGTTAAAAATAAAATAAAACCCTTTTAATGTTTTAATTGATGTGAATTAATGGTGACTAATAATACATTTCCAGATTTTTTTTGGTTGAGGTATATGTAACACTTTGGTTGAATGATAAGGATTATTTCAAAAAAATGAAATTAATTTTTTTTGGATGAATGGTGAATGTTATGATACATCATTTTTGGCTAAAAAAATAATTAATGTTGAGGTTAATGGGGTCAATTAGGATATAAGGTAATTTTTTTATCATTGAAAATGATCGTGAAATAAAAAATTAAACATATTAACTTCATTTTTGATGAATTGATTGTCTTATTTTTCACTAATTTATTTATGGTTTGGTGTTCATTTTATTTCATGATCATTAAACTAATTTTGATCAATGTTCTCTATTACTCTACAACATTATTTAGAGCTAAATTTTTTCATTTCAAGACAATAGTTTCACTAGCCAATAATATTATAATTATTTTAGCAACATTATAATGTGTTATTTTAGGTGATCACAATATTTCACTTATTTTATTTTAAAAATATTTTTTTATAATACATTTTATTGTGGGTGCTTTCAATAATTATATATCTAAATAGAACATTTTTTCCATTTCATAATCATATGATTTGTCTTCCACTCCTTCAAATTGATTCTAAAAATAGTTTAAACATTTTTATTAAGAATTAGATTAAATTGGGATGATTAATTTTATTTAATGGGTTATAATTTAATGCCCTATTATTTTATAAAAATAAAATTCTTGATAGGATTATTAACATGAAACAACAAACATTATGAAAATTTCGATATACTATCAAAAATTATTTATTAAATGTGACTGTTATAACATAGTAGTCAAATAAATAGATAGTAATAGTAATATAATTAATATAAATAAAATTACAAAAAGTATTATATTATCCAAATTTATTGATTTGTAAATTATAAATCATTACTCTATTTTGAAAAATTCATTTAATGTTTCAAAAATATGTTTTACTCGAAAATGATTTTTTACTTCTGTGATTGGAGAATATAACTAACTAATTCCACATTTATATATAATATTTTTTAAAAATGATATAATTTTTTAATTCAACATGTAAATGTAATCTGAGAGTGATTTATTTTTATTTTTAGGTAATATTTTACTTTTTTGGGAATATTTATAATACAGTCTTTACAAAAATTAATATTTATCAATCATTAAAAAGTATCATTAATCATTTAATTTAAATTAAATTAACATAATTATTAAATATTTATATATATTTTAATTTTAATAATTTTAATAATCATTATACCTAATATCAATAAATATTTTTTTGAATAAAATGATTCTTACAATAAAACTATTTTTCATTTTATTTTACGTTTTAATTTATAATTATTTTATATATCATAATGAAATTGTAAATTTAAAATTGGATTAAATATTTGGAATCATAAGGATTAAATTTGGAACATATTTTTCTTTTTTCTTTTAGTCATTATAAATAGTACCCATAATAAATATTTTTCACCGTGATATGGATAAATCAAGAAAAATGAGTTAAAACTATATGGTAATGATTTCAAATATTTATAACACATTACATTAACTTATTATATGATTTTTATATTAATAAATATAGTTTTATTGAATAAATTAAGTATTTTAATATATTATATTAAATTTTTTGACTCACGATTAACATTTTAGAAGATAAGTTATATTTTATTTAAAACAAAAACCAACATTTGGGTATTTGTATTTCATGTAATGCTGTGAATATTCCATTCCATTTTTTTTACCCTAAAATTGTAAAAAACATTGAATTTTGTATCAAATAAAATCATATAAGCCATTTTATAACCTTATTTCAAGATAAAATTATATTTACACTTTAATAATGTATTATCCTTAAAATAGTTTTTCAGGAACATTGTTTACATAAAAAATTTATTTTCTTCTATAAATAAAAGTTAAACCATAACAATTGGATAATAAATATGGAATAAAAAAACCCAAATATGTTTATAAGTTATCTTTTAGTTTGGTTCATATGATTATCATCTCATGGGAAAAAATTTAAGTCATCATTATTAAGTCAAAAATGAGGATATAGTTGTTTGACTAGGGGATAACACATAATCCATATCCAAAAATGGTCTAAATGTGATTATTGGAGATTAATATAACATTATATCCACATATATTTGAAGTTTCTTTCTCTATTTCCAATTTACAAGATTTTGATGAATATATATATTATGGAATATTTTAAGAAACTGCATCTGTTTCCTTTCCCTTACATACAAATGTTCACCTCCTATCCTTTAATCCTCATGTCTTTTAAGCGCTATATAATTTGAAATAAAAGACAATGTACCTCCCCAACATATTTAAAAAAAATTATATCTAATTTTTTTTACAATACCATCCATAGTGTGCTTATGATATAATGACACATAGGTTGTCTGAAGAAGAGGTATATCTGTTAACTAAATGTTCTAGTTTGTTTTCTAATTCTTAAACCCATAAAATTAATCATTCCATTGTGAAATAATAACATCAATATCACCCATATAATTAATTTTTATTATGTTAATTTATCAATATTAATCCATATTATTATTCAATGAAAAGATAAATAGAACCATCATTTGTGTGTATGGAAAACTACCACTGCACAAGAAAATGTAATTATTTTTTATCATATCATCATTTGGTTGGATTTAATGATTTATTTAATTTATATATATATATATATATAATTTTCATGAAATTGTTTTCAATTATCAATGATAATATATCATCTATTTTTATACATTTCTATCGATCGAAAAATGGTAACTTAGTTCATGTGTCCATGATGATTACCACCTCTATGATGAGATATGATTCATTTTTCCTAACCACATCACATGATTAGTTAATAAAATTTAATTTTATGAGGTAATTTTTTATTTATATTACTATAATTATTATGTAAATAAATATAACACTTTCCTTTCTACCCTAATGTTGTTTGAAAACGTGTAATGTTACTCATGCGTACATATGATAAATCATTTCCATGATAGAAACACTATTAATTTTAAAACCATATTTAATAGTTGGTTTTAATATTATAATTAATTTATAAAAAATACAATTATCTTATGTTTATTCTTTGGGAAATGGTGTAATAGTGACCTCTTTGGCCATGATCAACAGATCAATGTAATTTTGCAACTATGAAGCGAACACCATCAAAACACATGATTTGGAATTGGCTGATTATATAATTAAAAAAATAATTTTAATAAATGAAATAAATCAAGTAATTATTAAAAAATAAATCTATAATATTTTAAAAAAAATAATTTGTTAACATTTTTTTATATGTGTTAAAGGATGTACATAGAAATTTTGGTTTATCCAAATTTTGAATTAATTAAATTATATTTTAATTATTTACACATAATTTATATTATGTGGTTTATATAATGAAAATTTTTTGTTATATAATTAATCCTTTAGACTGAATGTAATTTTAATAAACAATTCATGGTATATCATTCAAGTTTATTTCTCTAAGAAGTTTTTAAAGTAGTAACGAGTATCTGAAGGCAAATTTATTTCATTATGTTATTTCACGACTTCTTTTATTATATTTTTCCAATTTAGGTTTGAAATGATCTTTTATTATTTATATTGTTATTAGAGTTGTTTTTTTATTTGTTAAACATTATCACACCATGTATTAATTCTATGTTAAATTATATGATCATTGTAAGGGTTTCTCATGTCAATTTAATTTTTGTGATTCATATTCCCCATATGTTTATATTTTGTGGTTTGTATAATACTAATGATATTATTTTAAAATTAATCTCATTAAAATTTTGAGGATTTATAAATCTATGTATGGTTCTCAAATTCATTATGTTTTCATTCAGAATGTACCCCAAAGGTAAGGGTTTATCATCTAAATTTGTCCTCTTTGAAACATATACCTTATTATACACTTATCTTATTTGTTTGATCTATATACAGACACATTGACATGTAAAATCATGTATCTACTTATGTTCATGATATTTAATTTTTTCTTTTATGTTATAATTTCACAGGGCTTATTATTTAAATGTTACATATAGTCTAATGGGTCTATTTTTCAATCCCATTTTATGTGGAGATTTTTATACATTCATTTCCATTTTTTAAATTATATAATATATATATATATAACATTTATTTTTATATAATGTATTTATTTATAAAATTATTGTTATCTATTTCTATTATTCTTTATTTAATAATCAAAATATTTTATAATTTTTTATTAAATGTCGATTACATGTCCCCATTCATAATCAAAAAACCCATCTCTTTTATATATATGAATTCTAAAATGTTTTCATGATTTTTTGTTAATCTATTAGATAATTTTTAAATTTTTTTTTGACATATATTTTACTTCTTACAAAATATATAAAATGAATCTTATTGTTGTTTTTTAACTATTTAATTTTTATGAAAGTAGTGTAAATGATCATTGTTTTAATGATAATGTTATTAATGTAATTTCCCACCTTCATGGCCACTCATTGAGTGATTGAATCACTTAAAAATTTCCTTTTATCCTTTTAGAGAAGTTTTTTTCTAATAATATTAAAATTTTGTAAAGAAATTTTCAATGTCGAAATGGATTTTTCCTCAAAAATATTTTTAATATTATTTTAGAGGTATATCTATTCATCAATAAAAAATTACCTTGATTTTACATATTATTTTTAATTGTTAGGGTTTAATTATAACTTAATTATTTTATTCCTATGTGGATTACTAATTTTTCAATAATATTTTCATAGAAGGAAGTTCGTTTCTATGTGTAAATAAATCAATGAAAGAACATTGGTTATTATTTTTTTGAAAATTCAAATATTCTAATTGTTTTACTCAGGATATGCTTGAAATTTATTGATAAAATTGATATTAGGGAGTAAACCAAAATATTTAATGGATGTTTTCAAATATGGTATTTATTGGTACATTATATCCCTCAAATTCATTGATTAATGGGAATGTGTAAACTAGTTATAAGAATATCCTAAGTGATTATAGGAATTTTTTCGGAAGGTTATTCAATTTGTAAGACGGATTTTTAGATATGTATGAATATGATGTTACATGATACCAAAACACATTCTCTATTCTTCTTATGAGTTTCTAATAAATCTTTTTTTTCATGGATTGATTTCTCATTAGTGAGTTTTTGGAAATATATGACTCTTTTATTGTATTAATGATTTATTACATCTCTCATGATTTATGATCTACCTTTTTGTGTTTTAATATTCACATGTTATGAAAATGTATATTAATTATGCTATCAAGCCATTATTATTATCTTAATCTCAATGATGAAAATTAACTATTAATGAATATGTTTACCCATACTTAGATGTTGAAATCATCCTTTATTATTTTAATGTCCCCTTAGGATTATAAGAATGAATTTGGGTAATAATTATATAATAATGTTTTTATATGTGAGGAATAACTTTTGGGAGATTTTAAATACTTAATATAGAATAAGAAAAGATGGGTATAGTGGAGAAAATGATCATTTAATAAAATGTGTATTATTATGTAACTGTTTTTCCTAGTTCTATAAAACTCAAATCCTAAAATTTTTATTGGTATATAAGTGATCCAATATCCATATTTGATGTTTTCTTTTGTTTTGGATGGAAAACATTTGTATATAATAATTAGTGTCAAATCAATAATTAAAATATTATTGTTCGGTAGAAGATCTAAGAATGTGGATTTTGGGATCTTATATGTTCTATATGAGTTCCACTAAAAATTCCTTCATGGATTCTAAGGATATAATATCCCACTTATGATAAAGGGCTGTTTGATGTTAGTTAATCTTTTATTCAATCAAGGTATAAAAACTCACTAACCGGTTGATAATTATTTTATTGAGTACCCAACGCATCATAGTGGGAAATTAGTGGAATATTTATTTCATAAACTCGTATATATAATTATATGTAGTGGCCTCTTCCAAAAATAAATTTACTACAAATTCTTTCTATAGAGATCCAATATAGGTGTTGATATATTAGAGAACAACACTATACCTAATCACCTCTTCAAAAGATGCAATAAAATTGTTGAGTTTAAATAAACCCACTACAAATCATGTCCATGGAATACCACAAGAGCTCAATAAAATTTGTAGTTTCCTTTGGATCAATTTATGGGATCCCAGAGAGGGGTGTGGTAAATTAATTATCAAATTTCATTTTATTATAAAATCTCCCAACATTATAAGGAAATATTATTATCTTCTAAAAAACTTTTAGAATTGTTATCCATTGAAATATTAATTTCATCCACTCCTTTCCTAAATAAAACACATAAGGATATATCATAACCTAATAATTAAAATTTTAAATATAAATACCTACTTCATTCAATGTTAGTTATTCTTGCCATCATTGATTATTTTTATAAATTATTTCTGACTTACAATGTCATATGAAACAAATATTTTTACCACTGATATTTTTCCTCTATCCAACATAGTTTATACCCTCAGCAATTAGATATTATTCCATATCTGGTTACACTAAGAAATAATAATTTCTCAAATAAACTCAATTCATAACTAGTTATACACCATAGAAAATAATCATTTTCATCAACTGTTTAATTCCCGAAACTATAGGCATCATTTCCTTTTTTCCCTGATCCGCTGTAGAATGATAGTATCCTCCTCTATTAGAAATATGTATCAATGTCACATATGTCCATTCTTCAATATTTTCATAACATTTAATATAGATTTTTTTGCAACTGAACCTTCCTCTTGATCTTTTTTATACATGGATATATTTAATTAAATCATCTTATAAATTATCTTATAAACATCCTTAAAAAATATCATTCAATTAATTTATCTGGTGATCTCAGTATAATGATCTCTATCTAATACTTCCCTTAGTGATTTTATCCAACATTCATATATAGAGAGTACCTTAATCTGACAACTTCTTCATATTATTTACTATCTAAAGAGGCAATATATTCCTTCTTTTAATTACTATAACTAAATTAGAAACCTTTTATTTATTCTCTATCTAATGGAGCTCAATCAGATAGAACATCATTCAATGAATCAACTTCAATTTAACCGTAAATTTGTCATAATATCATCTTATCCCAAAAACATCAGAGTACCAACTTTTGTAAATGTGAACAATGATTTGTATGATGATACATTCACCCCATTATAATGGCTCTCTCTTTGTGAAAATTTGGTAACTCAAATTCATTTTCTTGATCATCTAAAACATGAATTTTATATAACCCCCTAATTTTTAATTCACGTGATGACTCTTAACACTTTAATAATAGACATAAAAATTCATTGATTTCTCTAATATCAATAATATTATAATAATTTTCATAAAAATGATGTTAATGAAAATAAAAAAATATCTTTAAACATATTATAATAAAATAACTTTTAATATTATCTTTCAAACATTAGAATTAAAGGATTTACATTTTTTATGTAAATCACATTTTAATTTCTTTGTTTGGTGTATGTTTTTCTATTTCAATTCAATAGGAATCCTATGTACATTGGTTAAATTATTTATCACAGGAACTCATGAATATTCATCATTGATTTCACCTTTTTTTGTTTTATATTTGATAAGAAACAATCTTCTGATTTATTTATTTATATCTTTTATGATATCTCAAATCTCCATCAAGTATATATTCACACATAACTCTCGATGATAATACTTCATAAAAATACCTTTTTGGTAAAACTACTCTGTTATCTCAATATTCATACTCCAATATCTATTTATATATATTATATTATTCATTGTTATCATAAATATTTGTTTCATGAATCATTCATGTTCCAATTTGAGAGTCCATTTCCTAATATTATATAAAATTTTACCTCTATATATTATTCTTTATACAATATCTCCATTAAATGAATATTCATGAACTACATGGGTTTTATCTATCTAATATTCTTTATAATCTCTCATTCTAGCCTAATACAATTACATACATATCCTCTTTTCTCATTTTATAATTCACCGTATATATAATTATATTAACGAAAGTCTTTCCTATATCTCAAACGTTATCTTGAAATACAATTCACATTATATATACTTCTTTAAAAAAATTATAAATTCATCAATTCTTTATTTAATTATAGTTTTCCAATAAATTTGGTATAATAAGCGACTTTCTATATACAAACTGTAGAAAGATCATCCTGAAGCACAAGCCTTCAACATTAATCTAGAAACTACATGAAATTTGTTTTATTCACACATAAAAAAAATATTTCTCGAGTTTTTTCCCTCATTTCACCAGCCTTTATTTCAAAAAAATTTCATCAAATTTCCTTGTTAAAAAACATATCCATAATATATTTATGGTAAATTTATATTATAATGTTCATCTGGAATCCCAAAATAATTCATTCGTATTTAGTCTTTGACATTTCTCACGTATGTACCTAGGTGTGATTATATTTCATAGATCGTGATAAATGTCACAAATTTTAGAATTTCATAATAAATAGGTATTATAATATTTGGTTATGTAACATTATAATTCTCTTCTATAGGTAATGTTCCTATAAGTTCCTTATGATTCTTCTCTAAGAAACATTCATAGGAAACATTATCTTTTAAAATAAACCTCCATATTTTATAGGTAACATTTCTCCAAACACATATTCATATATTTAGAAAAAAACCAAAATTACATGGGTCTAACAATAAAACCATTTTTATTGTTTTTTATTCCAATACAAATCATCAAATATATTTATCATTAATATATACACTCAAATATTTCTATCATTCTAATGTTTATATCTTCTTTCTCTCCTGTTTTGAATTCTAGCACTTATTTATAAAAAAAATTAAAAATGGATATCTCATCATATATTACATAATCTAATAATAATGAAAATTTTATTTTGGAAAAAAAAATTAACACTTAATTTTCATAGCAGAGAACCTTTCACTAAAAATTATAATTCTATATATATGAACCTAGTGTAAAAAATAGGGGTAAATAATCAATATGGTGAATGTTTTCTATAAAATTTATTTTATATAATGAATTATTCAAATAAATTATAACAAATGTATATCTAGTGAAAATTGAGTGACTATTTAGAGGTAAATCGTGTTCCCATCACAATAAACCTATCAAAATAGTTCATGTGTATAAACACAAATTCCCCAACATCTATACTATAATAAAAGTTTCACATCATTCAAATAAATATTTGATACTCATACCTTGGCTTGAGATCCCCTGATCCCATCAGTGGTAGAAAAAAAATAATTCATAATGGTTAAAAAAGTTACATGATGTGCATTTTTCCTTGTTGTAAAACTTCTAAAATGCTCACCGACCTTCCTACAAACATCTTAAATTCCATAAAAGATAATATAAATAAACTTGTACATTAAGAATAAGTAATAACCTTGGTAGTTACAAAAATGAATAATTTGGAATAATTATATTCTCTTATCCTCAAATTCATCTTGTTATATGATTTTTCCATAGATTTATTATCTTTATTTTATTTATCCTTCTTATTTTTTTAAATATATTTCCTCTTATATATTGAAAAATTAGATAATTCTATAAGAGTTTCTTCATATTTAGAAATATTTTTGTCACCATGAGTTTATAAGAACATATTCTTCATTTTATCTTGGGATGGTAAGATAATCATTCATTTTTTTACATTCACATCTTTATCACTTCCTTTTAACATTTTCTAAATGTTTAGACCACCATCTATTTTTAACTATTTATCAAAAAATTTCTCAGTATTAGAGACATGTTTATTCCAGTATTCTTTAGTAGGATTTATTTTTTATTCCATATTTCAGTCAATTTATTTTTTTGGAAAATAACTAAAAGAATTATTTCCAATCTCTAATTTCATACTATAAACAATATTAATATCCAATTAAAAATTAATATTTTCGTCATTTTTCACTTTTGGGAGTTCAGAATCCTTCACTTTTTAAACCTTATTTTATTCACAAAATAAAATTCATGTAATGTTAGTTTTTTCACTAATAATTGTATCTCCCCCTTTATTCATACATGATTCCTTATAGAGACAAGATGAACCATCATGAATTAAATTTGAGCCCAAAAACCCCACAACCCCAGTAGTGACATCTGAATCATGAACTATCAGACAGATAGTAAAACTACTCTGAACAATGTCGTTATTTTTTCTTCAAAACTCATTATTAACCATTATTAGGTATATAAATTCTTTAATAATTACATTTTTTAATAAATTATAATTTATCAAAAATATTGAATTTTTTTAATATAGTTCCAATAAAAACTGATGTACATTAGAATTGATTGTGAATTGAAAAAAAAACTGATTGATTTAACCCTTCTTTATCCATAATTATAACATTCAATTTAAATTTATCTACACTATTGATGTATTCTATGAACATTCATAACCCATATTGGGTTATATGAAAATTTTAATTTTTTCAAACATTTCTTCTATTTTTTCATATAATATTTATTTAAGAAGATTAACAATCTTTTCAAAATCATCCTACATCAATCTATTTTTCATACATTTTATAATAAGTGTACTTTCTACTCGGTAGATATTATTTTCACAAATTAATATTTATTCACAATAAATTAATTTTTTTCAATATCTTCTTCATTAATTTTCTATGTTCTAATCAAATTTTTGTTTATCTCCTATAGTTTGATTCACTCACAATTCTAAAAAGTTATTCCCTAATGTACATTCTTAATCTAAATCATCTGTTTTTGAAATGTGTATTTTTATCAAGAGATACATAATTAATTTATATTTGAAAAAACATGATATATGTTCTCTATTCCTCATCATAATTGATGACTGATTTAACAAAGATTTTTCTAACATGAGAAAATAAATTAACATGATAGTCATATCCATTTTTATGTGAGGAACTATCCTACTGCTTTTCTTTCTAGAAACATTAATATTTATTGAAATAAATTTTTTTATAAACTTATTAATCTTTTTTTCAATGTCCTCTTATCTTTTACTTTTGACTCATAATCATCATATTTCTTCCTGTGACAATATACTATAAAATTTAACTTTTTATTAAAATTTCAACATTTGTGGGAGTTTTTATCATTTAATTTCCAATTTCCCTTTTTCCATTTAGAAAGAAGAGAAATGATTTTTTTGAACTATTATTGTTGATAATCCACCTCTTAATTACATTATTCTTCTTATTATGTTACTTTATCTTAGATATTACCTTTTAATAAATCCTCAAAATTTATTTCATTAATATACCTTTTCATAAAGCATAAATATGTTTTCTTTTCATATGACATAAAAAAACTATGATGATCATTATATGATAAATATTATTTATATTAAATGAATTACACTTCAGAATAAATTATATTAAGAATATTTATCATGAGTTTATTAAGAATAGTGCAATCCTCTAGGTTCTCATTAAAACCTCTAATATTTCTTAATATCTAATTTACTCTTATAAATTAGCCATTGGTACATTAATTACAGGGCATATGATAATAATCAAATTAACTCCTCTAGATTTATAATATGGATTCCATTATTTTCTTATCTCCATTATATTTCATTCTATGTTTATCTGATATTTTCTTATACATTTTGCAATAATTTTTTAAAATTTTATTTTAAGATCCATCAAAATCATATTTTTGGATTTTATTTCATTTTCCACATAATTCTTATTAGCAGTTACCATAGCACCAATAACGGTAATAAATCACACAATTGAAACATTATTAATATCATGGACATGTTGTATAAGATAGGTAGTCATAATATTCATCCCACTATGATATTTTTTCCATAAAAAATATAAAATCCCATATCGTTCACTGAATTGAATATGTATTTCCTCAAATAGTTATATATTTCACCAGAAATATGATTTTCTACAAATTTTTGTTCAATTAGGATCAATTTATGGGTTCACTGAGGGAGTGAATACATGGTCAATCATTCATTTATAAGAATCATTATCATCTATTTAAGGAAACATTCTTAACCTTTAAAAACATGATTAGTTTATTATCCATTCAAATATATATCTCAACATCATCATATTCATAGAAAAATATAAAGAGATATCTGTACATAATATTTACAAGGTAAGGTACAAATACATATTCATACAACAAATATAATTTAATGGATGCTTCTCAACACTTCTATAATAATCATGGAACTTTTATTAATTCTACAACTCCATTGGAATTCATTGAAATTCATTAATAACGATGTTAATGAACATCACCAAACATCATTAATCATATAATTATAAATAACATTGAATATCATCTGCATATCATCATAGTTGATGACATTACATAGTTTCTCTAATCCTCTATATAATTTCTCTATCTAGTGTATGTTTTACTATTGATCTTCCATAAAAATTATATTTACTTTGGAACACCATAAACATTCTTATCCCAATGAACTCACAAAAATTCATCATATTTTTCACCTTCTACTAGTCTTTATTTTTTTAGGAAACATTTATCTAATGTGCTATGTCATATCTCTGATTATATCTGAAGACATTGTTCGATTGAAATTCATATGTTAAACTACATAATGATATATTAAACAAAACAATGTCAAATGGAACTCATCTATCGTCTTACTATTCAATCTCCTTTTCCTTATTTGATTTATTTCTCTATGTATGATATCAAATGTACCCATCATCTAGATTATTCGTATGTTTTATTGATAAGAAATTCTCTCATAGTATTAACATTCGAGAAAACATTTTCTAGTCATAAAAAATCTTTTTATACATTTCATCTTCTAACACTACATGGGATTTCTCCATCCTATATTCTTAGAAAACTCTACTACTTACCTAGAACCCTAACATAACTCTATACATTTATCATTTCAAAATTCAGCCCATTTTAATTTCACAAATAGTAATGAATTCCCCTAACTCAAAATTTCTTTATAGAACCACCTGTCATTGTTTTTACATCTTTTACAAAGAAGAAACAATTCAAAAATTATTCTTTAGATTGGATTTATTAGATTCTTTTTTTATATTTGAATAATTATTTAAAACATTCTATAGACACAATATCAAGAAAATAAATTCCTAAAAGATTATTTCAATATATAAAACAAACACAACTTTTTTCAAACATAGTAACATCTATTTTTTAATTTTTTATTTATTTATTTATCACTTATTTTTTAAAGATTTCATATAATTTATCTTGTTAAAACTTCTTCAAAATTGTTTTTCTAGTATTTTTGACTGGTCATGTCTATCCCGAATGACAAACATTTTATTTCATAGTATATAATAGTAAT
Source organism: Viscum album (assembly GCA_963277665.1). Taxonomy (NCBI): domain Eukaryota; kingdom Viridiplantae; phylum Streptophyta; class Magnoliopsida; order Santalales; family Viscaceae; genus Viscum; species Viscum album. The sequence continues at coordinate 1,517,066,938 of OY728131.1, forward strand.
TTATTTAATATTATACATGTGTACAAAAATTTATTGGATCATAAAAGACATTATGATGTATGGAGTTTTTATAATTATTTAGAAATGTTAAATTTGGATTAGGAACATCCATATACTCTTCCATATAGAATATTCCTAAAATTTCCTTAAGAGACATTCTTATTAAATGTTTTTATGGAAATTACACTTCTCATAAACATATATATATTTCATAACTAACATTCACCCAAAAAACATATTCAAATATTAAAAACAAATATGAACAAAAAACACAAGGGATTATGAAACATAGACATGTAGTGAAACATAATACTGATTCCTTAAATAGTATCCAACATGTCCCAAACATACATAATCATACCTATATTTGGTACACTAAATAACATACTAAACATCATGATTTTTCCTAAGGTCATCTAGAGTGTTTCTATAGATAGACCTCTATATAAAATAAAACATTGAATCTAGTGATCTTCCTATTATAGACACAATTTCTTATTGTGGATCCATTTTTGATGAGGATTTGGGTCTGTATGTGGATTAAATATAGATGATTCTTTGATACACATTAAATACCACTAATTACCAATCATAATTTGGTGGAATATTTTGTGGAAAATTTGATCTATTGAATGACTCATATTGTGGATAGTTATGGACAAGTGTCCTCATCTGTAGTTTTTGATTCATTTTATATATTCTCTACATATACCCTTATGCGTTTTTAATAGACATTATAAATTATTTATATAATATTTATTTAATAATTAATTTTTTTATAAAAACCCTATTGAAAATCATTCTGCTGGAAAATGTATAAAAATTTAGACTACATTTCGTCAATACTTTTAAATATATTGTTTATAATTGTTAGAGAGAGTTTCCATTATTGTAGTAATATTAATGAAAGTTTTAAACTATATAATAATCCATGGTTATAAATGTCTTTAATCTCAGTGGAATGTTTAATTTTTTTGTATGAGGGATCTAATTTTAAATTGGTGTTCAAAATAACAATGAGAAGAACTAAATCCCTTAAATTAGTAATTTTTGGCATGGAATGAGGGTAAATTTTTCAATGATCATTTCAAGATATAATTAGACGGAGGTCATGTGGAAAGGGATGTAACCTTTATCACCCCCAACCCTTTCTAAGCCACTAGAAAATCGATGTCCTGGTTAGTATTCCTACTAACATGTTTTGTCCACTAGATATCAGATGGAATATTACTAGATAACTAGTGTGGTCATTTTTATAGAATAACTACAAGTTGAACCAATTAGAAAATTATGTGGGGAAACATCATTCTCCCATTTTTTTGTTTCAAACAATTCATAAACCCCTGTCAATTTCATTATTCATCCCCAATTGAGGAGGGTTGATTCATAGTGGCTTTTAGTGAAATCCAATGATATATTCTTCTACCATTTTTATATTATTTTATTATCATTCTTTAATCAAGGATTTTATTAATTTTATTTTAGTATTTTAGAAATAATTTCCTTGCATAATATTAAAATCATCCACGGACAAAAGGGTTTTCCCTCATTTCGTGTTGTGAACATCATGTAACCATGAAAACATTTCATGCTTTTTTTATTCAACAAATGTACATCACATCATGAATTTTTGAATATTTTTTATTTAAATAAAATTTCATTAATAATTTATATTGTAGTTGGTGTTTCATATTTTTTCCATTGTTGAATAAAGGTTATTTTAGGGGTGTAAATGACCCCATTTCATGATGATTTGAATATAATTGGATTCCAGGTTTGTTAATCGGACTTTTATATTTTTTAATATAGGTTTTTAAATTAATATTTATTTTTTTAATTAATTTTTAGAGATATCCAAAATGAAATAGTATCCAATGATCTAGGGATTTTATTTCTTGATGTTTGGTGAGCTTGATAGGTCTGTTTTTTACTATAAATTTAGAATGAAATAGATTACATTATAATGAAATGGAAAAAAGTGACAAGCCCATTATGGACCTATGACACTGGCTAGATTATATCGATCATAGATTATTGAGGCCTTGATATGTATACAATAATGTGATACAATGACTCTGTGAGGGGTTTAGTTGATTTATGTTATTGAGTTTTCACACAGAATAGTTTCCACAATGAAATTTGAATAAAATAATGTGATGGGATTGAAATGAGTGTCCCCAATATGCCTTATAAAACCATGAAATACATGGAATGAATTAGTGGATTTGGATTTGTGTGGTGGTCAGGTGGCATTTAATTCTCCCTTATTTTTATATGATTACCTAGGTCGGTAGAACCTGATAAGTTTAATGGATAATACGGTGTTCAAACCAACCAACAATTACTTGGAAATGGAATAGTATTAGGACAATGTACTTTGTGGGACATAAAAAGGAGTCCAATGATTTCTCAACTAATCGTTTGTGATTTTGAGGGACACTAATCCCTTAAAGTGATGGGTGTAGACCTAATTATCATGTTAGGGATCATGGACCTGATATTGAGCGTTCTTACATGGTGATACCCAAGTAACATGAGTATTTTACTATAATGTTTTTATCTTGATGTCTGTGTGTAATGAAATGGGTATAGATAGTTTTGAGTGTGAGCTTTAAAAATGCACTGACCCATTTTGTAAAATTTTTCCCCACAGGCCTTACCAAACTACCAAGTTGTATGATGTCCTTCGAGTATTGGGTGATGAATCGAGGGAATAGATTGAGACCAAGTACCACATGTAGGTTCCCTCATTATAATGTGACCTAGGTGACCTGTGTGAGTTATTCTGATGTTAGAATGGACCTATGAGAGTGTCTGTTGCAATTATAGGATATAGTTTCAGGTGTTATCATAGAACACATAACCGGTAGGTGAGGATGATATGGAAGAAGTGATAGTACTAGTTGGGACTTATTGTTTAATCATTGGGGGTCAGTTTTGATTATATTAGAAGGGATTCAATAGATTTGGATTTTGAATTATATTGGATCATTCCACATATTAAATTTTGGATTTTATAGTGGGGGACCAATGGTCGACCTTCTATCTATCAGAGCCATGGGATTATGTTTTAATAGTTTGATATATAATTGTGATTTTAAAATTATGTTTTTATTACTATAAATCATGGTTCGTGATGAATCTGGTCTGTTATCAAGGATAATAAGGTGGATCACCACATGTTATCCTAGTGGGGGTCCTCTGGTGGGAGGTCATTCATTTAAATATTCTAGGGGACTTATTTCAAACTAGGCATTAATTTTTGTGCATACCAAGTGGTCATAAAATGATATCATAGTGTGGGTATTATGGAGGGAGTTCATGTCCCCATATTTTCTAAGAGACGGTTATCTAAAGAGGAATAGATGGTGTTGTATACTACCATGAGTTTATCCCTCGGGTCATTATCCATTAATGTGGGGGTAAATAAATACCAGATCCATTATACTAGTTAGAGAAATAACTATAATGTTATCTAGGAAATTTTGGTATAGGCTACAGTAGGTATGTTATATCGTGGATTTGGTCATCATGATAAATATTGGTTCTTTATTTAAATTAACTGGTTTTATTTAATTATTCAAATTATGTAACATACACATATTAATACATTCATTATCTATATAATGAATTTTACTAGTGGTTACCTACGTATTTATGTACTAACACATTGATCGAGTTCCCATTACACCTGGTTATCCGAGTAGCACACACCTGTTTCAATTTATGATCAGGTTTTATCTTGGAATTAAATGATCAAGATAGAGCATCTTGAGTGGGAATAGAAACTAGGATGTTGTCTGGATCAGTGACATATTAGAGTGAATTATGTATTTTATTTTTTTTCTAATTATTTATATCTAATTGATATAGTAAAAAATCAATATTGAATGTTTATATAACTAAATTACATTTTGTCAAAACATTTATAGTTTATTTATTATTTTTGAGACCTATTTTGTGTATAATAACTATTTATTTTCTTTTTATTACACTCTTGGATATTGTAGTATTATCTCATCCTAGTACTACCATAGACACCAATTTCTATTCAGCATCCTCGATTATATGGGGAGGCCAATCATAGGTCATGTAGTGCCACCAATCTGGTTACTATTCATTGTGAATATTGATAGGGTGTTACACACAGTAAAATATAAATTGAGGTAGAATTAGAATAATATGAAGTATTGTTAACATCTGAAGCATAATATTTATTTATAGAGTATCAATAGCATAAAAAAGATTGAGAAAAAAAATCCCAACAATAATCCCCACAGAACATACTCCTAGACCAACTTGGAATATTATACTACACTACGAAGAAGAAGGACACATTACACATTAAAAATTGAAGAACTAAAAAATTATAATTCATTGAGTTGAGGAAATATTCAATGTTGTGGTTCACACTATAAAAACATTACTCATTATTTGATAGGGGAAATACAAATATTATATATATATATATATATATATGAATAGAATATTTGGATTCACATCTTCGATGTCCTTTCAAAATATTCCAATCATATTCACCACTTTTTATTTTTGTTTCATAGTTTTAACTTTTAATTAATTAATTAATTATAGTTATATTTCAATGTAGGACACATGATGGAATTCATATCCTAGACCTTTACAAAATACCATTTCCACCCAAAAAAAATTTGGATTTACAAACAGACAAATTTGTATTCATGGAATAACCACATCCAGGTTTACTCCTTCCCTACTATTTTTCCTTTCCATGTAACCCTACTCAATTTATTCATGGAAATTTTTTAATATATCAATAATGAATTTGAGGATATAGTAAAAATATTATTTGCTGGAGGGTGAAACTCTTAGCTTATTTTTTTAACTCTTTCTATTTTAATAATTTTTTGTTTTCAATTTATGATAAGAATTTTATTTTTAAAAATATTAAATGGTATATAATAATAAAATTTATAAAACAAAATTAAAATAATAAATAATAAATTATTTTGTTCTTTGAATATGTGAAAATATGATTGTATATATTTTTTTAACATTCATTAAGTTTACTATTTTCTTTCCTACAATAAATACTATGTTAGACTGAAGAAACTAGATTGTGTATGAAATTGTCAGTCTTGAATCATTGATAAGTGATTCTCCTCTTGATTTCTCAAACATTAGATTCATAAAATAGGAAAATGTGTTTTAGGGAGAAGATATTTTTGGAATTCAAATTATATCATGGGGTCACTATAATTTTGAACATAAGTAGATGTAACATAGAATTAAAAAAATAACACTTCAAGGATCTATCTATTAAAAAATTGATATAATTTCTTTGAAACAATTTATAATGGGAAATTTTAATCCACCGATGAATCAATGAGAAATTAAGAACCATGTGTTTCTTTAATTCTATTTGATGATATTCAATTATTTAATTCAAAAATCACACAATAAATGTAGGGAATTATTTTAATAAGTTCCAAATAGTAAAAAATCAAATCATTTAGGTGATGGAAATATTGAACCAAGATGAATAAGGGGGAAATTTACTTATAAAAAAATCATTTGAGTTGTATTAATTAATTGTAAATCAAAATTTAACTTCAAAGAACTCCGGAGAAGAGAAAAAACTGAGGATCTACTATTTAAAAATTTAATTCCACAATAGTATATGAATTTTGTGCATGGAATAGCAACTTGTATTTTACTCAAAGTGATATAGTCAGTTAATTCATAGAGGAGGAATGATAATTAGAAAAATAAAGGAACATATGTTACTCTTATTATCTAGAATGTTTACTTGAGTGCAGGTATTACAACAATTTAAATAAATTTAATTCACTATATTTTATGGGATTTAAATTGATCATATAGGAGGGAGTGATGATAGATACTGTTTTCCAAATTTGTGAATATTTTTCATTATAAATAACCCATTAATTATTTTATATCCTCATTAAATCATATATATTTTATTCTCTGCCGAACTCTATAAATAATTTGATAAATGGTTAAAATCATCATTTTTATGTGTTTTATTCAACATTATGATATTAATTTAAAGTAATACTTTAGTTAATTTTGGAATTTAATTGTATTAAGATTAAAAATATTTGATTTTTTTCAATTTGTGTTTAATTTTGAGGAAGCCTAAATTGAAAAATAGCATTTCAGGATTTTTGGGGAAAAACAAAAATGTTTTTTGAATTTAAGGCTTTATACTGTACATCGTAAAACATTTTCTCTACACCATAAATACATTATGAATTTTTCTAAAATTGGGTTGAGAATTATAATAATCCTTTTCTATACTTAGTATAATTTTTTGTCCCTTATCATGAGACATAAACCTCATGTGTAATGTAATTTCTATGTGTATATGACTATGGTAATTTTATCTCTTTATAGATGTTTTCCATAATATGGCTCAATCATTTAGTGAATGAAATTTATCGAAGGATGATCATAAGCCATTTTAGGGTCTTCATAGATTTTTTCACAGTAAGGATTCATGTTATTATGAAAAATTAATATAAGGAATATAAAATATATGATTCAAGGAATTCCCCAGGAACATCAAGCCAAGCCTCGAGCCACTACATCATCACTCAAGTAATAATTAAAAAAAAAATTCAAATAATTACATTAAAACCTTCAAACATCTCAAAAAAATTCCACCCCCACTAAATCCTAAACGATCCCCAAAATGGGAAACTCATCTCCTCACATGAGACTCACTTTAGAAAAACTTGAGTTACACAACGATACATCACCAAAAATCACTTTTTCACTAATTAAACTAAAACTAATATATATATCAATAATGGTAATAGAATAATTAAAAAATAATATTCATATGTTCCTCATAGAGAGAAATAATGACCCCTATCCGGAACACATTGAACCCATCAAAAGCTAAAAAAGGATCTTATTGCTTGACACCAAAACTGGTGGTGATGGAGGAAGAACACCAAATATTTTATAAATATATTTCACATCCCCCATGAGAAAATATTCATCATAATTAATTTTAATAAATTTTTATTATAAATATTGTAATTTATGTTATATTCCTTGTATTTTTTCATCTCTATTGTTCGAATCTTTTCTAGCCCATTATGCTTCTTCCCCTGAGTGAATATAGTGATATTTCAGTCATCGTTTTATGATGGATGGCCAACCAGAGGGTCATAGATAGAAGAAAACCAATGAAAAAAATTCATTCACCCATATTTATTTCTTATATTATTATTTATAGTTCTAGGGACTTTGAGAGTTTAAAGAGATTCACATACCTTATCTCACTTTTCTTTTCCTATTTCATGATACTAAATAACTTTTCTTATCCCATTGTTTATATTTCTATTGTATGATCGGGGAAGTAGTCATGTGACTAGATGGGATCATAATTGTGATAAATTTTAGAGCATCATAATATGTTGACATATGGTATTATTCCTATGAGTGGTAGTCATTGAAAAATTATAGGCAGTGGGGTTGTGTATAGACTGTTATGACACAAATATATTTTTATCGAGATTCATGGATGTGAGATAAGGAAGGATATCTACATTGAATAAATGTGTTTCCCTCATTATTTAATTTCATTCTATATTATAATTCCACCTTACTATTGCATGAACTAAACATCAATTCAATTTATATATTAATTAAGAATATATTGAAAACAATAAAAAAATAGACAATTAATTTTTGATTATTGAATAACCATCCCAGGTATCATTGATAACAACCCAACATAGTCCCATTAGACATCATTCTTTGTTAAAGTAACATTTTATGTGAATCATGTGAATTTAATTCAAATAAACCGTTGAATAAATTTAAAATAATTATACAATGATCTTATATCCCCATGTCAATTAATGATATGAATTATCAAATTTTTTATATTTTATGTTGATTGTGTGAGGAATGAAGTCGTTGGGTTACTGATGTTGCATCAGCCATGATACCCACCTTATGAATTGTACTTTTTTTCTCACGATAAATGAACTCCATAGAACTTTTCAATGGAGAACAATTCCACAATGATGATGTAGTTATTAATTATAGATTATGATAGGATTTCTGCATCATCGGATTGATGAGTAAGAAACGTTATCTCATCATTGGGATGTATAATGGTAGATTGATTCATCGAGGACTTATGAGTGGTTTATCACTTAAAAATCTACAATTAAATGAAATAGATAACTACATTGTATGATAATGTTTTAGGTGTGGTGGATAAAATACATGGCTTGTGTTATCATAGTGGTGTTATTATAGATGGATTAGAATAGATATTCATGATTTTTAGTAGATTTGGTTAAGAAAACCTAAATACACAGTGTATTGTCTTTGAAAGACAAGGGATATTGGATTTTTAAGATGTGGTAATAAAATATTTGTGACATATAATCATCACATGTTGTGTAAAATTAAGGCACACTCAATTTACATCTTTTCTATTATAGATATTCCTTTGAGGTAATGTTACAAATAAAACAGTGTGTACTTTGGGAATAAACAACATATACTATTTTAACTACATCGCATGGGGTATAGATGAGTACATTCATATACATCCCATTTAGAGTACACGGTTTGAAGATAGATGTAAATTCTACGTTAAACAAATCCAAACCTACTCAGGCCTCAGTTATTCAGGTATACTGGA